>LR738715.1:446034864-446072300 GCA_902687465.1 Secale cereale | reverse complement strand
TTTTTTTCAGAGTGTGCTATCCCCTTTATTACGTGCAGCACCGTGATTTTGTTAGTGTTCTAGGCTCGCGTCTCTAGTACGGTCTAGCCTAGGACCAGCACAGTACCGTCGTTGAGCGTTTATTCAACTTTGCATCTCTGAATTGATTATTGCTGACCACTTTTGCTACCATCTTATAAGCCTTCCCAGCTCCACATACATCTACGTCGTGCGTTTGACTCTCCCTGGTAATCGCTTTATCCACGCTTTGAGAGTTTTGACTACCACGGTTGCCGATCACCACCTGCTGCTGGGTAAGAACTGGTAAGAATTTGAGATTTGTTTGTCGGATTTGTGACACCCGCCACCACCACCACTTGTTAGTAGTCTGTAGGATCATATTCTTGTGTGTTTCTATTGCTGCTAACCATGCCAGGATCACAAGTCGACGAGACTGACTGGGAGAACTTGACGAACAAGGAGCTTCATGATAAGTTTCAGGAAATGATGAGTGTACAGGTGCAAGATGTGCTAAACACATTGGACGAGGCCATGGAGAAGATAGATGGCATGGAGAAGACGTTTGAAACAAAGCTGGATAACAAGTTTGCTGAATTGCTTGCGCGTTTGCCACCACCACCGGCTGCTGCAGCTGTCCCACCTCTTCAACAACAACAACAACGCCGACTTCCGAATCAAGTGGGACGAGCACAGCGCGTTCCCCTTGAGACTGGTCATGCTTCTGTTGCTGCTGTTGATGTTTCTGTAGCTCCTGCTGCTACTGCAGAGGTGGAGGACCATTACGAGGATGAGGTTGACCAAAATCAGAACCACGTCCAACAACCAGCACCACCACCACCAGGTCGTCCTCATGCATATCATCGCAACGGTAGGGCTGCACCACCACCTGAGGTACATGACCATCTTCCTAAACTGAAATTGAATATTCCACCATTTGAGGGTAGATATGTTCCTGATATATATCTTACTTGGGAGTTACAAACTGAACAACGTTTTACATGTTTAAACTATCCCGAGGAGAGACGTGTTCCTGCTGCTGTTTGTGCTTTCACTGGTTTTGCATGTGTTTGGTGGTCTGAACATTGTAGATTATATCCTATTCCAGCTACTTGGACTGCTTTGAAAACTGCTATGCGTACTCGTTGGGTTCCACCATATTATCAACGTGAATTACTTCAAAAACTGCAGCGCTTAAGACAAGGAAAAAATTCTGTAGAAGAATATTATCAGCAATTACAAACTGGCCTGATTAGATGTGGTATTGTTGAGGAGAATGAAGCTATGCTTGCACGTTGATGAGGACATCACTAACAAGGTTACACCCACAGCTCCAACTGACACATATACAGGACCAATTACTAGAGCTCGCGCACGCCAATTAAATTACCAGGTACTTTCGTTTCTTGGTAATGAATCTAATGTTCATGAGAATATGATGCTGCCTAAATTGGATACATTTGTCTTGCTTACAAATGAAGGGCCTAGCTTGGACAAGAAGGATGAACATTGGAGCAAGATCAAGCATGGAGATGATGGCGTGCGCAAGGGGAACAAGAATGGAGTTTCAATTGATGATTTCAGGACTTTGAAGCCACCATAATGAGTGCGGGAAGCCTTGGACGAAATATACAAGATGCCACTTCATAAATTTCGTCCAGAGGCTATTATAGGTGCTGCGTCACCTTATTATTGGGCCAGGCCCATGTAATTTCGAAATACTTGAGTATAGGCTGTTTTTAGAGTCCGTATGTGTGGGGAAACAAGAGTTAGGGTTGGTTTCGGACCCCTCCACCAAGGGCCACGAAATTCCCCCCTCTTTCCCTCATATATACAGCCCTTAGGGCGTCGTTTAGACTTTGGGTTTGGTTTAGATTGAAAGTTCGCCATAGCTGCAACTTCGCGTACTTCGTTTGTGTTCAACGACCAGACAAAGGCGTCACAGAACCCCACCTTGATCAATAAAGCTTTCCTCTTATATTCGCAATATCCAGATTGCAATCTTAGTTTCTTGCTTGTTCTTCGTTTGCCTGCAGGAAACAGACCTTCGTGGTCAGGTTGATCGTGCTCCGGCGTGGTCGATAACCTCTCGGAGTTGGTTTAGCGATTGCTAAGGCGCGACGTCCACGCACGTTTGTAGTCGGATCGTCAAAGTCGACTTCATCCAAACGATAGCCACTATCTCATCAAAAGACGGGACACCTTTGCCTCTATCACAAATGAAGCCTAATAATAAACCATCTACTGTTGCTTCTGAAATTAAATTGAAAAGTGCATGTTTATTTGCCACCAAATCTGATATTGATGAGCTAGATTTTAGCAAATCTGTTTGCTATGCTGTTGTATGCAAAGAGGCATTATTTTCATTCGAGGACGTGCCTTCCTCTTTGCCTCCTGCTGTCACTAACATTTTGCAGGAGTTCGCCGACGTCTTTCCACAAGACGTGCCACCGGGATTACCACCTATTCGAGGGATTGAGCATCAGATTGACTTAATTCCCGGTGCATCGCTACCCAACCGCGCACCATACCGTACCAATCCAGAAGAGACGAAGGAGATTATGCGTCAAGTACAGGAGCTACTCGACAAAGGTTATATACGCGAATCCCTTAGTCCTTGTGCTGTTCCTATTATTCTAGTGCCGAAAAAGGATGGTACATCGCGTATGTGTGTTGATTGTAGAGCCATTAATAATATTACTATTCGTTATCGTCATCCTATTCCTAGGCTAGATGATATGTTTGATGAATTGAGTGGCTCTACAATATTCTCCAAAGTTGATTTGCGTAGTGGATACCATCAAATTCGTATGAAATTGGGAGATGAATGGAAAACAGCTTTTAAAACTAAGTTTGGATTATATGAGTGGTTAGTCATGCCTTTTGGGTTAACTAATGCACCTAGTACTTTCATGAGATTAATGAACGAAGTTTTACGTGCTTTCATTGGACGATTTGTGGTAGTATACTTTGATGATATATTGATTTTTAGCAGATCTTTGGAGGAACATTTGGAACATTTACGTGCTGTTTTTATTGCTCTACGTGATGCACGTTTGTTTGGTAACCTTGGAAAGTGCACCTTTTGCACCGACCGAGTATCTTTTCTTGGCTATGTTGTTACTCCACAGGGAATTGAGGTTGATAAAGCCAAGATTGAAGCAATTGAGAGTTGGCCGCAGCCCAAAACGGTCACACACGTGAGGAGTTTCCTTGGCCTCGCTGGATTCTATCGTCGTTTTGTGAGAGATTTCAGCACCATTGCTGCACCTCTCAATGAGCTTACAAAGAAGGATGTGCCTTTTGTTTGGGGTACTGCACAGGAAGAAGCATTCACGGTATTGAAAGATAAGTTGACACATGCTCCTTTACTCCAACTTCCTGATTTTAATAAGACTTTTGAGCTTGAATGTGATGCTAGTGGAATTGGGTTAGGAGGTGTGTTATTACAAGATGGTAAACCTGTTGCATATTTTTCTGAAAAATTGAGTGGGCCTAGTCTGAATTATTCTACTTATGATAAGGAATTATATGCTCTTGTTCGGACTTTGGAGACATGGCAACATTATTTATGGCCCAAAGAATTTGTTATACATTCTGATCATGAATCTTTAAAGCACATTAAAAGTCAAGCAAAACTGAACCGTAGACATGTGATACGGTGTATCCTAGGGTCATCCCCATGGACCCTTCATCGCCTCATCATGTGCCCAAAGGACCAATGAATAGAGCTCTTGAGACCAAGGTGACTTCATTCCTTGCTCTAAATCCTTCCGATATGTATGAGACATGGCTTCTACCCTCATCTGGAACCTTATGCATACTCAGGTACTTGGGTGAAGGCCACGGGACAGCTCCACACAATGGTCAAGACGGCGAGCCCGACGAGTGCACGAGACAAGAAGAAGGATGGCTGAAGACGCTACAGGCACCGGACGTCCGGCCTGCACCGGACGACCGGCGACTCCCAGGCACCGGACGACCGGAAGACACCGGACGTCCGGCCTCCCCCAGACGACCGGACGACCGGAAGCCACCGGACGTCCGTGACAACGACTACAGAAGCTAAATAGCGGAAATCCGAGGATTACCGGACGTCCGGTCCCTCCGGAACCACCGGACGTCCGGTAACCTCCGGACGTCCGCTACGACGGCGACCGCGTGTGTAATATAAATACTGTGGACCTCTTTCCTTTAGACTCAGCTGTGGTTTAGCTCATTTGACACTTGTGTGGATTTCTCCCACGAGACCGGTGCGCCTCTACGGAGAAGATCCACCTCTGGATTCAAGACCCCTAACGGGAAGATCCCACGGGATTCCAAGACCTCCTCCGGGAGAAGACTATCTGTATCACCGTTGTTGACTTTGGATCATGTACCTCGGCCTTGTATCGCGAATCTAGCACTTGTGTGATTGCTTCCGTGTTGATTTGAGTGTTCTCTCTTGTGTTTTCCCCGTCTTCCCCTTGTGTTTTCCCCGTGTTCATCGTGTGCCAACCTCCAAACGTGAAAGATCCGCTGATTAGGGTTCCACCCTGTATCAACTAGACGCTAAGACCAGCAACTTGACACGACGATGCAACCGCAAATTCAACAAAGCAAATACAGAAAAGATTATGCAAAGGCTCAGATTGGTTCGGATGGGATGAACTAACCCTAAATTTTTTTTTTGGCTTTTTCGTGGACTGTTGGTATGAAGAACAGACTCGATCTAATCTACGAAAAACTGTAAAATCTCACCGAGCAACCTGGAAATCTGATACCACTTGATAGAGGCAAAGGTGTCCCGTCTTTCGATGAGATGGTGGTTATCGTTTTGGAGGAAGTCGACTTTGACGATCCGACTACAAACGTGCGAGGACGTCGCGCCTTAGCAATCGCTAAACCAACTCCGAGAGGTTGTTGACCACGCCGGAGCACGATCAACCTGACCACGAAGGTCTGTTTCCTGCAGGCAAACGAAGAACAAGCAAGAAACTAAGATTGCAATCTGGATATTGCGAATATAAGAGGAAAGCTTTATTGATCAAGGTGGGGTTCTGTGACGCCTTGGTCTGGTCGTTAAACACAAACGAAGTACGCGAAGTTGCAGCTATGGCGAACTTTTAATCTAAACAAAACCCAAAGTCTAAACGACACCCTAAGGGCTGTATATATGAGGGAAAGAGGGGGGAATTTCGTGGCCCTTGGTGGAGGGGTCCGAAACCAACCCTAACTCTTGTTTCCCCACACATACGGACTCTAAAAACAGCCTATACTCAAGTATTTCGAAATTACATGGGCCTGGCCCAATAATAAGGTGACGCAACACCTAAAATAGCCTCTGGACGAAATTTATGAAGTGGCATCTTGTATATTTCGTCCAAGGCTTCTCGCACTCATTATGGTGGCTTCAAAGTCCTGAAATCATCCATTGTAACTCCATTCTTGTCCCCCTTGCGCATGCCATCATCTCCATGCTTGATCTTGCTCCAATGTTCATCCTTCTTGTCCAAGCTAGGCCCTTCATTTGTAAGCAAGACAAATGTATCCAATTTAGGCAGCATCATATTCTCATGAACATTAGATTCATTACCAAGAAACGAAAGTACCTGGTAATTTAATTGGCGTGCGCGAGCTCTAGTAATTGGTCCTGTATATGTGTCAGTTGGAGCTGTGGGTGTAACCTTGTTAGTGAGGTCCTCATCATCCTCCCCTTCTTGAATTGAAGTCGTCCTCGACGGAAGCTCATCTTCCTCACCCAAGTAAGGCTTCAAATCTGCAATGTTAAATGTGGGACTAACCCCAAAATCTGCAGGCAGCTCAAGTTTATATGCATTATCATTTATTTTCTCTAACACCTTGAAAGGACCATCAGCACGTGGCATTAGCTTTGACTTGCGCAAATTAGGAAACCTATCCTTACGCAAATGTAACCAAACAAGATCTCCAGGTGCAAAGACAACATGTTTTCTACCCTTATCTCCAACAAGTTTATATTTAGCATTCATGCGCTCAATATTTTCCTTAGTTAACTCATGCATTTTTAAGATCAATTCAGCACGTTGTTTAGCATCAATATTAACCTTCTCCGAAGATGGAAGAGGCAACAAATCAATAGGTGCACGAGGTAGGAAACCATAGACAATTTCAAAAGGGCACATTTTTGATGAGGACATCACTAACAAGGTTACACCCATAGCTCCAACTGACACATATACAGGACCAATTACTAGAGCTCGCGCACGCCAATTAAATTACCAGGTACTTTCGTTTCTTGGTAATGAATCTAATGTTCATGAGAATATGATGCTGCCTAAATTGGATACATTTGTCTTGCTTACAAATGAAGGGCCTAGCTTGGACAAGAAGGATGAACATTGGAGCAAGATCAAGCATGGAGATGATGGCATGCGCAA
This sequence comes from Secale cereale, assembly GCA_902687465.1. Lineage (NCBI taxonomy): Eukaryota > Viridiplantae > Streptophyta > Magnoliopsida > Poales > Poaceae > Secale > Secale cereale. The sequence goes on along the minus strand of LR738715.1, from coordinate 446,065,905 downwards.
GGGGGACAAGAATGGAGTTACAATGGATGATTTCAGGACTTTGAAGCCACCATAATGAGTGCGAGAAGCCTTGGACGAAATATACAAGATGCCACTTCATAAATTTCGTCCAGAGGCTATTTTAGGTGTTGCGTCACCTTATTATTGGGCCAGGCCCATGTAATTTCGAAATACTTGAGTATAGGCTGTTTTTAGAGTCCGTATGTGTGGGGAAACAAGAGTTAGGGTTGGTTTCGGACCCCTCCACCAAGGGCCACGAAATTCCCCCCTCTTTCCCTCATATATACAGCCCTTAGGGTGTCGTTTAGACTTTGGGTTTTGTTTAGATTAAAAGTTCGCCATAGCTGCAACTTCGCGTACTTCGTTTGTGTTTAACGACCAGACCAAGGCGTCACAGAACCCCACCTTGATCAATAAAGCTTTCCTCTTATATTCGCAATATCCAGATTGCAATCTTAGTTTCTTGCTTGTTCTTCGTTTGCCTGCAGGAAACAGACCTTCGTGGTCAGGTTGATCGTGCTCCGGCGTGGTCAACAACCTCTCGGAGTTGGTTTAGCGATTGCTAAGGCGCGACGTCCTCGCACGTTCGTAGTCGGATCGTCAAAGTCGACTTCCTCCAAAACGATAACCACCATCTCATCGAAAGACGGGACACCTTTGCCTCTATCACTCTGGTCGTGGAACCAATTTCAGTTGCTTTGCCTGCCTCCTCCAACCGTGAGAGACGACTCGTTGTGCATGAGCCTGCTCCCAAAGAGGCTCATGAATTTGAAGAAATTCCAGTTGCTGACTCTCCTGCAGCTGAAGACATTGGTTGTGATGACAATTTTGATGATGATGAAGTCCTTCCTCAACTCGAGCCCCAACAGGTCTCATCGCCTGCTCACACGAGCAGTGAACTCATTAGCATTAGCGGTCCAATGACGCCAACTACTCAATATGAATTTTGGGAAGAGCAACACCCAAACACCCCCTAGCATGAAGTGATTCCCCGCACACCACCATCTCATGTCACCACTCCGGTGCTTGAGACTCCATAGGATACACTTGAACATGACATGGAGCAGACCGATACCTCACCAATGGCGCCGCCCAAGTTCAGAAGGCTTCGTAAAGGTCCCAGGCCTCAGGGCTCCATGTCAAGCATTCCTAAAGAAGATGTGCAACACACAAGCTCAGTAGCACGTCAAGTGTTCCCTGAAGCCATCCCTTCAGCGTCTGCTCCTGAATCTGAAGCCAAAATGGCTGAAGACATTCCGACCGCATCGACCGATGAAGAAAAAGTAGAAGAATATGAAGCTACCCCCAGCTATTGAAATTGTTATTCAAGAAGAAGAGCCCATTGTGTCCGAACCCCATGTTCAAGAAGCCACTGATGGTGAAGCCAATGTGGCTGCCACTCACACTACCTCTGGAGCCAATGACGTCGTCATGGCTGAAGACATTGTGGAGCCCGAAGTCAATGTTGCCACTGCTGTCATTGTTCTCCCCCTGTGCCTCACACCATGGCCCAAGCCTTCAATTGTGACGGAGAGCTTGTCACTGTCACGTGGCCAACTTTGACACCTCCTGATGAGGACATCACTAACAAGGTTACACCCACAGCTCCAACTCACACATATACAGGACCAATTACTAGAGCTCGCGCACGCCAATTAAATTACCAGGTACTTTCGTTTCTTGGTAATGAATCTAATGTTCATGAGAATATGATGCTGCCTAAATTGGATACATTTGTCTTGCTTACAAATGAAGGGCCTAGCTTGGACAAGAAGGATGAACATTGGAGCAAGATCAAGCATGGAGATGATGGCATGCGCAAGGGGAACAAGAATGGCGTTTCAATTGATGATTTCAGGACTTTGAAGCCACCATAATGAGTGCGAGAAGCCTTGGACGAAATATACAAGATGCCACTTCATAAATTTCGTCCAGAGGCTATTATAGGTGTTGCGTCACCTTATTATTGGGCCAGGCCCATGTAATTTCGAAATACTTGAGTATAGGCTGTTTTTAGAGTCCGTATGTGTGGGGAAACAAGAGTTAGGGTTGGTTTCGGACCCCTCCACCAAGGGCCACGAAATTCCCCCCTCTTTCCCTCATATATATACAGCCCTTAGGGCGTCGTTTAGACTTTGGGTTTTGTTTAGATTAAAAGTTCGCCATAGCTGCAACTTCGCGTACTTCGTTTGTGTTCAACGACCAGACAAAGGCGTCACAGAACCCCACTTGATCAATAAAGCTTTCCTCTTGAATTCGCAATATCCAGATTGCAATCTCAGTTTCTTGCTTGTTCTTCATTTGCCTCCAGGAAACAGACCTTCGTGGTCAGGTTGATCGTGCTCCGGTGTGGTCAATAACCTCTCGGAGTTGGTTTAGCGATTGCTAAGGCGCGACGTCCACGCACGTTCGTAGTCGGATCGTCAAAGTCGACTTCATCCAAACGATAGCCACCATCTCATCGAAAGACGGGACACCTTTGCCTCTATCAAGTGGTATCAGAGCCACCGCCAATCCGAGTTCTTTTCATATCCTACCACCATATATCCACCACCAATCCGAGTTCTTTTCATATTAGGTTTGTTCTCGAGATCCATCTAGGTTTCGGATTTGTGTTTCCTTGCCTGGGTAGGTCTCGGAAAAAAAAAATTCGTCAAAAAAATTTCGACAGGTGAAAATATTTTTTCCCTATCCTATTTTTGGGCTTTTCTGAGTCTTTTGAGACACGTGCCATCATACTGTTTTTACCGCACTTTTTCGTCGTCGCTGCCCTGATTCCGAAAAAAAATTCGTCAAAAAAATTTCGTGCATATCATCTTAGTTTGACTTGGGAAGTGTTTTGAGACACTCGCCATTATAGTGATTTAGGGCCAAAAAAAAAAGCAGCGCAAAAAAAATAAAAGAGCGCAAAAAAAAAGAGGTGAAAAAAAATCAGAGTGTGCTTTCTCCTTTATTACGTGCAGCGCCGTGATTTTGTTAGTGTTCTAGGCTCGCGTCTCTAGTACGGTCTAGCCTAGGATCAGCACAGTACCGTCGTTGAGCGTTTATTCAACTTTGCATCTCTGAATTGATTATTGCTGACCACTTTTGCTACCATCTTATAAGCCTTCTCAGCTCCACATACATCTACGTCGTGCGTTTGACTCTCCCTGGTAATCGCTTTATCCAAGCTTTGAGAGTTTTGACTACCACGGTTGCCGATCACCACCTGCTGCTGGGTAAGAACTGGTAAGAATTTGAGATTTGCTTGTCGGATTTGTGACACCCGCCACCACCACCACTTATTAGTAGTCTGTAGGATCATATTCTTGTGTGTTTCTATTGCTGCTAACCATGCCAGGATCACAAGTCGACGAGACTGACTTGGAGAACTTGACGAACAAGGAGCTTCATGATAAGTTTCAGCAAATGATGAGTGTACAGGTGCAAGATGTGCTAAACACATTGGACGAGGCCATGGAGAAGATAGTTGGCATGGAGAAGACGTTTGACACAAAGCTCGATAACAAGTTTGCTGAATTGCTTGCGCGTTTTCCACCACCACCGGCTGCTGCAGCTGTCCCACCTCTTCAACAACAACAACAACAACGGCGTCTTCTGAATCAAGTGGGACGAGCACAGCGCGTTCCCCTTGAGACTGGTCAAGCTTCTGGTGCTGCTGTTGATGTTTCTGTAGCTCTTGCTGCTACTGCAGAGGTGGAGGACCATTACGAGGATGAGGTTGACCAAAATCAGAACTACGTGCAACAACCAGCACCACCACCACCAGGTCGTCCTCATGCATATCATCGCAACGGTAGGGCTGCACCACCACCTGAGGTACATGACCATCTTCCTAAACTGAAATTGAATATTCCACCATTTGAGGGTAGATATGTTCCTGATATATATCTTACTTGGGAGTTACAAACTGAACAACGTTTTACATGTTTAAACTATCCCGAGGAGAGACGTGTTCCTGCTGCTCTCTGTGCTTTCACTAGTTTTGCATGTGTTTGGTGGTCTGAACATTGTAGATTATATCCTATTCCAGCTACTTGGACTGCTTTGAAAACTGCTATGCGTACTCGTTGGGTTCCACCATATTATCAACGTGAATTACTTCAAAAACTGCAGCGCTTAAGACAAGGAAAAAATTCTGTAGAAGAATATTATCAGCAATTACAAACTGGCGTGATTAGATGTGGTATTGTTGAGGAGAATGAAGCTATGCTTGCACGTTTTATGGGTGGATTAAATAGAGAGATTCAGACCATTCTAGAGTATAAGGATTATACTAATATCACTCGTTTATTCCATCTTGCTTGTAAAGCTGAACGTGAAGGGCAGGATCGACAGGCATTGGCGCGGACTAACTTTTCTGCAGGACGACCTTCATCATGGACACCGCGTGCATCCTCTACTTCCTCACATTCTACTGCACCGACACCTCCATCAGTTGTTACCTCCAGCCGTGATACAAGGAAGCGGGCACAACCACCATTATCTGCCAAGAGCACACCTATTGGGCCTGCACAAAGTTCTTCTTCTTCCATGGCATCAACAGGGCACACCAGTGATATTATTTGTCGTCGTTGTAAGGGAAGAGGACATTTTGCGAGAGATTGCAAATCTCAGCGTGTGATGATTGCTACTGAGGATGGTGGATATGAATCCGCTAGTGACTATGATGAGGAGACTTTGGCTCTTATTACACGTGAAGAACACGGCGGAGACGATTCTGATCATGAGACGCAATACATGGCTCCTGAAGATGCTGACAGGTATGAATGTTTAGTTGCTCAACGTGTTTTGAGTGTGCAGATTACACAAGCTGAGCAAAATCAGAGGCATAATTTGTTCCATACAAAGGGAGTTGTGAAGGAACGTTCTGTTCGCGTGATCATAGATGGAGGGAGTTGCAACAACTTGGCTAGCATGGAGATGGTGGAGAAGCTATCTCTCACCACAAGACCACATCCACATCCTTACTACATCCAATGGTTCAACAACAGCGGCAAGGTTAAGGTAACACGTATTGTTCGTGTGCATTTTAGTATCTCTACATATGTTGATTATGTTGATTGTGATGTGGTACCTATGCAAGCATGTTCCTTATTACTTGGTAGACCATGGCAATTTGATAAAAATTCTGTACACCATGGTAGAAACAATCAGTATACTCTTGTTCATAAGGATAAAAATATTACTTTGCTTCCTATGACTCCTGATTCCATTTTAAAAGATGATATTAATAGAGCTAATAAAGCAAAACAGGAGAAAAATAAGAGTGAAAATCAGATTGTGGCAAAAGAATTTGAGCAACAAATGAAGCCTAATAATAAACCATCTACTGTTGCTTCTGAAATTAAATTGAAAAGTGCATGTTTATTTGCCACCAAATCTGATATTGATGAGCTAGATTTTAGCAAATCTGTTTGCTATGCTGTTGTATGCAAAGAGGCATTATTTTCATTTGAGGACGTGCCTTCCTCTTTGCCTCCTGCTGTCACTAACATTTTGCAGGAGTTCGCCGACGTCTTTCCACAAGACGTGTGATACGGTGTATCCTATGGACATCACCATGTCAAGAGTCGGCTTGGGAAGTGACACGTGTGACCTCTATTTCTCATACATAAAGGTGAATCATCTCCTTTACACGTGTTCACTTGACCCCTTCGAGGATGGTATACTACTTGACACTCCTCTCGTGTGCATGCATAGGTATTGTCGGAGCTTCACGGATGGCGAGGAGGAGTGCAAGCGCCAAGGATCACCTACACCATCTGCGAGGGAAGCTTGGAAGAGAAGACGGAAGAAGACGGAGCTGCTGATACTACAGCGGCCGGACATCCGGGCCAAAGGCCGGACATCCGGCGCTTCCGCAACAGCCGGACATCCGGCACTCCGCCCGGAAATCCGGGCCCTCCTTCACAGAAGCTGGACCGAGCCAGCCCGGACATCCGGCCGTAACCCCGGACATCCGGCTCGCCCCGAAGCCCCGGACATCCGGCTGCCAGCCCGGACATCCGGCCTTGCCTGCGTGCATGTATCCGGGCCGATGCCCATGTACCCGTTTCGCCCCTCACTTACCCCTTCATGACCCTAGACTATATATACTCCTCCACCTCCACCATTTTAGGGGTAGCAATGGTTTAGCTCATATGAGAGATAGAGCTTTGCTCATCCATCCCGGATCTACTCCACGAGAGAGACCGCGGCCCCTCTACGGAGAAGATCCACCTTGGATTCAAGACCCCTAGCGGGAAGATCCTTCACGGATTCAAGACCTCCTCTTGGAGATGAACTTTACCTTGTATCTTTCCCTTTGTTGTTCATGTACCGTGTGATCTTGTGTGTTTGATTGTCTAGTGGATGTGTGATTGGACTTGTTCTTGTGTGTTTCCTCTCGTGTTTTCCCCCGTTTCCCTTTGTGTTCTTCGTGTTCATCGTGGGATCCCCTCCATTTCGTGAAAGATCCGCTGATTAGGGTTCCACCATGTATCACTTTTTGCTACCATATTATAAGCCTTCACAGCTCCACATACATCTACATCGTGCGTTTGACTCTCCCTGGTAATCGCTCTATCCAAGCTTTGAGAGTTTTGACTACATCGGTTGCCGATCACCGCCTGCTGCTGGGTAAGAACTGGTAAGAATTTGAGATTTTCTTGACGGATTTGTGACACCCGCCACCACCACCACTTGTTAGTAGTCTGTAGGATCATATTCTTGTGTGTTTCTATTGCTGCTAACCATGCCAGGATCACAAGTCGACGAGACTGACTGGGAGAACTTGACGAACAAGGAGCTTCATGATAAGTTTCAGCAAATGATGAGTGAACAGGTGCAAGATGTGCTAAACACATTGGACGCGGCCATGGAGAAGATAGATGGCATGGAGAAGACGTTTGACACAAAGCTCGATAACAAGTTTGCTGAATTGCTTGCGCGTTTTCCACCACCACCGGCTGCTGCAGCTGTCCCACCTCTTCAACAACAACAACAACAACAACGGCGCCTTCCGAATCAAGTGGGACGAGCACAGCGCGTTCCCCTTGAGACTGGTCAAGCTTCTGGTGCTGCTGTTGATGTTTCTGTAGCTCCTGCTGCTACTGCAGAGGTGGAGGACCATTACGAGGATGAGGTTGACCAAAATCAGAACTACGTGCAACAACCAGCACCACCACCACCAGGTCGTCCTCATGCATATCATCACAACGGTAGGGCTGCACCACCACCTGAGGTACATGACCATCTTCCTAAACTGAAATTGAATATTCCACCATTTGAGGGTAGATATGTTCCTGATATATATCTTACTTGGGAGTTACAAACTGAACAACGTTTTACATGTTTAAACTATCCCGAGGAGAGACGTGTTCCTGCTGCTGTTTGTGCTTTCACTAGTTTTGCATGTGTTTGGTGGTCTGAACATTGTAGATTATATCCTATTCCAGCTACTTGGACTGCTTTGAAAACTGCTATGCGTACTCGTTGGGTTCCACCATATTATCAACGTGAATTACTTCAAAAACTGCAGCGCTTAAGACAAGGAAAAAATTCTGTAGAAGAATATTATCAGCAATTACAAACTGGCGTGATTAGATGTGGTATTGTTGAGGAGAATGAAGCTATGCTTGCACGTTTTATGGGTGGATTAAATAGAGAGATTCAGACCATTCTAGAGTATAAGGATTATACTAATATCACTCGTTTATTCCATCTTGCTTGTAAAGTTGAACGTGAAGTGCAGGATCGACAGGCATTGGCGCGGACTAACTTTTCTGCAGGACGACCTTCATCATGGACACCGTGTGCATCCTCTACTTCCTCACATTCTATTGCACCGACACCTCCATCAGCTGTTACCTCCAGCCGTGATACAAGGAAGCAGGCACAACCACCATTATCTGCCAAGAGCACACCTATTGGGCCTGCACAGAGTTCTTCTTCTTCCATGGCATCAACAGGGCACACCAGTGATATTATTTGTCGTCGTTGTAAGGGAAGAGGACATTTTGCGAGAGATTGCAAATCTCAGCGTGTGATGATTGCTACTGAGGATGGTGGATATGATTCCGCTAGTGACTATGATGAGGAGACTTTGGCTCTTATTACACGTGAAGAACACGGCGGAGACGATTCTGATCATGAGACACAATACATGGCTCCTGAAGATGCTGACAGGTATGAATGTTTAGTTGCTCAACGTGTTTTGAGTGTGCAGGTTACACAAGCTGAGCAAAATCAGAGGCATAATTTGTTCCATACAAAGGGAGTTGTGAAGGAACGTTCTGTTCGCGTGATCATAGATGGAGAGAGTTGCAACAACTTGGCTAGCATGGAGATGGTGGAGAAGCTATCTCTCACCACAAGACCACATCCACATCCTTACTACATCCAATGGTTCAACAACAGCGGCAAGGTTAAGGTAACACGTACTGTTCGTGTGCATTTTAGTATCTCTACATATGCTGATTATGTTGATTGTGATGTGGTACCTATGCAAGCATGTTCCTTATTACTTGGTAGACCATGGCAATTTGATAAAAATTCTGTACACCATGGTAGAAACAATCAGTATACTCTTGTTCAGAAGGATAAAAATATTACTTTGCTTCCTATGACTCCTGATTCCATTTTGAAAGATGATATTAATAGAGCTAATAAAGCAAAACAGGAGAAAAATAAGAGTGAAAATCAGATTGTGGCAAAAGAATTTGAGCAACAAATGAAGCCTAATAATAAACCATCTACTGTTGCTTCTGAAATTAAATTGAAAAGTGCATGTTTATTTGCCACCAAATCTGATATTGATGAGCTAGATTTTAGCAAAACTGTTTGCTATGGTTTATGCAAAGAGGCATTATTTTCATTCGAGGACGTGCCTTCCTCTTTGCCTCCTGCTGATAGAGGCAAATGTGTCCCGTCTTTCGATGAGATGGTGGCTATCGTTTGGATGAAGTCGACTTTGACGATCCGACTACGAACGTGCGTGGACGTCGCGCCTTAGCAATCGCTAAACCAACTCGAGAGGTTATTGACCACGCCGGAGCACGATCAACCTGACCACGAAGGTCTGTTTCCTGCAGGCAAACGAAGAACAAGCAAGAAACTGAGATTGTAATCTGGATATTGCGAATTCAAGAGGAAAGCTTTATTGATCAAGTGGGGTTCTGTGACGTCTTGGTCTGGTCGTTGAACACAAACGAAGTACGCGAAGTTGCAGCTATGGCGAACTTTAATCTAAACAAAACCCAAAGTCTAAACGACGCCCTAAGGGCTGTATATATGGGGGAAAGAGGGGGCAATTTCGTGGCCCTTGGAGGAGGGGTCCGAAACCAACCATAACTCTTGTTTCCCCACACATACGGACTCTAAAAACAGCCTATACTCAAGTATTTCGAAATTACATGGGCCTGGTCCAATAATAAGGTGACGCAGCACCTATAATAGCCTCTGGACGAAATTTATGAAGTGGCATCTTGTATATTTCGTCCAAGGCTTCTCGCACTCATTATGGTGGCTTCAAAGTCCTGAAATCATCAATTGAAACTCCATTCTTGTTCCCCTTGCGCATGCCATCATCTCCATGCTTGATCTTGCTCCAATGTTCATCCTTCTTGTCCAAGCTAGGCCCTTCATTGGTAAGCAAGACAAATGTATCCAATTTAGGCAGCATCATATTCTCATGAACATTAGATTCATTACCAAGAAACGAAAGTACCTGGTAATTTAATTGACGTGCGCGAGCTCTAGTAATTGGTCCTGTATATGTGTCAGTTGGAGCGGTGGGTGTAACCTTGTTAGTGATGTCCTCATCATCCTCCCCTTCTTGAATTGAAGTCGTCCTCGACGGAAGCTCATCTTCCTCACCCAAGTAAGGCTTCAAATCTGCAATGTTAAATGTGGAATAACCCCAAAATCTGCAGGCAGCTCAAGTTTATATGCATTATCATTTATTTTCTCTAACACCTTGAAAGGACCATCAGCACGTGGCATTAGTTTTGACTTGCGCAAATTAGGAAACCTATCCTTACGCAAATGTAACCAAACAAGATCTCCAGGTGCCAAGACAACACGTTTTCTACCCTTATCTCCAACAAGTTTATATTTAGCATTCATGCGCTCAATATTTTCCTTAGTTAACTCATGCATTTTTAAGATCAATTCAGCACGTTGTTTAGCATCAAAATTAACCTTCTCCGAAGATGGAAGAGGCAACAAATCAATAGGTGCACGAGGTAGGAAACCATAGACAATTTCAAAAGGGCACATCTTAGTAGTAGAATGCAACGAACGATTATAAGCAAATTCAATATGAGGCAAGCATTCTTCCCACATTTTCTTATTATTCTTCAAAACAGCCCTAAGCATAGTAGACAAAGTTCTGTTGACTACTTCAGTTTGTCCATCAGTTTGGGGTGACAAGTAGTACTAAAAAGTAGTTTAGTCCCCAACTTAGCCCATAAACATCTCCAAAAGTGGCTAAGAAATTTAGTATCACGATCTGAAACAATAGTATTTGGCACACCATGCAAGCGAATAATTTCACGAAAGAACAAATCAGCAACATTAGCAGCATCATCGCTTTTATGACATGGTATAAAGTGTGCCATCTTCGAGAACCTATCCACGACAACAAATATGCTATCCCTCCCCTTCTTTGTTCGAGGTAAACCCAAAACAAAGTCCATAGATATATCTTCCCAAGGAACACTAGGGACAGGCAAAGGCATATATAAACCATGAGGATTGAGTCGTGACTTAGCTTTTTGACATGTAGTGCAGCGACCAACAAAACGCTCAACATCCCGTCGCATCTTTGGCCAAAAGAAATGTGTAGCAAGTACGTCCTCCGTCTTCTTCACTCCAAAGTGTCCCATTAATCCTCCTCCATGCGCCTCCTGCAACAACAAAAGACAAACAGAGCTAGCTGGAATGCATAGCTTGTTAGCACGAAACACAAATCCATCATTAACGACGAACTTGTTCCATGTTCTCCCTTCTTTGCAATTCTGCAATACATCTTTAAATTCAGCATCATGCACATATTGATCTTTGATGGTCTCCAAACCAAATATTTTAAAGTCAAGTTGTGAAAGCATAGTATAACGACGTGATAATGCATCAGCAATAACATTTTCTTTTCCCTTCTTGTGTTTAATAACATAAGGGAAAGTCTCTATGAATTCAACCCATTTAGCATGTCTACGGTGCAGTTTTGCTTGACTTTTAATGTGCTTCAAAGATTCATGATCAGAATGTATAACAAATTCTTTGGGCCATAAATAATGTTGCCATGTTTCCAAAGTCCGAACAAGAGCATATAATTCCTTATCATAAGTAGAATAATTCAGACTAGGCCCACTCAATTTTTCAGAAAAGTATGCAACAGGTTTACCATCTTGTAATAACACACCTCCTAACCCAATTCCACTAGCATCACATTCAAGCTCAAAAGTCTTATTAAAATCAGGAAGTTGGAGTAAAGGAGCATGTGTCAACTTATCTTTCAATACCGTGAATGCTTCTTCCTGTGCAGTACCCCAAACAAAAGGCAGATCCTTCTTTGTAAGCTCATTGAGAGGTGCAGCAATGGTGCTGAAATCTCTCACAAAACGCCAATAGAATCTAGCGAGGCCAAGGAAACTCCTCACTTGTGTGACCGTTTTGGGCTGCGGCCAACTCTCAATAGCTTCAATCTTGGCTTTATCAACCTCAATTCCCTATGGAGTAACAACATAGCCAAGAAAAGAGACTCGGTCGGTGCAAAAGGTGCACTTTCCAAGGTTACCAAACAAACGTGCATCACGTAGAGCAATAAAAACAGCACGTAAATGTTCCAAATGTTCCTCCAAAGATCTGCTAAAAATCAATATATCATCAAAGTATACTACCACAAATCGTCCAATGAAAGCACGTAAAACTTCATTCATTAATCTCATGAAAGTACTAGGTGCATTAGTTAACCCAAAAGGCATGACTAACCACTCATATAATCCAAACTTAGTTTTAAATGCTGTTATCCATTCATCTCCCAATTTCATACGAATTTGATGGTATCCACTACGCAAATCAACTTTGGAGAAAATTGTAGAGCCACTCAGTTCATCAAGCATATCATCTAGCCTAGGAATAGGATGACGATAACGAATAGTAATATTATTAATGCCTCTACAATCAACACACATACGCAATGTACCATCCTTTTTCGGCACTAGAATAATAGGAACAACACAAGGACTAAGGGATTCGCGTATATAACCTTTGTCGAGTAGCTCCTGTACTTGACGCATAATCTCCTTCGTCTCTTCTGGATTGGTACGGTATGGTGCGCGGTTGGGTAGCGATGCACCGGGAATTAAGTCAATCTGATGCTCAATCCCTCGAATAGGTGGTAATCCCGGTGGCATGTCTTGTGGAAAGATGTCGGCGAACTCCTGCAAAATGTTAGTGACAGCAGGAGGCAAAGAGGAAGGCACGTCCTCGAATGAAAATAATGCCTCTTTGCACACAAAACCATAGCAAACAGATTTGCTAAAATCTAGCTCATCAATATCAGATTTGGTGGCAAATAAACATGCACTTTTCAATTTAATTTCAGAAGCAACAGTAGATGGTTTATTATTAGGCTTCATTTGTTGCTCAAATTCTTTTGCCACAATCTGATTTTCACTCTTATTTTTCTCCTGTTTTGCTTTATTAGCTCTATTAATATCATCTTTCAAAATGGAATCAGGAGTCATAGGAAGCAAAGTAATATTTTTATCCTTCTGAACAAGAGTATACTGATTGTTTCTACCATGGTGTACAGAATTTTTATCAAATTGCCATGGTCTACCAAGTAATAAGGAACATGCTTGCATAGGTACCACATCACAATCAACATAATCAGCATATGTAGAGATACTAAAATGCACACGAACAGTACGTGTTACCTTAACCTTGCCGCTGTTGTTGAACCATTGGATGTAGTAAGGATGTGGATGTGGTCTTGTGGTGAGAGATAGCTTCTCCACCATCTCCATGCTAGCCAAGTTGTTGCAACTCTCTCCATCTATGATCACGCGAACAGAACGTTCCTTCACAACTCCCTTTGTATGGAACAAATTATGCCTCTGATTTTGCTCAGCTTGTGTAACCTGCACACTCAAAACACGTTGAGCAACTAAACATTCATACCTGTCAGCATCTTCAGGAGCCATGTATTGTGTCTCATGATCAGAATCGTCTCCGCCGTGTTCTTCACGTGTAATAAGAGCCAAAGTCTCCTCATCATAGTCACTAGCGGAATCATATCCACCATCCTCAGTAGCAATCATCACACGCTGAGATTTGCAATCTCTCGCAAAATGTCCTCTTCCCTTACAACGACGACAAATAATATCACTGGTGTGCCCTGTTGATGCCATGGAAGAAGAAGAACTCTGTGCAGGCCCAATAGGTGTGCTCTTGGCAGATAATGGTGGTTGTGCCTGCTTCCTTGTATCACGGCTGGAGGTAACAGCTGATGGAGGTGTCGGTGCAATAGAATGTGAGGAAGTAGAGGATGCACACGGTGTCCATGATGAAGGTCGTCCTGCAGAAAAGTTAGTCCGCGCCAATGCCTGTCGATCCTGCACTTCACGTTCAACTTTACAAGCAAGATGGAATAAACGAGTGATATTAGTATAATCCTTATACTCTAGAATGGTCTGAATCTCTCTATTTAATCCACCCATAAAACGTGCAAGCATAGCTTCATTCTCCTCAACAATACCACATCTAATCACGCCAGTTTGTAATTGCTGATAATATTCTTCTACAGAATTTTTTCCTTGTCTTAAGCGCTGCAGTTTTTGAAGTAATTCACGTTGATAATATGGTGGAACCCAACGAGTACGCATAGCAGTTTTCAAAGCAGTCCAAGTAGCTGGAATAGGATATAATCTACAATGTTCAGACCACCAAACACATGCAAAACTAGTGAAAGCACAAACAGCAGCAGGAACACGTCTCTCCTCGGGATAGTTTAAACATGTAAAACGTTGTTCAGTTTGTAACTCCCAAGTAAGATATATATCAGGAACATATCTACCCTCAAATGGTGGAATATTCAATTTCAGTTTAGGAAGATGGTCATGTACCTCAGGTGGTGGTGCAGCCCTACCGTTGCGATGATATGCATGAGGACGACCTGGTGGTGGTGGTGCTGGTTGTTGCACGTAGTTCTGATTTTGGTCAACCTCATCCTCGTAATGGTCCTCCACCTCTGCAGTAGCAGCAAGAGCTACAGAAATATCAACAGCAGCACCAGAAGCTTGACCAGTCTCAAGGGGAACGCGCTGTGCTCGTCCCACTTGATTCAGAAGGCGCCGTTGTTGTTGTTGTTGTTGTTGTTGTTGTTGTTGTTGAAGAGGTGGGACAGCTGCAGCAGCCGGTGGTGGTGGAAAACGCGCAAGCAATTCAGCAAACTTGTTATCGAGCTTTGTGTCAAACGTCTTCTCCATGCCAACTATCTTCTCCATGGCCTCGTCCAATGTGTTTAGCACATCTTGCACCTGTACACTCATCATTTGCTGAAACTTATCATGAAGCTCCTTGTTCGTCATGTTCTCCCAGTCAGTCTCGTCGACTTGTGATCCTGGCATGGTTAGCAGCAATAGAAACACACAAGAATATGATCCTACAGACTACTAATAAGTGGTGGTGGTGGCGGGTGTCACAAATCCGACAAGCAAATCTCAAATTCTTACCAGTTCTTACCCAGCAGCAGGTGGTGATCGGCAACCGTGGTAGTCAAAACTCTCAAAGCTTGGATAAAGCGATTACCAGGGAGAGTCAAATGCACGACGTAGATGTATGTGGAGCTGGGAAGGCTTATAAGATGGTAGCAAAAGTGGTCAGCAATAATCAATTCAGAGATGCAAAGTTGAATAAACGCTCAACGACGGTACTCTGCTGGTCCTAGGCTAGACCGTACTAGAGACGCGAGCCTAGAACACTAACAAAATCACGGCGCTGCACGTAATAAAGGGGAAAGCACACTCTGATTTTTTTTCGCCTTTTTTTTCTCTCTTTTTTTTGCGCTGCTTTTTTTTTTGGCCGAAAATCACTATAATGGCGAGTGTCTCAAAACACTTCCCAAGTCAAACTAAGATGATAGGCACGAATTTTTTTTGACGAATTTTTTTTTCGGAATCAGGGCAGCGACGACGAAAAAGTGCGATAAAAAAACAGTATGATGGCACGTGTCTCAAAAGACTCAGAAAAGCCCAAAAATAGGATAGGGAAAAAATATTTTCACCTGTCGAAATTTTGGCCTAAAAACTGCCCGGGGGTCTCCAGACTTTTTTTTTCGAGACCTACGCAGGCAAGGAAACACAAATCCGAAACCCAGATGGATCTCGAGAACAAACCTAATACTAGTAGAATGCCCGTGCGTTGCCACGGGCTCTTAATTTTTTATTGCACCTATGAATACAATGCATATCAAATTTTGCATGTATAGATTTTATCTGATTGCGCATATAATGTATATTATATATATATTGTATGTAGAGAAAAGATAGCCTGCAACAACTAAAAAATAATTGTAATTCATTTCACGTGCAACATAACTCGATGATATATAAATAGAGAACAATGATCCAAATAATTATATGTTACGAACTAAGATCTACTTGATGTGATTAAGATGTTACCTTACAACGTCAGGTATGTTATCTTAAACTTCATTTGCACGGTAGTTTAGCAAATGTAATAAAAAACTATTTCTCAACTTATAACCATCCTGCACAAGCAATATATATTATATGTCAAACATAAAGCTTTGGACCGATAAAGCACATCAAATGACATCTTTCAATGAAACATAGCCAATCTTTTTGTACCACAAAATCAATCTTCTTTTTTGGCCCATTATTTTTGAAGTGCTTTCTCTTGACTTCTCTTTTCTATATGCACAAAAATCAAAGGATCCAAAGAAGAGAAGGATCTAGAGATGTTCATACCTAGAGGCAATAAGCAATTCGTTAGTCCACAACGACGACAAGTGCCAAGGCTCATGCATTTTAAGTCCATAATCCCAACCTACACCACAACCCAACAAACGTCGACATGTTCTGGATCCACTAAGAGCATCTACAATCGGACTTGGCAAATACGACCCCTCAAACGTCCGCGGAAGCGCCTGGACGTGTCCGCGCATAGTGACCGGTCACCCCTCAAAAAATGCATTCTACATTCGGATACCTCAAATCCATATTAATACATACTACACATCGATCTTTGACCGGAGCTTCGTCCGATTCCGCTCCTGCCCGCGGGCTCCCCTAGTCAAAACAAAGATGTATAAGGGAAGGGGCAGATACATCTTGTAGAGCCATGATCTGCCACAATGCTAACCCACTACTTGTCGACAGAGCATGCGAGTCATCTTTTCCTCTCCTCATGAGATGTGCCATGTTCAAGTTCCAATTTCAGTGCACAGATTGTGAGATTCATAAAAAATGTCAGTGCACAGTTTGGAATAATTCAGTGATAGTGAAGCCAAATTAGAGAATTGTACATGTTACATCATCATTATTAGTTGAATAATAGCATCTAAAAATTCAACCGTTCGAAAGTAACATGCGTATATGTCAGGACTATGCATGCAATATACTCACATGATGTGATAGATTTGCCACCAACGCCCATGAATAAGGCTCTCGGCCATCCAATCACTTGTGTTGTCAGTGACCCTTCTCGTCATCTTGTGTACCCCAAATACAATAGCATGTAATTGGACTGTTAGCAGACCTCGCTTATGGAAGCCATGGTAGAGTTGATGAACTACAACACTCATGTTGTGTCCGCTTCGAGTCAAAAGTGTGACTAATTAGTTTTCCAAAAGAATCAAATCAAGCCAAGTAATTTCACTTTGAATAGCCACATGAACAATACCCGAGTTTTCGTTTGGAAAGCTTTGCTAGGAATATTTATGCCCCACCCTTGATCACAAACCAATTTGTCTTCTGCCAGTCAATGGATCATTGCTCTAAAGGGCTCTCTGAAGAAACATTTTCACCATGAGTTGATCATCCTTGGATGTTGGAGCATTACGTGCTTTTTAGATAACAGGGTGTCTACTACACAACTTGTTCTTGTAGAATCGTGTCGGGCCTCCAAGATGGAGGAGAGGAGGCGACGTGGATAATCCTGGCAGCAGCCATATTGGGACGGGGATAGGGCTTGGTGAGCGAGAGAAAGTTGGATCGGGAGGGATCCTATTTTTCTTGGAGGGCTTTTTTCACAAGGGGCTATCGACTTGGGGGCGAGGAGGGACGGAACCGATCACGGGGGTGGGTCGCCGAAGGGAGGGCAGGACGCGGTCATTGGCAATAAAAGTAACCTTACGTGCTTTTTAGATAATAGGACAATGCCTGTACACTGCAACGGGAGCATAGATATTTGTACCCCCACCTAGGAGTATATATTTAGGCCTCATACACATCATGTCGAACATAAATATCTTTAGGATCCTCATGCACACCATACAATATTGTCAGGGTTCGCGTGCAGGAGCGCGTGCTCCTGGGAGCACCAACGAATTTGACGTTTTGGCACATGGGAGCACGCGCTCCTGGTTTTTAAAATGTGTATTAAACATATTTTGAATGTAAAAAATTGCAAAAAAAAAAACTTGACATGTACATCTCGATATTGTACATGCTCACAAAGTCGTTTCACAAAAAACCGACAACATTTGCGCCACGTGTGAAAAAGACAAAATGCGGTGTTAAAAAATGTTTTTCACAAGACATCCTTGTCTTTTTTACACGAGCTACAAAAAATGTCGGTTTTCTCCGAAACATGACGCGCACATATATAATGTCGAGATGTATGCGCCAATTTTTTGTTTGAATTATTTTCACATTTTGAAATAATTTTTTCGCGTGCAGGAGCGCGCGCTCCCGGGAGCACAAACGAATTTCTGTGACAGATAGTACTTACTTCATAATATGCATTCGGCCTTGTCTTTCTTTTTCAACAAGTGATGTAGTCAATTGAGGTGCAGACCACAAAGCACGTAATTCTACTGATAACTGGTCTGCTGAGACATATACTTTTTTCATGTTCTGTTATTATTGTTAGACAAAAAGGGATGAATATGTTATACATTATGATTTGTACTTCCTCTGCATTATGCCAAGCAGAAAAACATTAATCTATCTATACAAAGCGACAGCAACTGTTAATTTCTTTTACTAATCTCCCAATCTCTCACACATAAACATATATAGCCTATAATTTCTGAAACCACCCTTGATATGACCTAGTAGCACACGTTTCCTTGGCCCCAGTATATTTCTTGTTCGTATTCCTTGTCTACCTTGCATCCAAATAAAAATCATGGAAACCACATGGACAACAATTAACCAATCAGCCACGTGCAATTCAGATTAGCACATAAGAGAATCGGTACACTCTCAGCTCATAGACTAATCCAATGAAAAACATCTCATAAGAGAATCGGCACACTGATTTTCACCTTGTGCAGACTAAGTTTTGTCAGTACTACAGATCCTTGTAGTCATACTGGCTTCATGTGGTCAACTTGCCTTGAACCCACCCTTTGTACGCAGCAGCCGACGTACTTGTACTTGCACTTGCATGGCTGGACTTGTACACAGGATTCTGAGTGGTACAGATTATGTTCAGCTGCTTAGAAAAAACTTTAGAATTAGAAACATACCAATTGTCTCTTTTTCTGGAGCCTGGCCTGATAAAGAGCTCGCCACTTTGTAGAAGAATAACTTCAGAGTCCCTACACCAAAAAGAACTTAAGAAAAAAAGGACAAAAGCACTCAAACAATTGTGAAACAATTTCCAGAGACAAAATCCACCACACCCCATTCTAGCAACTCGGTTGTTCAGAAATTCAGTCAAGATAGATTGAATAGATAGATAAAACGAAGCAATTAGGACTATACAATGCTAGCAACAACCTGGTTATTCAGAAAGGGATTTGCCAAATTCGATTAGAATTTCATGTTGGGAAAAATGTAGGGATTTGCCATTATGGCAGGTCGAAGCAGAATAGAGCTAGTGGAAACTGAAAGTCTGAAATCTGAAATTATCTACCCACTGCACCTGACGGCTGGCTCTAGCATTTGAGTTCACATGTCCAAATAATGCAATGTGAGGTCGTGTTGGAGAGGAACACGAGATCACGGATCACCCACAAAAAAACACGAGATCAGGGAGGACAAGCTCACTTGGCGGGGGGAGATGTGGGCGCGCTTGGTAGCACGACGAAGGGGAGCTCGAGGAAGAGCACGACTGGATCCGCCGCCACCCACCATTGGAGCAAACCAGTTGTGGTCGCCGTCGTTCAGCCGCCTCGGTTTCTCTGTTTCCTCGTGGCGCAGCGGCCTCCGCCAGCGGCCTGGATCCTGCGTCAATAGCTTGGACCTTCGCGACCGTCTCCTGCACTGCCTCATCGTTGGCCACTTCTCCTCCTCGCCTCACAGCAGCAGCACAAGGGCGTCCAGCAGTTCGAGAATATGGATCTGCGTAGGCTTGCATGCACTGATAAAGTCCAGTTAGCTTAAGATATCCCTAGTGATGCTGCTGCTGCTGCGTACCTTGCAAGATTGATATGCGTACGTTTGCACGCACTGATTGCGCAAGCTAGAAGATGGGGCGAGGCAGGGTGGAGGCGTCCTATTGTGGACTGCGTCGGCGGGAGACGACACGATCCGGCAGAAGACGGCGGTGCTTACGGAGGCCTCCTGGAAGATAAGGTGAGGCGGACGTGACCTGTTGGATCGCGGCGGCGACCGCGACGCGACCCAGGTGCCGGTGGTGATGTGCACAAGCACGATGCGGCGGTTACCATCCAGTGCAGGGACGTAGATGGGCTTTTAATGCAGGATGGGCGGTGCATGATTGTCGTTGATTGATTGGCTATTTGGCCAGTTTTAAAAGTTTTACCATAAACCCATGGCGGAAAATCCGGGACATGAGAAAATCCGGGACGTGAAAAACCAAGGGGAAGTGTGACGAAGGTTGCAGGACGCGGTCAGGAAAGGGAACCTTAGATAGTATAAGAGATAATATATTTTTTGTTATGCTTTACACATTATTTTTCTTAAAATCGGTTATTTTTTTCTTATTAATTAATGTGATTGAGCGATTTAAGGTAATATTAATTAATTTAGAATTGATTTGTAGAGATTGATTCTTTCACATAAATACATTACAAAATAAATTGCGACAGCATGGAAAGTTCTGATCCATTCAGATTTTTTTCGTTTTGTGAGAGGGTGACGTGAAACTAAACCGGTGGGGTGGGGGAGGGGACAAAAAAAAACCAACGAAAAAGCGGTGGGACGAAAAATTAGGATTTGGAATTGATGGTCATAAAACTAAACTTTATTAATTGGTAACGTGTTATCGGTTCCTGCCCGTTTATAACGTGTCTAGTTAGGAAACTTTGGGAAAATTAGGAAAGTTTTTATTGCGTTATGAATGAATTGATTATGTATGGTTATCTTAAGTTAATTAATTGCGTTTGGAAATAATTGATTGTCATGCATTATTGCGCTTGGAAAGAATTGATTGTCAATGCATTAGGAAAATTAGGATTTGGAATTGATGGTCATAAAACTAAACTTTATTAATTGGTAACGTGTTATCGGTTCCTGCCCATTTATAACGTGTCTAGTTAGGAAACTTTGGGAAAATTAGGAAAGTTTTATTGCGTTTGGAAAGAATTGATTGTGTCTGGTTACCTTAAGTTAATTAATTGCGTTTGGAAAGAATTGATTGTCATGCATTATTGCGTTTGGAAAGAATTGATTGTCATGCATGAATCGGGGACGTAAGGGGGGAAACGGAACCTGACTGCGTGCGGTGAATGGGGTAGGGTTGGGGTGGGTTAATTGTAGCGAAAAAACCGGTTGAAAAAAAACCAGACGAGGTGGGACGAAAAAAAACCAAACGAGGTGGGACGAAAAAAAACCTGGAACAAAGATTATCAACTGCTCCATTAGGAGTAGAGATGAAAAGAACTCGGATTGGCGGTGGATATATGGTGGTAGGATATGGCAGCGGTGGTAGATTATGGCAGCGGTGGTGGTATGTGGTGGCGGTGGTGGGATATGGCAGCAGTGGTGGTATGGCAGCGGCGATGAATATGGTGCGGCGGCGACGTGACAAACTGTGAACAGAACTCGAAACTGTAAAGAACTAGACGCTAAGACCAGCAACTTGACAGGACGATGCAACCGCAAATTCAACAAAGCAAATACAGAAAAGATTATGCAAAGGCTCATATTGGCTCTGATGGGATGAACTAACCCTAATTTTTTTTGGCTTTTTCGTGGACTGTAGGTATGAAGAACAGACTCGATCTAATCTACGAAAAACTGTAAAATCTCACCGAGCAACCTGGAAATCTGATACCACTTGATAGAGGCAAAGGTGTCCCGTCTTTCGATGAGATGGTGTCTATCGTTTGGATGAAGTGACGATCCGACTACGAACGTGCGTGGACGTCGCGCCTTAGCAATCGCTAAACCAACTCCGAGAGGTTATTGACCACGCCGGAGCACGATCAACCTGACCACGAAGGTCTGTTTCCTGCAGGCAAACGAAGAACAAGCAACAAACTGAGATTGTAATCTGGATATTGCGAATTCAGGAGGAAAGCTTTATTGATCAAGTGGGGTTTTGTGACGTCTTGGTCTGGTCGTTGAACACAAACGAAGTACGCGAAGTCGCAGCTATGGCGAACTTTAATCTAAACAAAACGCAAAGTCTAAACGACGCCCTAAGGGCTGTATATATGGGGGAAAGAGGGGGCAATTTTGTGGCCCTTGGAGGAGGGGTCCGAAACCAACCATAACTCTTGTTTCCCCACACATATGGACTCTAAAAACAGCCTATACTCAAGTATTTCGAAATTACATGGGCCTGGCCCAATAATAAGGTGACGCAGCACCTATAATAGCCTCTGGACGAAATTTATGAAGTGGCATCTTGTATATTTCATCCAAGGCTTCTCACACTCATTATGGTGGCTTCAAAGTCCTGAAATCATCAATTGAAACTCCATTCTTGTTCCCCTTGCGCATGCCATCATCTCCATGCTTGATCTTGCTCCAATGTTCATCCTTCTTGTCCAAGCTAGGCCCTTCATTGGTAAGCAAGACAAATGTATCCAATTTAGGCAGCATCATATTCTCATGAACATTAGATTCATTACCAAGAAACGAAAGTACCTGGTAATTTAATTGACGTGCGCGAGCTCTAGTAATTGGTCCTGTATATGTGTCCGTTGGAGTTGTGGGTGTAACCTTGTTAGTGATGTCCTCATCACCTGCTGTCACTAACATTTTGCAGGTGTTCGCCGACGTCTTTCCACAAGACGTGCCACCGGGATTACCACCTATTCGAGGGATTGAGCATCAGATTGACTTAATTCCCGGTGCATCGCTACCCAACCGCGCACCATACCGTACCAATCCAGAAGAGACGAAGGAGATTATGCGTCAAGTACAGGAGCTACTCGACAAAGGTTATATACGCGAATCCCTTAGTCCTTGTGCTGTTCCTATTATTCTAGTGCCGAAAAAGGATGGTACATTGCGTATGTGTGTTGATTGTAGAGGCATTAATAATATTACTATTCGTTATCGTCATCCTATTCCTAGGCTAGATGATATGCTTGATGAATTGAGTGGCTCTACAATTTTCTCCAAAGTTGATTTGCGTAGTGGATACCATCAAATTCGTATGAAATTGGGAGATGAATGGAAAACAGCATTTAAAACTAAGTTTGGATTATATGAGTGGTTAGTCATGCCTTTTGGGTTAACTAATGCACCTAGTACTTTCATGAGATTAATGAATGAAGTTTTACGTGCTTTCATTGGACGATTTGTGGTAGTATACTTTGATGATATATTGATTTTTAGCAGATCTTTGGAGGAACATTTGGAACATTTACGTGTTGTTTTTATTGCTCTACGTGATGCACGTTGATACGGTGTATCCTAGGGCCATCACCATGGACCCTCCTTCACCCCCTCAAGTGCCTCAAGGACCGATGACACGTGCTCATGCTAGAGCTTTCGAGACCGAGGTGACGTCACTCCTAGCCCAACTTCCTTATGAATCTTGCGAGACATGGTTGCTACCTCAAGCGAGTGTGCTTTGTGTGCTCAGGTGTGAAGGAGACCGCTTCGGAGAAGAGCGTGAAGGTGAACAAGTCCCCAAGGCCACGGACGAACTGATGCATCGAGAAGGGCAGAAGGGAGCTCCAGGCCCCGGACATCCGGCTCCATGGCCCGGACATCCGGCACCTGGGCCATCAACTACAGAAGGCCAGCAGCAACTGAAGCTACAGGGCCCGGACATCCGGCCAGGGCCCGGACATCCGGCCAAGCATGGCCCGGACATCCGGCCCCGGGCCCGGAAATCCGGCGCCTCTGTCCAGAGAGCGCCCGAAACCTGACCGCTCAAGCCCGGACATCCGGCTCCTCGCCCCGGACGTCCGGCTCCCCTCGAAGACCCGGACATCCGGGCCGCCGCCCGGACATCCGGCCCCTGATCTGCCTGCGTGCAGCCCCTGGGCCGAGGCCCATGTACCCATTCGCCCCGTAGACTATATATACTCCTCTCCTCATTCCGTTTAGGGTTAGCTGTGGTTTTAGCTCATTTGACACTTGTGTGGATTTCTCCCACGAGACCGGTGCGCCTCTACGGAGAAGATCCACCTCTGGATTCAAGACCCCTAACGGGAAGATCCCACGGGATTCCAAGACCTCCTCCGGGAGAAGACTATCTGTATCACCGTTGTTGACCTTGGATCATGGATCTCAACCTTGTATCGCGAATCTAGCATTTGTGTGATTGCTTTCGTGTTGATTGAGTGTTTTCCTCTTGTGTTTCCCCCATCTTTCCCTGGTGACTCCCCGTGTTCATCGTGTGCCAACCTCCAAACGTGAAAGATCCGCTGATTAGGGTTCCACCCTGTATCACTATGACTCCTGATTCCATTTTAAAAGATGATATTAATAGAGCTAATAAAGCAAAACAGGAGAAAAATAAGAGTGAAAATCAGATTGTGGCAAAAGAATTTGAGCAACAAATGAAGCCTAATAATAAACCATCTACTGTTGCTTCTGAAATTAAATTGAAAAGTGCATGTTTATTTGCCACCAAATCTGATATTGATGAGCTAGATTTTAGCAAATCTGTTTGCTATGCTGTTGTATGCAAAGAGGCATTATTTTCATTCGAGGACGTGCCTTCCTCTTTGCCTCCTGCTGTCACTAACATTTTGCAGGAGTTCGCCGACGTCTTTCCACAAGACGTGCCACCGGGATTACCACCTATTCGAGGGATTGAGCATCAGATTGACTTAATTCCCGGTGCATCGCTACCCAACCGCGCACCATACCGTACCAATCCAGAAGAGACGAAGGAGATTATGCGTCAAGTACAGGAGCTACTCGACAAAGGTTATATACGCGAATCCCTTAGTCCTTGTGCTGTTCCTATTATTCTAGTGCCGAAAAAGGATGGTACATCGCGTATGTGTGTTGATTGTAGAGCCATTAATAATATTACTATTCGTTATCGTCATCCTATTCCTAGGCTAGATGA
Source organism: Secale cereale (assembly GCA_902687465.1). Taxonomy (NCBI): domain Eukaryota; kingdom Viridiplantae; phylum Streptophyta; class Magnoliopsida; order Poales; family Poaceae; genus Secale; species Secale cereale. Next base: position 446,041,281 of record LR738715.1, on the reverse strand, counting down.
TATGCTTGATGAATTGAGTGGCTCTACAATATTCTCCAAAGTTGATTTACGTAGTGGATACCATCAAATTCGTATGAAATTGGGAGATGAATGGAAAACAGCATTTAAAACTAAGTTTGGATTATATGAGTGGTTAGTCATGCCTTTTGGGTTAACTAATGCACCTAGTACTTTCATGAGATTAATGAATGAAGTTTTACGTGCTTTCATTGGACGATTTGTGGTAGTATACTTTGATGATATATTGATTTTTAGCAGATCTTTGGAGGAACATTTGGAACATTTACGTGCTGTTTTTATTGCTCTACGTGATGCACGTTTGTTTGGTAACCTTGGAAAGTGCACCTTTTGCACCGACCGAGTCTCTTTTCTTGGCTATGTTGTTACTCCACAGGGAATTGAGGTTGATAAAGCCAAGATTGAAGCTATTGAGAGTTGGCCGCAGCCCAAAACGGTCACACACATGAGGAGTTTCCTTGGCCACGCTGGATTCTATCGGCGTTTTGTGAGAGATTTCAGCACCATTGCTGCACCTCTCAATGAGCTTACAAAGAAGGATGTGCCTTTTGTTTGGGGTACTGCACAGGAAGAAGCATTCATGGTATTGAAAGATAAGTTGACACATGCTCCTTTACTGCAACTTCCTGATTTTAATAAGACTTTTGAGCTTGAATGTGATGCTAGTGGAATTGGGTTAGGAGGTGTGTTATTACAAGATGGTAAACCTGTTGCATACTTTTCTGAAAAATTGAGTGGGCCTAGTCTGAATTATTCTACTTATGATAAGGAATTATATGCTCTTGTTCGGACTTTGGAAACATGGCAACATTATTTATGGCCCAAAGAATTTGTTATACATTCTGATCATGAATCTTTGAAGCACATTAAAAGTCAAGCAAAACTGCACCGTAGACATGCTAAATGGGTTGAATTCATAGAGACTTTCCCTTATGTTATTAAACACAAGAAGGGAAAATAAAATGTTATTGCTGATGCATTATCTCGTCGTTATACTATGCTTTCACAACTTGACTTTAAAATATTTGGTTTGGAGACCATCAAAGATCAATATGTGCATGATGCTGAATTTAGAGATGTATTGCAGAATTGCAAAGAAGGGAGAACATGGAACAAGTTCGTCGTTAATGATGGATTTGTGTTTCGTGCTAACAAGCTATGCATTCCAGCTAGCTCTGTTCGTCTTTTGTTGTTGCAGGAGGCGCATGGAGGAGGATTAATGGGACACTTTGGCGTGAAGAAGACGGAGGACGTACTTGCTACACATTTCTTTTGGCCAAAGATGCAACTGGATGTTGAGCGTTTTGTTGGTCGCTGCACTACATGTCAAAAAGCTAAGTCACGACTCAATCCTCATGGTTTATATATGCCTTTGCCTGTCCCTAGTGTTCCTTGGGAAGATATATCTATGGACTTTGTTTTGGGTTTACCTCGAACAAAGAAGGGGAGGGATAGCATATTTGTTGTCGTGGATAGGTTCTCGAAGATGGCACACTTTATACCATGTCATAAAAGCGATGATGCTGCTAATGTTGCTGATTTGTTCTTTCGTGAAATTATTCGCTTGCATGGTGTGCCAAATACTATTGTTTCAGATCGTGATACTAAATTTCTTAGCCACCTTTGGAGATGTTTATGGGCTAAGTTGGGGACTAAACTGCTTTTTAGTACTACTTGTCACCCCCAAACTGATGGACAAACTGAAGTAGTCAACAGAACTTTGTCTACTATGCTTAGGGCTGTTTTGAAGAATAATAAGAAAATGTGGGAAGAATGCTTGCCTCATATTGAATTTGCTTATAATCGTTCATTGCATCTACTACTAAGATGTGCCCTTTTGAAATTGTCTATGGTTTTCTACCTCGTGCACCTATTGATTTGTTGCCTCTTCCATCTTCGGAGAAGGTTAATTTTGATGCTAAACAACGTGCTGAATTGATCTTAAAAATGCATGAGTTAACTAAGGAAAATATTGAGCGCATGAATGCTAAATATAAACTTGTTGGAGATAAGGGTAGAAAACGTGTTGTCTTTGCACCTGGAGATCTTGTTTGGTTACATTTGCGTAAGGATAGGTTTCCTAATTTGCGCAAGTCAAAGCTAATGCCACGTGCTGATGGTCCTTTCAAGGTGTTAGAGAAAATAAATGATAATGCATATAAACTTGAGCTGCCTGCAGATTTTGGGGTTAGTCCCACATTTAACATTGCAGATTTGAAGCCTTACTTGGGTGAGGAAGATGAGCTTCCGTCGAGGACGACTTCAATTCAAGAAGGGGAGGATGATGAGGACATCACTAACAAGGTTACACCCACAGCTCCAACTGACACATATACATGACCAATTACTAGAGCTCGTGCACGCCAATTAATTTACCAGGTACTTTCGTTTCTTGGTAATGAATCTAATGTTCATGAGAATATGATGCTGCCTAAATTGGATACATTTGTCTTGCTTACAAATGAAGGGCCTAGCTTGGACAAGAAGGATGAACATTGGAGCAAGATCAAGCATGGAGATGATGGCACGCGCAAGGGGAACAAGAATGGCGTTTCAATTGATGATTTCAGGACTTTGAAGCCACCATAATGAGTGCGAGAAGCCTTGGACGAAATATACAAGATGCCACTTCATAAATTTCGTCCAGAGGCTATTATAGGTGCTGCGTCACCTTATTATTCGGCCAGGCCCATGTAATATCGAAATAATTGAGTATAGGCTGTTTTTAGAGTCCGTATGTGTGGGGAAACAAGAGTTAGGGTTGGTTTCGGACCCCTCCACCAAGGGCCACGAAATTCCCCCCTCTTTCCCTCATATATATACATCCCTTAGGGCGTCGTTTAGACTTTGGGTTTTGTTTAGATTAAAAGTTCGCCATAGCTGCAACTTCGCGTACTTCGTTTGTGTTCAACGACCAGACAAAGGTGTCACAGAACCCCACTTGATCAATAAAGCTTTCCTCTTGAATTCGCAATATCCAGATTGCAATCTCAGTTTCTTGCTTGTTCTTCATTTGCCTGCAAGAAACAGACCTTCGTGGTCAGGTTGATCGTGCTCCGGTGTGGTCAATAACCTCTCGGAGTTGGTTTAGCGATTGTTAAGGCGCGACGTTCACGCACGTTCGTAGTCGGATCGTCAAAGTCGACTTCATCCAAACGATAGCCACCATCTCATCGAAAGACGGGACACCTTTGCCTCTATCACCTCCCACTTCTCCCGGTCCTCAATATGAATATCATGTGCAGCAAAGGCCTCAGACACAGAATCCAAAGCCCAGGCAGCCAAAGCTTCCAAGCGCTATAACTACACAAGGATCCTTTAGTGTATGAAGCTTCAGAGAGCACAAAGAATTCTTTGACTCTAACAAGAACCCCTACAAGAAGCCAAAGATCACCTTCGAGGTTCTGGAGCTTCGAGCAATGAAGCTACTATTCATGCATTCTGTACAACCAAAACAGGATCTTTCCACACCAACGTCTTGATTATGATGCCATTGTTGGGCTGCCATGCCTTAAAGAGGCTCTTGACTGCTTCAGAGATGTTGGGCTGCTTTTATTTGTCACAGCCAAAGAGCACTGGAATGAAGAGCTTCTTCTGTAATTCTATGCTACACTTCATATAAGAGTCTACAATAGGGATCCGAAGACATGGGTCCTTGAGTGGATGATAGGAGATGTTCATCATGAAGTGAAAACTCAGACTCTTCTCAAGCTTACTTCCCTGCCCACTCCTGGTGAGTTGTTTGAACCAGGTTGTCAGCTTCATCAGAATGAAATGCAGAGTATCTTCAAGAAGCTTGAGCCAAACATGAATCAAATGCTCAGTATGATGAAGCCATTGCCCCTGGATGCTGAATATCCTAAGAAATTTCTTGTCAAAGACCTCGAGTACCTGCCTCGCACTATCTATCACATTCTAAGGCGTACTGTGTGGCCTATCAAGGGCAATTCGTCTGAAGCCAAACTCGAAGGCACCATGAAGACATTGGTCTTTTACGTACTCAGTGGCATCAGATTCAACACTCATGACTTCTTCATTCGTCAGCTGGCTGCGTCAGGCATTGATTTGTTTGGCCTCAAGTTTTATGCTCCATGGGTCATGCGGCTCATAAAACTTCACTCCACAATCAACTATCAAGCTTCAGCACGCAATCATGTTGTATTCTTGCCTGAGGTTGATAAGTCCTATGAAGCCATCTATCCCGAGCTTGCTAAGAAGCCACTTCAACTTCGCAATGCTGATCATCAAAGATTCAATCAGCATGTTGAAGGTGTTCCTGTGCCAAATTCTACTGCTCCTGCTTATCCTCTGGCTGGAAGTTTGCGTCTACAACATCGTGCCAACACCGATTGCACAACTAGCACCATTGCTCAAAGGCCTCAGAAGCGCCCCCGTGTCCTCAACGACCGAGAGCATCTTGTATCACTTCACTAGAGCATGATAGGCATCATGGTTGGTTGAAGCGCCAGATGCAGAGTCTACTATGTGATGTAAATTGCATTCGCAACCTAGCAACCAAGAACTCTTTTGTTTCCCATGAAGCCTGTCGGCGGTCCTGGAAGAGCCTCACACTTCTTTGCTCCGAAGCTGATCTTCAAGAAGATGGCTTCATCGAGCGCTTCAAGTTTGACTCCAGGCCTCCACAATCTGAGAGTTGGCGTCCCACTCTCTCAACTGAAGATTCAGAGTATTCATCTTTGGCTGCAACTTTTGTTGCGCGAGTCATCGATGAAGAAGACGATGCCACTTCTCCCACAATGGCTTCACTGCATCATCATTCTACGCCAGGCCCATCTGCACCGCCCAACTCCAACGTCGACCCGGCTGCCCAAACATCTTCACCACCTGGGAACAAGTAGACACTCTATGTCTTCAAACCTTTTTGATCCTTACTCACAAAAGGGGGAGAAGCATATGAGTTGATAGTCTTCAAGCAGGTCCATATACGGGTCGGGTGCTTATTTTTGCTAAGTTCTTACAACTCTCATTTTGAAACCATTTGGCTCTTGAGTTGTAACACTTAAACTTGATGGTCATCTTCTACATTTGCTGATGTTTCTACTGCGTGGTTAAATATCTATCTTATGCGCATGAAGTCATTCAGCAGACGCCCATTTTCCATTGTGCATATCATTATCCTCACTACATCTGTGTATGCATGATGAATTGTCATCATAAGGTTGAGAAAGATCTCCATAAAGCAAAACCTGCCATGTGCATTTGCATTCAAAGGCAAATTACTTATATGCACATCTTCAGGGGGAGCCTTCTCAATCTAATGAAGCCAATGACCGTGTTATGTAACTTTCACATATTTATTCCCGTTGAAAATTTCAACCAGTTTGTCATCAATCACCAGAAAGGGGGAGATTGTAAGTGCATTTAGTGCTACCCCTAGTTTGTTTTGGAGTATTGACGACAACGTGGTTGAGGGACTAATGTGTTTGTGAGAATTGTAGGATAACACAGGTTGTAGTCCCGCACCGATTCAGTCTACCTACCAGAAATGACCCCTAAAATGTGTGAAGACACTGAAAACAATGGTGGTTCATGAAGACATTCACTTGAAGATAATGGCATGTGAAGACATTTACTTGAAGACTATGGAGTGCGAAGACATAGTTTCTTTCGTAGTTCCTTTCTTCTTTCTTGAGTCATAGGAACCTGTCACACCCCAAAAATATTCCTCTGGAGTTCTGAAAACTTTTGCAAAACTTTAACTAAGTTTTTAAAATTTTGGTTGGAGGGTTCTGTTTGAAGGATGGACTTATTTGATTTAAGTATTTTGGAGGTTTTAAGAACTTTTCTTTCTTAAGAATCTTTGGCTTTGGTCAATTATTTTCAAAAGCAAAAATCTTTTCCACCTCTTCTAGCACCATAAAAATTCCCAAATAATTTTTCTGCCACTTCAAATTTTCCTCTCAAGTCTTGTACACATTCTGTGATATTTCACAACTCCTCCTCACTCCACAAAAATATTCTTCCTATTATTTTTTTTTAATTCCAAAAAGGGAATTTGAATAAATCATAGTTTCTTGACATTCATAAAGGAACTATATTTTCTATGATCCTTCTGCCTCTACCAAAATTATTCCTACATATATATGGTACCCTCAACCCATTTCTCCAAAAACATTTGGTCCCACAGTTCAAATATTTCAAATTCTGTTCATTTCAAATTTGGTCCAGAAATCATGTTTTGGCCCCAAACCATTTCCAAACCTCACCAAAATTTTTGTCCTTCTGGCAAACTCATTTTTGAGTATCCACACACCACCACACAAAACCCCATGATCAAACTAGTTGCCTAAACCCTCAAAGCATTTCATCAAACATGTTGCGGGCACTGTTCATAACTGAATTAAAATTCAGTTAACTGAATTTTGCTTCGGCCGACAG
>LR738715.1:445980581-446034854 GCA_902687465.1 Secale cereale | reverse complement strand
AGTCCCGCACCGATTCAGTCTACCTACCAGAAATGACCCCTAAAATGTGTGAAGACACTGAAAACAATGGTGGTTCATGAAGACATTCACTTGAAGATAATGGCATGTGAAGACATTTACTTGAAGACTATGGAGTGCGAAGACATAGTTTCTTTCGTAGTTCCTTTCTTCTTTCTTGAGTCATAGGAACCACCGTACTGTTAAGTGGGGTCCAAGTGAAGATAGTCAGATTACTGAAGTGATGCTCAACCAAAATCCTATGTCTTTGAGCGAAGAAAATAAGACCAAGTCTTACCCAGAGTTGGATGAGTCAGCTTTGCTTGGAGCTCAAGCAAAGTTTCCGCGTGTGTTTGAAATCCGACCGTTGAACACGTGTCAGTTCATTAGTGACCAAGGGTCATTTTGGGCATATCATGTCGGGTTGCCTCCTGGCTATAAGTAGCCCACCCCTACACCATAAATTGGTGGCTCCTTAGAGTTAGTGCACGACTTTTGTTGTTTGAGAGCAACTCACATCCGAAGCCTTTGAGAGAATGATCCTTGCGAGCACAGAGCCCAAAACACCCAGAGCCAAAGAGTGTTAGGCATTACTCAAGTCTTTCTAACTGTGTGATCTGAAGACTTGTTACACTTGATGAATGTGCATCCTCCAGCCGGTTAGGCATCGTGTTCTGAGCATCCAAGAGTGATTGTGGATTGCCGGTAAACGAATTCTGTGAAGGTTTGGAAGTCTACCTTGAAGACTTATTAGAGTGATTGGGCGAGGACTGGGTGTCCTTAGCTCAAGGGGAATAAGGTGAAGACACGGTCTTCTGAGTTCAATCTCAGCCTCCCTAACCAGACATACAATTGTCACGGCTAGAGATGGTCTACCAAATTTATGTCGTCTCCAAGCTACTGGTTCTATCTTCCAACTCATTTACATTTTAATTTGTCTTCGTGAAGTCATTGCTTGCTTACCTGATCTGATTGACTTCACTGTGTCAAGACTGTTACCTGTTTGGCTTCATTCTGTCTTCCATTCTGATCCATACTACCTAGCTGCTAATAGTCTTCGTACTTTCATTGTACTGCTTTCTTGAATATGGCTTGTCTAGTGTAGTTTATTTTTCGATGCATATCCATAGGTTCATTCAATCTATTTGTCTTCAAAGATCCCGTGTTTTGAAGACTTTCATAAAAATCGCCTATTCACCCCCCTCTAGTCGATAACTAGCACTTTCACCGAGATTGGTCAATAGTGTGTAACAGTTGGATTTTGTGTGGAGGCTATATATTCCCCTCCACCCCTCCTTCCTCATTGAGGAGAGCCATCAGTACGTGCCTAGACTTCCAACATTCAGTTTCTGTTAGATAACCACCTACTCATGTGTTGAGATCAAGAGATTTCAATCCCATCATTTGAACCTTGACTTCTAGCCTTCCCCAAGTTGTTTTCCACACAAATCCTTCTTCCACCATAGACAAATCTGTGAGAGAGAGTCGAGTGTTGGGGAGACTATCATTTTAAGCACAAGAGCTGATGTAGGGTGGAACCCTAATCAACAGATCTTTCACGTTTGGAGAGTATCCCACGACGAACACGGAGAACACAAGGCGGAAACGGAGGAAAACACGAGGGGAAAACACTCAAATCAACACAAATATGATCACACAAGTGCTAGATCCATGATACATATCGAGATACACGGTCCATAGTCAACGACGGTGGTACAAAGATAGTCTTCTCCCGGGGGAGGTCTTGGTTATCCCGTAGGATCTTCCCCGATGTGGAGGTCTTGAATCCGAGGTTGATCTTCTCCAAAGAGGCGCGCGGTCTCGTGGGAGAGAATCCACACAAAGGTCTGAGATGAGCTATCCAAAAGCTGCCTCAAAAGAATGGGAGTAAACGAGTATATATTACACGAGTGGTCGCCGTCGGGGCGGACGTCCGGTGGTTCCGGAGGGGCCGGACGTCCGATAATCATCGGATGTCCGCTATTTTGTTGTGTGGTCGTTGTCACGAACATCCGGGGGCTTCCGGTCGTCCGGTCGTATGGGAGTGGCCGGACGTCCGGTGACTTCCGGTCGTCCGATGCCTGGAAGTCGACGGTCGTCTGGTGCAGGCCGGACGTCCGGTGCCTGGAGCATCTTCAGCCTTCTTTCTTCTTGTTTCCGGCACTTGTCGAACTCGCCGTCTTGACCATTGTGCAGAGCTGTCCCTTGGCCTTCATCCAAGTACCTGAGTACGCACAGAGTTTCTGATGAGGGTAGAAGCCATGTCTCATGTATATCGGAAGGATTTAGAGCAAGGAGTGAAGTCACCTCGGTCTCGAGAGCTCTTGCACGGGCTCGAGTCATTGGTCTTTTGGGCACTTGATGAGGCGATGAAAGGTCCATGGGGATGACCCTAGGATGCTCCGCATCATCTCCCCTCCCTTGGGAAAGATCCGACCTCGGATCGAAATCTTCATCACCATGGAAAGGAGATAGGTCTTTGATGTTGAAAGTATCGCTCATGGAGTACTTGTCTCGTGGGATGTCGATCTTGTAGGCGTTGTCGTTGTAGCGTGCTAGCACCTTGATGGGTCCGTCGGCGCGAGGTAGAAGTTTGGACTTGCGCTCGTGTGGGAAACGGTCCTTGCGAAGATGAAGCCAAACCAGATCTCCCGGTTGGAACACCATTGGTGCCTTGTTGACGTTGAGCTTGGTGGCGAGACGGTGGACTTGTCGCTCGATCATTGCCCTTGTATCTTCGTGCACCTTCTTGAGATAGCTTGCTCGTGCACTTGCATCCATGTTGATGCGCTCTTGTAGGGGTAGAGGTAGAATGTCCAATGGGGACAACGGGTTGAAACCGTAGACGTCCTCGAAAGGGGACTTGCCGGTTGTCGAGTGTCTTGCGCGGTTGTAGGCGTACTCGGCGATGGGAAAACATTGCTCCCATTCCTTGATGTTCTTCTTGATCAACACGCGAAGAAGCGTCGAAAGCGTGCGGTTCGTCACCTCCGTTTGGCCGTCCGTCTGTGGGTGGTACGCCGAAGAGAAGAGTAGCTTGATTCCGAGCTTGGCACATAGGGTTTTCCAAAAGTAGCTCAAGAACTTAACGTCCCGGTCCGACACGATCGTTTTCGGCACGCCATGGAGACGAATGACCTCCCTACAAAAGAGAGTTGCCACATGGGAAGCATCGTCTATCTTGTTACAAGGAATGAAATGAGCCATTTTAGAGAATCGATCCACGACAACTAGCATGGAATCTTTGCCATTTTGAGTCCTAGGCAAGCCAAGTATAAAATCCATGCTTATGTCTGCCCATGGATGGTATGGAATAGGAAGAGGCATGTAAAGACCATGAGATTGAGCTTTGGACTTAGCTTTGCGGCATGTAGAACATCGGGTGGTGAGTCGCGAGACGTCACGGAGCATCTTGGGCCAAAATAGTTCTTAGAGAGGGTAGCAAACGTCTTGTCACGTCCAAAGTGTCCCATGAGTCCTCCTCCATGAGATTCATGACCTTTGTCGATGAGTTTTTGCACTTGTCGTTGTATCTCCTTTGTTTCCTCGGGGTTGACGCGGTAGGGAGCCTTGTTTGGAAGTGGTGCGCCATGTATGAGGTCTATGCGGTGTTCGATTCCGCGAAGTGGCGGTAGACCCGAAGGTAGTTCATCGGGAAAGACGTCCGAGAATTCCTGCAACAATTGAGACAACACAAAAGGTGGAGGTGGTGAAGTGTTAGTAGGTTTGGCCTCCCCTTTGCATAAAAGCACAAGGTGGAAGACGCTCGATGGGTTCTCACACACTTCTCTCATCTCACGTTTGGTGGCAAATAGGACTAGTTGCTTCTTGTCGCTCATCGTGGAGTCGCTCATATTTGGCTTGTGGCTCTCGCTCTCTTTTTGGTGGCTCACTCTCTCACCATTCTCTCCACGATGGTTGGTAGGTAAAAGCTTGTCGGCGGCTACTTGACTTGGAGACATTGGTCGGAGCACGAATTCCTTGCCCTTCATCTTGAAGCTATAGTGATTTGTCCGTCCATTGTGTGTGACTCCACGATCATATTGCCATGGACGTCCAAGAATAAGGTGGCACATGGACATGGGGATCACATCGCATTCAATAGTATCCTCGTAGGCGTCGATCTTGAAAGAGACTTGCACGGTGTGCTCGACTCGAAGAATTCCGGCGTCGTTGAGCCACTGGACCTTGTAGGGATGAGGATGCTTCGTCTTGACCAAATGAAGCTTGTCGCAAAGCTCTTCGCTTGCCAAGTTGTGACAGCTTCCTCCATCGATGATAACCTTGACGGAGCGTCCATTGATGCCGGCCTTCGTATGGAAAATGTGACATCTTTGGTCGTCATCTTGTTGGTGTTAGAGTGTCAAGACTTTGGAGACAACAAGATTGGGGCTTGAGTCATTGTCGCAAAACACTTGACGGTCTTCTTCCTCATTCACTTGGCGATGCATAGCGACATGCTCAAGTGCTTCCATCTCATCATCGCTCATGGAGTCATAAGATCCGTCGTCATTGATGATCATGGTGCGAACTGTCTTGCACTCAAATGACTTGTGGCCTCGTCCTTGGCACTTAAAGTATTTGATGGAGCTCGACTTGTTGTTGTCTTCGGATGGAGTTGTAGTTGAGGAAGCTCTTGGTTTGAAGTTGTTGGTAGAAGGTGGACGACTCGATGTAGTCACATTCTTGTAGCTTGGCTTGTCGCCGAAGTTTGTAGATGGCTTGGTAGAGGTAGGATGAGTAGCCAAAGTCATTGAAGCTTGGTTGTAGGAGCCGAAGTTCTTGGAGTTGAACTTGGAGTACTTGTAGTCCTCTTGAACTTGTCGCTCCGCTTTGGTTGCTTGATGTACTAGCTCGAGGAGATTGTTGTATGGTTGGAAGTCTGCAATCTTCTTGATAGGATAGTTGAGTCCATTCAAGAATCTCGCCATTGTTTGCTCTTCATCTTCCGTGATGTTTGCTCTTATCTTAGCAATCTCCATCTCCTTGTAGTACTCTTCAACGGACTTGGTGCCTTGCTTGAGGAGTTGTAGCTTCTTGAACAAGTCACGATTGTAGTGTGTAGGCACAAAGCGTGCTCTCATGGCTTCCTTCATTTGAGCCCAAGTGGTGATAGGAGGTTCGCCTTTTGTTTTTCTTCTCTCGATGATTTGCTCCCACCAAATGAGAACATAGTCTTGGAACTCAAGGGATGCCATTGCGATCTTCTTATCTTCATCGAAGTTGTGAAGGCGAAAGATCTTGTCAACCTTCAATGCCCATGAGAGATAGTCTTCGGGATCAATGCTTCCGGAAAATTTTGGCATGGTGCATTTGAGCTTGCCATAGCGATGCTCGTCATTGTTTCCTTGCCTATTGGGTGGGCGGTCTCGATTTTTGCGGTTTGACATATCTTGTTGCTCTTGTTGATGTAGATGTTCTTGTTGGAGTTGGTGCTCTTGCCGCGCTTGAGGAGGAGCTTCTTGTTGCATTCTTGCTTGATGGCGTCTATCTTGCACCTCATCACGAAGGAAATCCTCTTCTTGACGAGTGTGTCGAGTGCGGGCAGCCACATTGCGATGTGCATCTTGTAAAGCTCGTTGCGCCTCCATAGCTTGAGTTTCTCGACGTTGTTGTGCTTGGCGATTAACCTCGGCATCAAGTTCTTCTTGGTGTTGACGTGCTCGCTCTTGTTGTTGTTGGCGTAGTCGTTGCCGTTCTTGTGCTTGCTCCAATGTAGCTTGGTTGTGACGACGTCGGCTTTCTTGGTTGTCGAATAGCTCTTGTGAACTCTTGTCATGAAGAGGCTGCCGGTTGTCATGTCGAAGTTGACGTGCGGCTTGACGAAAAGTGTTAGACGTAGGTGTACTTGAGTCTTGCGTGGAGTCGGAATGTCGACTTGAGCGGCTTCGTCTTTGAGATGATGTTGAGGAAGAACGTCGGTTGATTATCAATGTCCGAAGCTCGTTGTATTGAGTGGTCATGTTGGTGTTGATGATGTCGAATTGTTCTTTTGTCCTTGCTTCAAATCGTCGTGCGTCCTCGGCGACTTGACCAATGTACTCGCGCATAGCTTCACTCTCTTGATGTAGAGCTCGTTGGACACCGAAGAGATGTAGTTTGGTGACGTAGTTGTTCGCTTCTTGAGGATCATCGAAGATCGGGTTGGAAGATGTACTTGGCCTATCCATCATCACAAGCAAGTATGTGAGTGGGAGAAAGGAGAAGACAATATCAAAAGTACCTTAACCGAAGTTGAAAATGGATCAATGATCACTCGATAATGTAACCCGGAAATAGCACTATTGGTACCACTTCGTGTCGATTCTCACACCTACACAAGTAAAGCTTTGAGAGGAGCTTGGTTAGGATGTGGCACAATTCAATGCAATCGTCAAAGTGACTCAATGATGTTGAAGATGGTTCACAATGTGCACATGCAACAAGTAGATCACTAGCAAAGTAGCACACGGAACACACGCACGGATAGATAAATGTGGTTGTGCAACCAAGGGTGAGCGAAAATGTGGAAAACCACGAAAAATGCTCGTGTTGCACAACACTATAGAGACGCTAACCGATTGCTTAATAGGCGGATACGCACTTGTGCACGACCTATAAGAGGCAAAACGTAACGACTATCTATCACAAGTATGCTATGAGTGTATGATGTGCCGATGCTTGAGCACAAGATGATGTTGCTATGATGTATGATCTCTTTTGATGCAAAGCATATGATGCTATTGTCCTTTTGCTTTGGTTGGCTCGTTTGCTTAAAAGCTTGTGAGCTCTTTCTTTGGGCACTTATGCATGCTTCTCGGATCAAGGTAGCTATTGTGTATGCGGATCACTCTTGTGGCACACGAAGATATGATGATATGGTATGAAGTATCTATGACTATCACTAATGTGCACAAGTGTCATGGCCCGGCAATACTCAAATGGCTAGTCTCAATGGGAAAGCTACGCAAAGATGGTTCATAGGGTGACAATGCAATTGCAAGGTAGAATTAACAAAGTGTCGTCGATGTTACCGTCCTTGCCGAAATTGAGAGGTGGTGTTGTCGATGTCTTGCCGTTCGAAGGTTGCCTAAACATCCAAGGAAACGGTGAAACCACAACTCAAGTATCCAAGGCAAAGGGAGACAAGATGTTCCAAATCGTAACGGTTAAGTGCTGGTGGTTGCGGAAGGTGGGATGAAGGGTAGGTGGTAGCGGAAGATGGTACGGAACTGAACAAAATCAGCTTCGTCAGTGGCTGTCGGACGTCCGGTAGGTACTGGTCGTCCGGTCTATCGGAAAGGGTCGGACGTCCGGAAGTTCCGGAAATCCGGTAAAAGTTTCTGTAGGCGGTGTGCCGGTCGTCCAGTGTTTAGCGGACGTCCGGTGTTTTGAGAGGTGCCGGACGTTCGGTAAACGACGGTCATCCGGTAGGTCTGAGGCTAGGGTTTGTTGGATCCGTGGACAAATTGGTCAAACTTGGCCGAATTCGCGGAGGGAAATTGGTGAAAAGGTGGGGAAATGCTAGATCCACACATGGCACAGCAAATCCATGGAACAAAGTCAACAAAATCTTGCCAAATCAACAGATCACAAAAAAAAAATTGGGGCTATTTTTGTGGGGAATTTTCGAAATTGGGAAGAACACAACAAAACAAACTAGAAAACAGGGTGTGGGGCTCCAAAATCGTGATCAACCTATGCTCTGGATACCAAGATGATGTAGGGTGGAACCCTAATCAGTAGATCTTTCACGTTTGGAGAGTATCCCACGACGAACACGGAGAACACAAGGCGGAAATGGAGGAAAACACGAGGGGAAAACACTCAAATCAACACAAATATGATCACACAAGTGCTAGATCCACGATACATATCGAGATACACGGTCCATAGTCAACGACGGTGGTACAAAGATAGTCTTCTCCCGGAGGAGGTCTTGGTTATCCCGTAGGATCTTCCCCGATGTGGAGGTCTTGAATCCGAGGTGGATCTTCTCCGAAGAGGTGCGCGGTCTCGTGGGAGAGAATCCACACAAAGGTCTGAGATGAGCTATCCAAAAGCTGCCTCGAAAGGATGGGAGTCAACGAGTATATATTACACGAGTGGTCGCCGTCGGGGCGGACGTCCGCTGGTTACCGGACGTCCGGTGGTTCCGGAGGGGCCGGACGTCCGGTAATCATCGGATGTCCGCTATTTTGTTCTCTGGTCGTTGTCACGGACATCCGGGGGCTTCCGGTCGTCCGGTCGTATGGGAGTGGCGGGACGTCCGGTGACTTCCGGTCGTCCGGTGCCTGGAAGTCGCCGGTTGTCCGGTGCAGGCCGGACGTCCGGTGCCTGGAGCATCTTCAGCCTTCTTTCTTCTTGTTTCCGGCACTTGTCGAACTCGCCGTCTTGACCATTGTGCAGAGCTGTCCCGTGGCCTTCATCCAAGTACCTGAGTACGCACAGAGTTTCTGATGAGGGTAGAAGCCATGTCTCATGTATATCGGAACGATTTAGAGCAAGGAGTGAAGTCACCTCGGTCTCGAGAGCTCTTGCACGGGCTCGAGTCATTGGTCCTTTGGGCACTTGATGAGGCGATGAAAGGTCCATGGGGATGACCCTAGGATGCTCCGCATCAAGAGCAATGAGTTCATCATCAGCACACAGTCTACTTGTTATGGGTCTAACTCCCCCTCTAGACCCCTCTTCTCAATCCTTTCAACTAAGTATGAGGAAATTGGTTACAAGATATTTGAGGAACTCCCCTTGAAGACGTGCATATGAAGAATTTGCTTTGGATTGCAAATGTGCATGGCAGGTTGAAATAGTGGAGATCTCCCCCCTACATCTTGGAATCCAATCATGAATGATCATAAGATATTTGAAGAATATGAATGCATGATGAAAATTGGTGTCTGATGAAATTGTGCATGCATGACCATATATATTTAAGACCAGAGCATGCGTATCAGGTGTAGAAAAAGAGTCAGATGACCAACATTTATGAAGTTACAACCCATCAAAGAGCGAATGAAATCAAGTTCAAGAGTTGCAACTTAGCAAAACAAACAACCCATATATATACCCGTTTGAAGACTAACTCAAACTTCTCCCCATTTTTCATCAAATGACAAAAATGATACAAAGATGAGGACTAACGTCCCTGAAGAATGTGAAGGTGAGGGAGCGCCAGCATTGTCGGGGTCGTGTGATGCACATGGATGAGCAGTAGTGTCTTCAGCTGCTTCATTTTCATCATTGGTGCACGATGAAGAATCTAAGCTCGACATTATAGGAGGAAATTGAGTTTTCTTGAACTTCTTCCGAGGAGCTTCAACCCAGTCAAGGTTCATTTGAATGTCCATTTCAGCAAGTTCATCACTGGCCTTGAGGTGCAAGAGAATAGCCCAAGTGCGATCAAATATCTCGTGGATGTAATAGCGATTCTTGTGGACGACGTTATGCGTCACTGTTATGTTGGCTTGAACAATAGCAAACTGACGCCTAACCGATCGATGATTCTTGTGAACTTTCTGATGCAAACTTATGAGAAACTCACGGCCCGTTATGACACGTGGTGCTTTAGGTGAAGAAGATGGCCTTGAAGCATTTGCAGGAGTATCCTGGCTAGTAGTTTCAACAACTGTTGAAGTTGAGACTGGTTGACGAAATTGTCCATCAAGAGGAAAAATTCCTGCATCACTTACCGTCTTGCCCTTGCCAAACTGTGATTCTGACGATCAACCTTATAGTTTATTGAAGATCGGGATCGCATGGATCTCATGATCCATGGAGCATATGGCTTCAGATCAAAAGGTGACTCTTCCATTATGACCAAAGTTCTCATGAAGAAAACATGAATGTTGATAGGAGTATCGTGAATGATATGGAATAGCAGATTCTTCATAACTCACACAGCTTCTTTAGTGCTGGAGTGGTGACCTTTGATGGGATTGAGGGTCTTGGACATAATGCGATAGACAATATTTGGCACATAGAAGAAATCCTTCACATGGAAGGTTGTCCTTGGAGCTTCACCTTCAGCCAATGCCTTCATAAGCCCTTGCATCATATGATTTGGCAGCTCAGCTTCTTCATATATTTTCTTAGCTTCATCTTGGGCTAGATCAACTGGTAGAGCACGAAGAAGTTCGTCAACAGTTGCTGTGTAATGAGTGTATTCACTCATCTAGTCCAGAGCCCATATAGCAACGTCGTCAACATTTCCTGAGAAATGCATTGTAGCGTAGAATTGAAGAATAAGCTCTTCATTCTAGTCGCAAATTTTAGAGCAGAAGCTGAGGCATCCGGCATCACGAAGAACAAGAAATATAGGCTAGAAGCAGGAAATTGATTCCATATCCACATGAGAAATATGGCGATGTGGGAATACTTTGTTCGTTTCAAACAGAAGAGATGCATAGAAGTTCATCCGAGTATTAGCCCAAAGACGTAGGTGCCTGATCATGGCTGAGTCATATGAGGACTCACCAGCGAAGAAATTCTTCTCTTCGAAGAATTTGTCATTGTCAAACTTTGGCTGCCTGAGGACTTTGCCAATCTTGGGCATGACAAGAACATGTCGAAGGTTGTGCTTCTCGGGACGAACATTAAACATCGGTCGCGGAGACCCGATGGAATCATTAGGATTAGTCACGGCAAGCGACTTAGAAACTTCCTCAACAGTGTGATATGTCTTCGTCTTATCTATAATTTTGATTGTTCCATGCCAATATTTTACAACTTTCACATACTTTTGGCAACATTTTATATGATTTATTGGACTAACATAGTGATCCAATGCCCAGTGTCAGTTCGTGTTTGTTGCATGTTCCTTGTTTTGCAAAATATCCATAACAAATGAAGTCCAGACACGATAAAATTTTACGGAGAATTATTTTGGAATATATGTGATTTTTGGGAGGTGGAATCAACGCAAATGGAGGCCCACGGCCTCCACAAGACACCAGGGCGTGACCCATACCCAATGGCGTGCGGTGGTGCCTTGTGGGCACCCCATAATTCGATCAAGATCATCTTCGGGTGCAAGAAAGATACTTTATGGAAAAAATCGTGTAAATTTTTTAGCGCAATTGGAGTTACGGATCTCCGGGACTTTAAGAAACAACGAAGGGCCAGAAAACGGTGTCATGAAATAGAAGTGAAATAGAGAGAGAGGTCCAATCTAGGAGGGGCTTTCGCCCCTTCGCCGCCATGGAGGCCATGGACCAGAGGGGAAATGATGTAGGGTGGAACCCTAATCAGCGGACCTTTCACGTTTTGGAGGGTGGCACACGATGAACACGGGGAAAACAAGGAGAAGGACGGGGAAAACACAAGAGAGAACACTCAAATCAACACGAAAGCAATCACACAAGCGCTAGATTCGCGATACAAGTCGAGATCCATGATCCAAAGTCAACATCGGTGATACAGATAGTCTTCTCCCGGAGGAGGTCTTGGAATCCCGTGGGGATCTTCTCCGTGAAGGAGGTCCTGAATCCGTAGTGGATCTTCTCCGTAGAGGCGCACCGTCTCGTGGGAGAAATCCACACAAGTATGAGAAATGAGCTAAAACCACAGCTAACCCTAAACGGAAAGAGGAGGGGAGTATATATAGTCTACGGGGCGAAGGGGTACACGGGCCTCGGCCCAAGTGCTGCGCGCAGGCAGATCAGGAGCCGGACGTCCGGGCAGCGGGCCGGATGTCCGGGACTTCGCGGGGCGCCGGATGTCCGGGGCGGGGGCCCGGATGTCCGGGCGGGAGGGGCCGAGCCTCGGGTGCTCTCTGGACAGGAGCGCCGGATTTCCGGGCCCGAGGCCGGATGTCCGGGCCGTGCTTGGCCGGATGTCCGGGCCCTAGCCGGATGTCCGGGCCCTGTGGCTGGCCTTCTGTAGAGAGATGCCTAGGGGCCGGATGTCCGGGCCAGGGGGCCGGATGTCCGGGGCCTGGAGCTGCTTTCTGGTCTTCTTGTTGCATCAGCTCGTCCATGACCTTGGGGACTTGTCCATCTTCAAGCTCTTCTCCGATGTGGTCTCCTTCACACCTGAGCACACAAAGCACACCCGTTTGAGGTAGCAACCATGTCTCGCAAGATTCGTATGGAAGTAGGGCTAGGAGTGACGTCACCTCGGTCTCGAAAGCTCTAGCACGAGCATGTGTCATCGGTCCTTGAAGCACTTGAGGAGGTGAAGGAGGGTCCGTGGGGATGACCTTGGGATGCTCCGCATCATCTCCCCTCCCTTGGGAGAGATCCGTCCTCGGATCGAATTCGTCATCACCATGGAACGGAGAGAGATCCTTGACATTGAAGGTGTCGCTCACGGAGTACTTGTCTCGAGGGAGTTCGATCTTGTAGGCGTTGTCGTTGTAGCGGGCGAGCACCTTGAATGGTCCGTCGGCGCGAGGTAGAAGCTTGGACTTGCGCTCGTGTGGGAAGCGGTCCTTGCGAAGATGAAGCCAGATAAGATCGCCCGGTTGGAACACCATTTGTGTCTTGTTGACGTTGAGCTTGGTGGCGAGACGTTGGACTTGGCGCTCGATCATTGCCCTTGTATCTTCGTGCACTTTCTTGAGATAGCTTGCTCGAGCACTTGCATCCATGTTGATGCGCTCTTGTAGCGGTAGAGGTAGAATGTCCAAAGGTGACAACGGGTTGAAGCCGTAGACAACCTCGAATGGCGACTTGCCGGTGGTCGAATGTCTTGCGCGGTTGTAGGCGTACTCGGCGATGGGTAAGCAATTCTCCCATTCCCGGATGTTCCGCTTGATCAACACACGAAGAAGAGTGGAGAGCGTGCGGTTCGTCACCTCCGTCTGGCCGTCCGTTTGTGGGTGGTACGACGAAGAAAAGAGTAGCTTGATTCCCAGCTTGGCACATAGTGTTTTCCAAAAGTAACTCAGGAACTTGACGTCCCGGTCCGACACGATCGTTTTAGGCACGCCATGAAGACGAAGTATCTCCCTGCAAAAGAGAGTGGCAACATGTGAAGCATCGTCGATCTTGTTACAAGGAATGAAATGAGCCATTTTGGAGAATCTATCTACCACCACAAGCACAGAATCTTTGCCAGTTTTAGTCCTAGGCAAGCCAAGTATGAAATCCATGCTTATGTCTTCCCATGGATGATATGGTATAGGGAGAGGCATATAAAGACCGTGAGATTGAGCTTTGGACTTAGCTTTGCGGCATGTCGAACATCGGTTGGTGAGGCGTGAGACGTCACGAAGCATCTTGGGCCAAAAATAGTTCTTAGAGAGAGTAGCAAACGTCTTGTCGCGTCCAAAGTGTCCCATGAGTCCTCCTCCATGCGATTCCTGCAAAAGGAGCAAACGAAGCGAAGACTCGGGAATACAAAGTTTGTTAGCTCTCATAAGATATCCATCCTTGATGTAGTAATGTTCCCAAGAAGTGTGAGTCAAGCATTTAGCATAAGCATTTGCAAAGAAAGGATCATGCTCATATAAATCTTTAATATGCTCAAAGCCAATCACATTCAACTCAAGTTGTGTTACAAGCATGCATTTGCGGGAAAGCGCGTCCGCCACAACATTTTCTTTGCCCTTGATGTATTTGATGACATAGGGAAAAGACTCAATGAACTCACTCCATTTAGCTTGACGCTTGTTCAACTTAGTTTGACCTTTGAGATACTTGAGTGTCTCATGGTCCGTATGAAGAATGAATTCATGAGGTCTAAGATAGTGTTCCCAAACACGTAGAACTCTCACCAAGGCATAAAGCTCTTTATCATATATGGGGTAGTTAAGTTGCGCTCCTGATAGCTTCTCGCTAAAGTACGCAATTGGGCGCTTTTCTTGCATTAGCACGTATGCCGGTACCACTAGCATCACAATGAATCTCAAAAGGTTTGTCAAAGTTTGGTAGGGCTAGAAGTGGTGCGTGCGTGAGCAAGCTCTTAAGCTCATTGAACGCGGTGTCTTGCGAGGGACCCCAAATGAAGGGTGCGTTCTTCTTGCTCAAAGCGTGTAGAGGCATAGCAATGGTGCTAAAGTCCTTCACAAAACGTCGATAGAAACCGGCTAAACCAAGGAAACTACGCACTTGCATGAGATTCTTTGGTTGAGGCCAAGTTTTAATTGCTTCAATTTTAGTTTCATCAACGTGAACACCTTGAGAAGACACGACAAAACCTAGGAAGACAATCTTGTCAACGCCCAAAGTGCATTTCTCCATATTAGCATATAATTGTTGTTTGCGAAGTGCTTGTAAAACTAGTTGGACATGGTCAACATGTTCTTCAAGCGACTTGCTAAAGACTAGAATGTCATCGAAGTAAACCACGACAAAGACACCTATGTAGGGTCTAAGAACAAAGTGCATAAGACGCACGAAAGTGCCGGGTGCTTCCGATAAGCCCATTGGCATAACAAGCCACTCGTATAACCCGAACTTTGTTTTGAAAGCAGTTTTCCACTCATCACCCTCTTGAATGCGAATTTGGTAGTAGCCACTTTTAAGATCAATTTTTGAAAAGATGGTGGCACCACATAGTTCATCAAGCATATCGTCTAAGCGAGGAATAGGGTGACGGTATCTAACGGTGATAGCATTTATCGGACGACAATCGGAACACATGCGAAAAGTTCCGTCTTTCTTAGGCACGAGACTAACGGGAACGGCACAAGGGCTTAGACTTTCACGTACATGACCCTTGTCGATGAGTTTTTGCACTTGCCGTTGTATCTCCTTTGTTTCCTCGGGGTTGACGCGATAAGGAGCCTTGTTTGGAAGTGGAGCACCGGGTACGAGGTCGATGCGGTGTTCTATCCCGCGAAGTGGAGGTAGACCCGGTGGTAGCTCATCGGGAAAGACGTCCGAGAATTCCTGCAACAATTGAGACAACACAAAAGGTGGAGGTGGTGAAGTGTTAGTAGGTTTGGCTTCCCCTTTGCATAAAAGCACAAGGTGGAAGACGCTCGATGGGTTCTCACACACTTCTCTCATCTCACGTTTGGTGGCAAATAGCACTAGTTGCTTCTTGTCGCTCATTGTGGAGGCGCTCATATTTGGCTTGTAGCTCTCACTCTCCTTTTGGTGGCTCGCTCTCTCACCATTCTCTCCACGATGGGTGGTAGGTACAAGCTTGTCGGCGGCAACTTGACTTGGAGACATTGGCCGAAGCACGAATTCCTTGCCCTTCATCTTGAAATGATAGTGATTCGTCCATCCATTGTGTGTGACTCCACGATCATATTGCCATGGGCGTCCAAGAATAAGGTGGCACATGGACATGGGTATCACATCACACTCGAGAGTGTCCTCGTAGGCGCCAATCTTGAAAGAGACTTGCACGGTGTGCTCGACTCGACGAATTCCGGCGTCGTTGAGCCACTGGACCTTGTAGGGGTGAGGATGCTTCGTCTTGACCAAATGAAGCTTGTCGCATAGCTCTTCGCTTGCCAAGTTGTGGCAACTTCCTCCATCGATGATAACCTTGATGGAGCGTCCATTGATGCCGGCCTTCGTATGGAAAATATGACATCGTTGGTCGTCATCTTGTTGATGTTGGAGTGTCAAGACTTTGGAGACAACAAGGTTGGGGCTTGAGTCATTGTCGCAAAACACTTGATTGTCTTCTTTTTCATTGACTTGGCGATGCATAGCGACATGCTCAAGTGCTTCCATCTCATCATCGCTCATGGAGTCATAAGATCTGTCGTCATTGATGATCATGGTGCGAACGGTCTTGCACTCAAATGACTTGTGGCCTCGTCCTTGGCACTTGAAGCATTTGATGGAGCTCGTCTTGTTATTGTCTTTGGTAGGAGTTGTAGTTGAGGAAGCTCTTGTCTTGAAGTTGTTGGTAGAAGGTGGACGACTCGATGTAGTTGCATTCTTGTAGTTTGACTTGTCACCGAAGTTTGTAGAAGGCTTGGTAGAGGTAGGAGGAGTAGCCGAAGTCGTTGAAGCTTGGTTGTAGGAGCCGAAGTTCTTGGAGTTGAACTTGGAGTACTTGTAGTCCTCTTGAACTTGTCGCTCCGCTTTGGTTGCTTGATGTACTAGCTCGAGGAGATTGTTGTATGGTTGGAAGTCTGCAATCTTCTTGATGGGATAGTTGAGTCCATTCAAGAATCGCGCCATAGTTTGCTCTTCATCTTCCGTGATGTTGGCTCTTATCATGGCAATCTCCATCTCCTTGTAGTACTCTTCAACGGGCTTGGTTCCTTGCTTGAGGAGTTGTAGCTTTTTGAACAAGTCACGATTGTAGTGTGTAGGCACGAAGCGTGCTCTCATCACTTCCTTCATTTGAGCCCAAGTGGTGATAGGAGGTTCGCCTTTGGCTTCTCTTCTCTCTATGATTTGCTCCCACCAAATAAGAACATAGTCTTGGAACTCAAGTGATGCCATAGCGATCTTCTTCTCTTCATCGAAGTTGTGAAGGCGAAAGATCTTGTCAACTTTCAATGCCCATGAGAGGTAGTCTTCGGGATCAATGCTTCCGGAGAACTTTGGCATGGTGAACTTGAGCTTGCCGTAGCGATGGTCATCGTTGTTTCCTTGCGTATTGGGAGGGCGATCTCGATTTTGGCGGTTTGCCATATCTTGTTGCTCTTGAGGATGTAGATGTTCTTGTTGGGGTTGTTGCTCGTGCCGCGCTTGAGGAGGAGCTTCTTCTTGCATTCTTGCTTGATGGCGCCTCTCTTGCGTCTCATCTCGAAGGAAATCCTCTTCTTGACGAGTGTGTCGATTGCGGGCGGCCACATTGCGACGTGCATCTTGTAACGCTCGTTGCGCCTCCATAGCTTGAGCTGCTCGACGTTGTTGTGCTTGACGGTTAGCTTCGGCATCTTGTTCGTCTTGATATTGACAAGCTCGCTCTCGTTGTTGTTGCCGTAGTCGGTGCCGTTCTTGTGCTTGCTCAAGTGTAGCTTGGTTTTGACGACATCGGTCTTCTTGCTCGTCGAATAGCTCTTGAGAACTCTTGTCATGTAGAGGATGCCGATGGTCATGTCGAGCTTGACGTGCGGCTTGACGAAGAGTGTTTGACGTAGGTGTACTTGAGTCTTGCGTTGAGTCGGTATGTCGACTTGAGCGGCTTCGTCGATGAGATGATGTTGAGGAAGAACGTCGGTTGATGATCAATGTCCGTAGCTCATTGTATTGAGTAGACATGTTGGTGTTGATGAGGTCGATTTGCTCCTTGGTACTTTGTTGGAATTGGCGCGCGTCCTCGGCGACTTGACCAATGTACTCTCGCATAGCTTCACTCTCTTGATGTAGAGCTCGTTGGACACCGAATAGATGTAGTTTGGTGACGTAGTTGTTCGCTTCTTCAGGATCGTCGAAGATCGGGTTGGTAGATGAACTTGGCCTATCCATCATCACAAGCAAGTATGTGAGTGGGAGAAAGGAGAAGACAATATCAATGTACCTTAACCGAGGTTGAAAATGGATCAATGATCACTCAACAATGTAACCCGGAAATAGCACTATTGGTATCACTTCGTGTCGATTCTCACACCTACACAAGTAAAGCTTTGAGAGGAGCTTGGTTATGATGTGGCACAAATTCAATGCAATCGTCAAAGTGACTCAATGATGTTGAAAATGGTTCACAATTTGCTCATGCAACAACTAGATCACTAGCAAAGAGTAGCACACGGAACACATGCACGGATAGATAAATGTGGTTGTGCAACCAAGGATGAGCCCAAAATGTGGCAAACCATGGAAAATGCTCGTGTTGCACAACGCTAGAGAGACGCTAACCGATTGCTTAATAGGCGGATACGCACTTGTGCACGACCTATAAGGGCAAAATGTAACGACTGTCTATCACAAGTATGCTATGAGTGTATGATGTGCCGATGCTTGAGCACAATATGAAGTTGCTATGATGTATGATCTCTTTGGATGCAAGGCGTATGATGCTATTGTTTCTTTGCTTTGGTGGCTCTTTTGCTTAAAAGCTTGTGAGCTCTTTCTTTGGGCATATATGCATGCTTCTCGGATCGAGGTAGCTATTGTGTATGCGGAACACTCGTTTGGCACATGGAGATATGCAATATGCCAAGATGATGTGGTATGCAATATATATGACTATCAGTAATGTGCACAAGTGTCGTGGCCCGGCAATACTCAAATGGCTAGTCTCAATGGGAAAGCTACGCAAAGATGGTTCATAGGGTGACAATGCAATTGCAAGATAGAATGAGCGAAGTGTCGTCGATGTTACCGTCCTTGCCGAAGTTGAGCGGTGGTGTTGTCAAAGTCTTGCCGTTCCAAGGTAGCCTAAACATCCAAGGAAACGGGGGAAACCACAACTCAAGTATCCAAGGCAAATGGAGACAAACTTTTCAAACTCGGAGCGGGTAAGTGATGGTGGATGCGGAAATGGTGGTGGTATGCGGAAGAATGGGTGGATCACCGAACGAAAATGGCGGTGGAAGAGTGCAAGATGGTGTGTGGTGGTGGTTTTGTGGCTGCGGGAGGCCGGATGTCCGGGCCAAAGGCCGGATGTCCGGGCCGGGCCGGATGTCCGGGGCACGTGCCGGATGTCCGGGGTGCCCGAGCCAGGAAGAAGTCTTTGCAATCGGTGGTGTTGGGGCAAAAATTCGGCGGATTTTTCGGATGAAAATTGGGGAAAAGTGGAGGAAAAGCTAGATCCACACGTGGCACAGCAAATCCATGGAACACGTTCAACAAAATCTTGCCAAATCAACAGATCACAAAAAAAAATTTGGGGCTCTTTTTGTGGGGAATTTTTCGAAATTTGGAAGAACACGACAAAAACAAGCTAGAAGACGGGGTGTGGGGCTCCAAAATCGTGATCAACCTTGCTCTTGATACCAAGATGATGTAGGGTGGAACCCTAATCAGCGGACCTTTCACGTTTTGGAGGGTGGCACACGATGAACACGGGGAAAACAAGGAGAAGGACGGGGAAAACACAAGAGAGAACACTCAAATCAACACGAAAGCAATCACACAAGCGCTAGATTCGCGATACAAGTCGAGATCCATGATCCAAAGTCAACAACGGTGATACAGATAGTCTTCTCCCGGAGGAGGTCTTGGAATCCCGTGGGGATCTTCTCCGTGAAGGAGGTCCTGAATCCGTAGTGGATCTTCTCCGTAGAGGCGCACCGTCTCGTGGGAGAAATCCACACAAGTATGAGAAATGAGCTAAAACCACAGCTAACCCTAAACGGAAAGAGGAGGGGAGTATATATAGTCTACGGGGCGAAGGGGTACACGGGCCTCGGCCCAAGTGCTGCGCGCAGGCAGATCAGGAGCCGGACGTCCGGGCAGCGGGCCGGATGTCCGGGACTTCGCGGGGCGCCGGATGTCCGGGGCGGGGGCCCGGATGTCCGGGCGAGAGGGGCCGAGCCTCGGGTGCTCTCTGGACAGGAGCACCGGATTTCCGGGCCCGAGGCCGGATGTTCGGGCCGTGCTTGGCCGGATGTCCGGGCCCTGTGGCTGGCCTTCTGTAGAGAGATGCCCAGGGGCCGGATGTCCGGGCCAGGGGGCCGGATGTCCGGGGCCTGGAGCTGCTTTCTGGTCTTCTTGTTGCATCAGCTCGTCCATGACCTTGGGGACTTGTCCATCTTCAAGCTCTTCTCCGATGTGGTCTCCTTCACACCTGAGCACACAAAGCACACCCGTTTGAGGTAGCAACCATGTCTCGCAAGATTCGTATGGAAGTAGGGCTAGGAGTGACGTCACCTCGGTCTCGAAAGCTCTAGCACGAGCACTTGTCATCGGTCCTTGAAGCACTTGAGGAGGTGAAGGAGGGTCCGTGGGGATGACCTTGGGATGCTCCGCATCAGGAAACCATCCTCCCATCTTGGGAGGAGGCCAAGGAAGAAGAAGAAGGAGGAGGAGGGGGTCGTTCTCCCCCTTTCTCTCGGTGGCGCCGGAGTGCCGCCGGGGCAAGGATCGTAATGGCGATCTACATCAACAATCTTGCTACCCTCAACATCAACTTTCTCCCCCTAAATGCAGCGGTGTAACCTCTCTATTACCACTATAATTCTCTACTTAAACATGGCACTCAACACTATATATCATTATACAATGATATATAATTATCCTACGATGTTTGAGTAGATCTGTTTCGTCCTATGGGTTAATTGACAATCGTGGTTAGTATGAGTTGTATATTTTATTATGGTGCTGCCATACGGTGCCCTCCGTGTCGCGCAAACGTGAGGGATCCCGCTGTAGCGTGTTTCAATATGTTCATGATTCTCTTATGGTGGGTGGCTAGAGTGACAGAAACTTACGCCTGAGTGTCGGTACAACAAACCCTAGGTCTGTTGCCCAGACTGTGCACAGGCTCAAGAACAAGATTGAAGCAGCAGCCCAAGTCAGAGTATAAGAAACCAAGAGATTCAGAGTACCAGCTCAGTGCGGAGAGACTAAAGCCAAGCCAAAGAAGCAAGACATCACCAAGAAAAGGGCCTCCCTTGCCGGGCACGCGAGCCCGGCAAGGGGTGAGGCCACCCCCGAGCGAGATAGCTGAAACACCCCGGCAAGGCCTGCCGGGGGCTCGCAGAGGCCAAACCGCCCAACCTAACACTCAAGCATGACCCATGTCGTCAATCAATGCGGTGTCAAGCCGCAAGATGATTAAGTGGCAGCAATTAGCCACATGGCAACCAGTTCCTATAGGAAGAACCCACAGATGACACCCGTCCTGCGATGTGTCAAGTAGGCAGACACGGAGCTGGCGGGATAGCCCGACAAGGCTTGCTAGGCAACCAACGATGTGACATTATGCGGCGCATTTAATGCGCCTTGTTCGCCTGCAGAGTTAGGTATGATAGCACTGTCCGCTATCTTGTCAGCGCATAATGACTACTTTGCCACTGTGGTAACCCCTTAATCTATAAAAGGAGGCCCATGGCAACCATAGAAGGGGATGGAAAGTTGATGAACCCACACCACCATACGCGCGTAGTCGCTGCGGTCCTGAGGCAAACCCTGCTGGGCAAGTATACCATGCACCACCTCACTCGTTCCACCATAAATCCACCAAAGCAGGAGTAGGGTCTTATGCCTCGCGGCGGCCCGAACCTGGGTAAATTGCTTGTGTGCTCTGTGCCGTGCTGTGGTACGCCGATCTGCTCTTTGTGCAACGCCACGTCCCCCCTGTCGAACCAGCAAGGGGCCACCCGGTCCCATAGGTGGCCACAAATATCCCACGACATCCTTGGCACGCCAGATAGGGGGATGGCTTGCGCAAACCATAAAGTGTGCGCATCGCGTCATCTTCATCGGCATCTTCATCTTCGACAACGCCATCGACCATGACGCCCAAGAAGAAATTTGGTGCCTCAGCCCATCCATCCACCTCAAAGGATCCACCGCCCATGGCCTCTAACGTCTCGGGGGATGTGGGGGCGCACGAGGACGTGGACGCTGCTAGGGACATGGTTGGAGCAGGTGGCGCCATAACCACCTCCCATGCGGTTGACACGGGGGCCGGAGCTACCGGAAGAGAACAACATCAGCAATGCCTTGACGGTCATGCCCTACAAGGTTCGCGCGAGGGGGTCACTCCGTCCGCGCCCCTCCTCCCACCGACGGGCACAGCCGCAACAACAACGCTCGGTCTGGGACGAGCCATCGCCCTCCGGTCGCCCCCACCACAGGAGTGACCGCGGCGCATGCGCCTCCTCCAGGGCGAGCCAACCAGATCACAACGCTCGGCGGAGCTGCTGATCTTCGAGCACCATCGCCACACGACCCCACTGCCCAGGTGGTCATCCCACTACAGCGTGGGCGTGGCACCGCCGCCGCCGCCGCTGCTGGCATCATGATGCAGAGCATCCCAAGGTCATCCCCATGGACCCTCCTTCACCTCCTCAAGTGCCTCAAGGACCAATGACTCGTGCTCGTGCTAGAGCTCTTGAGATCGAGGTGACGTCACTCCTAGCTCTACTTCCATACGAATCTTGCGAGACATGGTTGCTACCTCAAACAGATGTGCTTTGTGTGCTCAGGTGTGAAGAAGACCACATTGGAGAAGGGCGTGAAGACAGACAAGTCCCCAAGTTCACGGACGAGAAGCTACATCGAGAAGGGCAGAAGAAGACTCCAGGCCCCGGACATCCGGCCCCCTGGCCCGGACATCCGGCCCCTGGACAATCAACTCCAGAAAGCCACCTGCAGCAGAAGCTACAGGGCCCGAACATCCGGCCAAGCATGGCCCGGACATCTGGCCTCGGGCCCGGAAATCCGGCGCCTCTGTCCAGAGAGCACCCGAGACCAGACCGCTCCAGCCCGGACATCCGGCCCCTCGCCCCGGACATCCGGCGCCCCGCGAAGCCCCGGACATCCGGCCCGACGCCCGGATGTCCGGCCCCTGAATTGCCTGCGCGCAGCACTTGGGCCGAGGCCCGTGTATCCATTCGCTCCGTACACTATATATACTCCTTTCCCCTTTCCGTTTAGGGTTAGCTGTTGGATAGCTCATTTCTCAGACTTGTGTGGATTCTCTCCCACGAGACCGTGCGCCTCTACGGAGAAGATCCACTACGGATTCAAGGCCTCCACATCGGGGAAGATCCTACGGGATAATCAAGACCTCCTCACGGAGAAGACTACCCTTGTACCATCGTCGTTGACTATGGATCATGTATCGCACTATGTATCGTGGATCTAGCGCTTGTGTGATTATCTTCGTGTTGATTTGAGTGTTTCCTCTCGTGTTTTCCCCGTTTTCCTCCTTGTGTTCTCCGTGTTCATCGTGGGACACTCTCCAAAACGTGAAAGATCCGCTGATTAGGGTTCCACCCTACATCATCTTGGTATCAAGAGCAAGGTTGATCACGATTTTGGAGCCCCACACTTTGTTTTCTAGCTTGTTTTTGTCGTGTTCTTCCCAATTTCGAAAAATTCCCCACAAAAAGAGCCCCAAATTTTTTTTGTGATCTGTTGATTTGGCTAGATTTTGTTGACTTTGTTCCATGGATTTGCTGTGCCACGTGTGGATCTAGCTTTTCCTACACTTTTCCCCAATTTTCATCCGCAAAATCCGACGAATTTTGGCCCCAAAACCACCGATTGCAAGGAGTTCTTCCTGGCCTCGGGCACCCCGGACATCCGGCCCGTGCCCCGGACATCCGGCCTCCCGCAGCCATTTTTCCACCACTCCACCCCACCTTGCACTCCTCCACCGCCATTTTCGTTCGGTAAACCACCCATCCTTCCGCATACCACCACCACTTCCGCAACCACCATCGCTTACCCGCTCTGAGTTTGAAAAGTTTATCTCCATTTGCCTTGGATACTTGAGTTGTGGTTTCACCGCTTCCATGGATGTTTAGGCTACCTTGGAACGGCAAGACATCGACAACACCACCCCTCTACTTCGGTAAGGACGGTAACATCGACGACACTTTGTTCATTCTACCTTGCAATTGCATTGTCACCCTATGAACCATCTTTGCGTAGCTTTCCCATTGAGACTAGCCATTTGAGTATTGCCGGGCCACGACACTTGTGCACATTAGTGATAGTCATAGATATTGCATACTACATCATTGTGAGTAACACCACATCATCTTGGTATCTTGCATATCTCCGTGTGACACAAGAGTGTACCGCATACACAATAGCTACCTTGATCCGCGAAGCATGCATAAGTACCCAAAGAAAGAGCTCACAAGCTTCTAAGCAAACGAGCCAACCAAAGCAAAAGACAATAGCATCATACGCCTTGCATCAAAAGAGATCATACATCATAGCAACTTCATCTTGTGCTCAAGCGTCGGCACATCATACACTCATAGCATACTTGTGATAGATAGTCGTTACGTTTTGCCTCTTATAGGTCGTGCACAAGTGCGTATCCACCTATTAAGCAATCGGTTAGCGTCTCTCTAGTGTTGTGCAACACGAGCATTTTCCGTGGTTTTCCACATTTTCGCTCACCCTTGGTTGCACAACCACATTTATCTATCCGTGCGTGTGTTCCGTGTGCTACTTTGCTAGTGATCTACTTGTTGCATAAGCAAATTGTGAACCATTTTCAACATCATTGAGTCACTTTGACGATTGCATTGAATTTGTGCCACATCCTAACCAAGATCCTCTCAAAGCTCTACTTGTGTAGGTGTGAGAATCGACACGAAGTGATACCAATAGTGCTATTTCCGGGTTACATTATTGAGTGATCATTGATCCATTTTCAACCTTGGTTAAGGTACATTGATATTGTCTTCTCCTTTCTCCCACTCACATACTTGCTTGTGATGATGGATAGGCCAAGTACATCTTCCAACCCGATCTTCGACGATCC
Organism: Secale cereale; assembly: GCA_902687465.1. Classification (NCBI taxonomy): domain Eukaryota; kingdom Viridiplantae; phylum Streptophyta; class Magnoliopsida; order Poales; family Poaceae; genus Secale; species Secale cereale. Next base: position 446,010,620 of record LR738715.1, on the reverse strand, counting down.
TCAAGAAGCGAACAACTACGTCACCAAACTACATCTTTTCGGTGTCCAACAAGCTCTACATCAAGAGAGTGAAGCTATGCGTGAGTACATTGGTTAAGTCGCCGAGGACGCGCGCCAATTTGAAGCAAGAACAAAAGAACAATTCGACACCATCAACACCAACATGACTACCCAATACAACGAGCTCCGGACATTGATAATCAACCGACGCTCTTCCTCAACATCTTCTCAAAGACGAAGCCGCTCAAGTCGACACTCCGACTCCACGCAAGACTCAAGTACACCTACGTCCAACACTCTTCGTCAAGCCGCACGTCAAGCTCGACATGACCACCGGCATCCTCTACATGACAAGAGTTCACAAGAGCTATTCGACGAGCAAGAAAGCCGACGTCGTCAAAACCAAGCTACACTTGAGCAAGCACAAGAACGGCAACGACTACGCCAACAACAACAAGAGCGAGCACGTCAATATCAAGAAGAACAAGACGCTGAGGCTAACCGCCAAGCACAACAACGTCGAGAAGCTCAAGCTATGGAGGTGCAACGAGCACTACAAGATGCACATCGCAATGAGGCAGCCCGCACTCGACACACTCGTCAAGAAGAGGATTTCCTTCGCGATGAGATGCAAGAGAGGCGCCATCAAGCAAGAATGCAAGAAGAAGCTCCTCCTCAAGCGCGGCAAGAGCAACAACCCCAACAAGAACATCTACATCGACAAGAGCAACAAGATATGGCAAACCGCCAAAATCGAGATCGCCCCCACAATAGGCAAGGAAACAACGATGAGCATCGCTATGGCAAGCTCAAGTTCACCATGCCAAAGTTCTCCGGAAGCATTGACCCCGAAGACTATCTCTCATGGGCATTGAAAGTTGACAAGATCTTTCGCCTTCACAACTTCGATGAAGAGAAGAAGATCGCCATGGCATCCCTTGAGTTCCAAGACTATGTTCTCATTTGGTGGGAGCAAATCATAGCGAGAAGAGAAGCAAAAGGCGAACCTCCTATCACCACTTGGGCTCAAATGAAGGAAGTCATGAGAGCAAGATTTGTGCCTACACACTACAACCGCGACTTGTTCAAGAAGCTACAACTCCTCAAGCAAGGTACCAAGTCCGTTGAAGAGTACTACAAGGAGATGGAGATTGCTATGATACGAGCAAACATCACGGAAGATGAAGAGCAAACTATGGCGAGATTCTTGAATGGACTCAACTATCCCATCAAGAAGATTGCGGACTTCCAACCATACAACAATCTTCTCGAGCTAGTACATCAAGCAACCAAAGCGGAGCGACAAGTTCAAGAGGATTACAAGTACTCCAAGTTCAACTCCAAGAACTTCGGCTCCTACAACCAAGCTTCAACGACTTCGGCTACTACTCCTACCTCTACCAAGCCTTCTACAAACTTAGGCGACAAGTCAAGCTACAAGAATGCGCCTACATCGATTCGTCCACCTTCTACCAACAACTTCAAGCCAAGAGCTTCCTCAACTACAACTCCAACCGAAGACAATAACAAGACGAGCTCCATCAAATGCTTCAAGTGCCAAGGACGAGGCCACAAGTCATTTGAGTGCAAGACCGTTCGCACCATGATCATCAACGACGACGGATCTTATGACTCCATGAGCGATGATGAGATGGAAGCACTTGAGCATGTCGCTATGCATCGACAAGTGAATGACGAAGAAGACCATCAAGTGTTTTGGGACAATGACTCAAGCCCCAACCTTGTTGCCTCCAAAGTCTTGACACTCCAAAATCAACAAGATGACGACCAACGATGTCACATTTTCCATACAAAGGCTGGCATCAATGGACGCTCCGTCAAGGTTATCATCGATGGAGGAAGTTGCCACAACTTGGCAAGCAAAGAGTTATGCGACAAGCTTCATTTGGTCAAGACGAAGCATCCTCACCCCTACAAGGTCCAGTGGCTCAACGACGCCGGAATTCTTCGAGTCGAGCACACCGTGCAAGTCTCTTTCAAGATTGGCGCCTACGAGGACACTCTCGAATGTGATGTGATACCCATGTCCGTGTGCCACCTTATTCTTGGACGTCCATGGCAATATGATCGTGGAGTCACACACAATGGACGGACAAATCACTATCATTTCAAGATGAAGGGCAAGGAATTCGTACTCCGACCAATGAATCCAAGTCAAGTAGCCGCCGACAAGCTTTTACCTACCAACCATCGTGGAGAGAATGGTGAGAGAGCGAGCCACCAAAAAGAGAGCGAGAGCCACAAGCAAAATATGAGCGCCTCCACGATGAGCGACAAGAAGCAACTAGTCCTATTTGCCACAAAACGTGAGTTGAGAGAAGTGTGTGAGAACCCATCGAGCGTCTTCCACCTTGTGCTTCTATGCAAAGGGGAAGCCAAACCTACTAACACTTCACCACCTCCACCTTTTGTGTTGTCTAAATTGTTGTAGGAATTCTCGGACGTCTTTCCCGATGAGCTACCACCGGGTCTACCTCCACTTCGCGGGATAGAACACCGCATCGACCTCGTACCCGGTGCACCACTTCCAAACAAGGCTCCGTACCGCGTCAACCCCGAGGAAACAAAGGAGATACAACAGCAAGTGCAAAAACTCATCGACAAAGGTCATGTACTTGAAAGCCTAAGCCCTTGTGCCGTTCCCGTTATTCTCGTGCCTAAGAAAGATGGAACTTTTCGCATGTGTTCCGATTGTCGTCCGATAAATGCTATCACCGTTAGATACCGTCACCCTATTCCTCGTCTAGATGACATGCTTGATGAATTATGTGGTGCCACCATCTTTTCAAAAATTGATCTTAAAAGTGGTACTACCAAATTCGCATTCAAGAGGGTGATGAATGGAAAACAGCTTTCAAAACCAAGTTTGGGTTATACGAGTGGCTTGTTATGCCAATGGGCTTATCGGAAGCACCCGGCACATTCGTGCGTCTCATGCATTTTGTTCTCCGACCCTATATAGGCGTCTTTGTAGTGGTTTACTTTGATGACATTCTAGTCTTTAGCAAGTCGCTTGAGGAACATGTTGACCATGTCCAACTAGTTTTGCAAGCCCTTCGCAAACAACAATTATATGCTAATATGGAAAAATGCACTTTTGGCGTTGACAAGGTTGTCTTTCTAGGATTTGTTTTTTCTGCTCAAGGTGTTCACGTTGATGAAACTAAAATTGAAGCAATTAAAACTTGGCCTCAACCAAAGAATCTTATGCAAGTGCGTAGTTTCCTTGGTCTAGCCGGTTTCTATCGACATTTTGTGAAGGACTTTAGCACCATCGCTATGCCTCTACACGCTTTGAGCAAGAAGAACGCACCCTTCATTTGGGGTCCTTCGCAAGACACCACGTTCAATGAGCTTAAGAGCTTGCTCACGCACGCACCACTTCTAGCCCTACCAAACTTTGACAAACCGTTTGAGATTCATTGTGATGCTAGTGGTACCGGCATAGGTGGCGTGCTAATGCAAGAAAAGCGCCCAATTGCGTACCTTAGCGAGAAGCTATCGGGAGCGCAACTTAACTATCCCATCTATGATAAAGAGCTTTATGCCTTGGTGAGAGTTTTACGTGTTTGGGAACACTATCTTAGACCTCATGAATTCATTCTTCATACGGACCTTGAGACACTCAAGTATCTCAAAGGTCAAACTAAGTTGAACAAGCGTCATGCTAAATGGAGTGAGTTCATTGAGTCTTTTCCCTATGTCATCAAATACATCAAGGGCAAAGAAAATGTTGTGGCGGACGCGCTTTCCCGCAAATGCATGCTTGTAACACAACTTGAGTTGAATGTGATTGGCTTTGAGCATATTAAAGATTTATATGCGCATGACCCTTTCTTCGCAAATGCTTATGCTAAGTGCTTGACTCACACTTCTTGGGAACATTACTACATCAAGGATGGATATCTTATGAGAGCTAACAAACTTTGCATTCCCGAGTCTTCGCTTCGTTTGCTTCTTTTGCAGGAATCTCATGGAGGAGGACTCATGGGACACTTTGGACGCGTCAAGACGTTTGCTACCCTCTCTAAGAACTATTTTTGGCCCAAGATGCTTCGTGACGTCTCACGCCTCACCAACCGATGTTCGACATGCCGCAAAGCTAAGTCCAAAGCTCAATCTCATGGTCTTTACATGCCTCTTCCTATTCCATATCATCCATGGGAAGACATAAGCATGGATTTCATACTTGGCTTGCCTAGGACACAAAATGGCAAACATTCCGTGCTTGTCGTGGTAGATAGATTCTCTAAAATGGCTCATTTCATTCCTTGTAACAAGATCGACGATGCTTCACATGTTGCAACTCTCTTTTGTAGGGAGATACTTCGTCTACACGGCGTGCCCAAAACGATCGTGTCGGACCGGGACGTCAAGTTCTTGAGTTACTTTTGGAAAACACTATGTGCCAAGCTCGGAATCAAGCTACTCTTTTCTTCGGGGTACCATCCACAAACGGACGGCCAGACGGAGGTGACGAACCGCACGCTTTCCACTCTTCTTCGTGTGTTGATCAAGAGGAAAATCCGGGAATGGGAGCATTGCTTGCCCATCGCCGAGTACGCCTACAACCGCGCAAGACATTCGACCACTGGCAAGTCACCATTCGAGGTTGTCTACGGCTTCAACCCGTTGTCCCCTTTGGACATTCTACCTCTACCACTACAAGAGCGCATCAACATGGACGCAAGTGCACGAGCGAGCTATCTCAAGAAGGTGCACGAAGATACAAGGGCAATGATCGAGCGACAAGTCCAACGTCTCGCCACCAAGCTCAATGTCAACAAGGCACCAATGGTGATCCAACCGGGGGATCTTGTTTGGCTTCATCTTCGCAAGGACCGCTTCCCACACGAGCACAAGTCCAAGCTTCTACCTCACGCCGACGGACCCTTCAAGGTGCTAGCTCGCTACAACGACAACGCCTACAAGATCGACATCCCACGAGACAAGTACTCCGTGAGGGACACCTTCAATGTCAAGGATATCTCTCCTTTCCATGGTGATGAAGATTTCGATCCGAGGTCGGATCTTTCCCAAGGGAGGGGAGATGATGGGGAGTATCCCAAGGTCATCCCCATGGACCCTCCTTCACCTCCTCAAGTGCCTCAAGGACCAATGACTCGTGCTCGTGCTAGAGCTCTCGAGACCGAGGTGACGTCAATCCTAGCTCTACTTCCATACGAATCTTGCGAGACATGGTTGCTACCTCAAACAGATGTGCTTTGTGTGCTCAGGTGTGAAGAAGACCACATTGGAGAAGGGCGTGAAGACGGACAAGTCCCCAAGTTCACGGACGAGATGCTACATCGAGAAGGGCAGAAGAAGGCTCCAGGCCCCGGACATCCGACCCTCTGGCCCGGACATCCGACCCCTGGACGATCAACTCCAGAAAGCCACCTGCAGCAGAAGCTACAGGGCCCGGACATCCGGCCAGGACCCGGACATCCGGCCAAGCATGGCCCGGACATCTGGCCTCGGGCCCGGAAATCCGGCGCCTCTGTCCAGAGAGCACCCGAGACCAGACCGCTCAAGCCCGGACATCCGGCCCCTCGCCCCGGACATCCGGCCCGACGCCCGGACGTCCGGCCCCTGAATTGCCTGCGCGCAGCACTTGGGCCGAGGCCCGTGTATCCATTCGCTCCGTACACTATATATACTCCTTTCCCCTTTCCGTTTAGGGTTAGCTGTTGGATAGCTCATTTCTCAGACTTGTGTGGATTCTCTCCCACGAGACCGTGCGCCTCTACAGAGAAGATCCACTACGGATTCAAGGCCTCCAAATCGGGGAAGATCCTACGGGATAATCAAGACCTCCTCACGGAGAAGACTACCCTTGTACCACCGTCGTTGACTATGGATCATGTATCGCACTATGTATCGTGGATCTAGCGCTTGTGTGATTATCTTCGTGTTGATTTGAGTGCTTCCTCTCGTGTTTTCCCCGTTTTCCTCCTTGTGTTCTCCGTGTTCATCGTGGGACACTCTCCAAAACGTGAAAGATCCGCTGATTAGGGTTCCACCCTACATCACATCATCAGGAGCCAGACACGATGCGGTCGACGTCATCGACATCTATGCCAAGCACAACCACGGAGGCCATGGCGCGAGCTCAGCTACTACTGAGGTTCCCACTAGCAGCCGGGCAGATGGATGAATGGTGTGCCACCATCCAAAGCCTGCTCGGTTTTGCCAAGGCTGGGGGCTCGCGACGAGCTTGCCCACCGCAACCTCCCCAAGTGACAGCCACTGCCCGCACTGCTGGTGAAAGCACAAATGGTCCCTGGGTGATTTTGGTAATTAATGTCAACATATCTCTTGTTGGACTAATACATTTACCTGGTATATTTCAGATGAGTTCAAAAGTGGAGTGGCATGGACAAGAGGATGTGGAACCCCTTCAAGATGCTAAGGACATAATATTGGCAAAAGCTCAAAGCTCAAGACTCTTCATTTTTATTTTAGTGTTCCAAGGTCACATTCAGTCCATAGGAAAGCCAATACTATTAAAAGGAGATGAGGTGTTGCTTAATGGCTTGCTTGCTCAAAGTGCTTAGTGATATGCTCCAAAGCCCTCAACCACTTCCTCATTCCACATATGTCAGGCCCAAGATGCGATTCTATCCCGATCACGTGACACTTACGTGCTTGGGGCACAACCGCATTTCGGGCGCTTAGCAAGATGGATATCATTACATCGTACCATTACATGCATACATGGGGGATACAACAATACATATAAGTCACATGAATACAACATCATCAATACAAGGCATCCTACTACGGATGCAAACAAGAAAGGCACAATGACATCCATCTGCTTTCCCAGGCTGCCGACCAGGAACCTAACCCAAGACTGAAGAAGAAGAAGAAGAAGAAGAAAGAACTCCAACATAAGTACATCACTCTCACGTCAAGTCATCAGAAACCTGCACCTGCAACTGTTGTTGTAGTATCTATGAGCCACGAGGACTCAGCAATCCCATAACCATGGGTAACAAGACTAGCAAAGCTTAAAGGGGTAGGAAGAGGTAAAGTGGTGAAGGTTGCAGCAGCGGCTAAGCATAATATGGTGGCTAACTTACGAGTACCATAATAAGATGAGCATCTACGCAAACGGTCGCAAACTAGTAGTGATCGCTAAAGATCCTGATCCACCTACGAGTCAAACATAACCCCACCGTGTTCTCTTCTCAAAGTGAAAAGAGACAGTCACGGTTACTCACACAGTTGTGTGCTTTATCACGGATCCTCTGTCAAGTTTTCTACAACCGGACATTAACAAATTCCAATTTGCCACATAACCACGGGCACATGCAAGTGTGTCTGGGCTCAGAACGAACAACGGAGAGGACGGACAGTCTTGGACATATGCAAGTTTCGAAAACATGATGATGCAACACACATGAGGACATGGCAAAGATGCAACACGCAAGTAGATGACATGGCAACGATGACGAATAACTGGCTGACACCTGGCGCATCGGTCTCGGGGTGTCACAACACTCCCCTACTAACAAGAGATCTCGTCCCGAGATCTTAGGAACGAGACGGGAGAGGAAAGAGGAAGAACAAAGTTCTTTGAGGACAAAAGAGTGAAACCAAAGAACCTTGAGGGTTGAACTACGGAAAAAAAAGGATACAACGGAGATGAATGAGATTGAGAAGCTCCGGGTAAATAAGCAAAAGGCATAAGACGAGAACCAAGAGGATAAATGACAAGAGAGACACTGAAACCACTCCGGTTGAAAGAGATAGAAAAGAACTTTGAACGAATGAATTTAGGCAGCACTCCGGCTGAAAATGGAAGAAATAGCACACCGATTGAACATGAATGGAATATGACAAGAACTTGAAAAGATAAAACGAAAACATGACGAGATGAACAATACAATGCCTGCGAATGAATGGAAATAATGCAATGAAAAGAACGGAGAAGAAGATGACAACTTACACCAAGAAGGAATTTGAAAGAGCATCTTCACGAGAAAGACTTGAACGGAGTTGTTGAGAAAAGCTACAACAAAAGAATAAGATTGTTGTGGACTTACGGACATCATCCCGAAACTTGAGGTGATATTATGCCGCAACCAAAGTATTGATGAGCTGAGAACAACGAAGAATGCAAAACTCCACTTCAAAAGAATACATAGAATTATTTGCATCTCGAGCGGCAAAAGAATAAGAATGCTTGAGTTTCTCCAAATGAATTTGATGAATATTTGAAGAATGAATTATATCATGATGAACCACCATGAAGAACTCTGGTAGCGAAAAAGGATGATGATATAGAAGTGAAGGATTCAAGAATAAGAATAAAGACTTGTGATGATTTAGACGGGGTTCCGATGAGATAGCCGAGAAAACTATGAACTCCGGAAAAGAAAAAGATGAAAAACACTTGAAACTAGAATTTATTCATCAAGAATAAACTCGGAAGGAAGGAATTAACTCAACTTGATGAAAAGAATAAGAATTATGTTATGCTTGTCCTCCACCAATTAAATTGATGGGAAGCAATGGATTCACATACTACTTATTCGCGTTGAACTTGAATAAAGAGGGATATATCGTGAACTTGCGAAAATCTTCATGAAACACCGGTAGGATTGGAATAAAATGAATGGATTTATATGATGGCACCGGAAAAGAACTCTTGAGAGAACCGTCGTAAAGAATTAAATTAGAGTGAAGAAAAGTAACGAACCACCATAAGAAATTGAAATTGAGTTAATACAAGAGAATGAATCACCGGAAAGAATAAAGCACTTGGTGAAATTTGACTAACAAGCACGAAGAGATCGTGAACTAATTAAAGAATATTTGAACGAAGCACCGAAAGAATGTGAGACGAACAAAGAGGCATCAATGAAGAACATTTGGAGGACGAAGTTGAAAACTGAGAACGAAGAAATCTTCTGAAATGATGACCTTCGGAGGAACACAAAGAAAAGAATTCATGAACTACTCCGGATGGTTAAAGAAAAGAAGTCTTGATGATCGGAACAATGAAGGAGATAGCAACGATCTTGAACGAAGAATCTTCAAGAGAACGGACAAGAATTAGAGTAAAACTCTTCTTCGGACTTCAAATGACGACGAGGAACGCCACCAAAATTATTGAGGTACTCCGGAAGTATAAAAAGAGAGAAAAGATTGAACCAACGATGAACAGAATTGAAAGCAATCTTGGAGAAGGCATATGACTGATGGAATCCATACTTATGTCACACTTGAAAAGAATTTCGGAACACTCCGGGAAATAGAAGAGTCAGGTAAGATCCTGGAAAAGACCTATGGGTTATGAGCCCATCGAAGAGAAAACACCGTTGAAAGGATTGAAAAGGAGATAATGCATCGGAATGATTGAAAGACTCGAATGAGATGACAACCTCGAATAAATTAGAACGCAGACGAATCTACTGGAATAACTTTGGAACACCGGAACAATTAAATGGCAAGAGACGAACGAGCAAGGGAAACATTTGAGCCGAGGGAAAAGAATATGGTGAACACCAAAACTTGAATTGATTCCACCGGAAAAGAAAAGGAGATGAATAATGACGACGAGGCGAGAATTCACCAGTTGAAATAACCGAGGAAGAAAAACAAAGGCTTCGCATGAGTAGGATGGATACTCGATTACGGACTCCGGATCCGAGAAGCAAAAAGGGTGGGTGGGTGGGAAAAAGAAAGACCACATCGGACGGGGAAAACACCGTCGGTTGAAAAGAACTGAGGGTTGAACTTGCACAGAAGAAGAGGGTCGAAGCGAATTGACGAGAGATGCGCCAGATGAAAAGCACTGACAACGCAACGAACGAAAAATTAATCGCGAGATCCTAAAAAAAATTGAAGGGGAAGAGGAGCTAATTCAAAACACCTACGTCAAGATTCCTCACCAGAGCGACGAAGGGACCGAGGAGTAAAAAGAATTCCTACTCTCCGATATAACTAGACTCCGAAAAAGTTTTCTGCTAGACTCAACAACAGCCAAGCTATGATCAATCAAGGGGGCTCCTATGGTCGGTCGAGGCTCTGATACCAACTTGTCAGGCCCAAGTTGCGATTCTATCCCGATCACATGACACTTACATGATTGGGGCACAACCGCATTTCGGGCGCTTAGCAAGATGGATATCATTACATCATACCATTACATACATACATGGGGGATACAACAATACATACAAGTCACATGAATACAACATCATCAATACAAGGCATCCGACTATGGATGCAAACAAGAAAGGCACAATGACATCCATCTGCTATCCCAGGCTGTCGACCAGGAACCCAACCCAAGACTGAAGAAGAAGAAGAAGAAAGAATCCAACATAAGTACATCGCTCTCACGTCAAGTCATCGGAAACCTGCACCTGCAACTGTTGTTGTAGAATCTGTGAGCCACGAGGATTCAGCAATCCCATAACCATGGGTAACAAGACTAACAAAGCTTAAAGGGGTAGGAAGAGGTAAAGTGGTGAAGGTTGCAGCAGCGGCTAAGCATAATATGGTGGCTAACTTACGAGTACCAGAATAAGATGAGCATCTACGCAAATGGTCGCAAACTAGTAGTGATCGCTAAAGATCCTGATCCACCTACGAGTCAAACATAACCCCACTGTGTTCTCTTCTCAAAGTGAAAAGAGACAATCACGGTTACTCACACAGTTGTTGATACGGAGTATCCCATGATCATCACCATGTTCACTCGACGAGACCTCACCACACACAATTGGACACAAGGTTCACTCGCTCCTCTCTGAACCTCCACTTTCTACATGTGAGACATGGCTACTACCTCAAATATATGTGCTATGCATGACCAGGAACCAAGAGGGAGGCCATGGAACAGCTAGGAGCATTGGACAAGACGGCGACGACACCAAGTACAAGGAACAAGAGAAGCTGCTGGAAAAGCTTCAGGCTCCGGACGTCCGGCCTCTACCGGACGACCGGCGACTCCCAGGCGACCGGACGACCGGAGGCCACCGGACGTCCGTGACTTCGACGACAGAAGGAAAATAGCGGAAGTCCGAAGACTTCCAGACGTCCGGACCCTCGCGAGCCACCGGACGTCCGGTAGCCGTCGGACGTCCGCTACATGCTGTCTGCGCACAGTTATCGGGCCAGAGGCCCATGTATCCCTCTCCCACTTACCCCTTCGTGGCCCTAGACTATATATACTCCTCCACCTCCTCCTAGTGAGGGTTAGCTTAGTGATAGCTCATTTGATACCTAGAGCTTTGCTCATCTAGTGGTTCATCTCCTTGTGAGTGACCGCGGCCCCTCCACGGAGAAGATCCACACGGATTCAAGACCTCCTTCACGGAGAAGATCTCGCGGGATACCCCCCAAGACCTCCTCACGGAGAAGAACCGGTTACCCTTTGTATCGTCCCTTGTTGATCATGGATCTTGTATCTCTTTGTGTTTCGAGGATCTAGCATATGTGTGACTTGTTCTTGTTGGTTTGAGTGATTCTCTCGTGTTTCCCCTCGTGTTCCCTCTCGTGTTCTTCGTGTTCTTCACGGGATCCCCTCCATTTCATGAAAGATCGGCCATCTAGGGTTCCACCCTACATCATTATGGTATCCAGAGCATAGGTTGATCACGATTTTGGAGCCCACACCCTGTTTTCTAGCTTGTTTTTGTTGTGTTCGTCCCCAATTTCGAAAATTCCCCACCAAAAATAGGCCCAAAAAATTTTGTGATCTGTTGGTTTGATGTTATTTTGTTGATTTTGATCCATGGATTTGCTTGGTTTCAAGTGGATCTAGCACTTCCCCAAGTTTCCCCATCTTTCATCCACGAAATCTCATCAATTTTGACCCCAAAATCATCAAATTCCGCCCAAAATCGCGTCCCGGATCTCAAATTTCGCGTTGACCCCGACCCACCGGACGACCGGCGTTTTACCGGACGTCCGGACCCTCACGAAGCACCGGACGTCCGGAATTCACCGGACGACCGGAACCACCTATACAGAAGAAATTACCGGATTTCCGGTCTTTTCCGGACGTCCGGTATCCCCAGATTTTGACTTCGGCTGATTTTTGTTTTGGTCATAACTAATTCATACGAACTCCGATTTGGACGTTCTTGAGCTCGTTTTGAAGCTCTTGACATCCCCCATTCACAAAAATACCACCATATTCATTTGACTCCATCATATTTTGTGGATTTTGGCATCTTTGCCTAGGGCCTCCACCACATCATCCGCATATACCACCACCGACTTCCGCAACCTAACCATTTTGTCCCCCATAGCATTTGTGGTTGCTTGAGTAGTGATTTGAGTCTCCTAAGGTGTTTAGGCTACTTAGGGACCATTGCTTCTTCATCAACCACCACCACCACTTCCGCATAGCATAGCCCACTATACATAGCCAACCCAACTTAACCAAATTTTGTTCGAGCTTGTTTGAGTTGTGGCTTGTGTCTCCTAAGGTGTTTCGGCTACTTAGGGACCGTGACTTCAACTCCGACATCGTGTATAGCCCATCATTCCACTTCCGCAACCACCACGGCATTGCCGCTACCACCATTTGACATTTGTCCTTGAGATTTTGAGTTGTGGTTTTTCCGTTTCCTAAGGTGTTTCGGCTAATTAGGAACGGGTCTACATCAAGAGCACCGCATCTCATCATCATCATCATCGGACGGTAACTTCGACGACATCATTGTATATTCCCTTTGCAATTGCATTGTTAACCCCTAGCCCATTTTGCGTCACTTGCCTATCGAGACTAGCCTTTGAGTATTGCCGGCAACGTTACTTGTGCACATTAGTGATCATCGATCCACTCTTCCATTGCATATATACCATATCATATTGGTATCATCATATCATCTCTTGTGTCACAAGATTGTTCTCGCATATACTCAATTGCTATCTTGGTTCGTGAAGTTTTGCATGAGAAAAGAGCTCAAAAGAGAAAGAGCCAAACAAGCTTTTAAGCACAAAGAAAAAGATACGCAAAGAGCTTTTAAGCAAGAACCATAGCATCATACTACATTAAGATTGTCATACTCGATCATTTTGGATCATACCACCTGAATACCATACATATAGCATACTTGGGATAGAAGTCGTTGCATTTTGCATAGTAGGTTGTGCACAAGTTCGTATCCGCCTATTGTGCAATCGCGCTAGCGTCTCTCTAGTGTTGTGCAACAAGAGCATTTTCGTGGATTCCACATTTTGGCTCACCCCTTGGTTGCACGACCCCACTTATCTATCCGTGTGTGTGTTTCCGGGTGCCACCCATATTGCTATTGGTCTTCTTGTTTCACTTGCGAATTTGTGAATCTTTTTCAACATTATTGAGTCTTGCTAACATTTTGCATCAAATTTTTGTGCCACTATCCTCACCGAGCTCCACCATAAGCTTTACTTGTGTAGGTGTGAGAAACCGACAAGAATTGGTACCAATTGTGCTATTTCCTTGTTCCACATTTGAGTGATCATTGATCCATCTTCAACATCGGTCAAGGTACATTTGGTCTAGTTCTTCTCTTTCTCCCACTCATACTTGCTAGCGTCTTGTGATGGATAGGCAAGGCATTTCATCTCCGGTCTTCGACATCGACGGCGCGAACAAGGACATCCACGCGAAAACCATCGGACTACAACGAGAAATGCAAGCGTGCTTGGGCAACATCGCCATCGAACAATGACACTTCGAGACAAGGACAATGGCTTCATTCGACGACATGTGCGACTCCTTCAACAAACAAATGGCGGAGCTCTGACACTTGGTGGTCGATTACAAGTCTTCTTCCCCTTCGTCATCCTCTCGGCGGCGACGTTCAAGTCACAAGTCTTCGGAGCGCAAACATGATGCAAGTACAAGTCTTCCACGTCCACACCGACATGGCGACCATCGACATCGTCATGAAGGGCAAGTCACCTCCAAGCATCTTGTGCATGACGACGACGAACGACATCTACCAAGAGCTCAAGCACGACAACGACATCATCATCATGAAGATGCTCGACAAGCGCATACCTACAAGTCCGAAGACGCTCTACTTCACGCCAAGCCCAAGCTTCAAGAGAACATAAGAAGACCGCGAGACAAGCACACCCAAGACGGAGCTACGGCTACAACCACCACTTCGGCATCTTCGCCAAGTGCTATCAAGGCATCTTCGCCTTCGGACGTACGGCATCTTCGCCTACTTCCCATGAGTTCGCCTACATCGACGTCTTCATCATCAGGGCGATCATCTACGAGCGACGGCGACAAGACGGTCGAGCATGGGCCATCCCCTTCGACCAAGGCGACGAGCATGAACCTCTTCGACACCATGAAGACGGCGCCCATATTGGACTACTACTCCGGGTCAAGCTACGCGAGCAAGCATGAGACCTTCTCTTTGACCTCGGAGGAGCGTGATGGTTTGCCACACCCTACGGCATTCATCTTTGGAGGCATTACGGATGAGGAAGTTGAGCATGGAGACTATTGCACCTACACCTCTTCGACATCCACATATGACGAGATGCCCATATTCCCATGTGAGGAGAGACACCACCACATGAGTGATACGAGTGACTCCACCATATGTGAGCTTGAGAGCATTTCCCTTGAGAGGATGAGTGTGCACACCACTAGCCCCACACATGAGAGCATGCCACTTCTCCTATGTGAGGTTGCGAGCCATTTGAGTGACTCCACCAACCATACGAGTGAGAGCATCCACGAGGGAGTGAGTGAGCCACACCACTTAGTGAGTGAGGTAGTTGATAGGGCATGTGAGGCCACTATGCTTTCTAACGACTTAACCTCTACTCCGAGTGTGTTTTCTTTGGTGCTAGGTCTCCTACAAGAGGACATGCCTACCCTCGATGAGTCCGTCCCTCCAATGGACAAAGCGATGGCCATGGTGGAAGAATATGCACCCCCCACATGGTGCCATCAAGTTGCAACCTCACCTACAACACATAAGCGGAACTCCAAAGGTAACATAGGTGATGGTGCTTCTCTCGTCCCACTAGTGGACTATCTTGACAATGATTGCTTGCATGATGTTGACACACCTATTGCCATGCTTCATGCTAGTGCGACTTCATCATGTCATGACTTACCTATTTATGATGAATATGATGATGCGCATGTTGAGTTGCCTAGTTGTGATGCTATGCTCCATAGGATCTCATGTGAAAATTCTTTTGGTCACATCATGTTCGACAACCCTCTAAACTTGTCATATGCTATGAGTGAGATTTCTCATATTGTTTCATATCAATCTCAACATAGTAACTATGCATGCCAAATTAAAGTAAATCCTATTTGCACTTGTGGTATAGATGACAAGATGATGGTCATTGGCTTGTGTTTCTCTTGCGATGATATTGCCATGCTCCCTTTACATAATTTGCGCAATTCATGTACTATGCCATGCCATGAACACATTGTTCCAAATATGCTTTGCGTTGTATGTTGTCAATATTCTCCATGTGATGTTTCCATTGATGCTCATGAGGAGACCCCCATAGTTTCCTCATACATACTAGGAGATTTTGATGCATTCCATACCTTGCATGATTACCATGATTGTGTGCACCATATGCATTCCATGAATCACAATGATATTTCTCGTGATGCATCACACAACTTGAGTCTCCATTATGCCATACATAACAACAAACCTCTCATGATGGACGACATGTTTCTATACCACGCATCTCATTTATTTGAGCATTGGATATTATGTGCTAACCAACACTTGCACGTGTGCATCATGATGGATGATGTGTACATATACCACGCACATACAATTTTTCCTTTGCCTTTGTCTTGTGTAGGTACTTTTGCAAACTCGTCAACCTCACAATCCCATGAGTTGATGAAAAGAGCTCTTGAGAGCAACGATGACTTGGGATTCCGTGGAATCTCCTTACCACCATTCTCTTCACGCAACCACTACGCGCCTCTCTTTTACTTGGCTCTCACACGGCTATGGGCTATTTGCCACTTCTCACATTATGCCCATACTATTGTGTTCACTTTGCATGTTATGCCTCTTGCTATGACTTTGCCATGCAATTGTGACCCTTGCTTGCCTTTACACATGATTCACCATTATGATACTCCTATGTGTATTTGCATACTTGGTGGAGATACTTGTAGCTATTGCCATGATTTCTTTGTGCCCCATGCTATTGTTGATTCTTGTGTTGAGAGAGACATGATATCCCATTGCTATTTCCATATGGCCTCTCATCAACACATTGATGCTATTTTGCTCATATCTTGCTTTCATGCTTGTGCTATGCCATGTGCATCATGTATTCTCACTATTTGCACACATGCCATGATTGCCATGATTACTTCTAGTATGTTGCATCTTTGCACTACTAGCTTGCTTGACTTGATCACTATGCTTGCTTGCTATGTTGCATCACGCATGTTCCTCTCTTACTTGCTTTCTTGGGTTGATGACATATATGTTCATGCCACTCACATGATATACATTGATCATTGTCATTTGTCTCCACTAGTTGCATCTCTCATCACTTGTATTGAGTGCAACAATGCTATGTTTGTTGATCTTGGAGACTTTGACACCTTTCTTGTGATGCATACTTGCTTGATTGAGCCTATTGCATTTGGTTGTTCTCGCATCTTATGCCTACATACCATGCACCAGACCCTTATACTTTCTTATGATAAGAATGATGCAAGCACTTGTTGGGTATTTTCCCGCACGAATGCTAGGTTTCGCATTATGGCTAACCTCATTTGTTTTTCCGAGTGTTTGTCATGTTCTTTCATTTTGAAGGATTCACAAGGCGGTACCATCACGAGGCATCTTGGGCATGTGAAGGCATACACGTTGCGCGACACCAACACCTTCGAGAACATACATAAGGTGAATTCCTTCTTTGTGAGCCATCCTCACATATGCATATTGGATGGGCCATACTTTCATTGTTGCTTCCTTCTTGTTGTCTACATGATACATCTATGGGATGGAGGACCGACATTAAAGATGGACCCTATGGATTCACCACCGGTCTACCACTATTGCCACGACATCGAGCATTGGTATGTCAAAACCCCTTTGACACATTGCACCAAAACCTTCATATTTGTTGATTGTGTGCTCACATGCCATGCTCAATGGACATATCATTCCCATAACAAATTTGCATCTTGCCCATGGATTGACTCACATTATGATTGCCTTGTTGCATTTTGTATTCCCATGTCATCCATGATATATAAGCTTGTGCATTTCCTGAGCAAATTTGTTGTGATCTTTCTTGATGGCATATTCATACATCATGATCATCTTGTCCTCCATCAATTGCATGATAACATACACATATTGAGCATCCATTGCCATGTTCATGCTCTTGATAAACCATCACACTATGACATCATTTTGCACAATGGTTGCATTGATCACATTCACAACACCTTTGTGTGCACCACAAATGCATTTGATCACATGAATGCTTTACATCTCATACTTTATCATCTTGCTAAGCTTCATGTACACACGGACTCATTCTTACATGATGGACACTTTGTGTGTGCTAACCATTGTATTTCCAAGTGTACTTTGTGTTTGCTCATTTTGCATGTACCACATACCGGAGACACCTTGGAGTACTTGGAGTGCGACATGACCTCAACTTCGTCCAACTACAAGTCCGTTCACGACTACCGTTTCCATGGTGATGAGGTTTTTGATTCGAGGTCGGATCTTTCCCAAGGGAGGGGAGATGATACGGAGTATCCCATGATCATCACCATGTTCACTCGACGAGACCTCAACCACACACAATTGGACACAAGGTTCACTCGCTCCTCTCTGAACCTCCACTTTCTACATGTGAGACATGGCTACTACCTCAAATATATGTGCTATGCATGACCAGGAACCAAGAGGGAGGCCATGGAACAGCTAGGAGCATTGGACAAGACGGCGAGGACACCAAGTACAAGGAACAAGAGAAGCTGCTGGAAAAGCTTCAGGCTCCGGACGTCCGGCCTCTACCGGACGACCGGCGACTCCCAGGCGACCGGACGACCGGAGGCCACCGGACGTCCGTGACTTCGACGACAGAAGGAAAATAGCGGAAGTCCGAAGACTTCCGGACGTCCGGACCCTCGCGAGCCACCGGACGTCCGGTAGCCGTCGGACGTCCGCTACATGCTGTCTGCGCACAGTTATCGGGCCAGAGGCCCATGTATCCCTCTCCCACTTACCCCTTCGTGGCCCTATACTATATATACTCCTATACCTCCTCCTAGTGAGGGTTAGCTTAGTGATAGCTCATTTGATACCTAGAGCTTTGCTCATCTAGTGGTTCATCTCCTTGTGAGTGACCGCGGCCCCTCCACGGAGAAGATCCACACGGATTCAAGACCTCCTTCACGGAGAAGATCCCGCGGGATACCCCAAGACCTCCTCACGGAGAAGAACCGGTTACCCTTTATGTCGTCCCTTGTTGATCATGGATCTTGTATCTCTTTGTGTTTCGAGGATCTAGCATATGTGTGACTTGTTCTTGTTGGTTTGAGTGATTCTCTCATGTTTCCCCTCGTGTTCCCTCTCGTGTTCTTCGTGTTCTTCATGGGATCCCCTCCATTTCGTGAAAGATCGGCCATCTAGGGTTCCACCCTACATCAGTTGTGTGTTTTATCACGGATCCTCTGTCAAGTTTTCTACAACCGGACATTAACAAATTCCAATCCGCCACATAACCGCGGGCACGTGCAAGTGTGTTTGGGCTCAGAACGAACAACGGAGAGGACGGACGGTCTCGGACGGATGCAAGTTTTGAAAACATGATGATGCAACACACATGAGGACATGGCAAAGATGCAACACACAAGCAGATGACATGGCAACGACGAAGAATAACTGACTGACACCTGGCGCATCGGTCTCGGGGTGTCACAACATCTGTCCTAAACCTAAAGTCAAACTCGACCCCACCGATTTGATCTATCCGGCTCCATCGAGTTCACTTGACAAAGCCACTGCCAAAACCCTAATCAGCTCGGTCTCATCGATAGGGCTCGGTCTCACCGAGATGGGAATGTAATCTCTCTGTTTCCTATTATCAACATTTCGGTCTAACCGATATGTGAGAATCGGTCTCACCGGGTTAGCATTGCAAACTCTCTGTTTCCTTTTCATAACGTTTCAGACTAACCAAAATGAGCGAATCGGTCCCATCAAGTTTGCTTATCACATAAATCGGTCTCACCGAGTTGATGTGATCGGTCTCACCGAGATTACGTTAAGCCCTAACCCTAATGAAATCGTTCCCACCAATTTGATCATATCGGTCCCACCGAAAAGCCTAACGTTCACATTTTGAACTAAATCGGTCCGACCGAGTTCTTCTATTCGGTCTAACCGAGTCTGGTCAAATGTGTGTAACGGCTAGATTTTGTGTGGAGGCTATATATACCCCTCCAACCACTCTTCATTTGTGGAGAGAGCCATCAGAACATGCCTACACTTCCACTATTTATTTTCTGAGAGAGAACCACCTACTCATGTGTTGAGACCAAGATATTCAAATCCTACCATATGAATCTTGATATCTAGCCTTCCCAAAGTTGCTTTCCACTCAAATCTTCTTTTCACCATATCCAGATCTATGAGAGAGAGTTGACTGTTGGGCAGACTATTATTTGAAGCACAATAGCAAGGAGTTCATCATCAACACACCATCTATTACCTTTTGGAGAGTGGTTTCTCCTAGACTGGTTAGGTGTCACTTGGGAGCTTTAGACAAGATTGTGGAGTTCAACCAAGGAGTCTGTAAGGGCTAGTGAAAGTGCAAGTCATCGACTAGAGGGGGGGTGAATGGACGAGTTTTATAGAAGTATTCAATGCACGATATCTTTTGAAGACAGACAGATGAAAAGAATCTATATGATAAGCATTGGAATATAGACGACTCTAGACACATAATAGTCAAGTAAGCATCGTAGTGAAAAATACAAAGACTATTGATAGCTAGATACCATGGATCAAGATGGAAGACGGAATTAAGCTAAACAAGGAACAATCTTTACACAGTGAAGTCAAACAGATCAGACAAACAAGCAAGGACTTCACGAAAAAAAACTGGAATGTAAATGAGTTGGAAGATAGAACCAGTAGCTTGGAGATGAGGGGAATTTGGTAGGCCAGTTCTAGTTGCTGTGACAATTGTACGTCTACTTAGGGAGGATGAGATTGAACTTCGAAGACCGTGTCTTCACCTTATTCCCCTTGTGCTAAGGACACCAAGTCCTCGCCCAATCACTCTGGTAAGTCTTCAAGGTAGACTTCCAAACCTTCACAGACTTCATTCACCGACGATCCATAATGACCCTTGGATGTTCAGAATGTGACACTTAACTGGCTGGAGGATACACAGTCATCAAGTGTAACAAGTCTTTAGATCACACAGACAGAAAGACTTCAGTGATGCCTAACATCTCTGGCTCTGGGTGTTTTGGGCTTTGTCCTCGCAAGGATCTTTTCTCTAAAAGGCTTCGGAGGTGGGTTGCTCTCAAACGACAAAAGCCGTGCACTAAATCTAAGCAGCCACCAATTTATGGTGTACGGTGTGGGCTATTTATAGCCAGGAGGCAAACCGACATGATATGTCCGAAATGACCCTTTGCACTAAGGAACTGACACGTGTCCAATGGTCAGATTTTGAACACATGTGGCAACTTAGCTTGAACTCGAAGCAAAGCTGACTCATCCAACTCTGGATAAGATTTGCACTCATTGTCTTCGCTCGAAGACATAAGATTTTTGTTGAGCATCACATCAGTCTCTCACTATGTTTCACTTGGACCCCACTTAACAGTACGGTGGTTCGTATGATTCAAGAAAGAAGAAAAAGAACTATGAAAGAAACCATGTCTTCGCATTCCATAGTCTTCATTGAATGACTTCATAGGTCATTATCTTCACGTGAATGTCTTCACGAGCCACCACTGTCTTCAATGTCTTCACACATTTTTAGGGGTCATCTCTGGAAGGTAAACCGAATCAGTGAGGGACTATTACCTGTGTTATCCAGCAATTCTTCACACACATGTTAGTCTCTCAACCACGTTTGTCGTCAATACTCCAAAACCAACTAGGGGGCACTAGATGCACTTAAAATCTCCTTCTTTTTGGTGATTGATCGATGACAAACAGGTTGAAGTTTTCAACGGGGATAAAATATGTGAAACTATAGATAACACAGTCATTGGCTTCATGAGATTGAGAGGGTTTCCCTGAAGATGTGCAGATAGTAAATTTGCTTTTGAATGCAAAGGCACATGGCAGCTTTTGCTTTGTGGAGATCTCCTTCAATCTGATGAAGACAATCCATCATGCATACATAGATATAGTGAAGATAATGATATGCAGAATGAAAATGGGTGTCTGTTGAATGACTTCATGCGCATAGGATATATATTTAACCAAGCAGAAGAACACAACAACAAATGTAGCAGACGACCATCAAGTTTAAGTGTTACTCAAGAGCCAAATGTTTCAAAACGAGAGTTGTAAGGACTTAGCAAAAATAAGGCACTCGACCCATATATGGACCCGCTTGAAGACTATCAACGCATATGCTTCTTCCCCTTTTGTCAGTAAGGACCAAAAAGGTTTGAAGACATAGAGCCTCTACTCGTTCCTAGGTGGAGCAGAAGAGAGTATGCCTCAGAATGCTGAGGCATACGGGTCGACGGGGCAGCCGGGTCGACGTTGGAGTTGGGCGGGGCAGAAGGGCCTGACGCAGAGTCATGATGCAGTGAAGCGATTGCTGGAGAAGTGGCGTTGTCTTGTTCATCGATGACACGAGCAACAACAGTTGCAGCCGAAGATGAATGCTCAGAATCTTCAATTGAGGGAGTTTGATGCCAAGTCGCAGATTGTGGAGGTCTGAAGTCAAACTTGAAGCGCTCGGTGAATCCATCTGCTTGAAGATCATCTTTAGAGCAAAGCAATGTGAGGCTCTTCCAGGACCGCCGACAGGCTTCATGAGCAACTAAGGAGTTCTTAGTAGCCAGGTTGTGAATGCGATTCACATCAGTGAGAAGACTTTGCATCTGCCGCTTCAACCAATCATTGTGCTTATCCTGCTGCTGGTGAAGTGAAACTAGAAGCTCTCGGTCATTGAGGACACGGGGACGCTTCTGAGGCCTTTAAGCAATTGTGCTATCGGTGGTATCAGTGTTGGCACAATGCGGTAGGCGTAGATTTCCAGCCAGAGGATAAGCAGAGACATTTGCATTGGGCACATGGATACCTTCAACATGCTGAGTGAAGCTTTGATGATCAACATTGAGCAGTTCAAGTGGTTGCTTGGCAGGCTCCGGATAGATGGCTTCATAAGACATATCAGCCTCAGGTAGAAAGACAACATGATTGCGTGCAGAGGCTTGATAGTTGATAGCGGACTGAAGCTTAATGAGCCGCATAACCCATGGAGCATAAAACTTGAGGCCAAACAGATCAATACTAGACGCAGCTAGTTGACGAATGAAGAAGTCATGTGTATTGAATCTGATGCCATTGAGAATGTAAAATACCAAAGTCTTCATGGCGCCTACCATTTTGGCTTCAGAAGAGTATCCCTTGATTGGCTAGAGAGTATGCCTCAGAATATGGTAGATGGTGCGAGGTAGATACTCGAGGTCCTTGACGAAGAATTCCTTTGGATATTCAGCTTCCAAGGGCAGTGGCTTCATCATACTGAACATTTCACTCATGTTGGGCTCAGCCTTTTTGAAGATGCTCTCCAGTTCCTTTTGATAAAGCGAACAACCTAGCTCGAATAACTGACCAGGAGTGGGCAGGGAAGTAAGCTCAAGAAGAGTCTGAGCTTTGGCTTCATGATGAATATCACCTGTCATCCACTCAAGGACACATGTCTTCGGATCCCTATTGTAGCCTCTGATGTGAAGAGTAGCATAGACTTGCAGGAGAAGCTCTTCGTTCCAATGTTCTTTGGTAGTGACAAATGGAAGCAAGCCAACACCCCTGAAGCAATCAAGAGCTTCTTCAAGGCATGGCAGCCCAGCAATGGCATCACAATCAAGACGTTGGTGTGGAAAGATCCGATCTTGGTTGTACAGAATGCAAGAGTAATAGCTTCGTTGCTGAAAGCTCCAGAACCTATCAGAAGAGATCCCTGGCTTTTTGTATGGGTTCTTGTCAGAGTCAAAGAACGTGTTGTTCTCTCCGAAGCTGTGTACACTGAAGGAGCCTTGTGTCGCCGCAGCGCTTGGAAGCCTAGGAAATATGGGCTTTGGCTTCTACGTCTAAGGCCTCCGCTCCATGTGATATTCATATTGTGGGCCTGGGCCAGTGGGAGGCATCAGTATTGGCCACCTAACAATTACAAGCTCATTCGCTTGATTGAAGGCTAGGGCCATGATGTGTGGCACTGGAGGAGGAACAATCACTTCAGTGGCAACAATGACTTCCGGTTGCACATTTTTCTTTAGTCATGACTACGTCATTGGCTTCAGTAGTAGTTGGAGTGGCAGCCACATTTGCTCCACCATCAGTGGCTTTATGCAGAGGGGAATCATGCATAACAATTTCTTGGGGAGGGGGAGTAACTTCACGTGTTCCTTTTTTTTCCTCATCGGCTGGTGCATCCGGAATATCTTCAGCCGCTTTGGCTTCAGATTCTAGGGCAGACGTTGAAGGAATAGCATCAGGGAACACTTGATCTGCTATTGAGCTTGAGTTTTGCACTTTGTCTTCATGAATGCTTGACATGCAGACCTGAGGTCTGAGACCTTTGTGAAGCCTGCGGAACTTGGGCGACACCATTGGTGAAGCATTGGTCTGTTCCATGTCTTCTTCAGGTGTTTCTTTTGGAGTCCCAAGCACCGGAGTGGTGACAAGATACGACGGAGTGCGAAGAATGACTTCATGTAGGGGGTGTTTGGGTGTTGCTCTTCCCAAAATTCATCTTGAGCAATTGGCGTTGTGGGACCGCCAATGCTAATGAGTTCACTGCTCGTGTGAGCACGTGATTGAGCTGGCTGGGGTTCTAGTTGAGGAAGGACTTCATCATCATTAACATTGTCATCATGACCAATGTCTTCAGCTGCGGGAGAGTTAGCAGCTGGAATCTCTTCACACTGATGAGCCTCTGTGGTAGCAGGCTCATGCACAACAAGACGATGCTCACAGTTGGAGGAGGCAGGCAGGGCAACTGAGATAGGTTCAACAACCAGAAGTTCTTGGGAAGAGGCATGAGGCTTATGTGAAGCCTTTGAAGCTTTGGTCTTCTACTTCTTCTTGGAAGGAGTAGCATCAGTAGCAGCAAGATGCTTTCTTTTCTTGGCTTCACCTTCAGCCTGCCTAGTCTTCTTTTGTTCAGAAGCTCCTGACGGGACCTTTGGCTTCGAGCCAGCCATAATGGCAGGGAAGACAATGCTTGGTCTCTCCAGCCTTGGAGCTTCAGTGTCAGCAGCACGTTTCTTCTTCTGCTTTAGCGTCTTGGCAGCCAGCTTGGGGTCAATCCCTGGACGACCAAGAGCTTTCCTCTTTACGGCTTCATTGTGGGCTTGGACACATTTCTCAGCATAGCGCTTGAGACATCCCTTGAGCCTCATGCAACATCACGGCACTTGACAAATTCAGCCTTGAGATCTGCCATCATAGTCTTGAAGTTTTGAACTTCTTGAGCACTGAGGCTCGCCATATGCTTCTTGAATAGAGCCTTTTCATGATCAATCTTGTTCTTGTGCTCAATAAACTTTTGAGCGATGGTCAGTTCATGAGCAATGTACCCTTGAAAGGATACACTGATATCAATCAGCAGTTGAAGATTATCAAGAAAGAGTGATATATCTTCAAACCACTCATCAATGAAGTTGTTGATAATATCAGCATCAAAGAGAGGCAAATCATTGAAGATTTCTGCCTGTTGCTTGCTCATGATCAGCATCTCAAGGGCGTCATCAGCAAGATCTTCATCACTGGACAGATCTATTATCTCATCATCATTGCGCAGAATGCTGGCTGGCGTGAACCCTTGACCAGATGGCTTCACGAGCTGCTTGGACCTCTATGAGATACGAGAGTGGTCCTCAGACTGCACACTTGATTCAGGAGGTACAGTTTTCAAAGGCTTCACACTTGAAGCTTTTGGAGCAACAGAAGGTTTAGAAGCCTTTGCCTTCTTCTTTGGCTTCACAGGCTCAGGAACATCTTCAGGTTCCACGTCTTCAGCAACATCCTCCACAATCGCCCTTTGAGCAGCGATGTGGGAGAGCAATCCATCAAGGCCATTGAAAGGGCCAACTCGATTTTCATTGGCTTCACGAGTTCCATCAGAACGAGGCCGAGATGGACCAGTATTGAAGTTGATGCCAAATTCCTTCTTGTTCTGGGTTGCAGAGTTCTTGTCAAACATGTAGTTTTCTTCAAACAATTCATCATCATGACACCATCGAAGACTAGATGGGTCAACATTTGCAGGCATCGGTCCTCTGACCATGCAAGGACGGAAGTTTTTGGTAATGGCTTCCGACATGTTTTTGGGCTGAAGCTTCTTGTAGACGACATCACCCCATGGAGGGCGGATAGCTTTTTTGGTTGCATATTTAGGAGTCACGGAGCGGTATAAAAACCATTGTTCTGCCCAATATCTTCGAATCCATTGGATTCGGGATTTGCGTTCTCCATAGGTCTTCTAGATCAGACTTGTACATGTTGAACAGATCCGGAGGAAGATTATCTGTACAAAACGACACCTATGTGATCACTGGAATCCCTTCTACGGTTGGCGGGCACGAGGTTGTTTAAAGAGCGGGTCCAAGAGTAAGTACAAGGATCGTTTACCCAGGTTCGGGCCGCGAGGATGCATAATACCCTAGTCATGCCTTGGTGTATATTCGAGTGTTCTTCAATTCTTGAACTAGCTACGGTGCATGTCCAGCTCCAAAGGATTCCAATCCTTCTCCAGTATGCCGCGGGCCTCCTTTTATAGTCCAAAGGGGCTGCCATAGTGGCACACAGGAGGTGGAAAGGTGCACAATGCACAGGCTTATCTCATGCCATTACGGGACAAGACACATTAAATGCGCTACTTCGGTGTCCACTCGCTTTATCGGTGACGGAAATGAGGCCCGTCCCGTCCGTGGCCCCTCCGTCTGGTTGCGACGCGCGTCGAGGCTACCGGGGCAGGCAGCTGAGGTGGCGTGGTGGTAGGGTCTTCACGAAGATCTGCATGCCACCACGCAGGTGCTTGTCTAGCTGGACCAGGAACCACATACCGCCACGTGGGTTCCTGCCTGGGCTAGTGGGTCGGCCGCGGAGCTGGGGCGACGATGGGGTGGCAAGGGCTTGCCGCGGTCCTGCGTCTGTTCCCGGCAAGAGTCTTGCCGGGGCCTCCGTGCGTGTCCTCGGCAAGAGGCTTGCCGGGGCTTTGGGATGTTGATATGTCTCCAACGTATCGACTTTTCCAAACCCTTTTGCCCTTGTTTTGGACTCTAACTTGCATGATCTGAATGGAACTAACTCGGACAGACGCTGTTTTCAGCAGAACTGCCATGGTGTTGTTTTTGTGCAGAATAAAAAGTTCTCGGAATCCCCTGAAAATCAACGGAGAATAATTCAGAAAATATAAAAAATACCTGCAAGAAGATCCACACCAGGGGGCCCAGGGCCTGTCCACAAGGCTGGGGGGCGCGCCCCTGCCTAGGGCACGCCCCCTGCCTCGTGGGCCCCCTGGTGCTCCACCGACGTACCCCCAGATCCTATATCTTCCGTTTTGGGGAGAAAAAAATCGGAGAGAAGGAATTATCACGTTTCACAAGATGGAGCCGCCGCCAAGCCCTAATCTCTCTCGGGTGGGCTGATCTGGAGTCCGTTCGGGGCTCCGGAGAGTGGAGATCGTCGCCATCATCATCATCAACCTTCCTCCATCACCAATTCCATGATGCTCACTGCCATGCATGAGTAATTCCATCGTAGGCTTGCTGGACGGTGATGGGTTGGATGGGATCTATCATGTAATCGAGTTAGTTTTGTTAGGGTTTGATCCCTAGTATCCACTACGTTCTGAGATTGATGTTGCTATGACTTTGCTATGCTTAATGGTTGTCACTAGGGCCTGAGTGCCATGATTTCAGATCTGAACCTATTATGTTTCCATGAATATATGTGTGTTTTTGATCCTATCTTGCAAGTCTATAGTCACCTACTATGTGTTATGATCCGGCAACCCCGAAGTGACAATAATCGGGACCACTCCCGGTGATGACCTTAGTTTGAGGAGTTCATGTATTCACTATGTGTTAATGCTTTGGTCCGGTACTCTATTAAAAGGAGGCCTTAATATCCCTTAGTTTCCAATAGGACCCCGCTGCCACGGGAGGGTAGGACAAAAGATGTCATGCAAGTTCTTTTCCATAAGCACGTATGACTATATTTGGAATACATGCCTACATTGCATTGATGGACTGGAGCTAGTTCTGTGTCACCCTAGGTTATAACTTCTACATGATGAATCGCATCTGACGTAATTTCCCATCACCGATCCAATGCCTACTAGCTTTACCTATATTGCTAGTCGCTTATTTACTTTTCTGTTGCTACTATCACAAAAACCACAAAAACACTATCGTTACTTTTATTACCGCTACCGCCACTATCATATTACTTTGCTACTAAACTATATTGCTGCAAATACTAAGTTTCCAGGTGTGGTTGAATTGACAACTCAGCTCCTAATACTTAAGAGTATTCTTTGGCTCCCCTTCTGTCGAATCAACAAATTTGGGTTGAATAGTTTACCCTCGAAAACTGTTGCGATCCCCTACACTTGTGGGTTATCAAGACTATTTTCTAGCGCCGTTGCTGGGGAGCATAGCTCTATTCTTGAAGTCACTTGGGATTGATATCTTTTTATCACTATGAAGAATTTGAAGGACTCAAAAACCAATATCTAGCTCTGCACTTGATTCTCCTTCTGTTATGAGTAAACTTGCGACACCTACTCCTCCTATTGAATCTGATATGTCATATGTTCTTGATGATGCTACTTCTGCTATGTATGATGAAACTACCTCTATGCCTGATAGTGTGCCACTAGGTGAATTTCTAGATGAACAAATTGCTAAGGTTAGGGAGAGTGCAAATGTTGATGATATTTATGAAAGTTATGATGAAACTACTCCCAATAGATATGAATTGCCTGTTGTTCCTGAGGGTTATGTTATGGATGAAGAAACTGCTAGAGACTTTCTTGCTTGCAATGATAGATATGATCTTAAGAAGTTATTAGCTAAGCTGAAAGAAAAGTCCTTGAATGCTTGAATGAAACATGACCATGCTTTTGCTACTTCACCTATCTGCGTCACTGATAAGGATTATGGATTCTCTATTGATCCTGAGTTAATTACTTTGGTTGAATCTGATCCTTTCCATGGCTATGAGTCTGAAACTGTTGTGGCACATCTTACTAAGTTAAATGATATAGCCACCCATTTTACCAATGATGAAAAGATCCTCTACTATTATATCCATAAGCTACTTCCGTTCTCGTTAAAGGGTGATGCTAAGACTTGGTTTAATTCTCTTGATCCTGGTTGTGTGCGTAGTCCCCAGTATATGATGTATTAATTCCCTGCTAAATATTTTCCCGCTCATAAGAAACAAGCTGCCTTAGGGTAAATATATAACTTTGCTCAAACTGAAGAAGAGAGTCTCCCACAAGCTTGGGGGGAGGCTTCTCCAGTTACTTATTGCTTTGCCTAATCATCCTCTTGAGATGCATGATATACTTGATGTCTTTTATAATGGACTAACCGATGCTTCCAGAGACCACCTGGATAGTTGTGCTGGTTGTGTTTTCAGGGAAAGAACAGTTGAACAAGCTGAATTACTATTGAATAATATGCTGGCCAATGAAAATAATTGGACACTTCCTAAACCAGCCCCTAAGCCAACTCCGGATAAAAGCGGTGTTCTATTTCTCAGTCCTGAAGATATGCAAGCGGCAAAGAAATCTATGAAAGAAAAATGTATTAAAGCTGAAGATATTAAGAATTTACCACCTATTGAAGAAATACATAGTCTTGATAACCCGACACAGGTAGTAAAGGTAAATTCTCTTTATAGATTTGATGAAGCTGATATTCCTCATTATAAGTCTGCTAGCCAATGCTTAGATGATTTTGACAATTTAATTGTGAAACAAGAAAACTTCAATGCTTATGTTGGTAGACAATTACAACACAATGCTTATATGATTGAACAACTGAGTATTTATCTGTCTAGTGCTAAGGGTGAACTGAAACTTATTAGTATACATGCTTCTATGGTCACCACTCAAGTAGAACAAGTACTTAAGGCTCAGAACGATTTGCTCAATGAAATAAATAGTAAGAACAATGATAATGCCATTAGAGTTGTGACTAGAGGTGGTAGAATGACTCAGGAACCTCTGTATCCTGAAGGCCACCCTAAGAGAATTGAGCAAGATTCTCAGAGAGCTAATTTAGATGCACCTAGTGCTTCTAAGAAAAAGAAAATGAAAAATGATAGGACTTTGCATGCTCCTAGTGAACCTGTAGCTGACACACGTGAGAATCCCAATGATATATCTGTTTCTGATGCTGAGACACAATCTAGTAATGAACATGAACCTAGTGATAATATTAATAATGATGTTCATGATGATGCTCAACCTAGCAATGATAATGATGTAGAGATTGAACCTGTTGTTGATCTTGATAACCCACAATCAAAGAATCAACGTTATGATAAGAGAGACTATGTTGCTAGGAAGCACGATAGGGAAAGAGAACCATGGGTTCAAAAACCCATGCCTTTTCCTCCGAAACAATCCAAGAAAAAGGATGATGAGGATTTTGAGCGCTTTGCTGAAATGATTAGACCTATCTTTTTGCATATGCGTTTGACTGATGTGCTTAAAACAAATCCTTATGCCAAGTATATGAAAGGTATTATTACCAACAAAAGGAAGATACCTGAAGTAGAAATCTCCACCATG
>LR738715.1:445915728-445980571 GCA_902687465.1 Secale cereale | reverse complement strand
GTAATGAACATGAACCTAGTGATAATATTAATAATGATGTTCATGATGATGCTCAACCTAGCAATGATAATGATGTAGAGATTGAACCTGTTGTTGATCTTGATAACCCACAATCAAAGAATCAACGTTATGATAAGAGAGACTATGTTGCTAGGAAGCACGATAGGGAAAGAGAACCATGGGTTCAAAAAACCATGCCTTTTCCTCCGAAACAATCCAAGAAAAAGGATGATGAGGATTTTGAGCGCTTTGCTGAAATGATTAGACCTATCTTTTTGCATATGCGTTTGACTGATGTGCTTAAAACAAATCCTTATGCCAAGTATATGAAAGGTATTATTACCAACAAAAGGAAGATACCTGAAGTAGAAATCTCCACCATGCTTGCCAATTACACTTTTGACGGTGGAATGCCTAAGAAATTAGGAGATCCAGGAGTACCTACTATACCTTGCTCCATTAAGAGAAACTATGTTAAAACTACTTTGTGTGATCTTGGAGCCGGTGTTAGTGTTATGCCTCTCTCTTTATATCTTAGACTTGACTTGAGTAAGTTGACACCTACTGAAATATCTTTGCAAATGGCTGATAAATCAACTGCTATACCTGTCGGTATTTGTGAGGATGTGCCTGTTGTAGTTGCAAATGTTACTATTCTAACGGACTTTGTTATCCTTGATATTCCCGAGGACGATAGTATGTCTATTATTCTTCGAAGACCTTTTTTGAATACTGCAGGGGTTGTTATTGATTGCAACAAAGGCAATGTCACTTTTCATGTCAATGGTAATGAGCATACGGTACACTTTCCGAGGAAACAACCTCAGGTCCATAGTATAAATTATATTGGAAAAACTTCAACTATTACTATTGGAGGTTTTGAGTTTCCTATTCCTACTATCAAGAAGTCATATGACATACTTATTGTTGGGGACATACATATTCCCATTGAGGTAACCTAGTGTTATTCAAAAATTCTCCGGTTTCATGTTACTCGCAAAGAGTTTATTAACAAGACCTGGTCAACCTTGTTAATGGATTCCTTTTGATGAGCATGGGATAGGTGAATCTAGATAGCACAAAATTTCTATACCCTCTTTTTACTTTATGTTAATTAGGTTAAATAAAAGAAAAATAGCATTGTCTGTCTGTTCCCAGACTTATCCGTGCAATAAAAAATATCCCGAAAATAAAAGTTCTCCAAATGCCATGAAAATGAAATATTATTTTTTCTAGAATATATAAGAAAATATGGCACTGAACACACAACGAGGGGAGCCAGCACGTGGCCACGAGGGTACAGGGCGCGCCCCCCTACCCAGGGCGCGCCCCCTGCCACGTGGGCCCCACGTGGCCCCCCTCCACTTATCCTTGCACCCATGCTCTTCTTCTTCCTCCAAAAAAATCCCCAACCAGCTCAAACCCGAGTTCTAGCTCATCTTGCTGCCATTTTCGATCTCCTTGCTCAAAGCATCATTCACCAAACTGTTTGGGGAGATTGTTCCTTGGTATGTGACTCCTCCATTGGTCCAATTAGTTTTTGTTCTAGTGCTTTATTTGTTGCAAATTTATGCTGCTGTGGTGTAATGCCCAAGATGTAACACTTTCCCATTATGGCAATATATAAACTTTGGCTTCATCAATTCCTTCCCGGGGTCTTCTTCATTTCGGGTTTCTTCGTTTTGTCGTGTGCGCGTGTGCGTTTCACCCATGTCATGTTGTTATGTGCATTGCATTGCATTTGTGTTGTCACTTGCATCCGGTCCCACTCGTCTCTTCCCGATGTCCGTTTCGAGCTCCGATGCTCACACACGTGCCCGTGGCATTCCCGAGTCCTTCATTCGTGTGTGGCCATGTAACGTTCCCGGAATGACGTGAAACTTGTCGTGCGATGTTGTTTTGGTACGTGTAGGCCGCCTGTCAAGTTTCGTCGCGTTTGGAGTTCGTTTGGTACTCCGACGGTTAACCTAGTGGGCTAAAAGAACCTCTTCTTTGAGGCCCAAGACCCCCTCCACAACAGCCCACTAACCCAGCACAACCCTTTCCATCATCTCGGTCGTCGAATTGTGTTCGCTTGGCCGAAAACCGCTCTCCATTTGGAGTCTCCTAGCTCCTTGTGCCTATAAAAACGTCCCCCCATTTCATTTTTTCGTCCAAAACCCTAGATCCAACCCTCCACCGCCGCCGGACACGTCCGCCCGGCCGCGCCGGACCAATCCGCGCCTCCCACGTGGCCACAGCTGCCGTCCCACCACGCCGGCCCGCGAGGCCCGACGCGGGCCCGCCGCCGCCGCCGATCCGGCCCGTCCGCCTCCACGCGCCCCGCGCCGCAGCGCCTCGTCCCCGCCGCCTCTGGTCGCCGCCCCGCCGCCAGGTCGCCGCCGGCCGCCGCCCTGTCGGCCGCCGTCGCCGGATCCGCCGCCGCCTACCGCGAGCTCGCCGCCCCTCGCGTCCCCGTAGCCAGGAGCTCGCCTCCCCGCCGCCTTCCTTCGCGGCCGTAGCCACCACCGCTCCGGCCCTCGCCGCTGGTGCCCCACCGGGCCCCCGCCGGCCACCTCGCCGCCGAGCCCCGCAGCTCCATCGCCGAAGCGAGGCCGCCGTCCCGTCACCCGATCCGCCGTGCGGGCTCGAACCCTAACGGGTCCGGGTCGGATTCGCAACCGATCCGCCTCCGGCCCGATACGCTAAGCCGATCCAGATCTGAGGTTGACTTTTGCCTCTAAGTCCTTTTTGATTTTTGTTGTCTAATGGCTTATTGTGATGGCGATAACTTTTTGTGTGTATGTCCAAATTGTGCTTATGATATGTCAAAATGATCGTGGTGATGTGTACTACGTTTTGTTCCTTTGTGTCATGCTTGTTTGAGTCCATCTAACTGTCTTACTCTTCGTGACAAGAGTGCTACTTGAGATAAACTACTGCTACTTGTTATTTTCATGCCATGTTTGAGATGTGATAACTTGGTGCATGTTTATCCAAATGAAGCAAATGAGATGTCAAAATGTTCATCAGGAGATGCTCTACATGTTGTTTGCTATAGCATACATCTTAGAGTTCATATTGCCATGTTTATATCTGTTGCAAAAGTGCATGTGGCTGTTAGGTTTTGTAACTTGTTACGAGATGCCTAGTTGAGAAACTCGTTGTTATTGATGTGTTTGTCCCCATGTCACATGCCCATATATTTTAGGATCTCCATCATGTGGTCTTTGCTGTGGTGCAAACCATTTTCCAAG
The DNA here is from genome assembly GCA_902687465.1 of Secale cereale. Taxonomy (NCBI): domain Eukaryota; kingdom Viridiplantae; phylum Streptophyta; class Magnoliopsida; order Poales; family Poaceae; genus Secale; species Secale cereale. The sequence continues at coordinate 445,977,335 of LR738715.1, read as the reverse complement.
ATATGCCTTGATGTGACTTAAACATGCTTGCAAACATGCCATGCCAACTTAACTGTTTTAACACTTGGTGAAATTTCACTAAGTCTGGAATCTGTCATATCCTGATGCTATGTTTGCTTGATACCCTAGGCAAATCCATGTTAGTTTTGGGGTGGCCTTTGATCATTCCTTGTTGTACATGTTGTTGTCTATCCATCCATGTCCTCACTTGCTCATTTGGGTTGTTGTAGCTTATATAATTCTTGCTCCCAAGTTGCTATGAAATATTGCTGTCAGGTTTTTAACGACATGATCAAAATGTTGTAGCTTGTTGCTATTGATCCATGCCTCCTATGGAGTTGCTCCAATGGAGTTGTTTGCTGTAGGATATGTCTACTTCATGTCCATGCTTCTTGTCACCATATTTGAGTGTTGTACAGTATATATTTCTTGCTCCAAAGTTGCTATGTGGCTGTTAATTTCAGCTTTGCATTGTTTCTTGTTTCGGGTGTATCTTCTAGACCGTAGCTCCGTTTTAAACAAACTTTATATGAAACTTGACTAGAATTTCGTGTAAATTATTATGATGCATGTTAACTTGCTGTTTACCAACTTTAACTTAAGGTTTGATCAGATCTGAACTAATTTCAAACTATGCATATGAGGACTTACCGGATTCGCTATATGTGGATTCCGGCCTCATTTAAACTTGTTGTTCTTGTGTTGTTTCTCTGTGCTTCCTGCCTTGCCATGATTTGCATCATATATAGATCTGTCTTGCATCCTACTTGCTTGAGCAAATTGTCATGTTCTTGTGTTGTTCTGGTGTGCTTCCTACCTTGACATGTAATGCATCGTAAGTGCATCTGTAGTGCATCCTAAGTGCATCATTCGTGCATCCTTTAGATTGTGCATTGCTCCTTGTTTGATTTCGTGCCTCGTGTGTTCTTGTGTTGAGTAGAGCCGGAAGCCGAGACCGAGACCGAGAACGAGGTTCCTACCGAGGTTGAGTACGAGGAGCCGTCTTACGATCCCATCGACGACTCGACAGGCAAGATGACCTGACCCAGATATCATTACTATCTTTGCCTATTGCTAGATGTCTCGCTCTTTAGCTTATTGCCTTGATGCCCATGTTTATTTGTTAGCCTCCTATTGTAACCATGAATCTGTCTAACCAGCCAACCTAGCAAAACCTTGTTTGGCTACGTAGGCTTCGCTCAGCCCCTCTTATAACATTGCTAGTTGCAGGAGAAGATTTGAAGATTCTTGTTTCATGTTGAAGCTTGTTGGGATATCACACTATATAAACTCTTTAATTAAATCATCCATATATTCGTAATGGGAGGAAGGCTAACCCTCTTGCTTGGTGATTTGTTCCACTCATGCCGCCCTAGGAACCGTATAAACCGGTGTTATGTTCCTTGATTTTGCGTTCCTCACATGGTTGGGGTTATGGGCCCCCTCGATAAACCGCTTAGCGCTAAGGCTTTTCCAATAAGTCCCAACTTTGGTACTCCATTTGCCTAACAACTAAAACTTGCCAAGGGAGTAATTAACCCGAGGATTAATTAATCAACCCCCCTGGGCCAGTGCTCGATTTGAGTGTTGGTCCAAAATGGGCGGACTGCAGGGCCACCTTGGGGGAACCCGAGGGCTGGTATTTTCCTGTAGGCTGACCTATCCGGTCGTGTCCTGAGACGAGATACACGCGGCTACTATCAAGGTGTCGGCACGCCGGGAGGATTTGCTGGATTAGTCTTACCTTAGTCGGAATATCTTGAGCACGGGATTCCGAGAATACTCGGGCCTTCCCACCTTGGAGTTGCGACTCCGCAGATCGTGAGCTTGTAATGGGCTAAGTTGGGACACCCCTGCAGGGTTTTGAACTTTCGAAAGTCGTGCCCACGGTTATGTGGCAGATGGGAATTTGTTAATATCCGGTTGTAGAAAACTTGACACCATGTTCAGAACACACTACCAGCGTGAGTAACCGTGACGGTCATTTTCCGAAAGGGGTTCGGGAAGTGAACACGGTGGGGTTATGATTGACGTGCTTAGATAGGATCTCTTCGTGATCACTTTGTCGCTCGTGGCACTTCTCTTCTCGCTCTAAACACGTAAGTTATTGCTAGTGCAGCTGCAACCTTTATTCTTTCTTCAGCCTTGTTCCACACCCAAGGCTTAGATAGTTGTGCTACCCGTGAACGGGATTGCTGAGTCCTCCGTGGCTCCCAGGTTCTACACCACACCAGATGCAGGTACCATGGTGAACTACTCAGTTGACGGCACGGAGCTGTACTGGGAGTTCGATGAAGAACGTTGTCGTTACTATGTGCACTATCCCGATGATCAGTAGTGGTTTCTACTAGGGGCGATTCGGACCTGTGGCTTTATGTATTTGGTATCTTTCATTTGGATCTTCACCCGTAGTCGGGTTGTGATGTTATTTGGATGATGTTTTGCTTATGTAATGTATTGTGTGACGTGACGAGTGTAAGCCAACTATCCTTTTGCAATTTCATCCCTATTTTTACATGAGTCGTGCAAAGATACCGAACTTGAGATCATTCCAGAATGGGCTTATTCCTTTAAGTCGTGCCTCGACATGTAGGAGGTATAGTCCCATCCTGGGCATTACAAGTTGGTATTCAGAGCCTTCTCCGACCTAGAAGCCCCCACTGATTGATCGAATCATTGACGGTTGAGTCTAGGCACACACTTGAAAATGTTTTGAGTTCTGTATATATTAGAGAGTAGGATTTCTTTTGCTCCTCTTCTCTTTTCACTCTGGTGAGGACTCCTGGCGATTACTCCTGTCTCTTCTACTCTCAAAATTCACCAAATTTTTTAGGATCATGCGGGTATTGTTTGGATTGTTTCAATGTCTTTGTGACGAGAACATTGTTCTCGATGCCTCCTGTCATTAGGGGTTGTGGCAGTGTCCCGGGGAGTTGAGCTCCGAGGTGTTGTCGTCACAAATATATCGCATCAGTTCTGGAATACTTAAGACGGCCGACATCGAAAACTCTCCTATGCGGTTAGTGGTAAGATAACCCCGACATCACCCAGTACTGGGGAGGTAGTTCGGGAGTATTGTCATAGCTTGTGTAGATGCGTTTCGAAGGTCCGAGGTACACGGTTTCCCGAAATAACTGGTTATGTGTTGAAGGATGGATACAACTGGATGTAGGATTAGAGTTGAGTGCACGATGCTTCCCCTGTATCCCCAACACCCGATTGCATAACTGGAAACTTTCGGAAATTAATAGGTGGGTTCATCTAGTAGTTCGTAGGCATTCTTCCAACGAATGCATGATATGGAGTTCGGGGTTCTACATTGAGTGAAGTAGTTTTATGGGCGTTGTTCCGATCGGGAGTTGCATCTTAAAGGGTCCTTGGCTATGCTGATCCGGGGAATGCAAAAACCTTTTGTAACACGTTCCATAAGCTTTCAGCACGAATATGTCGAACGAAGCTTCTATCTTGTATTTGTTCTATCTGCTCCTTGTTGTTTTTATTTACCTTTGTTCTCCCAAGTGGCTTCTCGTGAAGATTGTTGTTACTATTAAACCGTGGATTTCATTCGTTCATCTTGTTCGAATGTTCTTGTGAAGACTTATGTTGCAATTATAGCCGTTGATTCAGCTTATATATTCTTTCAATCAATGGCTAATAGTTGTCATCTCATTCAGGATGGCTCCTAAAAGGGTTCCCAATGCTAACCCAGAGGGTGAAGAGGTTCCTGATCGTCCTCCTTCCCCAGGAGAGCAATTATGCAAGCGATGAACCAGAACACCAGATGCTTTTGCAAATGATGCAGAACATTCAAGCAAATCAAGCAAATCAGGGTGCTCATGGGAACCAAGGCCAAGGCAATTTGTTCAACCAACCTCACTTTGCTACGCTCAACCAGTTTCTGGCAAACCAACCAAAGGCATTCAGTTACTGTGTGGACCCTCTAGATGCTGAAGACTGAATAACAGATATCAAGAAGCATTTCGAGTGCAGTAACGTCAGGCCCGAGGACTATGTGAAGTTTGCCGCCTTCCAACTCAAGAACCAAGCCGCTGATTGGTGGTAGCAGTACAAAGACTCCAGAGAAGGGCGTGTAATCTCCTAGGATGACTTCTGCAAGGACTTTCGTTCTCACCACATTCCAACAAGTATCATCGAGGGTATGCGTGAGCAATTCCGCAACCTGAAGCAAGGCTCAATGACTGTCTACCAATATAATGTCAAGTTCGAGAACCTTGCCCGCTATGCCAAGAAAGACATCCCAGATGCCAAGAGCAAGATCTATCAGTTCCGTGGTGGTCTGAAGGATGAACTCCAACTAGCTCTCACCTTGTTCGAGCCTGATGAGTTTGATCAATTCTATAACATGGCACTTAAGCAAGAGGCATCCCAGCTCAAGATGGAAGCTTCCAAAAAGAGGATCAGAGATGCCGTTCACTCCTCTTCTTCCCAAGTGGTCGCAAAGCAACAGAAGTTTTGGCTTCCACCTCCTCCAGTGATCCGAGCTCCCAACAACAACAACAAGAATTCTGGTGGCCGTGCTTTCTCCCACCAACCCAACCCAAGCAATCAGTCAAAGAATCATTTTCAAGCTTCAAAGTCAAGTGCTCCTTATCACCGTCCTCTCTCAGAAGTGGTTTGCAACAAGTGCTCTCAGAAGGGTCATTATGCTAACAAGTGCCCCAACCCAAGGCGCCTTCCGCCTCCTCCACCTGTCAGCACTGCTATTGTCAAGCACAATCCCAAGCATGCAAGAGTGAATCTGATGAATGCAGTTCAAGCGGAGAATTCTTCTGATGTGATATTGGGTAACCTCTCAGTTAACTCTATTCCTGCTAAAGTATTGTATGATTCTGGTGCATCACTTTGCTTCATGTCAAGACCATTCTTTACCAAGCATGATTTCATTTCGGCACCCTTGGACAAGGAGTTATCAATTATTTCTCCAGGCAAGCACATGAATTCTGGATTGTATGCTCCGAATGTATCTATTCGTATGGGTGATTACCTCTTTCTGGCTTCTCCGGTTGTTCTCGGCAACTCCGACATTGATCTTATTCTTGGGATGGATTGGCTTTCTCAGCATGATGCTCACATTGATTGTGCAAATAAGGAAGTCAAGCTTACTCATTCCAACGAAGACGTGATTATCTTCGCCGCTCGAGATAACACAATCAGGCTATTCTCTCTCAATGACAAGGGCGAGATTAATGACATCTCTCAAATTCCGGTGGTCAATGAATATGAGGATGTTTTCCCTGAAGAGCTTCCAGGCATGCCTCCGCATCGTCGAGTTGAATTCATCATTGAACTCGAGCCCGGTACCGAGCCAGCATGCCGTCATCCGTACAAGCTTTCCCCTGAAGAGTTGAAGGAGTTGAAGAAATAGCTCGATGAGCAAGAGCGTATGGGTCTAATCAGGCCTAGCACTTCTCCTTGGGGCTGTGGTGTCTTATTTGTCAAGAAGAAGGATGACACGGAGTGCCTTTGCGTTGATTACCGGCCATTGAACAAGAAGACGATAAAGAACAAGTATCCACTCCCCAACATCAATGAATTGTTCGAGCAGCTCAAAGGAGCAAAAGTGTTCTCTAAGCTCGATCTCTGGATGGGTTATCACCAGATCCGCATCCGTGAAGAAGATATTCACAAGACTGCATTCAGAACAAGCTACGGCTCCTATGAATATACAGTCATGTCTTTTGGCCTCGCTAATGCTCCACCCACCTTCTCGAGAATGATGCACTACATATTTAACCCCTACACCAACGAATTTGTTCTTGTTTATCTGGATGACATCTTGGTATTCTCCAAGAATGAAGAAGATCACGAAAAGCACCTCCGTCTGGTTCTCGATAGACTGCGTGAACATAAGTTCTATGCCAAGTTCTCCAAGTGCGAATTCTGGCTCGATAAGGTCTTATATCTGGGCCATATCATCTCTGTTGATGGTATTGCTGTCAACCTCGAGAAAGTTGAAGCGATTGTCAACTGGGAACCTCCTCAGAACGTCAAGCAACTCCGAAGCTTCCTTGGTCTTGCTAGCTATTGCAGAAGGTTCGTTGAGAACTTCCCCAAGATTGCCAAGCCTCTCTCCAACTTGCTGCAGAAGAATGTCAAGTACAACTGGTCTCCGGATTGTGATGTGGCATTCAAAACACTCAAAGAAAAGCTCATCTCTGCTCCGGTTCTTACTCCTCCAGATGAGTCCAAGCCCTACGAAGTATTCTGTGATGCTTCTCTTCAAGGACTTGGTGGTGTTTTAATGCAGGACAAGAAAATTGTGGCATACACTTCTCGTCAATTGAAGCCATGTGAGAAGAACAACCCCGCACATGATCTCGAGCTAGCAGCTGTGGTACACGCCTTGATCACGTGGAGACACCTTCTGTTGGGCAGAAAAGTCGACATCTTCACCGATCACAAGAGCTTGAAGTACATCTTCACGCAGCCGAACCTAAACCTTGGCCAGACACGTTGGGTTGAAATGATCCAAGAGTATGATCCAAGCATCGAATACACACCTGGCAAGGCCAATGTCATTGCAGATGCCTTGAGCAGAAAGGCATATTGCAACAGCCTCCTTATCAAGCCGTTTCAGCCTGAGCTTTGTGAAGCATTCAGGAAGCTCAACCTTCAAGTTGTTCCGCAAGGCTTTCTTGCAAATCTTCAAGTTGCTCCTACCTTGGAAGATCAGATCCGTGAGGCCCAGCTCAGTGATGCTATGGTGCAGAAAGTGAGACATGGTATTGCAAAGGGTACTCCCAAATACAGGTGCTATCACATTGATGAGAGAGATACCTTGTTCTTTGAGGACAGAATTGTGGTTCCCAAGGGTGATCTCAGGAAGCTCATAATGAATGAAGCACATGACTCCCTCCTCTCGATTCATCCTCGAAGTTCCAAGATGTACCAATACGTCAAGCAATCTTACTGGTGGACTCGCATGAAAAGGGAGATTGCCCAATTCGTGAATGAATGTGATGTCTGTAGAAGAGTGAAGGTAGAGCATCAACGTCCAGCCGGTCTCCTCCAACCTCTTCCTATTCCCGAGTGGAAATTCGACCACATTGAAATGGATTTCGTCACTGGCTTTCCCAAGTCCAAGAAGGGGAATGATTCTATCTTTGTGGTGATTGACAAGCTAACCAAAGTAGCTCACTTCCTTCCAGTCAAAGAATCCATCAATGCAGCTCAACCGGCAGAGTTGTACACTTCCAGAATTGTGTCCCTACATGGCATTCCTCAAGTTATCTCCTCAGACCGTGGAATCTTGTTCACATCCAAGTTCTGGGACTCCGTCCAGTCTGCCATGGGCACTAAGATCCATTTCAGCACTGCATTTCACCCTCAGACTAGTGGTCAAGTCGAAAGAGTGAACCAGATCCTCGAAGACATGCTCAGAGCTTGTGTCATCTCTTTTGGCATGAAGTGGGAAGATTGCCTTCCATTTGCCGAGTTCTCTTACAACAACAGTTTCCAAGCTAGTGCCGGCAAAGCTCCGTTTGAAAACCTCTATGGCAGAAAGTGCCGTACTCCTCTCAACTGGTCCGAGACTGGTGAACGTCAACTTCTTGGCAATGACTTGATCTCAGAAGCCGAAGAAATGTGCAAAGTCATACGTGAGAATCTCAAGGCCGCTCAGTCGCGTCAGAAGAGCTACTATGACAGCAAGCATCGTGATTTGGCTTTCGACATTGGGGATCATGTCTATCTCCGTGTTTCTCCTATGAAAGGCACCCAAAGATTTGGTATCAAAGGCAAGCTTGCTCCTAGATACGTGGGCCCTTTCAAGATCCTTGGCAAAAGAGGCGATCTAGACTATCAACTTGAGCTCCCTCCCAACTTTGCAAATGTTCATGATGTGTTTCACGTGTCTCAACTCCGCAAGTGCTTCAAGACTCCTGAACGCACCATTCAGTTCGAGGAGATTGATCTTCAACAAGACTTGTCTTATGGTGAGCATCCCGTTGCTATTCTTGAAGAAACCGAGCGCAAGACCCGCAACAAGTCAATCAAGTTCTTGAAAGTCAAATGGTCACACCATACCGACCGAGAAGCTACGTGGGAACGAGAAGATCACCTTCGTTCCGAGTACCCTTCCTTCTTCCAGTCCTAGATCTCGGGATGAGATCTTTTCGTAGTAGAGGAGAGTTGTCATGCCCCAGATGTAACACTTTCCCATTATGGCAATATATAAACTTTGGTTTCATCAATTCCTTTCCGGGTTCTTCTTCATTTTGGGTTTCTTCGTTTTGTCGTGTGCATGTGTGCATTTCATCCATGTCATGTTGTCATGTGCATTGCATTGCATTTGTGTTGTCACTTGCATCCGGTCCCACTCGTCTCTTCCCGTTGTCCGTTTCGAGCTCCGACGCTCACACACGTGTCCGTGGCATCCCCGAGTCCTTCTTTCGTGTGTGGCCATGTAATGTTTCCGGAATGACATGAGACTTGTCGTGCGATGTTGTTTTGGTACGTGTAGGCCATCTGTCAAGTTTTGTAGCGTTTGGAGTTCGTTTGGTACTCCAACGGTTAACCTAGTGGGCTAAAAGAACCTCTTCTTTGAGGCCCAAGACCCCCTCCACAACAGACCACTAACCCAGCACAACCCTTCCCATCATCTCAGTCGTCGAATTGTGATCGCGTGGCCGAAAACCGCTCCCCATTCGGAGTCTCCTAGCTCCTTGTGCCTATAAAAACGTCCCCCCATGTCAATTTTTTCGTCCAAAACCCTAGATCCAACCCTCCACCGCCGCCGGACACGTCCGGACAGACCGGCCACGTCCGCCCGGCCGCGCCGGACCAATCCGCGCCTGCCACGTGGCCACCGCCGTCGTCCCACCGCGCCGGCCCGCCGCCGCCGCTGATCCGGCCCGTCCGCCTCCACGCGCCCCGTGCCGCAGCGCCTCGTCCCCGCCGCCTCCGGTCGCCGCCCCACCGCCAGGACGCCGCCAGCCGCCGCCCCGTCGGCCGCCGTCGCCAGATCCGCCGCCGCCTACCGCGAGCTCGCCGCCCTCACATCCCCGTCGCCAGGAGCTCGCCGCCCCGCCGCCTTCCTCCGCGACCGCAGCCGCCGCCGCACCGGCCCTCGCCGCTGGTTCCCTAACGGGCCCCCGCCGGCCACCTCGCCACCGAGCCCCGCAGCTCCATTGCCGAAGCGAGGCCGCTGTCCCCTCGCCCGATCCGCCGGCGGGCTCGAACCCAAACGGGTCCGGGTCGGATCCGCACCCGATCCGCCTCCGGCCCGATCCGCTAAGCCGATCCAGATCTGAGGTCGACTTTTGCCTCTAAGTCCTTTTTGATTTTTGTTGTCTGATGGCTTATTGTGATGGCGATAACTTTTTGTGTGTATGTCCAAATTGTGCTTATGATATGTCAAAATGATCGTGGTGATGTGTACTACGTTTTGTTCCTTTGTGTCATGCTTGTTTGAGTCCATCTAGATGTCTTAATCTTCATGACAAGAGTGCTACTTGATATAAACTGCTGCTACTTGTTATTTTCATGCCATGTTTGAGATGTGATAACTTGGTGCATGTTTATCCAAATGAAGCAAATGAGATGTCAAAATGTTCATCAGGAGATGCTCTACATGTTGTTTGCTATAGCATTGATGTTAGAGTTCATATTGCCATGTTTATCTCGGTTGCAAAAGTGCATGTGGCTGTTATGTTTTGTAACTTGTTACGAAAAGCCTTGTTGAGAAGCTCGTTGTTATTGATGTGTTTGTCCCCATGTCACATGCCCATGTGTTTTAGGATCTCCATCATGTGGTCTTTGCTGTGGTGCAAACCATTTTCCATGATATGTCTTGATGTGACTTAAACATCCTTGCAAACATGCCATGCCAACTTAACTGTTTTAACACTTCGTGAAATTTCACTAAGTCTGGAATCTGTCATATCCAGATGCTATGTTTGCTTGATGCCCTAGGCAAATCCATGTTAGTTTTGGGGTGGCCTTTGATCATTCCTTGTTGTACATGTTGTTGTCTATCCATCCATGTCCTCACTTGCTCATTTGGGTTGCTGTAGCTTATTTAATTCTTCCTCCCAAGTTGCTATAAAATATTGCTGTCAGGTTTTTAACGACATGATCAAAATGTTGTAGCTTGTTGCTATTGATCGATGCCTCCTATGGAGTTGCTCCAATGGAGTTGTTTGCTGTAGGATATGTCTAATTCATGTCCATGCTTCTTGTCACCATGTTTGAGTGCTGTAGAGTATATATTTCTTGCTCCAAAGTTGCTATGTGGTTGTTAATTTCAGTTTTGCATTGTTTCTTGTTTCGGGTGTATCTTCTAGACCGTAGCTCCGTTTTAAGCAAACTTTATATGAAACTTGACTAGAATTTCGTGTAGATTATCATGATGCATGTTAACTTGCTGTTTATCAACTTTAACTTAAGGTTTGATCAGATCTGAACTAATTTCAAACTATGCATATGAGGACTTACCGGATACGCTATATGTGGATTCCGACCTCATTTAAACTTGTTGTTCTTGTGTTGTTTCTCTGTGCTTCCTGCCTTGCCATGTTTTGCATCATATATAGATCTGTCTTGCATCCTACTTGCTTGAGCAGATTGTCATGTTCTTGTGTTGTTCTGGTGTGCTTCCTACCTTGACATGTAAGGCATCATAAGTGCATCTGCTGTGCATCCTAAGTGCATCATACGTTCATCATTTAGATTGTGCATTGCACCTTGTTTGATTTCGTGCCTCGTGTGTTCTTATGTTGAGTAGAGTCGGAAGCCAAGACCGAGAACGAGAACGAGGTTCCTACCGAGGTTGAGTACGAGGAGCCGTCTTACGATCCCATCGACGACTCGACAGGCAAGATGACCTGACCCAGATATCATTACTATCTTTGCCTATTGCTAGATGTCTCGCTCTTTAGCTTATTGCCTTGATGCCCATGTTTGTTTGTCAGCCTCCTATTGTAACCATGAATCTGTCTAACCACCCAACCTAGCAAAACCTTGTTTGGCTACGTAGGCTTCGCTCAACCCCTCTTATAGCATTGCTAGTTGCAGGAGAAGATTTGAAGATTCTTGCTTCATGTTGAAGCTTGTTGGGATATCACACTATATAAACTCTTTAATTAAATCATATATATATTGGTAATGTGTGGAAGGCTAAGCCTCTTGCTTGCTGATTTGTTCCACTCATGCCGCCCTAGGAACCGTATAAACCGGTGTTATGTTCCTTGATTTTGCGTTCCTCACACGGTTGGGGTTATGGGAACCCCTCGATAAACCGCTTAGCGCTAAGGCTTTTGCAGCAAATCCCAACTTTGGTACTCCATTTGCCTAACAACTAAAATGATAGAGGCAAAGGTGTCCCGTCTTTCGATGAGATAGTGGCTATCGTTTGGATGAAGTCGACTTTGACGATCCGACTACGAACGTGCGTGGACGTCGCGCCTTAGCAATCGCTAAACCAACTCCGAGAGGTTATCGACCACGCCGGAGCACGATCAACCTGACCACGAAGGTCTGTTTCCTGCAGGCAAACGAAGAACAAGCAAGAAACTAAGATTGCAATCTGGATATTGCGAATATAAGAGGAAAACTTTATTGATCAAGGTGGGGTTCTGTGACGCCTTTGTCTGGTCGTTGAACACAAACGAAGTACGCGAAGTTGCAGCTATGGCGAACTTTTAATCTAAACAAAACCCAAAGTCTAAACGACGCCCTAAGGGCTGTATATATGAGGGAAAGAGGGGGGAATTTCGTGGCCCTTGGTGGAGGGATCCGAAACCAACCCTAACTCTTGTTTCCCCACACATACGGACTCTAAAAACAGCCTATACTCAAGTATTTCGAAATTACATGGGCCTGGCCCAATAATAAGGTGACGCAGCACCTATAATAGCCTCTGGACGAAATTTATGAAGTGGCATCTTGTATATTTCGTCCAAGGCTTCCCGCACTCATTATGGTGGCTTCAAAGTCCTGAAATCATCAATTGAAACTCCATTCTTGTTCCCCTTGCGCACGCCATCATCTCCATGCTTGATCTTGCTCCAATGTTCATCCTTCTTGTCCAAGCTAGGCCCTTCATTTGTAAGCAAGACAAATGTATCCAATTTAGGCAGCATCATATTCTCATGAACATTAGATTCATTACCAAGAAACGAAAGTACCTGGTAATTTAATTGGCGTGCGCGAGCTTTAGTAATTGGTCCTGTATATGTGTCAGTTGGAGCTGTGGGTGTAACCTTGTTAGTGATGTCCTCATCATAAAACTTGCTGAGGGAGTGATTAACCCGAGTATTAATTAATCAACCCCCCTGGGCCAGTGCTCGATTTGAGTGTTGGTCCAAAATGGGCGGACTGCAGGGCCACCTTGGGGGAAACCGAGGGCTGGTATTTTCCTGTAGGCTGACCTATCCGGCCGTGGCCTGAGACGAGATACGCGCGGCTACTATCAGGGTGTCGGCACGCCGGGAGGATTTGCTGGATTAGTCTTACCTTAGTCGGAATATCTTGAGCACGGGATTCCGAGAATACTCGGGCCTTCCCACCTTGGAGTTGCGACTCTGCAAATCGTGAGCTTGTAATGGGCTAAGTTGGGACACCCCTGCAGGGTTTTGAACTTTCGAAAGCCGTTCCCATGGTTATGTGGCAGATGGTAATTTGTTAATATCCGGTTGTAGAAAACTTGACACCATGTTCAGAACACACTACCAGCGTGAGTAACCGTGACGGTCATTTTCCGAAAGGGGTTCGGGAAGTGAACACGGTGGGGTTATGATTGACGTTCTTAGATAGGATCACTTCGTGATCACTTTGTCGCTCGTGGAACTTCTCTTCTCGCTCTAAACACATAAGTTAGTGCTAGTGCAGCTGCAACCTTTATTCTTTCTTCAGCCTTGTTCCACACAAAGGCTTAGATAGTTGTGCTACCCGGGAACGGGATTGCTCAGTCCTCCGTGGCTCACAGATTCTACACCACACAAGATGCAGGTACCATGGTGAACTACTCAGGTGACAGCACGGAGCTGTACTGGGAGTTCGATGAAGAACGTAGTCGATACTATGTGCACTATCCCGATGATCAGTAGTGGTTTCTACTAGGGGCGATTCGGACCTATGGCTTTACGTATTTGGTATCTTTCATTTGGATCTTCACCCGTAGTCGGGTTGTGATGTTATTTGGATGATGTTTTTCTTATGTAATGTATTTTGTGACGTGGCGAGTGTAAGCCAACTATCCTTTTGCAATTTCATCCCTATTTTTACATGAGTCGTGCAAAGATACCGAACTTGAGATCATTCCAGAATGGGCTTATACCTTTAAGTCGTGCCTCGACACGTAGGAGGTATAGTCCCATCCTGGGCATTACATGTGGTGACCTTGTTCTTGAGCTTGCATGTCAAATTTTCTTGGTCCCAAGTAGTTCTAATGCATGATATAGCCTCTAGGCACTTATAGGAGTTGTTTCTATCAATCTTGTAGAGTTTGATTAACTTTTATTTTGAAGTTACTAAAAATTTCGGAAAATTTCAGAAAAATGTCTAGGAGAAACTTCCAAGGTGGTCCTTCAAGGAAGCAAGAACCGAGGCTCGCGTTCCGTGAGCCGGACGATGAAACACCGAGGGATGCTGATGTGCAGCCTTGTGAATGGCCATCAGATGAATTTATGGGTCAAGCTGGCATCAAAGATGAATTTTACGCATACGTGCGTAACGCCGACCTCGCGGACTTCGTACAAGATAAGTGTCCCCAATACCGTGGCTTAACTGATAGCTTTGTGAGAAGGCTTAAATTTTCATCTTCACGTAATTCTCACACTGTCCTATTTGACCTTTATGATAAATCTTATACCATGTACTTAGAGGATTTTAATGTTTCCTCCAAGCTCCCACAGTGGGGCAGTATGAGTGATCCTCGCAAATCTGAATTTAGAGAATTCCTAGCTAGTATTACAGTGGGGGAATCCAGGGACGTCACACAAGCTACCACGGGGAGCATACATTTTCCTGCTATTCATTACTTTGCTCTCTTTATCGGTAGATGCATAAACGGTAAAGATGAGGCTTGTCACATGTGTGTCCCTGATCTTAGTGTTCTCAGGAGTGTTGTACTAGGTGATAGGCAATATAACCTGGGAGCTATTGTTGCACGTAGACAACACCATAATGGTTTGCATGGAGATTTATTTGGTGGGATCTATGCTACCCGCATAGCCCGCTATCTTGGTGTGTCTGTGCACATGAATGATGAACCTTTACCTCCTGCTTATTTAGACTGCCATGCTATGACTAGTCACCGGTTTATAGAGTGGGATAATCAAACCTTCAAATATCGACTAATCTTTGATAGGCAGCATGCCATCCCTATTGTTCTTCCTGCCCCTACTTTGTTTAATTTTCAGGAAAAAGGAAGGTACACTATAACTCTGGAGGAGGCAAATGCCTATTATAACATGATGGAGGCAGCCCGCCTTCGAGCTGCAGCCCAACATGCAGCGTCTGTTGCATCTCAGTACGACCCCAACTACAACTTTGGATATCCGTCAGGCCAATACTGGCCATAGACCAACTTAGGCCAAAAGCCTAAGCTTGGGGGAGTATGTGTTTCTCACCGACTTACATTCATGTTCACACTTATTCTAGTTGTCGGTGCTCACACTCTTTCACTGCACCATCCATGCTTAGTTTCAATTTCTTTTTCTTAGTCTTTTTCTTGCATGCTAGAAAAACCTAGAAAAACAAAAAATATATTAATTGTAGCTTCTAGCTAGTTTACTTTCTTTGCTTGTAGTAGTAATTAAAAAAATGAAAACCCAAAAAGATTTCTCGTTCTTCTTTTGCTTGTTGGGAGCTTTCCAGTGTAAATAGTTTCTTCTCTCTTCTTTAGGGGTTGAGAGTAGAAGACCATGATTAAAATGCTTTGTGGCTCTCATATGCTTTATTGTCGATTTAACCTTGAGCCACATTATCTTGTCTTCTCTCTTGTATTAAATGTCTGCAGATTCCAGCTTAGTCCAATGCACGTGCACTATTATTATTATCCACACTGTTCGGTCGTGCAAGTGAAAGGCAATAAGAATGATATATGATGAACTAATTGAGATGAGAAAAGCTGGTATGAACTCGACCTCTCTTGTTTTTGTAAATATGATTGCTCATCGTTCCTGATTCAGCTTGTTATGAATGAAACATGTTTGCAATGACAATTAGAGATCATAGTTGCTTATGCCATGCTTAATTAGCTGAGAGTTTATAATGGTCTATCTTGCATGCCAACATGATATTAAAATGGTTGTGATGTGGTATGATGGGTGGTATCCTCCTTTGAACGATTTAAGTGATCTGACTTGGCACATGTTCACGCATGTAGTTGAAACAAATCAACATAGCCTTCATGATATTTATGTTCATGGTGATTTATATCCTACTCATGCTTGCATTCACTGTTGATTAATTTTAATGCATGTTCATGACCGTTGTTGCTCTCTAGCTGGTCGCTCCCCAGTCTCTTTCTAGCCTTCACCTGTACTAAGCCGGAATACTGCTTGTGCATCCAATTCCATAAACCCCAAAGTTATTCCTTATGAGTCCACCATACCTTCCTATATGCGGTATTTACCTGCCGTTCCATGTAAATTTGTATGTGCCAAACTCTAAACCTTCAAATGAAATTCTGTTTTGTATGCTCGAACAGCTCATGTATCAACTAGGGCTGTCTATATCTTCCATGCTAGGTGGGTTATTCTCACGATGAGTGGACTCCGCTCATCATTCATGAGAAAATGGCTGGTAACCGGGATGCCCAGTCCCATGCTCAAAATCATAATAATTAAATAAAACTCCCCCAGGGCTATTGCTGGTTTGGACGGTACCCGTTGTTTCGGGCTAGCCGTGGAGTGTGCTTGTTGGTGGTTGGGGGAGTAGAAACTTTTCCATTCTGTTTGGGAACCGCCTATAATGTGCGTAGCATGGGAGATATTGAGATTCTTGGTTGTTATGTTGACAATGAAAGTATACAGCTCAAAATGTTATTCATCTCTATTTAAAAATCGAGCTCTGGCACCTCTACAAATCCCTACTTCCCTCTGCGAAGGGCCTATCTATTTACTTTCATGTAGATTCATCACCCTCTTATCAAAGAGCACCAGTAGGAGAGCACCTCTGTCACTGCATGTATTACTATTAATTTGCATTGAGTATGATTATGACTGGTTCTCTTTTACCATGAATTACAATGTCTAGTCAGTCCTTGATCTTTAAAGGTGCTCTTCATTTATGTTTTGCGGTCTCAGAAAGGTCTAGCGAGATACCATCTTGTTATATCATATCATGATTGTTTTGAGAAAGTGTTGTCATTCGAGGTTTATTATTATTGCACGCTAGTTGATTATGCCATTGATGTGAGTAGTCTTGAGACCTGAAAGTTATTGTGAATGTGGTTAGTTCATGATCTTGTTGAAAACCTGAATGCTAGCTTACATATTTACAACAACAAGAGCAAACAGGGTTTGTCCAAGTTTTTCTTTATAACTTTCAGTTTACCAACTGAATTGCTTGAGGGCAAGCAAAGGTTTAAGCTTTGGGGAGTTGATACGTCTCCAACGTATCTACTTTTCCAAACCCTTTTGCCCTTGTTTTGGACTCTAACTTGCATGATTTGAATGGAACTAACCCGGACTGACGGTGTTTTCAGCAGAACTACCATGTTGTTGTTTTAGTGTAGAATAAAAAGTTCTCGGAATCGCGTGAAAATCAACGGATAATTATTTCGGAAAATATAAAAAATACTTGCAAGAAGATCCACACCAGGGGGCCCAGGGCCTGTCCACGAGGGTGGGGGGCGCGCCCACCTGCCCAGGGTGCGCCCCCTGCCTCGTGGGCCCCCTGGTGCTCCACCGACATACCCCCAGATCCTATATCTTCCGTTTCGAGGAGAAAAAAATCGGAGAGAAGGAATTATCGCGTTTCACGAGACGGAGCCGCTGCCAAGCCCTAATCTCTCTCGGAAGGGCTGATCTGGAGTTTGTTCGGGGCTCCGGAGAGTGGAGATCGTTGCCATCGTCATCATCAACCATCCTCCATCACCAATTCCATGATGCTCACCGCCGTGCGTGAGTAATTCTGTCGTAGGCTTGCTGGACGGTGATGGGTTGGATGGGATCTGGTGTAGGGTGGAACCCTAGATGGCCGATCTTTCACGAAACGGAGGGGATCCCACGAAAAACATGAGGGGAAACACAAGAGAAACACTCAAACCAACAAGAACAAGTCACACATATGCTAGATCCTCGAAACACAAAGGGATACAAGATCCATGATCAACAAGGGACGATACAAAGGGTAACTGGTTCTTCTCCGTGAGGAGGCCTTGGGGAATCCCACGGGATCTTCTCCGTGAAGGAGGTCTTGAATTCGTGTGGATCTTCTCCGTGGAGGCGCCACAGTCATTGCCAAGGAGATGAACCACTAGTGGATGAGAAAAGCTATGTCTCAAATGAGCTAAACCTAAGCTGACCCTCACTAGGAGGAGGTGGAGGAGTATATATAGTCTAGGGCCACGAAGGGGTAAGTGGGAGAGGGATACATGGGCCTCTGGCCCGATAACTGTGCGCAGACAGCATGTAGCGGACGTCCGACGGCTACTGGACGTCCGGTGGCTCGCGAGGGTCCGGACGTCCGGAAGTCTTCATACTTCCGCTATTTTCCTTCTATGATCGCCGTTACGGACGTCCGGTGGTTGCCGGTCGTCCGGTCGCATGGGACACGCCGGTCGTCCGGTGAAGGCCGGACGTCCGGAGCCTGAAGCTTTTCCAGCAGCTTCTCTTGATCCTTGTACTTGGTGTCCTCGCCGTCTTGTCCAATGCTCCTAGATGTTCCATGGCCTCCCTCTTGGTTCCTGGTCATGCATAGCACATATATTTGAGGTAGTAGCCATGTCTCACATGTAGAAAGTGGAGGTTCGGAGAGGAGCGAGTTAACCTTGTGTCCAACTGTGTGTAGTTGAGGTCTCATCGAAGTGAACATGGGGATGATCGTGGGATGCTCCGCATCATCTCCCCTCCCTTGGGAAAGATCCGACCTCGGATCAAAAACCTCATCACCATGGAAACGGTTGTCGTGGACGGACTTATAGTTGGACGGCGTTGAGGACATGGTGCAATCCAAGTAGTCCAAAGTGTCGCCGGAGTGGTATACATGCAAGAAGAGCAAACACAAACGACACTCAGAAATACAATGGTTAGCGCACACAAAGTGTCCATCGTTTAAGAGGTGTAGGTGCAGTAGTCTCCATGCTCAACTTCCCCATCCATAATGCCTCCAAAGATGAATGTCGTGGGATGTGGCAAATCATCACGCTCCTCCAAGGTCAAAGAGAAGGTCTCATGCTTTATCGCGTAGTTTGACCCGGAGTAGTAGTCCAATATGGGCACCTTCATGGTGTCGAAGAGGTTCATGCACGACGCCTTGGTTGAAGGGGATGGCCCATGCTCGACCGTCTTGTCACCGTCACTCATAGATGATCGCCTTGATGATGAAGACGTCGATGTAGGCGAACTCATGGGAAGTAGGCGAAGATGCCGTACGTCCAAAGGCGAAGATGCCTTGATAGCACTTGGCGAAGATGCCGAAGTGGTGGTTGTAGCCGTAGCTCTGTCTTGGGTGTGCTTGTCTCGCGGTCTTCTTATGTTCTCTTGAAGCTTGAGCTTGGCGTGAACTAGAGCGTCTTCGGACTTGTATGTTCGCACGTGTCGAGCATCTTTATCTGGATGGTGTCCTTGTAGTGCTTGAGCTCTTGGTAGATGCCGTTCGTCGTCGTCGTGCACATGATGCTTGGAGGTGACTTGCCCTTCATGACGATGTCGATGGTGGCCATGGCGGTGTGGACGTGGAATACTTGCACTTGCATCATGTTTGCGCTCCGAAGACTTGTGACTTGAAGGTCGTGCCGAGAGGATGATGAAGGGGAAGAAGACTTGTAATTGACCACCAAGTGTCGGAGCTCCGCCATTTGTTTGTTGAAGAACTCGCACATGTCGTCCAGGGAAGCCATTGTCCTTGTCTCAGAGTGTCGTAGTTCGATGGTGATGTTGCCCAAGCGCTCTTGCATTGTTCGTTGTAGTCCGATGGTTTTCGCGTGGATGTCATTGTTCGCGCTGTCGATGTCGAAGACCGGAGATGAAATGCCTTGCCTATCCATCACAAGAGGCTAGCAAGTATGAGTGGGAGAAAGAGAAGAACTATACCAAATGTACCTTGACCGATTTTGAAGATGGATCAATGATCACTCAAATGTGGAACAAGGAAATAGCACAATTGGTACCAATTCTTGTCGGTTCCTCACACCTACACAAGTAAAGCTTATGGTGGAGCTCGGTGAGGATAGTGGCACAAAAAATTGATGTGAAATTTTAGCAAGAGTCAATAAGGTTGAAAAAAATCCACAAATTTGCAAATGCAACAAGTAGACCAATAGCAATATGGGTGGCACACGGAAACACACACACGAATAGATAAATGGGGTCATGCAACCAAGGAATGAGCACAAAATGTGGAATCCACGGAAAACGCTCGTGTTGCACAACTCAAGAGAGACGCTAACACGATTGCTCAATAGGCGGATACGACACTTGTGCACAACCTATAAGATGCAAAATGTATCAACTTCCTATCACAAGTATGCTATGTGTATGATGTTCCAGTGCTTTTAGCACAAGATGATCCAAGATGATCGGATATGGAAATCTTATATGCAATGTGGTACGATGCTATGGCTCTTGCTTACAAGCTTCTTTGTGTCTCTTTTGCTTAAAAGCTTATTCTTTTTTTTATGATATGGTCACGATGGGAAATGCACAAACCAAGATAGCAATTGTTGATATGCGGGAACAATCTTGTGATACAAGGGATGATATGATGATACCAAGATGATATGGTATATATGCAATGGAAGAGTGGATCGATGATACCATATGGTGTAGGGTGGAACCCTAGATGGCCGATCTTTCACGAAATCAAGGGGATCCCACAAAGAACACGAGGGGAAACACGAGAGAAACACTCAAACCAACAAGAACAAGTCACACATATGCTAGATCCTCGAAACACAAAGGGATACAAGATCCATGATCAACAAGGGACGATACAAAGGGTAACCGGTTCTTCTCCGTGAGGAGGCCTTGGGGAATCCCGCGGGATCTTCTCCATGAAGGAGGTCTTGATTGCGTGTGGATCTTCTCCGTGGAGGCGCCACAGTCACTCCCAAGGAGATGAACCACTAGTGGATGAGCAAAGCTCTATCTCAAATGAGCTAAACCTAAGCTGACCCTCACTAGGAGGAGGTGGAGGAGTATATATAGTCTAGGGCCACAAAGGGGTAAGTGGGAGAGGGATACATGGGCCTCTGGCCCAATAACTATGCGCAGACAGCATGTAGCGGACGTCCGACGGCTACTGGACGTCTGGTGGCTCGCGAAGGTCCGGACGTCCGGAAGTCTTCGGACTTCTGCTATTTTCCTTCTGTGATCACCGTTACGGACGTCTGGTGGTTGCCGGTCGTCCAGTTGTCTGGGACGCGCCGATCGTCCGGCGAAGGATGGGCGTCCGGAGCGTGAAGCTTTTCCAGCAGCTTCTCTTGATCCTTGTACTTGGTGTCCTCGCCGTCTTGTCCAATGCTCCTAGCTGTTCCATGGCCTCCCTCTTGGTTCCTGGTCATGCATAGCACATATATTTGAGGTAGTAGCCATGTCTCACATGTAGAAAGTGGAGGTTCGGAGAGGAGCGAGTTAACCTTGTGTCCAATTGTGTGTAGTTGAGGTCTCGTCGAAGTGAACATGGGGATTATTGTGGGATGCTCCGCATCATCTCCCCTCCATTGGGAAAGATCCGACCTCGGATCAAAAACCTCATCACCATGGAAACGGTTGTTGTGGACGGACTTGTAGTTGGACGGAGTTGAGGACATGGTGCAATCCAAGTAGTCCAAAGTGTCGTCGGAGTGGTATACATGCAAGAAGAGCAAACACAAACGACACTCGGAAATACAATGGTTAGCGCACACAAAGTGTCCATCAATTAAGAATGAGTCCGTCTGACAAGGTTGGGCATGGCAAGACATAAGATGCTTATCCAAAATATGTAGAATGAAAACTAAAGCATTCATGTGAGAAAATTCATTTGTTGGGCACACAAAGGTGTTGTGAATGTGATCAATGCCACCATTGTGCATAATGATGTCATAGTGTGATGGTTTATCAAGAGCATGAACATGGCAATGGATGCTCAATATGTGTATGTTATTATGCAATTGATGGAGGACAAGATGATCATGCTGTATGAATATGCCATCAAGAAAGATCACAACAAATTTGCTAAGGAAATGCACAAGCTCATATATCATGGATGACATGGGAATAGAATATGCAACAAGGCAATCATAATGTGAGTCAATCCATGCATAAGATGCAAATTTGTCATGGGTAAGATAAGTCCAAGGAGCATGGCATGTGAGCACACAATCAACAAATATGAAGGTTTTGGTGCAATGTATCAAAGGGGTGTCGATATACCAATGCTCAATGTCATGGAATGAGTGGAGTTCCGAAGGATCATCCAATAAGTCCGAGCGCTCCTCAACTTGAAGGTCCATAGGGTCCATCTCCAATGTAGGTCCTCCATTCAATAGATGTATCATGTAGACAACAAGAAGGAAACAACAATGAAAGCATGGCCCATCCAATATGTGTAAGTGAGGATGGCTCAAAAGGAAGGAGTTCACCTTTATGAGGATGTCGGAAATGTTGGTGTTGCGCATCATGTAGGCCTTTGCATGACCAATATCTATAGTGATGATACCTCCTTGTGAATCCTTCAAAATGAAAGAACATGACAAACACTCGGACAAACAAATGAGGTTAGCGTGAATGCAAAACCTAGCATTCGCGAGGGAAAATACCCAACAAGTGCTTGCATCATTCTTATCATAAGAAAGGACAAGGTAATGTGGCCTGGCATGTAAGCATATGATGCGATAACAACCAAAGGCATTAGGCTCAAACAAGAAATCATGCATCACAAGTATGGTGTCCAAGTCTCCAAGATCAACAAACATAGCATTGTTGCACTCAATACAAGTGATGAGAGATGCAACTAGTGGAGACAAATGACAATGATCAATGTGAATCATGTGAATGGCATGAACATATATATCATCAACCCAAGAAAGCAAGTAAGAGTGGAACATGGGTGATGCGACAAAGCAAGCAATCATAGTGATCAAGTCAAGCAAGCTAGTAGAGCGAAGATGCAACATACTAGAAGTAATCATGGTAATCATGGCATGTGTGCAAATAGGAAGCATGAATAATGCACATGGCATATCACAAGCATGAAGGCAAGATATGAGCAAAATAGGATTAATGTATTGGCGAGAGGCCATATGTAAATAGCGATGGGACATCATGACTCTCCCAACACAAGAATCAATAATAGCATCGGGCACGAAGAAATCTTGGCAATAGCTACAAGTATCTCCACCAAGCATGCAAATACACATAGGAGTGTCATAATGGTTAAACATGAGTAAATGCAAGCAAGGGTCACAATTGCATGGCAAAGTCATAGCAAGAGGCATAACATGCAAAGTGAACACGATAGTATGGGCATAATGTGACAAGTGGCAAATAGCCCATAGCCGTATGAGAGCCAAGTACAAGAGATGCGCATAGTGGTTGCGCAAAGAGAATGGTGGTAAGGAGGTTCTACGGAAACCCAAATCGTCGTTGCTCTCAAGAGCTCATTTTGTCAACTCATGGGATTGTGAGGTTGACAAATGTTCATGAGTACCTACACAAAACAAAGACAAAGGAAAATTTTTGTGTGCGTGGTATATGTACACATCATCCATCATGATGCACACGTGTATGTGTTGGTTAGAACATAATATCCAATGCTCAAATAAATGAGATGTGTGATATAGAAACATGACATCCATCATGAGAGGTTTGTTGTTATGTATGGCATAATGGAGACTCAAATGGTGTGATGCATCATGACAAGTAGGTAGAGCATTGTTATTCATGGAATGCATATGGTGCACACAATCATGGCAATCATATAAGGTATGGAATGCATCAAGATCTCCTACTATGTATGAGGAAACTATAGGGGTCTCCTCATGAGCATCAATGGAAACATCACATGGAGAATATTGACAACATCCAAAACAATGCATATTTGGAACAATGTGTTCATGGCATGGCATAATAGATGAATTGCGCAAATCATGTAAATGAAGCATGGCAATATCATCGCATGAAAAAAGAAAGCCAATTACCATCATCTTGTCATCTATGCCACAAGTGCAAATGGGATTTACTTTAATGGGGCATGCATAGTTACTATGTTGAGATTGAAATGATGCAATATGGGAGATCTCACTCATAGCATATGACAAGTTTAGAGGGTTCTCGAACATGATGTGACCAAAAGAATTTTCACATGATATCATATGGTGCATAGCATCACAACTAGGCCACTCAACATGATCATCATCATATTCATCATAAATAGGTAAGTCAAGACATGAGGAAGTCGCACTACCATTTAACAAGTCAATAGGTGTGTCAACAACATGCAAGCAATCATTGTCAATATAGTCCACTAGTGGGACGAGAGAAGCACCATCACCTATTTTACCTTTGGAGCGTCGCTCATGAGTTTAGGTGAGGTGTTTAAGATCCAATCATTCTCATCTTCATCTTGATGGAACCATGTGGGTGGTGCATCGTCTTCCACCATGGCCATCGGTTTGTCCATTGGAGGGACGGACTCGTCGAGGGTAGGCATGTCCTCTTGTAGGAGACCTAGCACCAAAGAAAACACACTCAGAGTAGAGGTTAAGTCGTTAGAAATCATAGTGGCCTCACATGCCCTATCAACTACCTCACTCACGAAGTGTTTTGGCTCACTCACTCCCTCGTGGATGCTCTCACTTGTATGGTTGGTGGAGTCACTCAAATGGCTCTCAACCTCACATAGGAGAAGTGGCATGCTCTCATATATGGGGCTAGTAGTGGTCACTCTCATCCTCTCAAAGGAAATGCTCTCAAGGTCACATATGGTTGAGTCACTCGTATCGCTCATGTGGTGGTGGCTCTCCTCACATGGGAATTGGGGCATCTCATCATATGTGGATGTCGAAGAGGTGTAGGTGCAATAGTCTCCATGCTCAACTTACCCATCCGTAATGCCTCCAAAGATGAATGTCGTGGGATGTGGCAAATCATCACGCTCCTCCGAGGTCAAAGAGAAGGTCTCATGCTTGCTCACGTAGCTTGACCCGGAGTAGTAGTCCAATATGGGCGCCTTCATGGTGTCGAAGAGGTTCATGCACGACGCCTTGGTTGAAGGGGATGGCCCATGCTCGACCGTCTTGTCGCCATCGCTCGTAGATGATCGCCTTGATGATGAAGACGTCGATGTAGGCGAACTCATGGGAAGTAGGCGAAGATGCCGTACGTCCAAAGGCGAAGATGCCTTGATAGCACTTGGCGAAGATGCCGAAGTGGTGGTTGTAGCCGTAGCTCCGTCTTGGGTGTGCTTCTCTCGCGGTCTTCTTATGTTCTCTTGAAGCTTGAGCTTGGCGTGAACTAGAGCGTCTTCGGACTTGTATGTTCGCAGTGTCGAGCATCTTTATCTGGATGGTGTCCTTGTAGTGCTTGAGCTCTTGGTAGATGTCGTTCGTCGTCGTCGTGCACATGATGCTTGGAGGTGACTTGCCCTTCATGACGATGTCGATGGTCGCCATGGCAGTGTGGACGTGGAAGACTTGCACTTGCATCATGTTTGCGCTCCGAAGACTTGTGACTTGAACGTCACCGCCGAGAGGATGACAAAGGGGAAGAAGACTTGTAATTGACCACCAAGTTTCGGAGCTCCGCCATTTGTTTGTTGAAGGACTCGCACATGTCATCAAAGGAAGCCATTGTCCTTGTCTCGGAGTGTCGTAGTTCGATGGCGATGTTGCCCAAGCGCTCTTGCATTGCTCGTTGTAGTCCGATGGTTTTCGCGTGGATGTCATTGTTCGCGCTGTCGATGTCGAAGACCGGAGATAAAATGCCTTGCCTATCCATCACAAGAGGCTAGCAAGTATGAGTGGGAGAAAGAGAAGAAGTATACCAAATGTACCTTGACCGATTTTGAAGATGGCTCAATGATCACTCAAATGTGGAACAAGGAAATAGCACAATTGGTACCAATTCTTGTCCGTTCCTCGCACAAAAAAGATTCACAAATTTGCAAATGCAACAAGTAGACCAATAGCAATATGGGTGGCACACGGAGACACACACACGAATAGATAAATGGGGTCATGCAACCAAGGAATGAGCACAAAATGTGGAATCCACGGAAAACGCTCGTGTTGCACAACTCAAGAGAGACGCTAGCACGATTGCTCAATAGGCGGATACGACACTTGTGCACAACCTATAAGATGCAAAATGTATCAACTTCCTATCACAAGTATGCTATGTGTATGATGTTCCGGTGCTTTTAGCACAAGATGTTCCAAGATGATCGGATATGGCAATCTTATATGCAATGTGATACGATGCTATGGCTCTTGCTTACAACCTTCCTTGTGTCTCTTTTGCTTAAAAGCTTATTCTTTTTATTATGATATGGCCACGATGCGAAATGCACAAACCAAGATAGCAATTGTGTATATGCGGGAACAATCTTGTGACACAAGGGGTGGTATAATGATACCAAGATGATATGGTATATATGCAATGGAAGAGTGGATCGATGATACCATATGGTGTAGGGTGGAACCCTAGATGGCCGATCTTTCACGAAATGAAGGGGATCCCACAAAGAACACGAGGGGAAACACGAGGGGAAACACGAGAGAAACACTAAAACCAACAAGAACCAAGTCACACATATGCTAGATCCTCGAAACACAAAGTGATACAAGATCCATGATCAACAAGGGACGATACAAAGGGTAACCAGTTCTTCTCCGTGAGGAGGCCTTGGGGAATCCCGCGGGATCTTCTCCGTGAAGGAGGTCTTGAATTCGTGTGGATCTTCTCCGTGGAGGCGCCACAGTCACTCCCAAGGAGATGAACCACTAGTGGATGAGCAAAGCTCTATCTCAAATGAGCTAAACCTAAGCTGACCCTCACTAGGAGGAGGTGGAGGAGTATATATAGTCTAGGGCCACAAAGGGGTAAGTGGGAGAGGGATACATGGGCCTCTGGCCCGATAACTATGCGCAGACAGCATGTAGCGGACGTCCGGTGGCTCGCGAGGGTCCGGACGTCCGGAAGTCTTCGGACTTCCGTTATTTTCCTTCTGTGATCACCGTTACGGACGTCCGGTGGTTGCCGGTCGTCCGGTCGCCTGGGACGCGCCGGTCGTCCGGTGAAGGACGGACGTCCGGAGCCTGAAGCTTTTCTAGCAGCTTCTCTTGATCCTTGTACTTGGTGTCCTCGCCGTCTTGTCCAATGCTCCTAGCTGTTCCATGGCCTCCCTCTTGGTTCCTGGTCATGCATAGCACATATATTTGAGTTAGTATCCATGTCTCACATGTAGAAAGTGGAGGTTCGGAGAGGAGC
The DNA here is from genome assembly GCA_902687465.1 of Secale cereale. NCBI lineage: Eukaryota > Viridiplantae > Streptophyta > Magnoliopsida > Poales > Poaceae > Secale > Secale cereale. The sequence goes on along the minus strand of LR738715.1, from coordinate 445,950,735 downwards.
GAGTTAACCTTGTGTCCAATTGTGTGTAGTTGAGGTCTCGTCGAAGTGAACATGGGGATGATCGTGGGATGCTCCGCATCATCTCCCCTCCCTTGGGAAAGATCCGAGCTCGGATCAAAAACCTCATCACCATGGAAACGGTTGTCGTGGACGGACTTGTAGCTGGACGGAGTTGAGGACATGGTGCAATCCAAGTAGTCCAAAGTGTCGCCGGAGTGGTATACATGCAAGAAGAGCAAACACAAACGACACTCGGAAATACAATGGTTAGCGCACACAAAGTGTCAATCGTTTAAGAATGAGTCTGTGTGACAAGGTTGGGCATGGCAAGACACAAGATGCTTATCCAAAATATGTAGAATGAAAAGTAAAGCATTCATGTGAGAAAATTCATTTGTTGTGCACACAAAGGTGTTGTGAATGTGACCAATGCAACCATTGTGCAAAATGATGTCATAGTGTGATGGTTTATCAAGAGCACGAACATGGAAATGGATGCTCAATATGTGTATGTTATTATGCAATTGATGGAGGACAAGATGATCATGATGTATGAATATTGATGCGGAGCATCCCAAGGTCATCCCCATGGACCCTCCTTCACCTCACCAAGCGCCCAAAGGACCCATGACTAGAGCCCGTGCAAGAGCTTTCGAGACCGAGGTGACCTCGCTCCTCTCTTTACATCTTTCGGATTCACTTGAGACACGGCTTCTACCTTCATCAGAGACTCTATGCATACTCAGGTGCTTGGACGAAGACAGCGGGACAGCTCTACACGATGCTCGAGAGGACAGGCCCGACAAGTACACAAGACAAGAAGAAGGAAGGCTGGAGATGCTACAGGCACCGGACGTCCGGCCTGCACCGGACGACCGGCGACTCCCAGGCACCGGACGACCGGAAGACACCGGACGTCCGGCCTCCCCCAGACGACCGGACGACCGGAAGCCACCGGACGTCCGTGACAACGGCGACAGAAGCTAATTAGCGGAAATCCGAGGATTACCGGACGTCCGGTCCCTCCGGAACCACCGGACGTCCGGTAACACACGGACGTCCGCCCCGACGGCGCCTACCCGTGTAATATAAATACTGTTGACTCCCCTCCGTTAGACATAGCTGTGGTTTAGCTCATTTCTCATACTTGTGTGGATTTCTCCCATGAGACGGTGCGCCTCTACGGAGAAGATCCACTACGGATTCAGGACCTCCTTCACGGAGAAGATCCCCTGGATATCAAGACCTCCTCCGGGAGAAGACTATCTGTATCACCGTTGTTGACTTTGGATCATGGATCTCGACTTTGTATCGCGAATCTAGCGCTTGTGTGATTGCTTTCGTGTTGATTTGAGTGTTCTCTCTTGTGTTTTCCCCGCCTTTCTCCTTGTTTTCCCCGTGTTCATCGTGTGCCACCCTCCAAATCGTGAAAGGTCCGCTGATTAGGGTTCCACCCTACATCATCTTGGTATCAAGAGCAAGGTTGATCACGATTTTGGAGTCCCACACTTTGTTTTCTAGCTTGTTTTTGTCGTGTTCTTCCCAATTTCGAAAATTCCCCACAAAAAGAGCCCCAAAATTTTTTTGTGATCTGTTGATTTGGCAAGATTTTGTTGAATTTGTTCCATGGATTTGCTGTGCCACGTGTCGATCTAGCATTTCCCCACCTTTTCACCGTTTTTCCACGCCAATCCAACCACGTTTCACCAATTTCTCCACGGATCCCACCAACCATTTTCCCAGACCTACCGGACATCCGTCGTTTACCGGACGTCCGGCCCCTCTCGAGACACCGGACGTCCGCTAAACACCGGACGACCGGAACCCCACTTACAGAAGCTTTTACCGGATTTCCATTCTCCACCAGACGTCCGACCCAGCCAGACCGACCGGACGACCGGTACCTGCCGGACGTCCGACAGACCCTGACGAAGCTGAACTTGTTCAGTTCCGTTCCACCTTCCGCTACCACCCACCTTCCGCAAATACAATCCACCTTCCGCAACTGCCATCTACCTTCCGCAACCACCATCGCTTTCCCGCTCTGAGTTTGAAAAGTGTGTCTCCCTTTGCCTTGGATACTTGAGTTGTGGTTTCACCGTTTCCTTGGATGTTTAGGCTACCTTGGGACGGCAAGACTTCGATAACACCACCGCTCAACTTCGGCAAGGACGGTAACATCGACGACACTTCGCCCATTCTACCTTGCAATTGCATTGTCACCCTATATACCATCTTTGCGTAGCTTTCCCATTGAGACTAGCCATTTGAGTAGTGCCGGGCCACGACACTTGTGCACATTAGTGATAGTCATAGATATTGCATACTACATCATTGTGAGTAACATCACATCATCTTGGTATCTTGCATATCTCCGTGTGCCACAAGAGTGTTCCGCATACACAATAACTACCTCGATCCGAGAAGCATGCATATGTGCCCAAAGAAAGAGCTCACAAGCTTCTAAGCAAAAGAGCCACCAAAGCAAAGATACAATAGCATCATACGCCTTGCATCAAAAGAGATCATACATCATAGCAACATCATCTTGTGCTCAAGCATCGGCACATCATACACTCATAGTATACTTGTGATAGATAGTCGTTACGTTTTGCCTCTGATAGGTCGTGCACAAGTGCGTATCCGCCTATTAAGCAATCGGTTAGCGTCTCTCTAGCGTTGTGCAACACGAGCATTTTCCGTGGTTTACCACATTTTTTTTCGCTCATCCTTGGTTGCACAACCACATTTGTCTATCCGTGCGTGTGTTCCGTGTGCTACTCTTTGCTAGTGATCTACTTGTTGCATGAGCAAATTGTGAACCATTTTCAACATCATTGCGTCACTTTGACGATTGCATTGAATTTGTGCCACATCCTAACCGAGCTCCTCTCAAAGCTTTACTTGTGTAGGTGTGAGAATCGACACGAAGTGATACCAATAGTGCTATTTCCGGGTTACATTGTCGAGTGATCGTTGATCCATTTTCAACCTCGGTTAAGGTACATTGATATTGTCTTCTCCTTTCTCCCACTCACATACTTGCTTGTGATGATGGATAGGCCAAGTTTATCTTCGAACCCGATCTTCGACGATCCTCAAGAAGCGAACAACTACGTCACCAAACTACATCTATTCGGTGTCCAACGAGCTCTACATCAAGAGAGTGAAGCTATGCGAGAGTACATTGGTCAAGTTGCCGAGGACGCGCGACAATTCCAGCAAAGCACTAAGGAGCAAATCGACCTCATCAACGCCAACATGTCTACTCAATACAATGAGCTCCGGACATTGATCATCAACCGACGTTCTTCCTCAACATCATCTCAACGACGAAGCCGCTCAAATCGACATACAGATTCCACGCAAGACTCAAGTACACCTACGTCAAACACTCTTCGTCAAGCCGCACGTCAAGCTCGACATGAACATCAGCATCCTCTACATGACAAGAGTTCACAAGAGTTATTCGACGGGCAAGAAAGCCGACATCGTCAACAAAACCAAGCTACACTTGAGCAAGCACAAGAACGACTACGACTACGCCAACAACAACAAGAGCGAGCTCGCCAATATCAAGAAGAACAAGATGCCGAGGCTAACCGCCAAGCACAACAACGTCGAGAAGCTCAAGCTATGGAGGCGCAACGTGCTTTACAAGATGCACATCGCAATGTGGCAGCCCGCACTCGACACACTCGTCAAGAAGAGGACTTCCTTCGCGATGAGATGCAAGAGAGGCGACATCAAGCAAGAATGCAAGAAGAAGCTCCTCCTCAAGCGCGGCAAGAGCAACAACCTCAACAAGAACGTCTACATCCTCAAGAGCAACACGATATGGCAAACCGCCAAAATCGAGATCGCCCTCCCAATAGGCAAGGAAACAATGACGAGCATCGCTATGGCAAGCTCAAATTCACAATGCCAAAGTTCTCTGGAAGCATTGATCCCGAAGACTACCTCTCATGGGCATTGAAAGTTGACAAGATCTTTCGCCTTCACAACTTCGATGAAGAGAAGAAGATCGCAATGGCATCCCTTGAGTTCCAAGACTATGTTCTCATTTGGTGGGAGCAAATCATAGAGAGAAGAGAAGCCAAGGGCGAACCTCCTATCACCACTTGGGCTCAAATGAAGGAAGTGATGAGAGCACGCTTCGTGCCTACACACTACAACCGCGACTTGTTCAAGAAGCTCCAACTCCTCAAGCAAGGAACCAAGTCCGTTGAAGAGTACTACGAGGAGATGGAGATTGCCATGATACGAGCAAACATCACGGAAGATGATGAGCAAACTATGGCGAGATTCTTGAATGGACTCAACTATCCCATCAAGAAGATTGCGGACTTCCAACCATACAACAATCTCCTCGAGCTAGTACACCAAGCAACCAAAGCGGAGCGACAAGTTCAAGAGGACTACAAGTACTCCAAGTTCAACTCCAAGAACTTCGGCTCCTACAACCAAGCTTCAACGACTTCGGCTACTCCTCCTACCTCTACCAAGCCTTCTACAAACTTCGGTGGCAAGTCAAGCTACAAGAATGCGACTACATCGAGTCGTCCACCTTCTACCAACAACTTCAAGCCAAGAGCTTCCTCAACTACAACTCCTACCGAAGACAATAACAAGACGAGCTCCATCAAATGCTTCAAGTGCCAAGGACGAGGCCACAAGTCATTTGAGTGCAAGACCGTTCGCACCATGATCATCAACGACGACGGATCTTATGACTCCATGAGCGATGATGAGATGGAAGCACTTGAGCATGTCGCTATGCATCGCCAAGTCAATGAAGAAGAAGACAATCAAGTGTTTTGCGACAATGACTCAAGCCCCAACCTTGTTGTCTCCAAAGTCTTGACACTCCAACATCAACAAGATGACGACCAACGATGTCATATTTTCCATACGAAGGCTGGCATCAATGGACGCTCCGTCAAGGTTATCATCGATGGAGGAAGTTGCCACAACTTGGCAAGCGAAGAGCTATGCGACAAGCTTCATTTGGTCAAGACGAAGCATCCTCACCCCTACAAGGTCCAGTGGCTCAACGACGCCGGAATTCTTCGAGTCGAGCACACCGTGCAAGTCTCTTTCAAGATTGGCGCCTACGAGTACACTCTCGAGTGTGATGTGATACCCATGTCCGTGTGCCACCTTATTCTTGGACGCCCATGGCAATATGATCGTGGAGTCACACACAATGGACGGACAAATCACTATCATTTCAAGATGAAGGGCAAGGAATTCGTGCTACGACCAATGACTCCAAGTCAAGTAGCCGCCGACAAGCTTTTACCTACCACCCATCGTGGAGAGAATGGTGAGAGAGTGATCCACCAAAAGGAGAGCGAGAGCCACAAGCCAAATATGAGCGCCTCCACGATGAGCGACAAGAAGCAACTAGTGCTATTTGCCACCAAACGTGAGATGAGAGAAGTGTGCGAGAACCCATCGAGCGTCTTCCACCTTGTGCTTTTATGCAAAGGGGAAGCCAAACCTACTAACACTTCACCACCTCCACCTTTTGTGTTGTCTAAATTGTTGCAGGAATTCTCAGACGTCTTTCCCGATGAGCTACCTCCGGGTCTACCTCCACTTCGAGGGATAGAACACCGCATCGACCTCGTACCCGGCGCTCCACTTCCAAACAAGGCGCCCTACCGCGTCAACCCCGAGGAAACAAAGGAGATACAACGGCAAGTGCAAAAACTCATCGACAAGGGTCATGTACGTGAAAGTCTAAGCCCTTGTGCCGTTCCCGTTATTCTCGTGCCTAAGAAAGACGGAACTTTTCGCATGTGTTCCGATTGCCGTCCGATAAATGCTATCACCGTTAGATACCGTCACCCTATTCCTCGCTTAGATGACATGCTTGATGAACTTTGTGGTGCCACCATCTTTTCAAAAATTGATCTTAAAAGTGGTTACTGCCAAATTCGCATTCAAGAGGGTGATGAGTGGAAAACTGCTTTCAAAACCAAGTTCGGGTTATACGAGTGGCTTGTCATGCCAATGGGCTTATCGGAAGCACCCGGCACTTTTGTGCGTCTTATGCACTTTGTTCTTAGACCCTACATAGGTGTCTTTGTCGTGGTTTACTTTGATGACGTTCTAGTGTTTAGCAAGTCGCTTGAAGAACATGTTGACCATGTCCAACTTGTTTTGCAAGCACTTCGCAAACAACAATTATATGCTAATATGGAGAAATGCACTTCTGGCGTTGATAAGGTTGTCTTTCTAGGATTTGTCGTGTCTTCTCAAGGTGTTCACGTTGTTGAAACTAAAATTGAAGCAATTAAAACTTGGCCTCAACCAAAGAATCTCATGCAAGTGCGTAGTTTCCTTGGTTTAGCCGGTTTCTATCGACGTTTTGTGAAGGACTTTAGCACCATTGCTATGCCTCTACACGCTTTGAGCAAGAAGAATGCACCCTTCATTTGGGGTCCTTCGCAAGACACCGCGTTCAATGAGCTTAAGAGCTTGCTCACGCACGCACCACTTCTAGCCCTACCAAACTTTGACAAACCGTTTGAGATTCATTGTGATGCTAGTGGTACCGGCATAGGTGGCGTGCTAATGCAAGAAAAGCGCCCAACAGCGTACTATAGCGAGAAGCTATCGGGAGCGCAACTTAACTACCCTATCTATGATAAAGAGCTTTATGCCTTGGTGAGAGTTCTACGTGTTTGGGAACACTATCTTAGACCTCATGAATTCATTCTTCATACGGACCATGAGACACTCAAGTATCTCAAAGGTCAAACTAAGTTGAACAAGTGTCACGCTAAATGGAGTGAGTTCATTGAGTCTTTTCCCTATGTCATCAAATACATCAAGGGCAAAGAAAATGTTGTGGCGGACGCGCTTTCCCGCAAATGCATGCTTGTAACACAACTTGAGTTGAATGTGATTGGCTTTGAGCATATTAAAGATTTATATGAGCATGATCCTTTCTTTGCAAATGCTTATGCTAAGTGCTTGACTCACACTTCTTGGGAACATTACTACATCAAAGATGGATATCTTATGAGAGCTAACAAACTTTGCATTCCCGAGTCTTCGCTTCGTTTGCTCCTTTTGCAGGAATCGCATGGAGGAGGACTCATGGGACACTTTGGACGCGACAAGACGTTTGCTACCCTCTCTAAGAACTATTTTTGGCCCAAGATGCTTCGTGACGTCTCACGCCTCACCAACCGTTGTTCTACATGCCGCAAAGCTAAGTCCAAAGCTCAATCCCATGGTCTTTATATGCCTCTTCCTATTCCTTACCACCCATGGGAAGACATAAGCATGGATTTCATACTTGACTTGCCTAGAACTCAAAATGGAAAAGATTCCGTGCTTGTCGTGGTAGATAGATTCTCCAAAATGGCTCATTTCATTCCTTGCAACAAGATCGACGATGCTTCACATGTTGCCACTCTCTTTTGTAGGGAGATACTTCGTCTACACGGCGTACCCAAAACGATCGTGTCGGACCGGGACGTCAAGTTCTTGAGTTACTTTTGGAAAACACTATGTGCCAAGCTCGGAATCAAGCTACTATTTTCTTCGGCGTACCATCCACAAACGGACGGCCAGACGGAGGTGACGAACCGCACGCTCTCCACTCTTCTTCGTGTGCTGATCAAGAGGAACATCCGGGAATGGGAGCATTGCTTGCCCATCGCCGAGTTCGCCTACAACCGAGCTCGACATTCGACCACCGGCAAGTCGCCATTCGAGGTTGTCTACGGCTTCAATCTGTTGTCTCCATTGGACATTCTACCTCTACCACTACAAGAGCGCATCAACATGGATGCAAGTGCTCGAGCAAGCTATCTCAAGAAGGTGCACGAAGATACTAGGGCAATGATCGAGCGCCAAGTCCAACGTCTCGCCACCAAGCTCAACGTCAACAAGGCACCAATGGTGTTCCAACTGGGAGATCTTGTTTGGCTTCATCTTCGCAAGGACCGCTTCCCACACGAGCGCAAGTCCAAGCTTCTACCTCGCGCCGACGGACCCTTCAAGGTGCTAGCACGCTACAATGACAACGCCTACAAGATCGACCTTCCTGGAGACAAGTACTCCGTGAGCGACATCTTCAACGTCAAGGATCTTTCTCCCTTCCATGGTGATGAAGATCTCGATCCGAGGTCGGATCTTTCCCAAGGGAGGGGAGATGATGCGGAGCATCCCAAGGTCATCCCCATGGACCCTCCTTCACCTCACCAAGCGCCCAAAGGACCCATGACTAGAGCCCGTGCAAGAGCTTTCGAGACCGAGGTGACCTCGCTCCTCTCTTTACATCTTTCGGATTCACTTGAGACACGGCTTCTACCTTCATCAGAGACTCTATGCACTCAGGTGCTTGGACGAAGACAGCGGGACAGCTCTACACGATGCTCGAGAGGACAGGCCCGACAAGTACACAAGACAAGAAGAAGGAAGGCTGGAGATGCTACAGGCACCGGACGTCCGGCCTGCACCGGACGACCGGCGACTCCCAGGCACCGGACGACCGGAAGACACCGGACGTCCGGCCTCCCCCAGACGACCGGACGACCGGAAGCCACCGGACGTCCGTGACAACGGCAACAGAAGCTAATTAGCGGAAATCCGAGGATTACCGGACGTCCGGTCCCTCCGGAACCACCGGACGTCCGGTAACCCACGGACGTCCGCCCCGACGGCGCCTACCCGTGTAATATAAATACTGTTGACTCCCCTCCGTTAGACGTAGCTGTGGTTTAGCTCATTTCTCATACTTGTGTGGATTTCTCCCACGAGACGGTGCGCCTCTACGGAGAAGATCCACTACGGATTCAGGACCTCCTTCACGGAGAAGATCCCTAGGGATATCAAGACCTCCTCCGGGAGAAGACTATCTGTATCACCGTTGTTGACTTTGGATCATGGATCTCGACTTTGTATCGCGAATCTAGCGCTTGTGTGATTGCTTTCGTGTTGATTTGAGTGTTCTCTCTTGTGTTTTCCCCGCCTTTCTCCTTGTTTTCCCCGTGTTCATCGTGTGCCACCCTCCAAATCGTGAAAGGTCCGCTGATTAGGGTTCCACCCTACATCAAATATTCCATCAAGAAAGATCACAACAAATTTGCTAAGGAAATGCACAAGCTCATATACAATGGATGACATGGGAATACAATATGCAACAAGGCAATCATAATGTGAGTCAATACATGCATAAGATGCAAATTTGTCATGGGTAAGATAAGTCCAAGGAGCATGGCATGTGAGCACACAATCAACAAATATGAAGGTTTTGGTGCAATGTATCAAAGGGGTGTCGATATACCAATGCTCAATGTCATGGAATGATTGGAGTTCCGAAGGGTCATCCAATAAGTTCGAGCGCTCCTCAACTTGAAGGTCCATAGGGTCCATCTCCAATGTCGGTCCTCCATCCAATAGATGTATCATGTAGACAAGAAGAAGGAAACAACAATGAAAGCATGGCCCATCCAATATGTCATTGTTCGCGCTGTCGATGTCGAAGACCGAAGATGAAATGCCTTTCCTATCCATCACAAGAGGCTAGCAAGTATGAGTGGGAGAAAGAGAAGAACTATACCGAATGTACCTTGACCGATTTTGAAGATGGATCAATGATCACTCAAATGGGGAACAAGGAAATAACACAATTGGTACCAATTTTTATCGGTTCCTCACACCTACACAAGTAAAGCTTATGGTGGAGCTCGGTGAGGATAGTGGCACAAAAAATTGATGTGGAATTTAGGAAGAGTCAATAAGGTTGAAAAAGATTCACAAATTTGCAAATGCAACAAGTAGACCAATAGCAATATGGGTGGCACACGGAAACACACACACGGATAGATAAATGGGGTCGTGCAACCAAGGAATGAGCACAAAACGTGGAATCCACGGAAAACACTCGTGTTGCACAACTCAAGAGAGACGCTAGCACGATTGCTCAATAGGCGGATATGACACTTGTGCAAAACCTCTAAGATGCAAAATGTATCAACTTCCTATCACAAGTATGCTATGTGTATGATGTTCCGGTGCTTTTAGCACAAGATGATCCAAGATGATCGGATATGGCAATCTTATATGCAATGTGATACGATGCTATGGCTCTTGCTTACAACCTTCCTTGTGTCTCTTTTGCTTAAAAGCTTATTCTTTTTTTATGATATGGCCACGATGCGAAATGCACAAACCAAGATAGCAATAGTGTATATGCGGGAACAATCTTGTGACACAAGGGGTGATATGATGATACCAAGATGATATGGTATATATGCAATGGAAGAGTGGATCGATGATACCATATGGTGTAGGGTGGAACCCTATATGGTCGATCTTTCACGAAATGGAGGGGATTCCACGAAGAACACGAGGGGAAACACGAAGGGAAACACAAGAGAAACACTCAAACCAACAAGAACAAGTCACGCATATGCTATATCCTCGAAACACAAAGGGATACAAGATCCATGATCAACAAGGGACGATACAAAGGGTAACCGGTTCTTCTCCATGAGGAGGCCTTGGGGAATCACGCGGGATCTTCTCCGTGACGGAGGTCTTGAATCCGTGTGGATCTTCTTTGTGGAGGCGCCGCAATCACTCCCAAGGAGATGAACCACTAGTGAATGAGCAAAGCTCTGTCTCAAATGAGCTAAACCTAAGCTGACCCTCACTAGGAGGAGGTGGAGGAGTATATACAGTCTAGGGCCATGAAGGGGTAAGTGGGAGAGGGATACATGGGCCTCTGGCCCGATAACTGTGCGCAGACAGCATGTAGCGGACGTCCGACGGCTACTGGACGTCCGGTGGCTTGCGAGGGTTCGGACGTCCGGAAGTCTTCGGACTTCCGCTATTTTCCTTCTGTGATCGCCATTACGGACGTCCGGTGGTTGCCGGTCGTCCGGTCGCTTGGGACGCGCCGGTCGTCCGGTGAAGGCCGGACGTCTGAAGACCGAAGCTTTTCCAGCAGCTTCTCTTGATCCTTGTACTTGGTGTCCTCGCCGTCTTGTCCAGTGCTCCTAGCTGTTCCATGGCCTCCCTCTTGGTTCCTGGTCATGCATAGCACATATATTTGAGGTAGTAGCCATGTCTTACATGTAGAAAGTGGAGGTTCGGAGAGGAGAGAGTTAACCTTGTGTCCAATTGTGTGTAGTTGAGGTCTCGTCGAAGTGAACATGGGGATGATCGTGTGATGCTCCGCATCAGGATCTATCATGTAATCGAGTTAGTTTTGTAAGGGTTTGATCCCTAGTATCCACTACGTTCTAAGATTGATGTTGCTATGACTTTGCTATGCTTAATGCTTCTCACTAGGGCCCGAGTGCCATGATTTCAGATCTGAACCTATTATGTTTCCGTGAATATATGTGTGTTCTTGATCCTATCTTGCAAGTCTATAGTCACCTACTATGTGTTATGATCCGGCAACCCAGAAGTGACAATAATCGGGACCACTCCCGGTGATGACCTTAGTTTGAGGAGTTCATGTATTCACTATGTGTTAATGCTTTGGTCCGGTACTCTATTAAAAGTAGGCCTTAATATCCCTTAGTTTCCAATAGGACCCCGCTGCCACGGGAGGGTAGGACAAAAGATGTCATGCAAGTTCTTTTCCATAAGCACGTATGACTATATTCGGAATACATGCCTACATTGCATTGATGAACTGGAGCTAGTTCTGTGTCACCCTAGGTTATAACTTCCACATGATGAATTGCATTCGACGTAATTTCCCATCACCGATCCATTGCCTACGAGCTTTACCTATATTGCTAGTCGCTTATTTACTTTTCCATTGCTACTATCACAAAAACCACAAAAACACTATCGTTACTTTTATTGCCGCTGCCGCCACAATCATATTACTTTGCTACTAAACTATCTTGCTGCAGATACTAAGTTTCCAGGTGTGGTTGAATTGACAACTCAGCTGCTAATACTTAAGAGTATTCTTTGGCTCCCCTTTTGTCGAATCAACAAATTTGGGTTGAATACCTTACCCTCAAAAACTGTTGTGATCCCCTACACTTGTGGGTAATCAGGTGTCTTTGGCGAGGAGCCTTGTCGGGGCCTTGTGGGCATCTTCGACAAGCAGCCTTCTGATTGCCTCTTCGTTTGGTTCTCATCTCGCAAGCCATAGACCTTTGTCTTCACAAAGATCTGCATGCCATCATGTGGGCGCTTCCCGAGCCTTGGTTCCAATGTTGTTGATGATGTTGGAGCTCCTAGGCTCAAGGGTGGCTGCGACGGAGGCGTTTGGGTGAGTTGCCCCTGCAACGGTTCTTGCCGGGGGCGCGCAGGCCATCCCAGCAAGAGTCTTTGTCGGGGGAGAGCCTATCTTATTGCTTGGTCTTCTTGTGCCACCGTCTTGGTGTTGCTCCGGTAACTTTGTGTCTCTGGCTTCCCTCCTCTACTTTGTTATGTGTGGTTGCAGGCGTGGCTCTGACTACTCGTGCACAAATAAGGGGTATAAAAGAGCGCCCCTACTTTTGTACACCGATAGGAGCCCCCGGGCCTAGGCCATACATAAGCGCAATGCGTTGTTGGGCTAGGCCCAGAACGGTGCGCGGGAAGTGGGGTTGGATCCTTTTTACCGTAGTAACTCCTCCGGTGGTTGCGCTTTCCCATGATCGGCGTTGACGTGGGGGTCGTGCGTGGGATGACCACACGATGCTTGTGTCACCTTGTGGTTCCCAATAGTAAATAGACGGTTCGCCTCCCCCCCCCATAAAAATTAGAGGAAGTTGCGGGGCGCGGCCCATTCACTAGGCGGACTTGGGTCGCCCCACGATCACGGGCTGCGAAAAACGGTCATACCACGTGCCACCTGAAACCCCGATCTGTTCGCCACGTGCCCCTCATGCATCAGGGAGGGCAGGTGGCGGACGCAAAGGGTGCGAGCTTTAACACTGGGGTGGGGCGTCGGGCGCCGCTGATTGGAGCAGCGGGTCGGTCTTGTTTTCTTGTGCCTCCGGCGTTTGGACTGGTTGATTCGGGCGGTCTCCCTTCTATAAAGAGGGGGAGAGGGACGGTGCCTCTCACCCCTCCACTCATCCTCTTCCAGTTCGATCCCTTTCCACCCCAAGATATGCCGAGAGGGCGTGGCCATGGCCGAGCCTCCGGTCGTCCTCCCGTCAGATGGCGGTGGCAGTCAAAGAAGAGTCGGATGCCCAGGACGAGGGTCACACGGGAGGTAGAGGCGCCGGCCCAGGTCGTGGTCGGCGAGGCAGTCGAGGCAGAGGTGGACGAGGTCGGGGGACACCCGCGCCGTCATCATCTCCGTCTCCATCTCCTCCGTCGTCTCCTCCTACCTCCCCACGCGGTCATGTTAGGGACACGGCGCTGGAGTTCATCTTGCAACCGCGTGAGCCGCTGCGCAGTCGCCTCCATCTTCCCGAAGCATTCACGAGGGTGTTAGAGGTCGACCAGCCATCGAGGTTGAGGCTTCACATGGAGGGGTGTTGCCATTGCGCCATGTGGGTGAACACCAAGTTTCCCGCTCTTCATGTGATGCTCCTCCGCCGGGGGTGGAAGACCTTCGCGCGTGCCCACTGCTTGATGAAGGGGCACGTCCTCTGCTTCAGGTTAGCGGAGAGCGATCTGCTCTCCGTCAAGGTCTTCGGGAGCTCGGGACACAGGCTAGCGTGTAGTGCGGAGAGCTCGACCGACAAAGAAAACTCCTCCCCGAGCGAGAGCGATGGGGAGGACAGCGACAGCGACGACGAGGGCAGCGGGTAGGAGGATGACAGGTCCGACTAGGCGGCGGATATGCCATCCCTAGGTGATGCCGGCAGCACCATCATCTTCACCGGTAGCCCCTTGAACTTCTCGGGGTCGCCTCCTTGGTCGGCTGGCGTTGGGAGGCCGGAGAAGACGAAGAAGGTGGGCGGCGGTCGTCATGTCGGAGTACGCGGGCGTCAACTCGCGCATTGCCGGTCCGCTGCCCCATCTTTCATCTCTTCTCCTGGTGCCATCTTCGTCAGCCTCCTTCGGGACGGCCATCGGGATGTTCTCTTGGTGCTTTCTGCTGCTCGCGCTTCGCCTAGGCGCTCCTTTTGCCCTTCGCCATCTTGTTCCCTTTCCTGAGGAGAGGGACAAGGGATTACGGGCATCTTATCTCTTTTTAGTTTTTAAGCCTACGAGCCTTTGTAATATTTAAATCTTGTAACCCCTTCGCTCATGTATGCATTATGTACGAATTGTACTTGTTCACAACGTATTAATGAAGAGAAGGGTGTTTGCTGGGTTTCTTTGTGCGCAGGCAGGATCCACACCAAGGAACAGATCCTTGTTATCTCAAGACAAACATCGTGCCCCGGCAAGAAGCCTTGCCCCCCCCCCACTCCATAGCTCGACCGTATTCACGCCCTTGGCGGAAGCAGGAGCAAGGTAGGGTTAGGCCATTCGTCTACTCTTTTCCCATCACACTACTACCGAGCCCCGGTCCAAAACAAGGCTTGTTGGACACAGGGAAAAAGGGAGCATGATGGCATAAGAGCGAACGAAGCCTCGTACGTTCAAGTTTCATACGGAAGTAAGGAGTGGGGGATGAAAGATGATGCGGAGCATCCTATGGACATCACCATGTCAAGAGTCCATTTGGCAAGTGACACGTGCGACATCTACTTCACATACATAAAGGTGAATCATCTCCTTTACACGCGTCCACTTGACCCCTTCGAGGATGGTATACTACTTGACACTCCACTCGTGTGCATGCATAGGTATTGTCGGAGCTTCACGGCTGATGAGGAGAAGTGCAAGCGGCAAGGATCACCTACACCATCTGCGAGGAAAGCGTGGAAGAGAAGACAGAAGTAACGGAGCTGCTGCAAGCTACACGCTCCGGACGACCGGCGTTTACCGGACGTTTGTCGCGTCCCAGGCGACCGGACGACCGGCAGCCACCGCACGTCCGTGAAATCCTTCAGAGAAACCAAATAGCGGAAAATACCGGAAGTCCGAGAGATACAGGATGTCCGGTCCCTCCCGAGCCACCGGACGTCCGGTGTCCAGCGGATGACCGGTACCTGTCTACGCACAGTGTTCGGGCCCGAGGCCCATGTATCCCTTTTTCCCCTCACTTACCCCTTGGTGGCCCTAGACTATATATAATCATCCACCTCCACCATTTTAGGGTAGCAAATGTGATAGCTCATTTTAGACTAGAGCTTTGCTCATCCATTACGGATCTACTCCACGGAGAGACCGCGGCCCCTCTACGGAGAAGATCCACCTTGGATTCAAGACCCCTAACAGGAAGATCCTTCACAGATTCAAGACCTCCTCTTGGAGATGAACTCTACCTTGTATCTTTCCCTTTGTTGTTCATGTACCTTGTGATCTTGTGTGTTTGATTGTCTAGTGGATGTGTGATTGGACTTGTTCTTTAGTGTCTTCCCTCGTGATTCCCCTTTGTGTTCATCGTGTTCTTCGTGGGATCCTCTCCATTTCATGGAAGATCAGCCATCTAGGGTTCCACCCTACATCATATGGTATCAAGAGCAAGGTTTCTCATGAATTTGGAGCCCCCTCCACCGTTTTCTAGCCTTCTTTTGTGTGATTTCGTCCTAAGTTTCGAAAATCCCTACCAAAAATAGCCCCAATTTTTTTGTGATCTGTTGGTTTGATGACGTTTTGTTGATTGTGATCCATGGATTTGCTTGGTTTCAAGTGGATCTAGCATTTCCCCAAGTTTCCCTATCTTTCTTCCATGAAATCTCATCAATTTTGACCCCAAAATCATCCATTTCCGCCCAAAATCGTATCCCCAAGCTCAAATTTCGTGTTGACCTCGACCCACTGGACGACCGGCATTTTACACCACGTCCGGACCCCCCACGAAGCACGGGACGTCCGTCATCCACCGGATGGACGGAACCACCTATACAGAAGAAAATAATGGATTTCCGACGAATTCCGGACGTCCGGTCACCGGACATCCGTCACTTTCCGGACGTCCGGTACCTGTAGATTTTGAATTCGGCTGAGTTTTGTTTTTCTCATAACTAATTCATCCGAACTTCGATTTTAAAGTTCTTTAGCTCGTTTTGAAGCTCTTGACATCCCCCATACCAGCAAAATACTACCATAATCATTTGACTCCATCAAATTTTGTCAAATTTGGCAAGTTTGCCTAGGCCTTCTACCATATCATCCGCATAGCCACCATAGCCTTCCTCAACCTAACCCATTTTGTCCACCATAGCATTTGTAGTTGCTTGAGTAGTGGTTTGAGTCTCCTAAGGTGTTTAGGCTACTTAGGGACGATTGCTTCTTCATCCACCACCACCACCACTTCAGCATAGCCTTACCACTATACATTTCCGCCAACCCAACCTAACCCAATTTCGTTGAGCTTGTTTGAGTTGTGGCTTGTGTCTCCTAAGGTGTTTCGGCTACTTAGGGACTGATGAGGACATCACTAACAAGGTTACACCCACAGCTCCAACTGACACATATACATGACCAATTACTAGAGCTCGCGCACGCCAATTAAATTACTAGGTACTTTCGTTTCTTGATGTTCATGAGAATATGATGCTACCTAAATTGGATACATTTGTCTTGCTTACAAATGAAGGGCCTAGCTTGGACAAGAAGGATGAACATTGGAGCAAGATCAAGCATGGAGATGATGGCATGCGCATGGGGAACAACAATGGAGTTACAAGTGATGATTTCAGGACTTTGAAGCCACCATAATGAGTGCGTGAACCCTTGGACGAAATATACAAGATGCCACTTCATAAATTTCGTCCAGAGGCTATTATAGGTGCTGCGTCACCTTATTATTGGGCCAGCCCCATGTAATTTCGAAATACTTGAGTATAGGCTGTTTTTAGAGTCCGTATGTGTGGGGAAACAAGAGTTAGGGTTGGTTTCAGACCCCTCCACCAAGGGCCACGAAATTCCCCGCTCTTTCCCCCATATATATAGCCCTTAGGGCGTCGTTTAGACTTTGGGTTTTGTTTAGATTAGAGTTCGCCATAGCTGCAACTTCGCGTACTTCGTTTGTGTTCAACGACCAGACAAAGATGTCAAAGAACCCCACTTGATCAATAAAGCTTTCCCCTAGAATTTCCAATATCCAGATTGCAATCTCAGTTTCTTGCTTGTTCTTCATTTGCCTGCAGGAGACAGACCTTCGTGGTCAGGTTGATCGTGCTCCGGCGTGGTCAATAACCTCTCAGAGTTGGTTTAGCGATTGCTAAGGCGCGACGTCCACGCACGTTCGTAGTTGGATCGTCCAAGTCGACTTCCTCCAAAACGATAGCCACCATCTTATCGAAAAATGGGACACCTTTGCCTCTATCAAGTGGTATCAGATTTCCAGGTTGCTCGGTGAGATTTTACAATTTTTCGTAGATTAGATTGACTCTGTTCTTCATACCTACAGTCCACAAAAAAGCCAGAAAAAAATAGGGTTAGTTCATCATATGCGAACTAGTCTGAGCCATTGCATAATCTTTTCTGTGTTTGCTTAGTTGAATTTGTGGTTGCATCGTCGTGTCAAGTTGCTAGTCTTAGTGTCTAGGCTTTTAGAGTTTCGAGTTCTGGTCATAAGTTGTCACGCCGCCGCCGCAACATCTTCATCGCTACTGCCATATACCACCACCGATCTGTATCCATATACCACCACCAATCCGTATCCACATACCACCACTGCTGCCATATACCACCACCGCTGCCATATTCTACCACCACATATCCACCACCAATCCGAGTTCTTTTCGTTTTAGATTGGCTTTCGAGATCCATCTAGTTTCGGTTTCGTGTTTCCTTGCCTGAGTAGGTCTCGGAAAAAAAAGGAGCCACCATACTATTTCGACAGGTGAAAATATTTCGACAGTTTTTAGGCCAAAATTTCGACACGTGAAAATATTTTTTTCCCTATCCTATTTTGGGCTTTTCGGAGTCTTTTGAGACACGTGCCACCATACTATTTTTTTACCACACTTGTTCGTCGTCGCTGCCCTGATTCCGGAAAAAAAAATCATCAAATTTTTTTTGTGCCTATCTTAGTTTGACTTGGGAAATGTTTTGAGACACTCGCCATTATAGTGATTTTCGGCAAAAAAAGGAGCGCAAAAAAAAGAGGCGAAAAAAAATCAGAGTGTGCTTCCCCTTGATTACGTGCAGCGCCGTGTTTTTGTTAGTGTTCTAGGCTCGCGTCTCTAGTACGGTCTAGCCTAGGACCAGCACAGTACCGTCGTTGAGCATTTATTCAACTTTGCATCTCTGAATTGATTATTGCTGACCCTTTTTACTACCATCTTATAAGCCTTCCCAACTCCACATACATCTACGTCGTGCGTTTTGACTCTCCCTGGTAATCGCTTTATCCAACCTTTGAGAGTTTTGACTACCACGGTTGCCGATCACCACCTGCTGCTGGGTAAGAACTGGTAAGAATTTGAGATTTGCTTGACGGATTTGTGACGCCCGACCACCACCATTTTCTAGTAGTCTGTAGGATCATATTCTTGTGTGTTTCTATTGCTGCTAACCATGCCAGAATCACAAGCCGACGAGACTGACTGGGAGAACTTGACGAACAAGGAGCTTCATGATAAGTTTCAGCAAATGATGAGTGAACAGGTGCAAGATGTGCTAAACAGATTTGACGAGGCCATGGAGAAGATAGATGGCATGGAGAAGACGTTTGAAACAAAGCTCGATAACAAGTTTGCTGAATTGCTTTCGCGTTTTCCACCACTACTGGCCGCTACAGCTGTCGCACCTCTACAACAACAACAACAACAACAACAACAACAACATCGCCTTCCAAATCAAGTGGGACGAGCACAACCCATTCCCCTTGAGCCTGGTCAAGCTTCTGGTGCCGTTGTTGATGTTTTTGTAGCTCCTGCTGCTACTGCAGAGGTGGAGGACCATTACGAGGATGAGGTTGACCAAAATCAGAACTACGTGCAACCACCAGCACCACCACCAGGTCGTCCTCATGCATATCATCGCAACGGTAGGGCTGCACCACCACCTGAGGTACATGATCATCTTCCTAAACTGAAATTGAATATTCCATCATTTGAGGGTAGATATGTTCCTGATATATATCTTACTTGGGAGTTAGAAACTGAACAACGTTTTACATGTTTACACTATCCCGAGGAGAGACGTGTTCCTGCTGCTGTTTGTGCTTTCACTAGTTTTGCATGTGTTTGGTGGTCTGAACATTGTAGATTGTATCCTATTCTAGCTACTTGGGCTGCTTTGAAAACTGCTATGCGTACTGGTTGGGTTCCACCATATTATCAACGTGAATTACTTCAAAAATTGCAGCGCTTAAGACAAGGAAAAAATTATGTAGAAGAATATTATCAGCAATTACAAACTGGCCTGATTAGATGTGGTATTGTTGAGGAGAATGAAGCTATGCTTGCACATTTTATGGGTGGATTAAATAGAGAGATTCATACCATTCTAGAGTATAAGGATTATAATAATATAACTCATTTATTCCATCTTGCTTGTAAAGCTGAACGTGAAGTGCAGGATCGACAAGCATTGGTGTGGACTAACTTTTCTGCAGGTCGACCTTCATCATGGACACCGCATGCATCCTCTACTTCCACACATTCTACTACACCGACACCTCCATCAGCTGTTACCTCCAGCCGTGAAACAAGGAAGCAGGCACAACCACCATTATCTGCCAAGAGCACACCTATTGGGCCTGCACAGAGTTCTTCTTCTTCCATGGCATCAACAGGGCACACCAGTGATATTATTTGTCGTCGTTGTAAGGGAAGAGGACATTTTGCAAGAGAATGCAAATCTCAGCGTGTGATGATTGCTACCGAGGATGGTGGATATGAGTCCGCTAGTGACTATGATGAGGAGACTTTGGCTCTTATTACACGTGAAGAACACGGTGGAGATGATTATGATCATGAGACGCAATACATGGCTCCTGAAGATGCTGACAGGTATGAATGTTTAGTTGCTCAACGTGTTTTGACTGTGCAAGTTACACAAGCTGAGCAAAATCAGAGGCATAATTTGTTCCATACAAAGGGAGTTGTGAAGGAATGTTATGTTCGCGTGATCATAGATGGAGGGAGTTGCAACAACTTGGCTAGCATGGAGATGGCGGAGAAGCTATCTCTCACCACAAGACCACATCCACATCCTTACTACATCCAATGGTTCAACAACAGCGGCAAGGTTAAGGTAACACGTACTATTCGTGTGCATTTTAGTATCTCTACATATGCTGATTATGTTGATTGTGATGTGGTACCTATGCAAGCATGTTCCTTATTACTTGGTAGACCATGGCAATTTGATAAAAATTCTGTACACCATGATAGAAATAATCAGTATACTCTTGTTCATAAGGATAAAAATATTACTTTGCTTCCTATGACTCCTGATTCCATTTTGAAAGATGATATTAATAGAGCTAATAAAGAAAAACAGGAGCAAAATAAGAGTGAAAATCAGATTGTGGCAAAAGAATTGGAGCAACAAATGAAGCCTAATAACACACCATCATCTCATGTTGCATCTGAAATTAAATTAAAGAGTGGATGTTTATTTGCCACCAAATCTGATATTGATGATCTAGATTTAAGCAAATCTGTTTGCTATGCTTTTGTATGCAAAGAGGCATTATTTTCATTCGAGGACGTGCCTTCCTCTTTGCCTCATGCTGTTACTAACATTTTGCAGGAGTTCGCCGACGTCTTTCCACAAGACGTGCCACCGGGATTACCACCTATTCGAGGGATTGAGCATCAGATTGACTTAATTCCCGGTGCATCGCTACCCAACCACGCACCATACCGTACCAATCCAGAACAGACGAAGAAGATTATACGTCAAGTACAGGAGCTACTCGACAAAGGTTATATACGCGAATCCCTTAGTCCTTGTGCTGTTCCTATTATTCTAGTGCCCAAAAAGGATGGTACATCGCGTATGTGTGTTGATTGTAGAGGCATTAATAATATTACTATTCGTTATCGTCATCCTATTCTTAGGCTAGATGATATGCTTGATGAATTGAGTGGCTCTACAATATTCTCCAAAGTTGATTTGCATAGTGGATACCATCAAATTCATATGAAATTGGGAGATGAATGGAAAACAGCATTTAAAACTAAGTTTGGATTATATGAAATTGGGTTAACTAATGCACCTAGTACTTTCATGAGATTAATGAATGAAGTTTTACGTGCTTTCATTGGACGATTTGTGGTAGTTTACTTTGATGATATATTGATTTTTAGCAGATGTTTGGAGGAACATTTGAAACATTTATGTGCTGTTTTTATTGCTCTACGTGATGCACGTTTGTTTGGTAACCTTGGAAAGTGCACCTTTTGCACCGACCGAGTATCTTTTCTTGGCTATGTTGTTACTCCACAGGGAATTGAGGTTGATAAAGCCAAGATTGAAGCTATTGAGAGTTGGCCGCAGCCCAAAACGGTCACACACGTGAGGAGTTTCCTTGGCCTCGCTGGATTCTATCGGCGTTTTGTGAGAGATTTCAGCACCATTGCTGCACCTCTCAATTAGCTTACAAAGAAGGATGTGCCTTTTGTTTGGGGTACTTCACAGGAAGAAGCATTCACGGTATTGAAAGATAAGTTGACACATGCTCCTTTACTCCAACTTCCTGATTTTAATAAGACTTTTGAGCTTGAATGTCATGCTAGTGGAATTGGGTTAGGAGGTGTGTTATTACAAGATGGTAAACCTGTTGCATACTTTTCTGAAAAATTGAGTGGGCCTAGTCTGAATTATTCTACTTATGATAAGGAATTATATGCTCTTGTTCGGACTTTGGAGACATGGCAACATTATTTATGGCCCAAAGAATTTGTTATACATTCTGATCATGAATCTTTAAAGCACATTAAAAGTCAAGCAAAACTGAACCGTAGACATGCTAAATGGGTTGAATTCATAGAGACTTTCCCTTATGTTATTAAACACAAGAAGGTAAAAGAAAATGTTATTGTTGATGCATTGTCTCGTCGTTATACTATGCTTTCACAACTTGACTTTAAAATATTTGGTTTGGAGACCATCAAAGATCAATATGTGCATGATGCTGAATTTAAAGATGTATTGCAGAATTGTAAAGAAGGGGGAACATGGAACAAGTTCGTCGTTAATGATGGATTTGTGTTTCGTGCTACCAAGCTATGCATTCCAGCTAGCTCTGTTCGTCCTTTGTTGTTGCAGGAGGCGAATGGAGGAGGATTAATGGGACACTTTGGCATCAAGAAGACTGAGGACGTACTTGCTACACATTTCTTTTGGCCAAAGATGCGACGGGATGTTGAGCGTTTTGTTGGCCGCTGCACTACATGTCAAAAAGCTAAGTCACGACTCAATCCGCATGGTTTATATATGCCTTTGCCTGTTCCTAGTCTTCCTTGGGAAGATATATCTATGGACTTTGTTTTGGGTTTACCTCGAACAAAGAAGGGGAGGGATAGCATATTTGTTGTCGTGGATAGGTTCTCGAAGATGGCACACTTTATACCATGTCATAAAAGCGATGATGCTGCTAATGTTGCTGACTTGTTCTTTCGTGAAATTATTCGCTTGTATGGTGTGCCAAATACTATTGTTTCAGATCGTGGTACTAAATTTCTTAGCCACTTTTGGAGATGTTTATGGGCTAAGTTGGGAACTATACTGCTTTTTAGTACTACTTGTCACCCCCAAACTGATGGTCAAACTGAAGTAGTCAACAGAACTTTGTCTACTATGCTTAGGGCTGTTTTGAAGAATAATAAGAAAATGTGGGAAGAATGCTTGCCTCATATTGAATTTGCTTATAATCGTTCATTGCATTCTACTACTAAGATGTGCCCTTTTGAAATTGTCTATGGTTTCCTACCTCGTGCACCTATTGATTTGTTGCCTCTTCCATCTTCGGAGAAGGTTAATTCTGATACTAAACACTGTGTTGAATTGATTTTAAAAATGCATGAGTTAACTAAGGAAAATATTGAGCGCATGAATGCTAAATATAAACTTGTTGGAGATAAGGGTAGAAAACGTGTTGTCTTTGCACCTGGAGATCTTGTTTGGTTACATTTGCGTAAGGATAGGTTTCCTAATTTGCGCAAGTCAAAGCTAATGCCACGTGTTGATGGTCCTTTCAAGGTGTTAGAGAAAATAAATGATAATGCATATAAACTTGAGTTGCCTGCAGATTTTGGGGTTAGTCCCACATTTAACATTGCAGCTTTGAAGCCTTACTTGGGTGAGGAAGATGAGCTTCCGTCGAGGACGACTTCAATTCAAGAAGGGGAGGATGATGAGGACATCACTAACAAGGTTACACCCACAGCTCCAACTTACACATATACAGGATCAATTACTAGAGCTCGCGCACGCCAATTAAATTACCAGGTACTTTCGTTTCTTGGTAATAAATCTAATGTTCATGAGAATATGATGCTGCCTAAATTGGATACATTTGTCTTGCTTACAAATGAAGGGCCTAGCTTGGACAAGAAGGATGAACATTGGAGCAAGATCAAGCATGGAGATGATGGCATGCGCATGGGGAACAAGAATGGAGTTACAAGTGATGATTTCAGGACTTTGAAGCCACCATAATGTCAGGACCCCGATCCTAAGTCACACAGGTCTAGCCTATAACACATCATATCACTTTGCGGCCTCACGCACGGTATCCCCACGGGTGCCACCTTACCTGGCCCGGGACCGTTTGCGCATTTTGGCACACGTATATGATAGTGTCGCTAGCATCCATATGACAGAGAACCCGGGCCGACATGACTAGTTATAAACCAAAAGTGGCACTAAATTACAGAGACAGGCATACATGACCCAGCAACGAACGTGTCGGTCATCAACGTATGAACCCAAGTTGTAGCAAGCTACAAGGACTTAAAGGAACAACGCGTGACATTTCCCCTAAGGGACAGACACAGGAACGAAGAAGGACACATGCCGGCCAGCCTAAGTGTTCCGGAGCAGTAGCAAGCTACCAAGGCTCAGTGGAAGCACTAGGAGACATTTCCCTGTAAGATAGGCTACCAAAGGTAAACAACTAGCTGTCGGATCCCACACGTAGCAATACACATTACACGTACGCATAACATGCAAGTATGTGATGTACAACAAGGCATCACAACATAACTCAACAACTCATATAGATAAAGGCCCAGAAGAGACATCATAGCATTTATTACAAACAGAGGTCACATGACACATACATAGCATACAGGCAACGAAAGCATAACATGTCTGAGTACAGACAACTACAAATGAAAAAGGCTGAGAAGCCTGACTATCTACAAGACCCTCCCAAGGGTACAAGATCGTAGCTGAGGTAACAAGCTAAACGTCGAAGTCCACGCGGAACCACTAGTGAGACTGAAGTCTCTCTGCAAAACATAAATTAAGCAAACGTGAGTACAAAGATACTCAGCAAGATTTACATCAGAACTAGCTAAATATGCATCAGTATCAACAAAGGGGTGGTGGAGTTTGACTGCAGCAAGCCAGCTTTGACTCGGTGGCTATTCTAAACTACGACTGCAAGTAACTCTTTTGAGGTGGCGCACACGAGTCCACATATTCACCAATCAATACACCACTATGGATCCTCTCCCGTCTCCCTACGAGAAGGCCATCCATAGCACTCACGCTTATCTTGCGTGTTTTAGAGTATCCACTTTCACTTGTCTATGAACTGTACAGGTAACCCAGAAGTCCATTACTGCGGACACGGCTATCCGAATAGATCATATATAACCCTGCAGGGGTGTACTTCTCCACACACGCTCTCGCCACTTACCGCCATGTACACGTCATGTATCTCGGCAACCTTCAAGCGGAAGCCTGGCGAGGGTGTCGGCCATGACCTGACTAACTACACAAGTCCCTAGTCCAGGTTTATCGCCTATTTGGGTTCCATCCGTGGGGAGATCCGGCCGGGGTGTCGCTCACGGCCCCAAACGATGTGTACAGGGTTCCCGAGTGACCAAACGGGCGCTCGGTACACCCGGCCACGTACCTGCCGCATCACAGCCCACCCCGAGGGTCAGCGCTGCGCACGACCTCCAATAAACTACAAACACCAGAAACTAGTTGCAACTCCTGGACAAAGGACAAGGGTAGTTAATAAGTCGAGAGAGCTTGGAGCGCCCGGAGCCCAATGCGTGGTAGTAACTGTTCATGGATCAACCAACACAGAACTCAGTTCCTGAGGACGGCTGCAATGAGACAACCCACCATGTACTCCTACATGGCCTCTCATCGCTACCTTTACCAAAGCATGTTCACACACTTAGCTCACACATAGTAGGACATGTTCATCACCCTTCCAATTCATCCCCTATGAATCAGACCTGACACAATTCTAAGCAATAGTAGGCATAACCAGATAGCATGAATGAGTAGGCACAACATGGCTCAAACAACTCCTAGTCATACTAGTGGGTTTCAACTATTTACTGTGGCAATGATATTTCATGCAGTGGAAAGGGGTTCAACTACCGTAGCAGGTAACAGTTGAAGCGTTGTTGTCCTAATGCAGTAAAGAGAGAAAGAGCTAGAGAGTCGGACTGTATCGGAATGCTCAATGGAATTTTGCTTGCCTGGCACTTCTGAAGAGAGTAATAGTTCTTCATCGGTGTCATCGATCACATCGTCGGAACATCGTCTACTGAGAGGGGACAAACACCGGCAAACAAGAGAGAACACAATCAATGCAATGCGACAATATGATGCATGATCATGACATGGCAATATGCTGTTGACTGAGCTAATGCAACTAGCAACCATATTAAATGAAGTTGATTTGAACCAAAGGTTCAAATTCAAACTCCATATGTGATTATTCAAATGCCATTTATTCAAATTGTCCTAAACAGTGGCTGTAAGTTATTCAAACATGCATGAAAATGCCATAAACAGATTCCTTGGATTTTTCTGATCAATTTTCATATATAAATTATTTTCATCTGAGTTATAGATTATTTTCTGTGATTTTTAGAAGTTTTGGCTATTTTCTGAAATAAATAAATCATTTCTGATTTATTTTAAATCACAGAAAATAGTTACTGCGTCAGCACTAGGTCATGCTGACATCAGCAAGTCAACAGGGGCTGGTCCAGTCAAACCTGACCAGTGGGGCCCACTGGTCAGTGACACTTCTAATTAACAAGGTTACTTAGCACTAATTAATCCCAAACTATAATTAAGCAGGACAGGGCCCACACGTCAGTGACTAACTAACTAACCAATTAATTAGCACTAATCTAGGTTAATTAACAGGGCGGGCCCACAAGTCAGTGAGAGTGGGGGTCAAACCCTTGGACAGACGGGGTCAAACCCCGCCGGTCAAAGCGGTCAACCCGCCGGCGTTTAGCCGCCGGCGAGGCTAGACGCGGCGGAGCACGTCGGGTTTCACCTACATGGGCTCTTTTGGCGCGCAGGGAGCAGCTACGGGAAGAGGGCGGAGTGGCACATCCAACGGTGGCGATGGCGGAGGCTCGGGTGGCCGGGGTTATCGCCGGCGACGATCATGGCGGTCGCCGGAGTTCGGGCGAGGTCGAAGCCGTCGCTATGAGGCATGGCGAGGTGCGTGGGGAGGTGCTACGGGCTTCTGCGAGTGCGGTGAAGACGATGGCGTGGTCGGAATCAAACCAACGTGGCTGTGGCCACGACGGCGACGTGCGGTGGCGGCGGCGGGTGCGGCTGAGCTCGGCGTGGTCGCTGTGGTGCACACGAAGGCAAACGGAGAGGGGGGAAAGGGGCGGGAGCTCACAGAGATTCCAGGGGGACAAACGGCGAGCGCGGGGAGGCACGGACGACAACGGAGCATCTCCGGCGATCTGGGGGGGCAGAAGGTTGAAGACGACGGCGATGAGGGCGTTGCGGTGCTCCCTAGCTTGAGTACGTCGACGAATAGGAAGACGGAGCTGCGGCAGTTCTTCTTGGCATGCTGGCGAGGTGTGTGGTGGCCGGTGGCCGCGGTGGTTCAGGGCGGCGGCGGCGACGTGTTCGGTGGTGCGGGGAAGAGAGCCAGGAGAAGGGAGAGAGAGCAAGGAAGAGTGACAGAGAGAGGCAGGGAGGTGCGTGGCAACCTCAGGGCGACGAGGAGACAGGCAGAGAGGTAGGAGGTGGCCACGCCGTGTGGCCACGCGCGGCGAGCACACGCCCTCTTGCCTACTGGAAGGAGGTTGAAGACGGTGGGGCGGCTGGGCTGGGCCAGCTACAGCGCTGGGCCACAGCGGGGCTGCACAGGATCTGGGTCAGCCAGGTAAGGCCCAGATAAGTCCCTCTCTCTTTTATTTGTTTCTGTTTTCTATTTTCTTTCTTTGTAAACTTTAGGGCTTTATTAAAAATGCCAGGGCATTTCCAAAAATCATGAAACCAAGCATGTCTACTGTTTAGAATAAATCCAACAGTAAACATTTTAGTTTATGATTATTTGAGCATTTAAAATAATTAGTAGCATTTAAATGCCCAAATGCAAATACTTTAAGATTTAATTCAAAAATCGAGAATGGTCCTAGAAATATGTGCAACATTTTTGGCAGAGGTTTTTAATCAATCCAAAAATGATGAACTTTTCCAAAGGGCATTTTGGGTTCATTGAAAAAGATTTTAAATTTGACCCTAGGTGAATTCATTTGGTGCTAGGGTTTGAACATCCCCATTTCCAGTTTTCTGAGGAGATGAAACATGATGCACATGAAGACCAAGCAAGACAGGCATGGGCTGGTCTAGGGCTGTGACAGCTCACCCCCACTAAACAAGAATCTCGTCCCGAGATTCAAGCGTAGGGTAAGAAATCAGAGGGGACACTAACTAACACAATCTTCATGATCCAACTGTCCTTCATAAGAATGTTGATTGCTAGCATCATGTTGATCTTGAAACCCTTGCTTTTGAGGTCTTTGTCCAACACGGTGACGATGAAAGAACTCTACAAAATTGATCTTCTGAAAGATCGGGCAACTCGAGATCAACTCATGGAGTGAGACGTTGAAGCATCTCTTGAGCTGAGACACGGAGTACACCTCCAGGGGGATGGAGTGAATTAAACGATGAAGGTTCACCTAGTGGAAATAATTCCACACCTAAGGAGATGGTGATCGAGGTCACCAGATGAGGCACCTTAGAGAAGGTCACTCATAGAGTTATTCCCTTAAGTGGCGAAAAGAATTACTTTTGATATAGAGATCATTGAAATTCTTTATACCAGCTTAAGGTATTCACAAACGAACGTTTGACGGAGTCCGAAAGAATGACATTCTCGGGCCAGAATGGATGATCTGGACTACCTTGTTGAAGACAATACAAGGGATGATTTTGCTTATCATCGGAAATGGATGGGACCCATGGCAAGTCCACTTCTGAAGATAATCCTGAACAACAGTGGCTGAGAACGGTAACCCATGGCAAATTGGCACATTAGTGGTGCAAGCTGGGAACAAAATGCAAATGCTGGGAATGATTCTGGTAACTGGGGTGAATCCCAACAGTAGAAAGTGAATCTACTCTTTGAGAGGTTATAGCATAACCAAGAACACTGGGAGCAATCCCGGTTAGTGCCAGTGATAACACCTAGCGCTTGTGCGTGCTCTCAAGAACTTGAGCATTCCCATATTCATCAAGGTTTTATCAATATCCATGTCAAGGATCCTGGCAACACAACATACGACCATGATGAATAGCGATGGGCGGTGCAGATGCAAAGGAAGATACCACTTTCTCAGATTTCACCTTAGCGGAGTCAAAGGGCAAAATCTAGATGATCGACCGAGAGACATTTAGCACTCCGCTTCTAATGTTCTCCTTGGTGTACTAGGTACCACGGTCAATGCTTAAAAGCATCAACATGGCCATCAAGTAAAGGTCGGACTTCGGGAGCACAAAAGTCCATAAGGAAGAACTAGGGAGTAATTCCTACGAAGTCCTTATGGGGAGGTGGCCAACTTCTTCAATCAAGACAATACAACAATAGGTCTTCCAGCTGGGTGTGTTGGACACGACATCCACTTTACCGGTTATCGAGAGACCAATACTATAGTTCTTGGGAAATGCTCCAACCATCATATCTGCCCGAGATTCCGCTCTGGTTGGTGTCAGGATATTCCAGACGTCATGTCTGGAAACGAAAGTTTGCAACACAAATCGACGAGATGGCGTTGCGAGATTCTCGAGGAGTGAACTACGATAGCAAGCTCCAAAACATGAGCTAGTTCTGCTACGTACCTGTGAACACGTTGTCCCAGACAAGCATGACCATGTAGTAGTCTTATGGTAAAACACCACCGAGTTCTGGTTGGGAACCATCGTCTAGGATATCGAAGTCCTTACATAAGTCATATGATTAGCTCTTATGATGGAACTTCTTCTCCTTGAACAAATCAATCAGTGGCTTGGTGTGCTAGGGATACATATGGAATGAAGATGATCAGTCTATCAGACCATGGAATACTTCGCACGTATGCATGACTGAATTGGGATGATTCTAGAGGAGGTAAAAACAAGCTTTCTCAAATTCACGACGGCAACTTACATCAAGTACTCGTGAATTAGGGAAAACCAATTCTTACATCAAGACATCTACTTCATGAGCTAACACAAAGATGATGCTTACCAAAGTTTCCAATGTTAGCTTAACGTTCAACATGAATCATGGAGAGGATAAGCATGTCGCCGATGGGCTCGACAACAATTCATCGAGGCTTCCATAAAATGGAGTTCCATAACTATGTGAACAAAGTGATAGCATTGGTCAGACCAATAGATGTAGCGGTGTATGCTCGAGGGATCAAACACGAGTAAGACAATATTATAAATACCATTGGTTCTGAATCGACTTGACGATAGCCCACACTCAAATCAAAGTTTGGGCAAGACAATAGGTCCAACAATTGATCACAAGGATCAATCGATGAGGATATCATCTTTCTTCAACAAACACACAAACACAAGGATATCCCTTTGGCAATGAACTAAGTTAGATCAAGCTTTTATCTTCCAACTCTCCAAGTTGTTGTTTAGCTTAACCAACTAGTTCAGGGTATCCAACACAGATTCTTGGAGAAGCGGGTGGTTTATAAGAAAACCAACTTGATTGCGAACTCAACATAGCGGTCAGGGAACAACCTGGTAATACTTCCGAGAAGATATTCGGAAATCACGAACCACCGGTATGTTAAGAAGCTCGAGATCAATCTTGCCTTTTAGGGCAAGACGATATGATCAAAAGAGCGAGAGATTGACACAATCCTAACTCATTGATTGAGGAGTGCACCAGGAATAAGGACTAGGTAGCACGATCAATCTTAGAACGATAATTTGGTAACCAACACACTAAGAATGAGATTATCGTCCATTTGCTACCAAGCAACAGGGTTGCTAGGAGTATTGATTTCACACATCACAATTCACTTGTCAGTATTCCGGTTACAATAACACGGAGGCTAAGGGATAAACGATGATGGCGAGAAGTATCACCTTATCAAAAGTTCATAGGAGGTTGTGCAATTCCCATGACATTCTTGACATAAAGATGGTAATGCTCCAAGATAGAACAGATTAGAAGCTGTATTAGCATTCTCCATCTGCGAAGTACAACTTCTTGGACCCAATTCCTGGATATGGATAAGATACTAGAGTTTGTTTCTCCTAGTCATTCCGGAATAGAATGGCTTGACGGACCACAAGAGTAAAAGGCATCGATGAACACGAGTGCACGACTACTCCTGACTATCAACTGATTGGAGAGGGGGGGGGGTCATAAACGACTAAAAGGGACAACTCAAGGAACATATATCTTTCTGAGTTGTGGATGCATAGATTAGTATGTCGAACTAGTTCAACATATTTCTTCCGGATAATCCATGCAGAAAGGTAGGATTGGCAGAATCACAACGTGGAATAGAGAACTCGTCAAGAGCACTCTGGTTGTGATCTTTTGGTTCAGTGACGAACTTCTGCCATAAGCGGTTCATAGTATTTGGAAGAAGGAAATACCACGGACCTCGAGGACTACCACAAGGATACTAACATCCTAAAGGGACGAGCAAATACTAC
The DNA here is from genome assembly GCA_902687465.1 of Secale cereale. Classification (NCBI taxonomy): domain Eukaryota; kingdom Viridiplantae; phylum Streptophyta; class Magnoliopsida; order Poales; family Poaceae; genus Secale; species Secale cereale. Next base: position 445,919,655 of record LR738715.1, on the reverse strand, counting down.
CAACAGGAGAAAAGTGGAGTGAGTCTTGGGTTCAAGAACCCAGGAATAGAATGCCTACCAACTAAATGGCATCACGGGATGCTTTCAAGAATAATGGCCAGAATCATCACACTGGGAATACAGAGTATTGCTAGATTACTGGGTGATCTTCTATGACACCTAGGGTCATAATAATAGCTACAACATGTATGTCGAGGCAACGAAGTACCTCAACACAACGACTAGTGTGGTTAATCTGGCCCAAAGGAGCATCGGGAACAGGAGGAAGGGATTTGCAATCACATCAGATTGTTTAGAAACCTGGGAAGACTCGGACAGCATAACGGCTGTAAATGCTCGAAAATACTTTTGAGACTCACGCAAAAGGATAGCATATCCACTTAACATCATAATGTCAAGGTTCTAAGACCAACAGTTGAACAAACGGAAGTAGTAGAAACTGAACTGAGGGTTGAATCCACAATTAACGTGATCCTGATAAATAGAATGAGAATCCTAGTTCTTAATCCCCGTAGAAGAAGAAGGTGACTCAGATCAGAAGGTCATAGGGTAAAGGAGTAAAAATAGCCTTACGTTCCCTTCCACAATCAATTCCCTTATATAACTAAAGAATTTCTAGACACGACTTCGACCAGTTTGGCTTACTAATCCTATAGGCAGTCAGGCTCTGATACCAAAGCTGTCAGGACCCCGATCCTAAGTCACATAGGTCTAGCCTATAACACATCATATCACTTTGCGGCCTCACGCATGGTATCCCCACGGGTGCCACCTTACCTGGCCAGGGACCGTTTGCGCATTTTGGCACACGTATATGATAGTGTCGCTAGCATCCATATGACAGAGAACCCGGGCCGACATGACTAGTTATAAACCAAAAGTGGCACTAAATTACAGAGACAGGCATACATGACCCAACAACGAACGTGTCGGTCATCAACGTATGAACCCAAGTCGTAGCAAGCTACAAGGACTTAAAGGAACAACGCGTGACATTTCCCCTATGGGAAAGACACATGAACGAAGAAGGACACATGCCGACCAGCCTAAGTGTTCCGGAGCAGTAGCAAGCTACCAAGGCTCAGTGGAAGCACTAGGAGACATTTCCCTGTAAGATAGGCTACCAAAGGTAAACAACTAGGTGTCGGATCCCACACATAGCAATACACATTACACGTACGCATAACATGCAAGTATGTGCTGTACAACAAGGCATCACAACATAACTCAACAACTCATATAGATAAAGGCCCAGAAGAGCCATCATAGAATTTATTACAAACAGAGGTCACATGACCCAACATACAGAGCATACAGGCAACGGAAGCATAACATGTCTGAGTACAGACAACTACAAATGAAAAAGGCTGAGAAGCCTGACTATCTACAAGACCCTCCCAAGGGTACAAGATCGTAGCTGAGGTAACAAGCTAAACGTCGAAGTCCACGCGGAACCACTAGTGAGACTGAAGTCTCTCTGCAAAACATAAATTAAGCAAACGTGAGTACAAAGATACTCAGCAAGACTTACATCAGAACTAGCTAAATATGCATCAGTATCAACAAAGGGGTGGTGGAGTTTGACTGCAGCAAGCCAGCTTTGACTCGGTGGCTATTCTAAACTACGACTGCAAGTAACTCTTTTGAGGTGGCGCACACGAGTCCACATATCCACCAATCAATACACCACTATGGATCCTCTCCCGTCTCCCTACAGGAAGGCCATCCATAGCACTCACGCTTATCTTGCGTGTTTTAGAGTATCCACTTTCACTTGTCTATGAACTGTACAGGTAACCCAGAAGTCCATTACTGCGGACACGGCTATCCGAATAGATCATATATAACCCTGCAGGGGTGTACTTCTCCACACACGCTCTCGCCACTTACCGCCATGTACACGTCATGTATCTCGGCAACCTTCAAGCGGAAGCCTGGCGAGGGTGTCGGCCACGACCTGACTAACTACACAAGTCCCTAGTCCAGGTTTATCGCCTATTTGGGTTCCATCCGTGGGGAGATCCGGCCGGGGTGTCGCTCACGGCCCCAAACGATGTGTACAGGGTTCCCGAGTCACCAAACAGGCGCTCGGTACACCCGGCCACGTACCTGCCACATCACAGCCCACCCCGAGGGTCAGCGCTGCGCACGACCTCCAGTAAACTACAAACACCATAAACTAGTTGCAACTCCTGGACAGAGGACAAGGGCAGTTAATAAGTCGAGAGAGCTTGGAGCGCCCGGAGCCCAATGCGTGGTAGTAACTGTTCATGGATCAACCAACACAGAACTCAGTTCTTGAGGACGGCTGCAATGAGACAACCCACTATGTACTCCTGCATGGCCTCTCATCGCTACCTTTACCAAAGCGTGTTCACACACTTAGCTCACACATAGTAGGACATGTTCATCACCCTTCCAATTCATCCCCGATGAATCAGACCTGACACAATTCTAAGCAATAGCAAGCATAACCAGATAGCATGAATGAGTAAGCACAACATGGCTCAAACAACTCCTACTCATACTAGTGGGTTTCAACTATTTACTGTGGCAATGATAGGTCATGCAGTGGAAAGGGGTTCAACTACCGCAGCAGGTAACAGTTGAAGCGTTGTTGTCCTAATGCAGTAAAGAGAGCAAGAGCTAGAGAGTGGGATTGTATCGGAATGCTCAATGGAACTTTGCTTGCCTAGCACTTCTGAAGATAGTAATAGTTCTTCATCGGTGTCATCGATCACATCGTCGGAACATCGTCTACTGAGAGGGGACAAACACCGGCAAACAAGAGAGAACACAATCAATGCAATGCGACAATATGATGCATGATCATGACATGGCAATATGCTGTTGACTGAGCTAATGCAACTAGCAACCATATTAAATGAAGTTGATTTGAACCAAAGGTTCAAATTCAAACTCCATATGTGATTATTCAAATGCCATTTATTCAAATTGTCCTAAACAGTGGCTGTAAGTTATTCAAACATGCATGAAAATGCCATAAACATATTCCTTGGATTTTTCTGATCAATTTTCATATATAAATTATTTTCATCTGAGTTATAGATTATTTTTTGTGATTTTTAGAAGTTTTGGCTATTTTCTGAAATAAATAAATCATTTCTGATTTATTTTAAATCACAGAAAATAGTTACTGCGTCAGCACTAGGTCATGCTGACATCAGCAAGTCAACAGGGGCTGGTCCAGTCAAACCTGACCAGTGGGGCCCACTGGTCAGTGACACTTCTAATTAACAAGGTTACTTAGCACTAATTAATCCCAAACTATAATTAAACAGGACAGGGCCCACACGTCAGTGACTAACTAACTAACCAATTAATTAGCCCTAATCTAGGTTAATTAACAGGGCGGGCCCACAAGTCAGTGAGAGAGGGGGTCAAACCCTTGGACAGACAGGGTCAAACCCCGCCGGTCAAAGCGGTCAACCCGCCGGCGTTTAGCCGCCGGCGAGGCTAGACGCGGCGGAGCACGTCGGGTTTCACCTACATGGGCTCTTTTGGCGCGCAGGGAGCAGCTACGGGAAGAGGGCGGAGTGGCGCATCCAACGGTGGCGATGGCGGAGGCTGGGGTGGCCGGGATTATCGCCGGCGACGATCATGGCGGTCGCCGGAGTTCGGGCGAGGTCGAAGCCGTCGCTATGAGGCATGGCGAGGTGCGTGGGGAGGTGCTACGGGCTTCTGCGAGTGCGGTGAAGACGATGGCGTGCTCGGAATCAAACCAACGTGGCTGTGGCCACGACGGCGACGTGCGGTGGCGGCGGCGGGTGCGGCTGAGCTCGGCGTGGTCGCTGTGGTGCACACGAAGGCAAACGGAGAGGGGGGAAAGGGGCGGGAGCTCACAGAGATTCCAGGGGGACAAACGGCGAGCGTGGGGAGGCACGGACGACGACGGAGCATCTCCGG
>LR738715.1:445874693-445911304 GCA_902687465.1 Secale cereale | reverse complement strand
GATAATTTGGTAACCAACACACTAAGAATGAGATTATCGTCCATTTGCTACCAAGCAACAGGGTTGCTAGGAGTATTGATTTCACACATCACAATTCACTTGTCAGTATTCCGGTTACAATAACACGGAGGCTAAGGGATAAACGATGATGGCGAGAAGTATCACCTTATCAAAAGTTCATAGGAGGTTGTGCAATTCCCATGACATTCTTGACATAAAGATGGTAATGCTCCAAGATAGAACAGATTAGAAGCTGTATTAGCATTCTCCATCTACGAAGTACAACTTCTTGGACCCAATTCCTGGATATGGATAAGATACTAGAGTTTGTTTCTCCTAGTCATTCCAGAATAGAATGGCTTGACGGACCACAAGAGTAAAAGGCATCGATGAACACGAGTGCACGACTACTCCTGACTATCAACTGATTGGAGAGGGGGGGTCATAAACGACTAAAAGGGACAACTCAAGGGACATATATCTTTCTGAGTTGTGGATGCATAGATTAGTATGTCGAACTAGTTCAACATATTTCTTCCGGATAATCCATGCAGAAAGGTAGGATTGGCAGAATCACAACGTGGAATAGAGAACTCGTCAAGAGCACTCTGGTTGTGATCCTTTGGTTCAGTGACGAACTTCTGCCATAAGCGGTTCATAGTATTTGGAAGAAGGAAATACCACGGACCTCGAGGACTACCACAAGGTTACTAACATCCTAAAGGGACGAGCAAATACTACCAACAGGAGAAAAGTGGAGTGAGTCTTGGGTTCAAGAACCCAGGAATAGAATGCCTACCAACTAAATGGCATCACGGGATGCTTTCAAGAATAATGGCCAGAATCATCACACTGGGAATACAGAGTATTGCTAGATTACCGGGTGATCTTCTATGACACCTAGGGTCATAATAATAGCTACAACATGTATGTCGAGGCAACGAAGTACCTCAACACAACGACTAGTGTGGTTAATCTGGCCCAAAGGAGCATCGGGAACAGGAGGAAGGGATTTGCAATCGCATCAGATTGTTTAGAAACCTGGGAAGACTCGGACAGCATAACGGCTGTAAATGCTCGAAAATACTTTTGAGACTCACGCAAAAGGATAGCATATCCACTTAACATCATAATGTCAAGGTTCTAAGACCAACAGTTGAACAAACGGAAGTAGTAGAAACTGAACTGAGGGTTGAATCCACAATTAACGTGATCCTGATAAATAGAATGAGAATCCTAGTTCTTAATCCCCGTAGAAGAAGAAGGTGACTCAGATCAGAAGGTCATAGGGTAAAGGAGTAAAAATAGCCTTACGTTCCCTTCCACAATCAATTCCCTTATATAACTAAAGAATTTCTAGACACGACTTCGACCAGTTTGGCTTACTAATCCTATAGGCAGTCAGGCTCTGATACCAAAGCTGTCAGGACCACGATCCTAAGTCACATAGGTCTAGCCTATAACACATCATATCACTTTGCGGCCTCACGCATGGTATCCCCACGGGTGCCACCTTACCTGGCCCGGGACCGTTTGCGCATTTTGGCACACGTATATGATAGTTTCGCTAGCATCCATATGATAGAGAACCCGGGCCGACATGACTAGTTATAAACCAAAAGTGGCACTAAATTACAGAGACAGGCATACACGACCCAACAACGAACGTGTCGGTCATCAACGTATGAACCCAAGTCATAGCAAGCTACAAGGACTTAAAGGAACAACGCGTGACATTTCCCCTAAGGGACAGACACATGAACGAAGAAGGACACATGCCGACCAGCCTAAGTGTTCCGGAGCAGTAGCAAGCTACCAAGGCTCAGTGGAAGCACTAGGAGACATTTCCCTGTAAGATAGGCTACCAAAGATAAACAACTAGGTGTCGGATCCCACACATAGCAATACACATTACACGTACGCATAACATGCAAGTATGTGTTGTACAACAAGGCATCACAACATAACTCAACAACTCATATAGATAAAGGCCCAGAAGAGCCATCATAGCATTTATTACAAACAGAGGTCACATGACCCAACATACAGAGCATACAGGCAACGGAAGCATAACATGTCTGAGTACAGACAACTACAAATGAAAAAGGCTGAGAAGCCTGACTATCTACAAGACCCTCCCAAGGGTACAAGATCGTAGCTGAGGTAACAAGCTAAACGTCGAAGTCCACGCGGAACCACTAGTGAGACTGAAGTCTCTCTGCAAAACATAAATTAAGCAAACGTGAGTACAAAGATACTCAGCAAGACTTACATCAAAACTAGCTAAATATGCATCAGTATCAACAAAGGGGTGGTGGAGTTTGACTGCAGCAAGCCAGCTTTGACTCGGTGGCTATTCTAAACTACGACTGCAAGTAACTCTTTTGAGGTGGCGCACATGAGTCCACATATTCACCAATCAATACACCACTATGGATCCTCTCCTGTCTCCCTACGAGAAGGCCATCCATAGCACTCACGCTTATCTTGGGTGTTTTAGAGTATCCACTTTCACTTGTCTATGAACTGTACAGGTAACCCAGAAGTCCATTACCGCGGACACGGCTATCCGAATAGATCATATATAACCCTGCAGGGGTGTACTTCTCCACACACGCTCTCGCCACTTACCGCCATGTACACGTCATGTATCTCGGCAACCTTCAAGCGGAAGCCTGGCGAGGGTGTACTAGTAGAAAACAGGGCATTGGTCCAGCCCATTAGCCCCGGTTCAATCTAGAACCGGGACCAATGGGGGTACTGGACCCGGTTCGTTAGCCCAGGGGGCCGGCCGGGCCACGTGGGCCATTGGTCCCGGTTCGTCTGGACCTATTGGTCCCTGTTGGAGCTAAAAACCGGGACCAATGGCTCTTGCTCCTGGCCCACCACTATTGGTCCCGGTTGGTTTTATGAACCGGGACCAAAGGCACCCCTTTAGTCCCGGTTTGTAGAACCAACCGGGACCAGTGAGTTGCCTATATAAACCCCCTCACTCAAGAGCAGAGCTCACTGCTCTGTTTTTTTTCTGGCCGAGGGGGAGAGGGGTTAGTGGTGCTCTAGCTCACCTCCTATGCACACAACATGTTCGGTGGAATGCCCGAGCCACACTAGTTAAGCTTTTCTCCTCTCGAAGCTCTATTTTCTCCGAGATTTGTCTAGGTTTAGCGGTTCGTCACGTCCCGTCCCCGTCTTCGCCGCCGTCGATCGCCCCCGCCGATCTCGTCACCGGCACCACCGTGGTAAGCCTCTTGTTATGTCCATGCTTTTCTTACTTTTATTATTGCTTTAGATAGATATTTGTCTAATTTTCTTACGTTTATTATTGCTTGTTATTATATAGTGCGATGGTTTTGATATCCGCCCACGTGGGCCCTCGTCCGGTCTACGATTCGGATGTGGTATATTATCTTTAATTTATAACTATTTGTTTTAGTGCTTATGATAGTTATGCCGACCAACCTGACATGCATAGATGTTTTATTATGTCTAGGAGGTAGTTGAACCGGAAATTCCAACCGACCCTCTTGTGGAGAGGTTAAATTTAGTTGAAGAGGAAAACATTTCGTTAAAGAAAAAATTGGAAAAAATGGAGGAGGAGAAGATGGAATTGGAGTTGCATGTTGCGGAAGTTATCGATGATCACAAGATCAAGATGGACCCTATTGTCGAGAGGTTAAATTTAGTTGAAGAAGAAAACAAATTCTTGAAGGAAAAAATAACAAAATTGTGGACGAGAAGATGATATTGGAGTTGCATGTTGCGGATTTCGTCGATGATCACAAGATCAAGATGGATGCAATGCGGTTGAAGATTAAAAAGATTAGAAAATATGCCATTCATACCGAGGCTTGGTATCATTATGCTATTGGATCAATTGTTACCTTGGTTGCGATTATGATAGCATTTGTTTTCGCATAGAAATGTTTTACATAGTTTCGATGTGTATGGAGAGCTATATGTTGTTAGATGAGAACTATATATGTATGTACTTTGGTTTTAATGTGATGATGAACTTTTATCCATTTGGTCACTTAATTATCTATTTATGATGTTCTGTAATGGTTTTTGACACACTTAATTATATATAAATGCACGCAGATGAACCGCCAATGGATGTACGGTGACAGACACACCTCCGAGTACATTAAGGGCGTGCGTGAGTTTCTAAATGCGGCAGAGGCAAACAAGAAGAATGGTTTTATGTGTTGTCCATGCACTAAATGTGTGAATACGATGTCTTACTCTAACCAGAAAATCCTTCACTCCCACCTGCTTTACAAGGGTTTCATGCCACACTATAATGTTTGGACGAGGCACGGAGAAATAGGGGTTATGATGGAAGACGGCGAAGAAGAAGAGTACGATGACAACTATGTGCCCCCTGAATACGGTGATGCTGCAATGGGGGAGCTGGTGAAGATCAAGAGGAACCAGACGATGTGCCCAATGATGCTGCAACGGGTGAAGCTGCTGAAGATCAAGAGGAACCAAATGATGATCTTCGCCGGGTCATTGTCGATGCAAGGACACAATGCGAAAGTCAAAAGGAGAAGCTGAAGTTCGATCGCATGTTAGAGGATCACAAAAAAGGGTTGTACCCCAATTGCGAAAATGGCAACACAAAGCTCGGTACCGTATTGGAATTGCTGCAGTGGAAGGCAGAGAATGCTGTGGCTGACAAAGGATTTGAGAAGCTACTGAAAATATTGAAGAAGAAGCTTCCGAAGGATAACGAATTGCCCGACAGTACATACGCAGCAAAGAAGGTCGTATGCCCTCTAGGATTGGAGGTGCAGAAGATACATGCATGCCCTAATGACTGCATCCTCTACCGCGGTGCATACAACGATCTGAACGCATGCCCGGTATGCGGTGCATTGCGGTATAAGATCAGACGAGATGACCCTGGTGATGTTGATGGCAAGCCCGCCAGGAAGAGGGTTCCTGCGAAGGTGATGTGGTATGCTCCTATAATACCACGGTTGAAACGTTTGTTTAGAAACAGAGAGCATGCCAAGTTGATGCGATGGCACAGTGAGGACCGTAAGAAAGACGGGAAGTTGAGAGCACCCGCTGACGGGTCGCAATGGAGAAAAATCGAGAGAAAGTACTGGGAGGAGTTTGCAAAGGACGCAAGGAATGTATGGTTTGCTTTAAGCGCGGATGGCATTAATCCTTTCGGGGAGCAGAGCAGCAATCACAGCACCTGGCCCGTGACTCTATGTATGTATAACCTTCCTCCTTGGATGTGCATGAAGCGGAAGTTCATTATGATGCCAGTTCTCATCCAAGGCCCTAATGATACAGGGTGGAACCCTAATCAGCGGATCTTTCACGTTTGGAGGTTGGCACACGATGAACACGGGGAATCACAAGGGAAAGATGGGGAAACACAAGAGGAAAACACTCAATCAACACGAAAGCAATCACACAAATGCTAGATTCGCGATACAAGGTCGAGATACATGATCCAAAGTCAACGCCGGTGATACAAAGATAGTCTTCTCCGTGAGGAGGTCTTGGAATCCCGTGGGATCTTCCCGTTAGGGGTCTTGAATCCAGAGGTGGATCTTCTCCGTAGAGGCGCACCGGTCTCGTGGGAGAAATCCACACAAGTGTCAAATGAGCTAAACCACAGCTAACCCTAAACGGAATGAGGAGAGGAGTATATATAGTCTACGGGGCGAACGGGTACATGGGCCTCGGCCCAGGGGGCTGCACGCAGGCAGATCAGGGGCCGGATGTCCGGGCGGCGGCCCGGATGTCCGGGTCTTCGAGGGGTGCCGGACGTCCGGGGCGAGGAGCCGGATGTCCGGGCTGGAGCGGCCTGGTCTCGGGTGCTCTCTGGACAGAAGCGCCGGATTTCCGGGCCCGGGGCCAGATGTCCGGGCCATGCTTGGCCGGATGTCCGGGCCCTGGCCGGATGTCCGGGCCCTGTAGCTTCAGTTGCTGCTGGCCTTCTGTAGTTGATGGCCCAGGTGCCGGATGTCCGGGCCATGGGGCCGGATGTCCGGGGCCTGGAGTTCCCTTCTGCCCTTCTCGATGGATCAGTTCGTCCGTGGCCTTGGGGACTTGTCCATCTTCACGCTCTTCTCCGAAGCGGTCTCCTTCACACCTGAGCACACAAAGCACACTCGCTTGAGGTAGCAACCATGTCTCGCAAGATTCATAAGGAAGTTGGGCTAGGAGTGACGTCACCTCGGTCTCGAAAGCTCTAGCACGAGCACGTGTCATCGGTCCTCGAGGCACTTGAGGGGGTGAAGGAGGGTCCATGGTGATGGCCCTAGGATACACCGTATCATCTCCCCTCCCTTGGGAAAGATCCGACCTCGGATCGAAATCTTCATCACCATGGAAAGGAGAGAGGTCCTTGATGTTGAAAGTATCGCTCACGGAGTACTTGTCTCGTGGGATGTCGATCTTGTAGGCGTTGTCGTTGTAGCGTGCTAGCACCTTGAAGGGTCCGTCGGCGCGAGGTAGAAGCTTGGACTTGCGCTCGAGTGGGAAGCGGTCCTTGCGAAGGTGAAGCCAAACAAGATCTCCCGGTTGGAACACCATCGGTGCCTTGTTGACGTTGAGCTTTGTGGCGCGACGGTGGACTTGTCGCTCGATCATCGCCCTTGTGTGATACAGGGTGGAACCCTAATCAGCAGATCTTTCACGAAATGGAGGGGATGCCACGATGAACACGAAGAACACGAGAGGGAACACGAGGGAAAACACGAGAGAATCACTCAAACCAACAAGAACAAGTCACACATATGCTAGATCCTCGAAACACAAAGAGATACAAGATCCAAGATCAACAAGGGACGATACAAAGGGTAACCGGTTCTTCTCCGTGAGGAGGTCTTGATATCCCTGGGGATCTTCACCGATGAAGGAGGTCCTGAATCCGTAGTGGATCTTCTCCGTAGAGGGGCCGCAGTCACTCACAAGGAGATGAACCACTAGATGAGCAAAGCTCTAGGTATCAAATGAGCTATCACTAAGCTAACCCTCAAATGGAGGAGGGGGAGGAGTATATATAGTCTAGGTCCACGAAGGGGTAAGTGGGAGAGGGATACATGGGCCTCAGGCCCGTCTCTGCGCGCAGGCAGGCGCCGGATGTCCGGGCCGGGGGCCGGATGTCCGGCGGCTCGCGAGGAGCCGGATGTCCGGGCCTCTGGCCGGATGTCCGGGCTGAGCGTGGCCGGCTTCGGTTGCCTTCTGTGATGAGGGGCCGGATTTCCGGCGAAGGGGCCGGATGTCCGGGGCTTCGAGTGGAGCCGGATGTCCGGGGCATGGGGCCGGATGTCCGGGCTTGCGGTGCTAGCTTCTGTGAAGGGGCGCCGGATGTCCGGGCTTGGGGGCCGGATGTCCGGGGCCTGTAGATGCCGGTCCTTCTTCCTTCTCTTCCACGCGCACTTGGCCTTGGTCCTTGGGTTCTCCATGGTCCCCTTGGGTGTTCCTGAACATGCATAGCACATATATTTGAGGTAGTAGGCATGTCTCACATGTAGAAAGTGGAGGTTCAGAGAGGAGCGAGTGAACCTTGTGTCCAATTGTGTGTAGTTGAGGCCTCGTCGAGTGAACATGGGGATGATCATGGGATACTCCGTATCACACGTGTTCACTTGACCCCTTCGAGGATGGTATACTACTTGACACTCCACTCGTGTGCATGCATAGGTATTGTCGGAGCTTCACGGACGACGACGAGGAGTGCAAGCGCCGAGGAACACCTACACCATCCGCGAGGGAAGCTTGGAAGAGAAGACGGAAGAAGACGGAGCGGCTGAAGTTACAGCCCGGACATCCGGCGCCAGCCCGGACATCCGGCAACCTGCCCGGACATCCGGCGCTTCAGCAGAGGCCGGACATCCGGCATCACCCCGGAAATCCGGCAAGGGCAACAGAAGCACCCGAAGAACGGCCATCGCCAGGCCGGACATCCGGCCCGTGCTCGGACATCCGGCCTCCCATGAACGGCCGGACATCCGGCCCCCAGCCCGGACATCCGGCGCCTGCCTGCGCGCAGAGTCGGGCCAGAGGCCCATGTATCCTCTCCCACTTACCCCTTCGTGTACTAGACTATATATACTCCTCCACCTCCACCATTTTAGGGTTAGCAATGGTTTAGCTCATATGAGAGATAGAGCTTTGCTCATCCATCCCGGATCTACTCCACGAGAGAGACCGCGGCCCCTCTACGGAGAAGATCCACCTTGGATTCAAGACCCCTAGCGGGAAGATCCTTCACGGATTCAAGACCTCCTCTTGGAGATGAACTTTACCTTGTATCTTTCCCTTTGTTGTTCATGTACCGTGTGATCTTGTGTGTTTGATTGTCTAGTGGATGTGTGATTGGACTTGTTCTTGTGTGTTTCCTCTCGTGTTTTCCCCCGTTTCCCTTTGTGTTCTTCGTGTTCATCGTGGGATCCCCTCCATTTCGTGAAAGATCTGCTGATTAGGGTTCCACCCTGTATCATACTAGCTCGAGGAGATTGTTGTATGGTTGGAAGTCCGCAATCTTCTTGATGGGATAGTTGAGTCCATTCAAGAATCGCGCCATAGTTTGCTCATCATCTTCCGTGATGTTCGCTCGTATCATGGCAATCTCCATCTCCTTGTAGTACTCTTCAACGGACTTGGTACCTTGCTTGAGGAGTTGTAGCTTTTTGAACAAGTCTCGGTTGTAGTGTGTAGGCACGAAGCGTGCTCTCATCAATTCCTTCATTTGAGCCCAAGTGGTGATAGGAGGTTCGCCTTTGGCTTCTCTTCTCTCTATGATTTGCTCCCACCAAATGAGAACATAGTCTTGGAACTCAAGTGATGCCATAGCGATCTTCTTCTCTTCATCGAAGTTGTGAAGGCGAAAGATCTTGTCAACTTTCAATGCCCATGAGAGGTAGTCTTCGGGATCAATGCTTCCGGAAAACTTTGGCATGGTGAACTTGAGCTTGCCATAGCGATGCTCGTCGTTGTTTCCTTGTCTATTGGGAGGATGATCTCGGTTTTGGCGGTTTGCCATATCTTGTTGCTCTTGTTGAGGAAGATGTTCTTGTTGGGGTTGTTGCTCTTGCCGCGCGTGAGGAGGAGCTTCTTCTTGCCTTCTTGCTAGATGGCGCCTTTCTTGCATCTCATCTCGAAGAAAATCCTCTTCTTGACGAGTGTGTCGATTGCGGGCGGCCACATTGCGGTGTGCATCTTGTAAAGCACGTTGCGCCTCCATAGCTTGAGCTTCTCGACGTTGTTGTGCTTGGTGGTTAGCCTCGGCATCTTGTTCTTCTTGATATTGGCGAGCTCGCTCTTGTTGTTGTTGGCGTAGTCGTTGCCGTTCTTGTGCTTGCTCAAGTGTAGCTTGGTTTTGACGACGTCGATTTTCGTGTTCGTCGAATAGCTCTTGGGAACTCTTGTCATGTAGAGGTTGCCGATGTTCGTGTCGAGCTTGACGTGTGGCTTGACGAAGAGTGTTTGACGTAGGTGTACTTGAGTCTTGCGTTGAGTCGGTATGTCGACTTGAGCGTGTTCGTCGATGAGATGATGTTGAGGAAGAACGTCGGTTGATGATCAATGTCCGTAGCTCATTGTATTGAGTAGACATGTTGGTGTTGATTAGGTCGATTTGCTCCTTGGTGCTTTGTTGGAATTGTCGCGCGTCCTCGGCAACTTGACCAATGTACTCTCGCATAGCTTCACTCTCTTGATGTAGAGCTCGTTGGACACCGAATAGATGTAGTTTGGTGACGTAGTTGTTCGCTTCTTGAGGATCATCGAAGATCGGGTTGGTAGATGAACTTGGCCTATCCATCATCACAAGCAAGTATGTGAGTGGGAGAAAGGAGAAGACAATATCAATGTACCTTAACCGAGGTTGAAAATGGATCAATGATCACTCAACAATGTAACCCGGAAATAGCACTATTGGTATCACTTCGTGTCGATTCTCACACCTACAAGTAAAGCTTTGAGAGGAGCTTGGTTAGGATGTGGCACAAATTCAATGCAATCGTCAAAATGACTCAAAGATGTTGAAAATGGTTCACAAATTTGCTCATGCAACGAGTAGATCACTAGCAAAGAGTAGCACACGGAACACACGCACGGATAGATAAATGTGGTTGTGCAACCAAGGATGAGCGAAAAATGTGGTAAACCACGGAAAATGCTCGTGTTGCACAACGCTAGAGAGACGCTAACCGATTGCTTAATAGGCGGATACGCACTTGTGCACGACCTATATGGGCAAAGCGTAACGACTATCTATCACAAGTATGCTATGAGTGTATGATGTGCCGATGCTTGAGCACAAGATGATGTTGCTATGTATGATCTCTTTGGATGCAAGGCGTATGATGCTATTGTTTCTTTGCTTGGATTGGCTCTTTTGCTTAAAAGCTTTGGAGCTCTTTCTTTGGGCACATATGTATGCTTCACGTATCAAGGTAGCTATTGTGTATGCGGAGCACTCTTGTGGCACACGTGGATATGCAAGATACCAAGATGATGTGATGTTACTCACAATGATGTGGTATGCAATATCTATGACTATCACTAATGTGCACAAGTGTCGTGGCCCGGCAATACTCAAATGGCTAGTCTCAATGGGAAAGCTACGCAAAGATGGTTCATAGGGTGACAATGCAATTGCAAGATAGAATGAGCGAAGTGTCGTCGATGTTACCGTCCTTGCCGAAGTTGAGCGGTGGTGTTGTCGAAGTCTTGCCGTCCCAAGGTAGCCTAAACATCCAAGGAAACGGTGAAACCACAACTCAAGTATCCACGGCAAATGGAGACAAATTTTCCAAATTCGAAGCGGGTAAGCGATGGTGGATGCGGAAAAGGTGGTGGTATGCGGAAGAAATGGTGGAGCACCGAACGAAAATGGCGGAGAGGTGGGGAAATGGCTGCGGGAGGCCGGATGTCCGGGCCAAAGGCCGGATGTCCGGGCCGGGCCGGATGTCCGGGGCACGGGCCGGATGTCCGGGGTGCCCGAGCCAGCAAGAACACGATGCAACGGTGGTTTCGTGGCAAAAATTCGGCGGATTTTTCGGATGAAATTTGGGGAAAAGTGGAGGAAAAGCTAGATCCACACGTGGCACAGCAAATCCATGGAACAAATTCAACAAAATCTTGCCAAATCAACAGATCACAGAAAATTTTTGGGGCTCTTTTTGTGGGGAATTTTTCGAAATTAGGAAGAACACGACAAAAACAGGCTAGAAAACGAAGTGTGGGGCTCCAAAATCGTGAGAAACCTTTGCTCTAGATACCATATGATACAGGGTGGAACCCTAATCAGCGGATCTTTCACGTTTGGAGGTTGGCACACGATGAACACGGGGAATCACAAGGGAAAGATGGGGAAACACAAGAGGAAAACACTCAATCAACACGAAAGCAATCACACAAATGCTAGATTCGCGATACAAGGTTGAGATCCATGATCCAAGGTCAACAACGGTGATACAGATAGTCTTCTCCCGGAGGAGGTCTTGGAATCCCGTGGGATCTTCCCGTTAGGGGTCTTGAATCCAGAGGTGGATCTTCTCCGTAGAGGCGCACCGGTCTCGTGGGAGAAATCCACACAAGTGTCAAATGAGCTAAACCACAGCTAACCCTAAACGGAATGAGGAGAGGAGTATATATAGTCTACGGGGCGAACGGGTACATGGGCCTCGGCCCAGGGGGCTGCACGCAGGCAGATCAGGGGCCGGATGTCCGGGCGGCGGCCCGGATGTCCGGGTCTTCGAGGGGTGCCGGACGTCCGGGGCGAGGAGCCGGATGTCCGGGCTGGAGCGGCCTGGTCTCGGGTGCTCTCTGGACAGAAGCGCCGGATTTCCGGGCCCGGGGCCGGATGTCCGGGCCATGCTTGGCCGGATGTCCGGGCCCTGGCCGGATGTCCGGGCCCTGTAGCTTCAGTTGCTGCTGGCCTTCTGTAGTTGATGGCCCAGGTGCCGGATGTCCGGGCCATGGGGCCGGATGTCCGGGGCCTGGAGTTCCCTTCTGCCCTTCTCGATGGATCATTTCGTCCGTGGCCTTGGGGACTTGTCCATCTTCACGCTCTTCTCCGAAGCGGTCTCCTTCACACCTGAGCACACAAAGCACACTCGCTTGAGGTAGCAACCATGTCTCGCAAGATTCATAAGGAAGTTGGGCTAGGAGTGACGTCACCTCGGTCTCGAAAGCTCTAGCACGAGCACGTGTCATCGGTCCTCGAGGCACTTGAGGGGGTGAAGGAGGGTCCATGGTGATGGCCCTAGGATACACCGTATCACCTAAGCAACCCGGCAACGACATTGATGTGTACCTAAGGCCATTAGTTGAAGAACTTTTACAGCTGTGGAATGGAAACGGTGTACGTGCGTGGGATGAGCACAAACAGGAGGAATTTGACCTAAAGGCGTTGCTGTTCGTGACCATCAACGATTGGCCCGCTCTCAGTAACCTTTCAGGACAGACAAACAAAGGATACCACGCATGCACGCACTGTTTAGATGACACTGAAAGTATATACCTGGACAAGTGCAGGAAGAATGTGTACCTGGGCCATCGTCGATTTCTTCCGACCAACCATCAATGTCGAAAGAAAGGCAAGCATTTCAAAGGCGAGGCAGATCACCGGAAGAAGCCCGCCATGCGTACCGGTGATCACGTACTTGCTATGGTCAATGATTTACACGTAATCTTTGGAAAGGGCCCCGGCGCACTAGCTGTTCTGAATGACGATGAGGGACACGCACCCATGTGGAAGAAGAAATCTATATTTTGGGACCTACCCTACTGGAAAGACCTAGAGGTCCGCTCTTCAATCGACGTGATGCACGTGACGAAGAACCTTTGCGTGAACCTTCTAGGCTTCTTGGGCGTGTATGGAAAGACAAAAGATACAGCTGAGGCACGGGAGGACCTGCAACGTTTGCACGAAAAAGACGGCTTCCCTCCGAAGCAGTATGAAGGTCCTGCCAGCTATGCTCTTACGAAAGAAGAGAAAGAAATCTTCTTTGAATGCCTTCTCAGTATGAAGGTCCCGACTGGCTTCTCGTCGAATATAAAGGGAATAATAAATATGGCAGAGAAAAAGTTCCAGAACCTAAAGTCTCATGACTGCCATGTGATTATGACGCAACTGCTCCCGGTTGCATTGAGGGGGCTTCTACCGGAAAACGTCCGATTAGCCATTGTGAAGCTATGTGCATTCCTCAATGCAATCTCTCAGAAGGTGATCGATCCAGAAATCGTACCAAGGCTAAGGAGTGATGTGGCGCAATGTCTTGTCAGTTTCGAGCTTGTGTTCCCACCATCCTTCTTCAATATCATGACACACGTCCTAGTTCATCTAGTCGACGAGATTGTCATTCTGGGGCCCGTATTTCTACACAATATGTTCCCCTTTGAGAGGTTCATGGGAGTCCTAAAGAAATATGTCCGTAACCGCGCAAGGCCAGAAGGAAGCATCTCCATGGGCCATCAAACAGAGGATGTCATCGGGTTTTGTGTTGACTTCATTCCTGGCCTTAATAAGATAGGTCTCCCTAAATCGCGGTACGAGGGGAGACTGACTGGAAAAGGCACGCTTGGAAGGGACTCAATAATATGCAGGGGGGGATATTCTTGGTCTCAAGCACACTACACAGTTCTACAGAACTCTACATTGGTGACCCCGTATGTCGATGAACACAAGAACAGTCTGCGCTCCAAACACCCGAAGCAGTGCGACGACTGGATTACACGTGAACACATCAGGACTTTCAGCAGTTGGTTGGAAACACGTCTCAGAGGTGACAACACTGTTTGTGATGAGTTGTACTTGTTGTCCAGGGGACCATCTTCGACTGTATTGATTTACAAAGGATACGAGATAAATGGGAATACATTTTACACGATTGTCCAAGATCAAAAGAGCACCAACCAAAACAGCGGTGTCCGCTTTGATGCAACAACCGAGAGGGGAAAGGACACATATTATGGTTACATAGTGGACATATGGGAACTTGACTACGGACATGATTTTAAGGTCCCTTTGTTTAAGTGTAAATGGGTCAATCTGTCAGGAGGCGGGGTACAGGTAGACCCACAGTACGGAATGACAACGGTGTATCTGAAAAATCTTGGATACACTGACGAACCGTTCGTCCTAGCCAATGATGTGGCACAGGTTATCTATGTGAAGGAAATGTCTACCAGACCGAGAAAAAGAAAAGATAAGGAAGCGAATACATCATACGATGAGCCAAAGCGCCACATAGTTCTTTCAGGAAAAAGGGACATCCTGGGAGTGGAGGGCAAGACAGACATGTCTGAAGATTATGAAAAGTTTCATGAAATTCCTCCCTTCAAAGTCAAGGCTGACCCAAGCATCCTGATAAACATTGAAGATTATCCATGGTTACGGCGCAATAAGCAAATGACACAAGCGAAGAAAAAGTGAAGAGTTTTTTCCGCAACTATTATGATGATACCATGCCAACTTTGTAACAAACGAGTATGATACCATTGTCAGTTTGTACTATTCAAATTTGCACTAACAGAAAGTTTGTAATTGGTTTTACCGGAAAGAATTAAAATATAAAACAAAAAACAAAAGAAAATAAATAATGCAGAAAACAAAAAAAACTTGCAAAAAAATAAAAAATAGCAACAATAAGTATTTCATTGTAAGTAGAAACAAAATAAAATAAATAAAGCAACAAAGAAAACAAATAATTTCAAATTTAAACTATTCAAATTTGAATACTACTTGCACTAACAAAAAGTTTGTAATTGGTTTTACCAGAAAGAATTAAAAAATAAAGCAAAAAACAAAAGAAAATAAATAATGCAGAAAACAAAACAAAAAAACTTGAAAAAAAATAGCAACAATAAGTATTTTTTTGTAAGTAGAAACAAAATCAAATAAATAAAGCAACAACGAAAACAAATAAATAAAAATAGCAACAGTAAGTATTTTGTTGAAAGTAGAAACAAAACTAAAAAATAAAGCAACAAAGAAAAAAAATAAAAAAATATGCCACCTGCTGGGCCCACACGGCCCGAATACGACTAGAAACCCAACCATGGGCCAGGATTCAGGCCCGTAGAAAGCCCAGCAAGCCCACAGGCAAAGCAGTGTCAGTTTAGGCCCTTAGGCCTGCAGTTTAGAGGAGTTCGAGAGGAGAGAGGCAGCGGGGCTTATAAACTGGTGCTGCTCTCTCTCAACTAGCGAGGTGGGACTAAACTTCCCACCACACCGCGGCAAGGCCTTTCGTCCCGGTTGGTGGCACCAACCGGGACTAAAGGGCGGCATTAGTCCCGGTTTGTGGCTGAAACCGGGACTAATACCCCCCTTTAGTCCCGGTTGCTGCCACCAACCGGGACTAAAGGCCCCTCCTTCCCGCCCTTTGGGATGCTGAAAAGGGACCTTTAGTCCCGGTTGGTGGCAGCAACCGGGACTAAAGGGGTGTATTAGTCCCGGTTTCAGCCACCAACCGGGACTAATGCCCCTCCTATATAACCCACACTTGCGAAAATTTGGGCAGTTTCCTTCTTCCTCTCCTTCCCCGCCCCCGACGCCTCCCTCTCCTTCCCCGTCGCCCCGTCGCCGTCGCCCCCGTCGCCCCGTCGCCGTCGCCGTCGCCCCCGACGCCGCCTCGTCGCCGTCGCCCCGCCCCGCGACCCCGTTCCGCCCCGCCCCGCGCCGTCGCCGCGCCCCAGCCGGCCCGTCGCCGTCGCGCCGCGCGCCCCGCCCCGCCGCCGTCGCGCCGCCGCGCCCCGACGCCGCCTCGTCGCCGCCCCGCCCTGCCGCCGTCGCGCCGCCCAGCCCCGCCGCGCGATGTGAGGGGCTACCTTTTTTTATGTTTAATATTGCTGTATATATATATATATATAGTTACTGTGTATATATGTATATATGTGTATATTTTTTTATGTTTATATAAATTGCAGTATATATAGTTGCTGTATATATAGTTGCTGTATTTATATGTATGTGTATATATTTTTTTTTCTTAGGAATTTGCTAAATATATATGTATGTGTATATAAATATATTTTTTCTTAGGAAGTTGTTGTATATATGTGATGTGTGTATGTGATGTATATATATGTGTATGTGGCTATATAGTTTTTTGTTTATATATGCTAAATATATATAGAAAGTTTTATATATGCAAAAGTTACAAATTTAGAAAAAGAAGGATAGGAAAGAAGAAAATAAGAAAGAGGAAAGAAAGAAGAAGAGGGGAGGAAGAAGAGGAGAAATAAATAAGAAGAAGAAAAAAAATAGAGGAGAAGAAGAAAGGAATAGAGGAGAAGAAGAGAAATTTTCTCTTCTTCTCCTCTATTCCTTTCTTCTTCTCCTTTTTTTTTCTTTTTTTTCTTCGATCTTCTCCTCTAGCGGTTCCTTTTTTCTTCTTCTTCCTCTTTTTTTATCGGATATGTCTATGTCGATATACACCCTCCCCGATAACTTCGACATTAGGGGGGGCCGGGGTCGAGGGTCGTCGAGGGACCGAGAGGCCGAAGGTCGAGGGGTCGATAGGTTGCCTAGCAGTCGGGGGTCTAGGGTAGTGGATCGCCGAGCAGTCGGGGGTCAAAGTATTGAAGAATTCCCTGACTTCATCATTTGCCAGAAGTAACCGGGGCATTTTGGTACAAAGTTATGCAAAGTTATTTTGGACCGGAGTTCCTGATAGGATAATCCGTCTTTTGTTACGAATTATCCTATCTGGGACTCCGTTCCAAAATAACTTTGGAGAGCATCGTACCATCATGCTACTGTTACTTTCGCCTAATGATGAAGTATTGGTTTTGTTGAATCCTTTGACACTCGACAAAATGTGACATGAGGGGGTCTAGGGTTGTGGATCGCCGAGCAGTCGGGGGTCGAGGGGTCGAGAGAGGTTGCCTAGCTAGTGTCAAAGTATTGAAGAATTCCATGACTTCATCATTTGCCAGAAGTAACCGGGGCATTTTGGTACAAAGTTATGCAAAGATATTTTGGAACGGAGTTCCTGATAGAATAATCCGTCTTTTGTTACGAATTATCCTATCTGGGACTCCGTTCCAAAATAACTTTGGAGAGCTTCGTACCATCATGCTACTGTTACTTTCGCCTAATGATGAAGTATTGGTTTTGTTGAATCCTTTGACACTCGACAAAATGTGACATGAGGGGGTCTAGGGTTGTGGATCGCCGAGTAGTCGGGGGTCGAGGGGTCGAGAGAGGTTGCCTAGCTAGTGTCAAAGTATTGAAGAATTCCATGACTTCATCATTTGCCAGAAGTAACCGGGGCATGTTGGTACGAAGTTATGCAAAGATGTTTTGGAACGGAGTTCCTGATAGGATAATCCGTCTTTTGTTACGGATTATCTTATCTGGGACTCCGTTCCAAAACAACTTTGGAGAGCTTCGTACCATCATGCTACTGTTACTTTTGCCTAATGATGAAGTATTGGTTTTGTTGAATCATTTGACACTAGACAAAAGGTGACATGAGGGGGACTAGGGTTGTGGATCGCCGAGAAGTCGGGGGTCGAGGGGTCGAGAGAGGTTGCCTAGCTAGTGTCAAAGTATTGAAGAATTCCATGACTTCATCATTTGCCAGAAGTAACCGGGGCATTTTGGTACAAAGTTATGCAAAGTTGTTCTGGAACGAAGTCCCTGATAGGATAATCCGTCTTTTGTTACGAATTATCTTATCCGGGGACTCCATTCAAAAACAACTTTGGAGAGCTTCGTACCATCATGCTACTGTTACTTTCGCCTAATGATGAAGTATTGGTTTTGTTGAATCCTTTGACACTAGACAAAATGTGACATGAGGGGGTCTAGGGTTTGTGGATCGTCGAGCAGTCGAGGGTTGAAGCTAGTTCTACGTTTGCCATTAATATATCCATCTGTCATGTTTGAATAATAATTGGCATGTTGTAAATATTTGTAGAAACAATGGACGACAACACCCGAGACCTAGCACAAGAAGCGATGTTGATGGACATAATCGCACACGGACAAAATGTCGTCTTGTCGTTTCTCAACGACACCGATGAGCAGGTCGAACAAGAGCTGCAGCTGGAAGATCTAGGCTATGATATTGATGAATCCGGTGACCCAATGCACATGGAAGAAGTAGACAGTGAGGACGGCTCCGGTGACCCAATGCTGGTGCAAGAAGGAGACCGTGATGCTGGCTCCGGTGACCGAACCGAGTCCGGCCAGGAGGTATATATGTTAGTTAAGCATGTGCTGACTAGTTAATTGATTCATTCATTAACTCTCGTCTTTGTTCCTTTTTCTAGCCCTCCGGATCAAGCAAATCTTCGGTAAAGAGACGAGGAGCGAAGAAAAAGTTGAGGCCAGATGAAAAGTTTGAGATCTCAGAAATCTCGCGCTCCGGCGAGCCGATTGCACCCATCCGGACAAAGAACGCATTTGTTAATCAGTGCGGGGTTCTGGTTAGGGACAAGATCCCGATCAGCATCCATCAATGGTTAAAGCCGGCTGCAAACGACGCTCAGGTGACTTATGTCACTGATATGTAGAAAGAAGATCTTTGGACTGAGCTGAAGTCAAATTTCGTCCTACCGCGAGAGGTTGATCCGGCGAACCCAGTTAAAGAGGAGTTAATCAAGTCTGCTGCACTTTCGAAGATGGCAGACCAATTCAAGGCATGGAAGAAAAAACTGAATAAGTTTGTCAAAGATAAAAAGACTCCAGAATTCGTGGGCATATATGAGAAGATCAAAGATGACTCGCCCGCATTTGTGGCCCATAAGAAGTCGGAAAAGAGTCAGAAGATGTCGGAGACAAACCGGATAAATGCTGCAAAGACGATGCATCACCATCTCACGGGGTCGGGCGGCTACCTCGTAGCCCGGCCTAAGTGGGCCAAGGCTGAGAATGATCTGCTTCAGAAAGTGATACGGTGTATCCTAGGGCCATCCCCATGGACCCTCCTTCACCCCCTCAAGTGCCTCAAGGACCGATGACACGTGCCCGTACTAGAGCTTTCGAGACCGAGGTGACGTCACTCCTAGCCCTACTTCCTTATGAATCTTGCGAGACATGGTTGCTACCTCAAGCGAGTGTGCTTTGTGTGCTCAGGTGTGAAGGAGACCACTTCGGAGAAGAGCTTGAAGATGGACAAGTCCCCAAGGTCATGGACGAGCTGATGCAACGAGAAGACCGGAAAGCAGCTCCAGGACCCGGACATCCGGCCCCCTGGCCCGGACATCCGGCCCCTGGGCATCTCTCTACAGAAGGCCAACCACAGGGCCCGGACATCCGGCCAGGGCCCGGACATCCGGCCAAGCACGGCCCGGACATCCGGCCTCGGGCCCGGAAATCCGGCGCTCCTGTCCAGAGAGCACCCGAGGCTCGGCTCCCCCCGCCCGGACATCCGGGCCACCGCCCCGGACATCCGGCGACCCGCGAAGCCCCGGACATCCGGCCCGCCACCCGGACGTCCGGCTCCTGAAAATGCCTGCGCGCATCCTCTGGGCCGAGGCCCATGTACCCATTCGCCCCGTAGACTATATATACTCCTCTCCTCTTTCCGTTTAGGGTCAGCTGTGGTTTTAGCTCATTTGACACTTGTGTGGATTTCTCCCACGAGACCGGTGCGCCTCTACGGAGAAGATCCACCTCTGGATTCAAGACCCCTAACGGGAAGATCCCACGGGATTCCAAGACCTCCTCCGGGAGAAGACTATCTGTATCACCGTTGTTGACTTTGGATCATGTATCTCGACCTTGTATCGCGAATCTAGCACTTGTGTGATTGCTTCCGTGTTGATTTGAGTGTTCTCTCTTGTGTTTTCCCCATCTTTCTCCGTGTTTTCCCCGTGTTCATCGTGTGCCAACCTCCAAACGTGAAAGATCCGCTGATTAGGGTTCCACCCTGCATCACAGATAGTCTTCTCCCGGAGGAGGTCTTGGAATCCCGTGGGATCTTCCCGTTAGGGGTCTTGAATCCAGAGGTGGATCTTCTCCGTAGAGGCGCACCGGTCTCGTGGGAGAAATCCACACAAGTGTCAAATGAGCTAAAACCACAGCTAACCCTAAACGGAAAGAGGAGAGGAGTATATATAGTCTACGGGGCGAATGGGTACATGGGCCTCGGCCCAGAGGATGCGCGCAGGCATTTTCAGGAGCCGGACGTCCGGGTGGCGGGCCGGATGTCCGGGGCTTCGCGGGTCGCCGGATGTCCGGGGCGGTGGCCCGGATGTCCGGGCGGGAGGAGCCGAGCCTCGGGTGCTCTCTGGACAGGAGCGCCGGATTTCCGGGCCCGAGGCCGGATGTCCGGGCCGTGCTTGGCCGGATGTCCGGGCCCTGGCCGGATGTCCGGGCCCTGTGGTTGGCCTTCTGTAGAGAGATGCCCAGGGGCCGGATGTCCGGGCCAGGGGGCCGGATGTCCGGGTCCTGGAGCTGCTTTCCGGTCTTCTCGTTGCCTCAGCTCGTCCATGACCTTGGGGACTTGTCCATCTTCAAGCTCTTCTCCGAAGTGGTCTCCTTCACACCTGAGCACACAAAGCACACTCGCTTGAGGTAGCAACCATGTCTCGCAAGATTCATAAGGAAGTAGGGCTAGGAGTGACGTCACCTCGGTCTCGAAAGCTCTAGTACGGGCACGTGTCATCGGTCCTTGAGGCACTTGAGGGGGGGAAGGAGGGTCCATGGGGATGGCCCTAGGATACACCGTATCATCTCCCCTCCCTTGGGAAAGATCCGACCTCGGATCGAAATCTTCATCACCATGGAAAGGAGAGAGGTCCTTGATGTTGAAAGTATCGCTCACGGAGTACTTGTCTCGTGGGATGTCGATCTTGTAGGCGTTGTCGTTGTAGCGTGCTAGCACCTTGAAGGGTCCGTCGGCGCGAGGTAGAAGCTTGGACTTGCGCTCAAGTGGGAAGCGGTCCTTGCGAAGGTGAAGCCAAACAAGATCTCCCGGTTGGAACACCATCGGTGCCTTGTTGACGTTGAGCTTGGTGGCGCGACGGCGGACTTGTCGCTCGATCATCGCCCTTGTGTCTTCGTGCACCTTCTTGAGATAAGTTGCCCTTGCACTTGCGTCCATGTTCGTGCGCTCTTGGAGAGGAAGCGGTAGGATGTCCAAAGGTGACAATGGGTTGAAGCCGTAGACGATCTCGAAGGGGGACTTGCCGGTTGTGGAGTGTCTTGCGCGGTTGTAGGCGAACTCGGCGATTGGTAAGCAATGCTCCCATTCCCGGATGTTCCTCTTGATCAACACACGAAGAAGAGTGGATAGCGTGCGGTTCGTCACCTCCGTCTGACCGTCCGTTTGTGGATGGTACGCCGAAGAAAATAGAAGCTTGATTCCGAGCTTGGCACATAGTGTTTTCCAAAAGTAACTCAGGAACTTGACGTCCCGGTCAGAGACGATCGTTTTGGGCACGCCGTGTAGACGAAGTGATATAGGGTGGAACCCTAATCAGCGGATCTTTCACGTTTGGAGGTTGGCACACGATGAACACGGGGAAAACACGGAGAGAGATGGGGAAAACACACGAGAGAACACTCAAATCAACACGGAAGCAATCACACAAGTGCTAGATTCGCGATACAAGGTCGAGATACATGATCCAAAGTCAACAACGGTGATACAGATAGTCTTCTCCCGGAGGAGGTCTTGGAATCCCGTGGGATCTTCCCGTTAGGGGTCTTGAATCCAGAGGTGGATCTTCTCCGTAGAGGCGCACCGGTCTCGTGGGAGAAATCCACACAAGTGTCAAATGAGCTAAAACCACAGCTAACCCTAAACGGAAAGAGGAGAGGAGTATATATAGTCTACGGGGCGAATGGGTACATGGGCCTCGGCCCAGGGGCTGCACGCAGGCAGATCAGGGGCCGGATGTCCGGGCTACGGCCCGGATGTCCGGGGCTTCATGGGTCGCCGGATGTCCGGGGCGGGGACCCGGATGTCCGGGCGGGAGTGGACGCGCCTCGGGTGCTCTCTGGACAGAGGCGCCGGATTTCCGGGCGCGGGGCCGGATGTCCGGGCCCTGTAGCCTCGGCTGCTGTTGCCCTTCTGTAGGTGAATGCCCAGGGGCCGGATGTCCGGGCCAGGGGGCCGGATGTCCGGGTCCTGGAGCTCTCTTCTGCCCTTCTCGATGCATCAGCTCGTCCGTGGCCTTGGGGACTTGTCCATCTTCAAGCTCTTCTCCGAAGTGGTCTCCTTCACACCTGAGCACACAAAGCACACTCGCTTGAGGTAGCAACCATGTCTCGCAAGATTCATAAGGGAGTTGGGCTAGGAGTGACGTCACCTCGGTCTCAAAAGCTCTAGCACGAGCACGTGTCATCGGTCCTTGAGGCACTTGAGGGGGTGAAGGAGGGTCCATGGTGATGGCCCTAGGATACACCGTATCAATTAGGGTTCCACCCTATATCATTATGGTATCTAGAGCAAAGGTTTCTCACGATTTTGGAGCCCCACACTTTGTTTTCTAGCCTGTTTTTGTCTTGTTCTTCCTAATTTCGAAAATTGCCCCACAAAAAGAGCCCCAAAAATTTTCTGTGATCTGTTGATTTGGCAAGATTTTGTTGAATTTGTTCCATGGATTTGCTGTGCCACGTGTGGATCTAGCTTTTCCTCCACTTTTCCCCAAATTTCATCCGAAAAATCCACCGAATTTTTGCCCCGCAACCCCCCTTTTGCCAAGTGTTCTTGCTGGCTCGGGCACCCCGGACATCCGGCTCGTGCCCCGGACATCCGGCCCGGCCCGGACATCCGGCCCCTGGCCCGGACATCCGGCCTCCCGCAGCCATTTTGCCCCACTACACTTCCCTCCTAGCAATCATCCGCCTCTTCGTTCGGTGATCCACCCACCCTTCCGCAAACCACCACCGATCTTCCGCAACAACCACCATCGCTTCACCGCTTCGAGTTTGGAAAATTTGTCTCCATTTGCCGTGGATACTTGAGTTTTGGTTTCACCGCTTCCTTGGATGTTTCGGCTACCTTGGGACGGCAAGACTTCGACGACACCACCGCTCAACTTCGGCAAGGACGGTAACATCGACGACACTTCGATCATTCTATCTTGCAATTGCATTGTCACCCTATGAACCATCTTTGCGTAGCTTTCCCATTGAGACTAGCCATTTGAGTATTGCCGGGCCACGACACTTGTGCACATTAGTGATACTCATATATATATTGCATACCACATCATCTTGGTATATTGCATATCTCCTTGTGCCACAAGAGTGCTCCGCATACACAATAGCTACCTTGATTCGAGAAGAATGCATATGTGCCCAAAGAAAGAGCTCAAAAGCTTTTAAGCAAAAGAGCCAATCCAAGCAAAGAAACAATAGCATCATACGCCTTGCATCCAAAGAGATCATACATAGCAACATCATCTTGTGCTCAAGCATCGGCACATCATACACTCATAGCATACTTGTGATAGATAGTCGTTACGTTTTGCCCATACAGGTCGTGCACAAGTCCGTATCCGCCTATTAAGCAATCGGTTAGCGTCTCTCTAGCGTTGTGCAACACGAGCATTTTCCGTGGTTTACCACATTTTTCGCTCATCCTTGGTTGCACAACCACATTTATCTATCCGTGCGTGTGTTCCGTGTGCTACTCTTTGCTAGTGATCTACTTGTTGCATGAGCAAATTTGTGAACCATTTTCAACATCTTTGAGTCATTTTGACGATTGCATTGAATTTGTGCCACATCCTAACCGAGCTCCTCTCAAAGCTTTACTTGTGTAGGTGTGAGAATCGACACGAAGTGATACCAATAGTGCTATTTCCGGGTTACATTGTTGAGTGATCATTGATCCATTTTCAACCTCGGTTAAGGTACATTGATATTGTCTTCTCCTTTCTCCACTCACTTACTTGCTTGTGATGATGGATAGGCCAAGTTCATCTACCAACCCGATCTTCGATGACCCTCAAGAAGCGAACAACTACGTCACCAAACTACATCTATTCGGTGTTCAACGAGCTCTACATCAAGAGAGTGAAGCTATGCGAGAGTACATTGGTCAAGTTGCCGAGGACGCGCGACAATTCCAACAAAGTACCAAGGAGCAAATCGACCTCATCAACACCAACATGTCTACTCAATACAATGAGCTACGGACATTGATCATCAACCGACGTTCTTCCTCAACATCATCTCATCGACGAAGCCGCTCAAGTCGACATACCGACTCAACGCAAGACTCAAGTACACCTACGTCAAACACTCTTCGTCAAGCCGCACGTCAAGCTCGACATGAACATCGGCAACCTCTACATGACAAGAGTTCCCAAGAGCTATTCGACGAACAAGAAAATCGACGTCGTCACAACCAAGCTACACTTGAGCAAGCACAAGAACGGCAACGACTACGCCAACATCAACAAGAGCGAGCTCGTCAATATCAAGAAGAACAAGATGCCGAGGCTAACCGCCAAGCACAACAACGTCGTGACGCTCAAGCTATGGAGGCGCAACGTGCTTTACAAGATGCACACCGCAATGTGGTCGCCCGCAATCGACACACTCGTCAAGAAGAGGATTTTCTTCGAGATGAGATGCAAGAACGGCGCCATCAAGCAAGAATGCAAGAAGAAGCTCCTCCTCAAGCGCGACATGAACATCAACTCCAACAAGAACGTCTACATCCTCAAGAGCAACACGATACAGCAAACCGCCAAAATCGAGATCATCCTCCCAATAGGCAAGGAAACAATGATGAGCATCGCTATGGCAAGCTCAAGTTCACCATGCCAAAGTTTTCCGGAAGCATTGATCCCGAAGACTACCTCTCATGGGCATTAAAAGTTGACAAGATCTTTCGCCTTCACAACTTCGATGAAGAGAAGAAGATCGCTATGGCATCACTTGAGTTCCAAGACTATGTTCTCATTTGGTGGGAGCAAATCATAGAGAGAAGAGAAGCCAAAGGCGAACCTCCTATCACCACTTGGGCTCAAATGAAGGAAGTGATGAGAGCACGTTTCGTGCCTACACACTACAACCGAGACTTGTTCAAGAAGCTACAACTCCTCAAGCAAGGTACCAAGTCCGTTGAAGAGTACTACAAGGAGATGGAGATTGCCATGATACGAGCAAACATCACGGAAGATGATGAGCAAACTATGGCGCGATTCTTGAATGGACTCAACTATCCCATCAAGAAGATTGCGGATTTCCAACCATACAACAATCTCCTCGAGCTAGTACATCAAGCAACCAAAGCGGAGCGCCAAGTTCAAGAAGACTACAAGTACTCAAAGTTCACCTCCAAGAACTTCGGCTCCTACAACCAATGATATAGGGTGGAACCCTAATCAGCGGATCTTTCACGTTTGGAGGTTGGCACACGATGAACACGGGGAAAACACGGAGAAAGATGGGGAAAACACAAGAGAGAACACTCAAATCAACACGGAAGCAATCACACAAGTGCTAGATTCGCGATACAAGGTAGAGATACATGATCCAAAGTCAACAACGGTGATACAGATAGTCTTCTCCCGGAGGAGGTCTTGGAATCCCGTGGGATCTTCCCGTTAGGGGTCTTGAATCCAGAGGTGGATCTTCTCCGTAGAGGCGCACCGGTCTCGTGGGAGAAATCCACACAAGTGTCAAATGAGCTAAAACCACAGCTAACCCTAAACGGAAAGAGGAGAGGAGTATATATAGTCTTCGGGGCGAACGGGTACATGGGCCTCGGCCCAGGGGGCTGCACGCAGGCAGATCAGGGGCCGGATGTCCGGGCGGCGGCCCGGATGTCCGGGGCTTCGAGGGACGCCGGACGTCCGGGGCCATGGGCCGGATGTCCGGGCTGGAGTGGCCTGGTCTCGGGTGCTCTCTGGACAGAGGCGCCGGATTTCCGGGCCCGGGGCCGGATGTCCGGGCCGTGCTTGGCCGAATGTCCGGGCCCTGGCCGGATGTCCGGGCCCTGTAGCTTCAGTCGCTGCTGGTCTTCTGTAGATGATGGCCCAGGTGCCGGATGTCCGGGCCATGGCGCCGGATGTCCGGGGCCTGGAGCTCCCTTCTGCCCTTCTTGATGCATCGGTTCGTACGTGGCCTTGGGGACTTGTTCACCTTCACGCTCTTCTCCGAAGCGGTCTCCTTCACACCTGAGCACACAAAGCACACTCGCTTGAGGTAGCAACCATGTCTCGCAAGATTCATAAGGAAGTAGGGCTAGGAGTGACGTCACCTCGGTCTCGAAAGCTCTAGTACGGGCACGTGTCATCGGTCCTTGAGGCACTTGAGGGGGTGAAGGAGGGTCCATGGGGATGGCCCTAGGATACACCGTATCACCTCATGAATTCATTCTTCATACGGACCATGAGACACTCAAGTATCTCAAAGGTCAAACCAAGTTGAACAAGCGTCATGCTAAATGGAGTGAGTTCATTGAGTCTTTTCCCTATGTCATCAAATACATCAAGGGCAAAGAAAATGTTGTGGCGGACGCGCTTTCCCGCAAATGCATGCTTGTTACACAACTTGAGTTGAATGTGATTGGCTTTGAGCATATTAAAGATTTATATAAGCATGATCATTTCTTTGCAAATGCCTATGCTAAATGCTTGACTCACACTTCTTGGGAGCATTACTACATCAAAGATGGATATCTTATGAGAGCTAACAAACTTTGCATTCCCGAGTCTTCGCTTCGTTTGCTCCTTTTGCAGGAATCGCATGGAGGAGGACTCATGGGACACTTTGGACGAGACAAGACGTTTGCTACACTCTCTAAGAACTATTTTTGGCCCAAGATGCTTCGTGACGTCTCACGCTTCACCAACCGTTGTTCTACATGCCGCAAAGCTAAGTCCAAAGCGCAATCTTATGGTCTTCATATGCCTCTTCCTATTCCATATCACCCATGGGAAGACATAAGCATGGATTTCATACTTGGTTTGCCTAGGACTCAAAATGGCAAAGATTCCGTGTTTGTCGTGGTAGATAGGTTCTCCAAAATGGCTCATTTCATTCCTTGTAACAAGATCGACGATGCTTCACATGTTGCAACTCTCTTTTGCAGGGAGATACTTCGTCTACACGGCGTGCCCAAGACGATCGTCTCTGACCGGGACGTCAAGTTCCTGAGTTACTTTTGGAAAACACTATGTGCCAAGCTCGGAATCAAGCTTCTATTTTCTTCGGCGTACCATCCACAAACGGACGGTCAGACGGAGGTGACGAACCGCACGCTATCCACTCTTCTTCGTGTGTTGATCAAGAGGAACATCCGGGAATGGGAGCATTGCTTACCAATCGCCGAGTTCGCCTACAACCGCGCAAGACACTCCACAACCGGCAAGTCCCCCTTCGAGATCGTCTACGGCTTCAACCCATTGTCACCTTTGGACATCCTACCGCTTCCTCTCCAAGAGCGCACGAACATGGACGCAAGTGCAAGGGCAACTTATCTCAAGAAGGTGCACGAAGACACAAGGGCGATGATCGAGCGACAAGTCCACCGTCGCGCCACCAAGCTCAACGTCAACAAGGCACCGATGGTGTTCCAACCGGGAGATCTCGTTTGGCTTCACCTTCGCAAGGACCGCTTCCCACTCGAGCGCAAGTCCAAGCTTCTACCTCGCGCCGACGGACCCTTCAAGGTGCTAGCACGCTACAACGACAACGCCTACAAGATCGACATCCCACGAGACAAGTACTCCGTGAGCGATACTTTCAACATCAAGGACCTCTCTCCTTTCCATGGTGATGAAGATTTCGATCCGAGGTCGGATCTTTCCCAAGGGAGGGGAGATGATACGGTGTATCCTAGGGCCATCCCCATGGATCCTCCTTCACCCCCTCAAGTGACTCAAGGACCGATGACACGTGCCCGTACTAGAGCTTTCGAGACCGAGGTGACGTCACTCCTAGCCCTACTTCCTTATGAATCTTGCGAGACATGGTTGCTACCTCAAGCGAGTGTGCTTTGTGTGCTCAGGTGTGAAGGAGACCACTTCGGAGAAGAGCGTGAAGATGGACAATGATACGGTGTATCCCATGATCATCCCCATGTTCACTCGACGAGACCTCAACCACACACAGTTGGACACAAGGTTCACTCGCTCCTCTCTGAACCCCCACTTTCTACATGTGAGACATGGCTACTACCTCAAATATATGTGCTATGCATGACCAGGAACCAAGAGGGAGGCCATGGGACAGCTGGGAGCGTTGGACAAGACGGCGAGGACACGAATTACAAGGAACAAGAGAAGCTGCTGGAAAAGCTTCAGGCTCCGGACGTCCGGCATCTACCGGACGACCGGCGACTCCTAGGCGACCGGACGACCGGAGGCCACCGGACGTCCGTGACTTCGACGACAGAAGGAAAATAGCGGAAGTCCGAAGACTTCCGGACGTCCGGACCCTCGCGAGCCACCGGACGTCCGGTAGCCGTCGGACGTCCGCTACCTGCTGTCTGCGCACAGTTATCGGGCCAGAGGCCCATGTATCCCTCTCCCACTTACCCCTTCGTGGTCCTAGACTATATATACTCCTCCACCTCCTCCTAATGAGGGTTAGCTTAGGTTTAGCTCATTTGATACTATCTAGTGGTTCATCTCCTTGTGAGTGACTGCGGCCCCTCCACGGAGAAGATCCACTACGGATTCAGGACCTCCTTCATCGGAGAAGATCCCCAGGGATATCAAGACCTCCTCACGGAGAAGAACCGGTTACCCTTTGTATCGTCCCTTGTTGATCATGGATCTTGTATCTCTTTGTGTTTCGAGGATCTAGCATATGTGTGACTTGTTCTTGTTGGTTTGAGTGATTCTCTCGTGTTTCCCCTCGTGTTCCCTCTCGTGTTCTTCGTGTTCATCGTGGGATCCACTCCATTTCGTGAAAGATCTGCTGATTAGGGTTCCACCCTGTATCAACAAGGTTGTCTTTCTAGGATTTGTCGTGTCTTCTCAAGGTGTTCACGTTGATGAAACTAAAATTGAAGCAATTAAAACTTGGCCTCAACCAAAGAATCTTATGCAAGTGCGTAGTTTCCTTGGTCTAGCCGGTTTCTATCGACGTTTTGTGAAGGACTTTAGCACCATTGCTATGCCTCTACACGCTTTGAGCAAGAAGAACGCACCCTTCATTTGGGGTCCTTCGCAAGACACCGCGTTCAATGAGCTTAAGAGCTTGCTCACGCACGCACCGCTTCTAGCCCTACCAAACTTTGACAAACCTTTTGAGATTCATTGTGATGCTAGTGGTACCGGCATCGGTGGCGTGCTAATGCAAGAAAAGCGCCCAATTGCGTACTTTAGCGAGAAGCTATCGGGAGCGCAACTTAACTATCCTATTTATGACAAAGAGCTTTATGCCTTGGTGAGAGTTCTACGTGTTTGGCAACACTATCTTAGACCTCATGAATTCATTCTTCATACGGACCATGAGACACTCAAGTATCTCAAAGGTCAAACCAAGTTGAACAAGCGTCATGCTAAATGGAGTGAGTTCATTGAGTCTTTTCCCTATGTCATCAAATACATCAAGGGCAAAGAAAATGTTGTGGCGGACGCGCTTTCCCGCAAATGCATGCTTGTTACACAACTTGAGTTGAATGTGATTGGTTTTGAGCATATTAAAGATTTATATAAGCATGATCCTTTCTTTGCAAATGCCTATGCTAAATGCTTGACTCACACTTCTTGGGAGCATTACTACATCAAAGATGGATATCTTATGAGAGCTAACAAACTTTGCATTCCCGAGTCTTCGCTTCGTTTGCTCCTTTTGCAGGAATCGCATGGAGGAGGACTCATGGGACACTTTGGACGAGACAAGACGTTTGCTACACTCTCTAAGAACTATTTATGGCCCAAGATGCTTCGTGACGTCTCACGCTTCACCAACCGTTGTTCTACATACCGCAAAGCTAAGTCCAAAGCGCAATCTTATGGTCTTCATATGCCTCTTCCTATTCCATATCACCCATGGGAAGACATAAGCATGGATTTCATACTTGGTTTGCCTAGGACTCAAAATGGCAAAGATTCCGTGTTTGTCGTGGTAGATAGGTTCTCCAAAATGGCTCATTTCATTCCTTGTAACAAGATCGACGATGCTTCACATGTTGCAACTCTCTTTTGCAGGGAGATACTTCGTCTACACGGCGTGCCCAAAACGATCGTCTCTGACCGGGACGTCAAGTTCCTGAGTTACTTTTGGAAAACACTATGTGCCAAGCTCGGAATCAAGCTTCTATTTTCTTCGGCGTACCATCCACAAACGGACGGTCAGACGGAGGTGACGAACCGCACGCTATCCACTCTTCTTCGTGTGTTGATCAAGAGGAACATCCGGGAATGGGAGCATTGCTTACCAATCGCCGAGTTCGCCTACAACCGCGCAAGCCACTCCACAACCGGCAAGTCCCCCTTCGAGATCGTCTACGGCTTCAACCCATTGTCACCTTTGGACATCCTACCGCTTCCTCTCCAAGAGCGCACGAACATGGACGCAAGTGCAAGGGCAACTTATCTCAAGAAGGTGCACGAAGACACAAGGGCGATGATCGAGCGACAAGTCCACCGTCGCGCCACCAAGCTCAACGTCAACAAGGCACCGATGGTGTTCCAACCGGGAGATCTTGTTTGGCTTCACCTTCGCAAGGACCGCTTCCCACTCGAGCGCAAGTCCAAGCTTCTACCTTGCGCCGACGGACCCTTCAAGGTGCTAGCACGCTACAACGACAACGCCTACAAGATCGACATCCCACGAGACAAGTACTCCGTGAGCGATACTTTCAACATCAAGGACCTCTCTCCTTTCCATGGTGATGAAGATTTCGATCCGAGGTCGGATCTTTCCCAAGGGAGGGGAGATGATAAGGTGTATCCTAGGGCCATCCCCATGGACCCTCCTTCACCCCCTCAAGTGCCTCAAGGACCGATGACACGTGCCCGTACTAGAGCTTTCGAGACCGAGGTGACGTCACTCCTAGCCCTACTTCCTTATGAATCTTGCGAGACATGGTTGCTACCTCAAGCGAGTGTGCTTTGTGTGCTCAGGTGTGAAGGAGACCACTTCGGAGAAGAGCTTGAAGATGGACAAGTCCCCAAGGTCATGGACGAGCTGATGCAACGAGAAGACCGGAAAGCAGCTCCAGGACCCGGACATCCGGCCCCCTGGCCCGGACATCCGGCCCCTGGGCATCTCTCTACAGAAGGCCAACCACAGGGCCCGGACATCCGGCCAGGGCCCGGACATCCGGCCAAGCACGGCCCGGACATCCGGCCTCGGGCCCGGAAATCCGGCGCTCCTGTCCAGAGAGCACCCGAGGCTCGGCTCCTCCCGCCCGGACATCCGGGCCACCGCCCCGAACATCCGGCGACCCGCGAAGCCCCGGACATCCGGCCCGCCACCCGGACGTCCGGCTCCTGAAAATGCCTGCGCGCATCCTCTGGGCCGAGGCCCATGTACCCATTCGCCCCGTAGACTATATATACTCCTCTCCTCTTTCCGTTTAGGGTCAGCTGTGGTTTTAGCTCATTTGACACTTGTGTGGATTTCTCCCACGAGACCGGTGCGCCTCTACGGAGAAGATCCACCTCTGGATTCAAGACCCCTAACGGGAAGATCCCACGGGATTCCAAGACCTCCTCCGGGAGAAGACTATCTGTATCACCGTTGTTGACTTTGGATCATGTATCTCGACCTTGTATCGCGAATCTAGCACTTGTGTGATTGCTTCCGTGTTGATTTGAGTGTTCTCTCTTGTGTTTTCCCCATCTTTCTCCGTGTTTTCCCCGTGTTCATCGTGTGCCAACCTCCAAACGTGAAAGATCCGCTGATTAGGGTTCCACCCTGCATCACAGATAGTCTTCTCCCGGAGGAGGTCTTGGAATCCCGTGGGATCTTCCCGTTAGGGGTCTTGAATCCAGAGGTGGATCTTCTCCGTAGAGGCGCACCGGTCTCGTGGGAGAAATCCACACAAGTGTCAAATGAGCTAAAACCACAGCTAACCCTAAACGGAAAGAGGAGAGGAGTATATATAGTCTACGGGGCGAATGGGTACATGGGCCTCGGCCCAGAGGATGCGCGCAGGCATTTTCAGGAGCCGGACGTCCGGGTGGCGGGCCGGATGTCCGGGGCTTCGCGGGTCGCCGGATGTCCGGGGCGGTGGCCCGGATGTCCGGGCGGGAGGAGCCGAGCCTCGGGTGCTCTCTGGACAGGAGCGCCGGATTTCCGGGCCCGAGGCCGGATGTCCGGGCCGTGCTTGGCCGGATGTCCGGGCCCTGGCCGGATGTCCGGGCCCTGTGGTTGGCCTTCTGTAGAGAGATGCCCAGGGGCCGGATGTCCGGGCCAGGGGGCCGGATGTCCGGGTCCTGGAGCTGCTTTCCGGTCTTCTCGTTGCATCAGCTCGTCCATGACCTTGGGGACTTGTCCATCTTCAAGCTCTTCTCCGAAGTGGTCTCCTTCACACCTGAGCACACAAAGCACACTCGCTTGAGGTAGCAACCATGTCTCGCAAGATTCATAAGGAAGTAGGGCTAGGAGTGACGTCATGATACGGTGTATCCTAGGGCCATCACCATGGACCCTCCTTCACCCCCTCAAGTGCCTCAAGGACCGATGACACGTGCTCGTGCTAGAGCTTTTGAGACCGAGGTGACGTCACTCCTAGCCCAACTCCCTTATGAATCTTGCGAGACATGGTTGCTACCTCAAGCGAGTGTGCTTTGTGTGCTCAGGTGTGAAGGAGACCACTTCGGAGAAGAGCTTGAAGATGGACAAGTCCCCAAGGCCACGGACGAGCTGATGCATCGAGAAGGGCAGAAGAGAGCTCCAGGACCCGGACATCCGGCCCCCTGGCCCGGACATCCGGCCCCTGGGCATTCACCTACAGAAGGCCAACAGCAGCCGAGGCTACAGGGCCCGGACATCCGGCCAGGGCCCGGACATCCGGCCAGGCACGGCCCGGACATCCGGCCCCGCGCCCGGAAATCCGGCGCCTCTGTCCAGAGAGCACCCGAGGCGCGTCCACTCCCGCCCGGACATCCGGGTCCCCGCCCCGGACATCCGGCGACCCTTGAAGCCCCGGACATCCGGTCCGTAGCCCGGACATCCGGCCCCTGATCTGCCTGCGTGCAGCCCCTGGGCCGAGGCCCATGTACCCATTCGCCCCGTAGACTATATATACTCCTCTCCTCTTTCCGTTTAGGGTTAGCTGTGGTTTTAGCTCATTTGACACTTGTGTGGATTTCTCCCACGAGACCGGTGCGCCTCTACGGAGAAGATCCACCTCTGGATTCAAGACCCCTAACGGGAAGATCCCACGGGATTCCAAGACCTCCTCCGGGAGAAGACTATCTGTATCACCGTTGTTGACTTTGGATCATGTATCTCGACCTTGTATCGCGAATCTAGCACTTGTGTGATTGCTTCCGTGTTGATTTGAGTGTTCTCTCTTGTGTTTTCCCCATCTTTCTCCGTGTTTTCCCCGTGTTCATCGTGTGCCAACCTCCAAACGTGAAAGATCCGCTGATTAGGGTTCCACCCTGCATCAGAAAGGGATCGAACCAGAGACAATGCACTGGCCAGAACGTTGCCGGACTTGGTTCTTCGGGGCTGGCGGAACCTTGGACCCTGTAACAGGGTGGTGCATTTGGACGGACAAGCAATTGGAAACACCACTCAGGAAGATGCGACAGTATATCAAAGCAGCGCATGAAGGGACGTTCATCCCCGACAGAGAGAACGACGAGCTGACAATGGCCCTCGGGAATCCTGAGCACCCTGGACGGACACGAGGCACGCCAGGCTCCCTTCCGTGGCGTGCTGGGTTTCCGGACGCAGGAGGCTACAAATGCCACGACAGGAGGAAGAAAATGGAGCAGACCGAAATCCAGGCGCTGCGGGCTAGAATACAAGCGATAGAGGAACGGGAAGCAAATCGGGAGAAAAGAATTGCCGAAGCTTCCCCCGAAGCTACCCCGCCATCTCAGCGGAGAAGCAGCGTGGCTTCCACCGAGCTGCTTCAGCCAGAGCCTGCCTTGACGGCTACTGCCAGGAATCCTGTGGATGCTATCACGCAGGCACAAAACTGCCACCTTATGGCACAGTGGATGAATCTGAAGGTCAAGGCGGCTGCTGGCTCTGTTTATCCTTCTGGACCCGACGACACTTTTCACTGCCGGCCGATTCCAGAAGGATATGCTAGGGTGATGGTCGACGAAATAACGGAGGGATTTGAGGAGCTCCAGCTTGACCACCCTACCGGTGAAGGGGAGACTCGGCTGGGTTCTTCACTGAAGACTCCATGCCTATGGCGGAAGGACCTAATCAACATTCTCAACTGGACGCCTCCGCCTCCTCCTCCTCCTCCGGCCAGTCAGGGCACTCTGCCTCCTCCACCGCCTCCTCCTCCGGCGAGTGACCATCAGGGCACTCCGGCTCCTTCTCCGGCGCGTGGCGGCACTCCGCCTCCTTCGCCGCCGGCGCGTGGCGGCACTCCGCCTCCTTCGCCGCCGGCGCGCTCGAGCAGCCAGCCTGCTCCTCCTTCTCCGCCTCATCAGCAAGGGCGGAAGAGACCTGCCGCCGCTCCGGCTGCTCCTGCTCCGGCGCGTAAGCAAGTAAAAAAGACAGCCGCTTCGTCTGGTCCGGCGACGTCTACCAGTGCCAGAGGCGGGAGGCGATGCAGATTCGGTCCTTCTCTCACGCCTCTAGAGAAGTTACCGTACGAGAGGTCCGACGAGGAAAACACGAAGATCGCTCAAGGCCAAGTGAAGGACTTTTTTGAAGGGTTGAAAGCACAGAGACATCCACCTCCGGAGGAGAAGATAGATGCGATGAAAGCAAAGCGCACTCTTGCTGCCCTAAAGCAACCAGCGCAAAGTAAGCCGCAGGACAACTATGACCGCATGATCCAAAAGTCATATCAAGCAGCGAAGCGGTCGGGAAGTACTAAAAGTGATCAGAGGTTAGCGAAGGGCGAGCTGGGAAACAAATTGCCCAGCTCGGCGAACAAGCGGACCAATCGTGCCCCCCGCTCAAGGTGTCTAGCGACATGGTCGCTAATGATCCGAGGATGGTGCCCGGTTATACCAATCTTGCAGATTACGCGTCCGACGATGTACACTATGATTTCTTGGAAGTGCAGATAGAAAGATACGAGTACAAAAAGCCTCTCGTCAAAAATGAAAGATCTCTATCAACGAATATGCGAAGATTGCATGATTGGTACTTGAAAATCTGCAGAGAGTCTGGGGGGAGGAATAACTTGTATTTGAGAGTTAAACCGGAGCATGACCTCGTTGGAATTGACCTGTTGCCTGTTCTATTTGAGGAGTTCCATCAGTTTTTCAATCAATTGGCCCTCGATAAAGCAACGGTCACCTGCTACTGTCTGTAAGTAGTACTACTTCTGTCATTAAGTCTCTTTATATAGCTGATCTTCATTGCATGTATTTATAATTATCCTCACTATATTATGCAGATTGAAGATCGTCGAATTGAAGAAAAGACAAGTAGGTGATATTGGGTTTATTAACACATACCTCATAGATGCAACCGAGGTTAAATTGCGTCACGACGATACCGAGACCAACTTGCTACGATCGTTGGTGGTAAATGAAAACAAAGATATAATACTCTTTCCTTACAACTTCAAGTGAGTGTTAATGTCTTGTGCATATTTGGTTTCCCTTATATATCAGTCAAGGTTATAGTGATGTAATTGATGATCTCATGCATTCGTGCGCAGCTTCCACTATATTCTCTTAGAGATTAAGCTTGAGAAGGGAGTAGTAACTGTTTTCGACTCTAAACGTAAAGATCCCGAGGAGTATGCGGACATGACTCAAATGCTAGCCAGGTAAGTTAAATCGATCAATATTATCCACCATGCATATATATCAGCAACTTCATTTCTGATATCAACTAATTGTTTTCTTTGTCTGGCAGGGCTTGGAAAAAATTCACCAAAAAAGCTCCGGGACTGCCGAAGAAGCTACAATTTAGATACCCGAAAGTAAGTACTATATAGTAGCATGTTCCGCGCGCGCATCTCCTATATCTTGATTCAAGCGCTAGTTTCATCAATACCAATTTGGCATTCTTGCTTATCAGTTTGATTGACCTCTATTTCTTGTAAAGTGGTTGTGGCAGGAACCCGGGAATGATTATTGTGGATACTACATTTGCGAGTCCATCCGCCACACGACCTGTGAGCGGGGCTACACTGATGAACAATTTGAAGTGCGGAAGCAATCAATAATATTCACAAATTTATAGCATCATTTCATGTATTGACCCCCTACTTCAAATTAGATGTTTCGGATGCGGGATGAACTCCTAACACCAGATCGTCTGCGAGCAATTCAAGAGGAATTGGAGGCATTCTTCCTTGAACACGTGATCGCTGAAGACGGAGAATACTATGTGGACCATGCATCCATATGTTAGGAGATTATTTTTGTAAGAGATAATTATTGTATATATGTGCCCGGTAGTGTCGGATAGATATACGAGAACTTGTTGTTCGACCAATCTCTCGGAGAAGGAGAGGTGGTCGATATTACTTCTCTCTGTATGCATATATATATATATATATATATATATATATATATATATATATATATATATATATATATATATATATATATATGTTGATTATACGATCTTCTGTTTCCTTCGTTTGCTT
>LR738715.1:445827638-445871055 GCA_902687465.1 Secale cereale | reverse complement strand
AAAAAAGAGGCGAAAAAAATTTCAGAGTGTGCTATCCCCTTTATTACGTGCAGCGCCGTGATTTTGTTAGTGTTCTAGGCTCGCGTCTCTAGTACGGTCTAGCCTAGGACCAGCACAGTACCATCGTTGAGCGTTTATTCAACTTTGCATCTCTGAATTGATTATTGCTGACCACTTTTGCTACCATCTTATAAGCCTTCCCAGCTCCACATACATCTACGTCGTGCGTTTGACTCTCCCTGGTAATCGCTTTATCCACTCTTTGAGAGTTTTGACTACCACGGTTGCCGATCACCACCTGCTGCTGGGTAAGAACTGGTAAGAATTTGAGATTTGCTTGTCGGATTTGTGACACCGGCCACCACCACCACTTGTTAGTAGTCTGTAGGATCATATTCTTGTGTGTTTCTATTGCTGCTAACCATGCCAGGATCACAAGTCGACGAGACTGACTGGGAGAACTTGACGAACAAGGAGCTTCATGATAAGTTTCAGGAAATGATGAGTGTACAGGTGCAAGATGTGCTAAACACATTGGACGAGGCCATGGAGAAGATAGATGGCATGGAGAAGACGTTTGAAACAAAGCTGGATAACAAGTTTGCTGAATTGCTTGCGCGTTTGCCACCACCACCGGCTGCTACAGCTGTCCCACCTCTTCAACAACAACAACAACAACAACAACAACAACGCCGACTTCCGAATCAAGTGGGACGAGCACAGCGCGTTCCCCTTGAGACTGGTCAAGCTTCTGTTGCTGCTGTTGATGTTTCTGTAGCTCCTGCTGCTACTGCAGAGGTGGAGGACCATTACGAGGATGAGGTTGACCAAAATCAGAACCACGTCCAACAACCAGCACCACCACCACCAGGTCGTCCTCATGCATATCATCGCAATGGTAGGGCTGCACCACCACCTGAGGTACATGACCATCTTCCTAAACTGAAATTGAATATTCCACCATTTGAGGGTAGATATGTTCCTGATATATATCTTACTTGGGAGTTACAAACTGAACAACGTTTTACATGTTTAAACTATCCCGAGGAGAGACGTGTTCCTGCTGCTGTTTGTGCTTTCACTGGTTTTGCATGTGTTTGGTGGTCTGAACATTGTAGATTATATCCTATTCCAGCTACTTGGACTGCTTTGAAAACTGCTATGCGTACTCGTTGGGTTCCACCATATTATCAACGTGAATTACTTCAAAAACTGCAGCGCTTAAGACAAGGAAAAAATTCTGTAGAAGAATATTATCAGCAATTACAAACTGGCCTGATTAGATGTGGTATTGTTGAGGAGAATGAAGCTATGCTTGCACGTTGATGAGGACATCACTAACAAGGTTACACCCACAGCTCCAACTGACACATATACAGGACCAATTACTAGAGCTCGCGCACGCCAATTAAATTACCAGGTACTTTCGTTTCTTGGTAATGAATCTAATGTTCATGAGAATATGATGCTGCCTAAATTGGATACATTTGTCTTGCTTACAAATGAAGGGCCTAGCTTGGACAAGAAGGATGAACATTGGAGCAAGATCAAGCATGGAGATGATGGCGTGCGCAAGGGGAACAAGAATGGAGTTTCAATTGATGATTTCAGGACTTTGAAGCCACCATAATGAGTGCGGGAAGCCTTGGACGAAATATACAAGATGCCACTTCATAAATTTCGTCCAGAGGCTATTATAGGTGCTGCGTCACCTTATTATTGGGCCAGGCCCATGTAATTTCGAAATACTTGAGTATAGGCTGTTTTTAGAGTCCGTATGTGTGGGGAAACAAGAGTTAGGGTTGGTTTCGGACCCCTCCACCAAGGGCCACGAAATTCCCCCCCTCTTTCCCTCATATATACAGCCCTTAGGGCGTCGTTTAGACTTTGGGTTTTGTTTAGATTAAAAGTTCGCCATAGCTGCAACTTCGCGTACTTCGTTTGTCTTCAACGACCAGACAAAGGCGTCACAGAACCCCACCTTGATCAATAAAGTTTTCCTCTTATATTCGCAATATCCAGATTGCAATCTTAGTTTCTTGCTTCTTCGTTTTCCTGCAGGAAACAGACCTTCGTGGTCAGGTTGATCGTGCTTCGGCGTGGTCGATAACCTCTCGGAGTTGGTTTAGCGATTGCTAAGGCGCGACGTCCACGCACGTTCGTAGTCGGATCGTCAAAGTCGACTTCATCCAAACGATAGCCACTATCTCATCGAAAGACGGGACACCTTGGCCTCTATCATAAGGGCTGTATATATGAGGGAAAGAGGGGGGGATTTCGTGGCCCTTGGTGGAGGGGTCCGAAACCAACCCTAACTCTTGTTTCCCCACACATACGAACTCTAAAAACAGCCTATACTCAAGTATTTCGAAATTACATGGGCCTGGCCCAATAATAAGGTGACGCAGCACCTAAAATAGCCTCTGGACGAAATTTATGAAGTGGCAGCTTGTATATTTCGTCCAAGGCTTCTCGCACTCATTATGGTGGCTTCAAAGTCCTGAAATCATCCATTGTAACTCCATTCTTGTCCCCCTTGCGCATGCCATCATCTCCATGCTTGATCTTGCTCCAATGTTCATCCTTCTTGTCCAAGCTAGGCCCTTCATTTGTAAGCAAGACAAATGTATCCAATTTAGGCAGCATCATATTCTCATGAACATTAGATTCATTACCAAGAAACGAAAGTACCTGGTAATTTAATTGGCGTGCGCGAGCTCTAGTAATTGGTCCTGTATATGTGTCAGTTGGAGCTGTGGGTGTAACCTTGTTAGTGATGTCCTCATCATCCTCCCCTTCTTGAATTGAAGTCGTCCTCGACGGAAGCTCATCTTCCTCACCCAAGTAAGGCTTCAAATCTGCAATGTTAAATGTGGGACTAACCCCAAAATCTGCAGGCAGCTCAAGTTTGTATGCATTATCATTTATTTTCTCTAACACCTTGAAAGGACCATCAGCACGTGGCATTAGCTTTGACTTGCGCAAATTAGGAAACCTATCCTTACGCAAATGTAACCAAACAAGATCTCCAGGTGCAAAGACAACACGTTTTCTACCCTTATCTCCAACAAGTTTATATTTAGCATTCATGCGCTCAATATTTTCCTTAGTTAACTCATGCATTTTTAAGATCAATTCAGCACGTTGTTTAGCATCAATATTAACCTTCTCCGAAGATGGAAGCGGCAACAAATCAATAGGTGCACGAGGTAGGAAACCATAGACAATTTCAAAAGGGCACATTTTAGTAGTAGAATGCAACGAACGATTATAAGCAAATTCAATATGAGGCAAGCATTCTTCCCACATTTTCTTATTATTCTTCAAAACAGCCCTAAGCATAGTAGACAAAGTTCTGTTGACTACTTCAGTTTGTCCATCAGTTTGGGGGTGACAAGTAGTACTAAAAAGCAGTTTAGTCCCCAACTTAGCCCATAAACATCTCCAAAAGTGGCTAAGAAATTTAGTATCACGATCTGAAACAATAGTATTTGGCACACCATGCAAGCGAATAATTTCACGAAAGAACAAATCAGCAACATTAGCAGCATCATCGCTTTTATGACATGGTATAAAGTGTGCCATCTTCGAGAACCAATCCACGACAACAAATATGCTATCCCTCCCTGATACGGTGTATCCTAGGGCCATCCCCATGGACCCTCCTTCACCCCCTCAAGTGCCTCAAGGACCG
Organism: Secale cereale; assembly: GCA_902687465.1. NCBI lineage: Eukaryota > Viridiplantae > Streptophyta > Magnoliopsida > Poales > Poaceae > Secale > Secale cereale. The sequence continues at coordinate 445,867,361 of LR738715.1, read as the reverse complement.
ATGACACGTGCCCGTACTAGAGCTTTCGAGACCGAGGTGACGTCACTCCTAGCCCTACTTCCTTATGAATCTTGCGAGACATGGTTGCTACCTCAAGCGAGTGTGCTTTGTGTGCTCAGGTGTGAAGGAGACCGCTTCGGAGAAGAGCTTGAAGATGGACAAGCCCCCAAGGTCATGGACGAGCTGATGCAACAAGAAGACCAGAAAGCAGCTCCAGGCCCCGGACATCCGGCCCCCTGGCCCGGACATCCGGCCCCTGGGCATCTCTCTACAGAAGGCCAGCCACAGGGCCCGGACATCCGGCCAGGGCCCGGACATCCGGCCAAGCACGGCCCGGACATCCGGCCTCGGGCCCGGAAATCCGGCGCTCCTGTCCAGAGAGCACCCGAGGCTCGGCTCTTCCCGCCCGGACATCCGGGCCCCCGCCCCGGACATCCGGCGTCCCGTGAAGTCCCGGACATCCGGCCCGCCGCCCGGACGTCCGGCCCCTGAAATGCCTGCGCGCATCCCCCGGGCCGAGGCCCATGTACCCATTCGCCCCGTAGACTATATATACTCCTCTCCTCATTCCGTTTAGGGTTAGCTGTGGTTTTAGCTCATTTGACACTTGTGTGGATTTCTCCCACGAGACCGGTGCGCCTCTACGGAGAAGATCCACCTCTGGATTCAAGACCCCTAACGGGAAGATCCCACGGGATTCCAAGACCTCCTCCGGGAGAAGACTATCTGTATCACCGTTGTTGACCTTGGATCATGGATCTCAACCTTGTATCGCGAATCTAGCATTTGTGTGATTGCTTTCGTGTTGATTGAGTGTTTTCCTCTTGTGTTTCCCCCATCTTTCCCTGGTGACTCCCCGTGTTCATCGTGTGCCAACCTCCAAACGTGAAAGATCCGCTGATTAGGGTTCCACCCTGTATCACTATGACTCCTGATTCCATTTTAAAAGATGATATTAATAGAGCTAATAAAGCAAAACAGGAGAAAAATAAGAGTGAAAATCAGATTGTGGCAAAAGAATTTGAGCAACAAATGAAGCCTAATAATAAACCATCTACTGTTGCTTCTGAAATTAAATTGAAAAGTGCATGTTTATTTGCCACCAAATCTGATATTGATGAGCTAGATTTTAGCAAATCTGTTTGCTATGCTGTTGTATGCAAAGAGGCATTATTTTCATTCGAGGACGTGCCTTCCTCTTTGCCTCCTGCTGTCACTAACATTTTGCAGGAGTTCGCCGACGTCTTTCCACAAGACGTGCCACCGGGATTACCACCTATTCGAGGGATTGAGCATCAGATTGACTTAATTCCCGGTGCATCGCTACCCAACCGCGCACCATACCGTACCAATCCAGAAGAGACGAAGGAGATTATGCGTCAAGTACAGGAGCTACTCGACAAAGGTTTTATACGCGAATCCCTTAGTCCTTGTGCTGTTCCTATTATTCTAGTGCCGAAAAAGGATGGTACATCGCGTATGTGTGTTGATTGTAGAGCCATTAATAATATTACTATTCGTTATCGTCATCCTATTCCTAGGCTAGATGATATGCTTGATGAATTGAGTGGCTCTACAATATTCTCCAAAGTTGATTTGCGTAGTGGATACCATCAAATTCGTATGAAATTGGGAGATGAATGGAAAACAGCATTTAAAACTAAGTTTGGATTATATGAATGGTTAGTTATGCCTTTTGGGTTAACTAATGCACCTAGTACTTTCATGAGATTAATGAACGAAGTTTTACGTGCTTTCATTGGACGATTTGTGGTAGTATACTTTGATGACATATTGATTTTTAGCAGATCTTTGGAGGAACATTTGGAACATTTACGTGCTGTTTTTATTGCTCTACGTGATGCACGTTTGTTTGGTAACCTTGGAAAGTGCACCTTTTGCACCGACCGAGTATCTTTTCTTGGCTATGTTGTTACTCCACAGGGAATTGGGGTTGATAAAGCCAAGATTGAAGCAATTGAGAGTTGGCCGCAGCCCAAAACGGTCACACACGTGAGGAGTTTCCTTGGCCTCGCTGGATTCTATCGGCGTTTTGTGAGAGATTTCAGCACCATTGCTGCACCTCTCAATGAGCTTACAAAGAAGGATGTGCCTTTTGTTTGGGGTACTGCACAGGAAGAAGCATTCACGGTATTGAAAGATAAGTTGACACATGCTCCTTTACTCCAACTTCCTGATTTTAATAAGACTTTTGAGCTTGAATGTGATGCTAGTGGAATTGGGTTAGGAGGTGTGTTATTACAAGATGGTAAACCTGTTGCATATTTTTCTGAAAAATTGAGTGGGCCTAGTCTGAATTATTCTACTTATGATAAGGAATTATATGCTCTTGTTCGGACTTTGGAGACATGGCAACATTATTTATGGCCCAAAGAATTTGTTATACATTCTGATCATGAATCTTTAAAGCACATTAAAAGTCAAGCAAAACTGAACCGTAGACATGCTAAATGGGTTGAATTCATAGAGACTTTCCCTTATGTTATTAAACACAAGAAGGGAAAAGAAAATGTTATAGCTGATGCATTGTCTCGTCGTTATACTATGCTTTCACAACTTGACTTTAAAATATTTGGTTTGGAGACCATCAAAGATCAATATGTGCATGATGCTGAATTTAAAGATGTATTGCAGAATTGTAAAGAAGGGAGAACAAGGAACAAGTTCGTCGTTAGTGATGGATTTGTGTTTCGAGCTAACAAGCTATGCATTCCAGCTAGCTCTGTTCGTCTTTTGTTGTTGCAGGAGGCGCATGGAGGAGGATTAATGGGACACTTTGGCGTGAAGAAGACGGAGGATGTACTTGCTACACATTTCTTTTGGCCAAAGATGCGACGGGATGTTGAGCGTTTTGTTGCTCGCTGCACTACATGTCAAAAAGCTAAGTCACGACTCAATCCTCATGGTTTATATATGCCTTTGCCTGTCCCTAGTGTTCCTTGGGAAGATATATCTATGGACTTTGTTTTGGGTTTACCTCGAACAAAGAAGGGGAGGGATAGCATATTTGTTGTCGTGGATAGGTTCTCGAAGATGGCACACTTTATACCATGTCATAAAAGCGATGATGCTGCTAATGTTGCTGATTTGTTCTTTCGTGAAATTATTCGCTTACATGGTGTGCCAAATACTATTGTTTCAGATCGTGATACTAAATTTCTTAGCCACTTTTGGAGATGTTTATGGGCTAAGTTGGGGACTAAACTGCTTTTTAGTACTACTTGTCACCCCCAAACTGATGGACAAACTGAAGTAGTCAACAGAACTTTGTCTACTATGCTTAGGGCTGTTTTGAAGAATAATAAGAAAATGTGGGAAGAATGCTTGCCTCATATTGAATTTGCTTATAATCGTTCGTTGCATTCTACTACTAAAATGTGCCCTTTTGAAATTGTCTATGGTTTCCTACCTCGTGCACCTATTGATTTGTTGCCGCTTCCATCTTCGGAGAAGGTTAATATTGATGCTAAACAACGTGCTGAATTGATCTTAAAAATGCATGAGTTAACTAAGGAAAATATTGAGCGCATGAATGCTAAATATAAACTTGTTGGAGATAAGGGTAGAAAACGTGTTGTCTTTGCACCTGGAGATCTTGTTTGGTTACATTTGCGTAAGGATAGGTTTCCTAATTTGCGCAAGTCAAAGCTAATGCCACGTGCTGATGGTCCTTTCAAGGTGTTAGAGAAAATAAATGATAATGCATACAAACTTGAGCTGCCTGCAGATTTTGGGGTTAGTCCCACATTTAACATTGCAGATTTGAAGCCTTACTTGGGTGAGGAAGATGAGCTTCCGTCGAGGACGACTTCAATTCAAGAAGGGGAGGATGATGAGGACATCACTAACAAGGTTACACCCACAGCTCCAACTGACACATATACAGGACCAATTACTAGAGCTCGCGCACGCCAATTAAATTACCAGGTACTTTCGTTTCTTGGTAATGAATCTAATGTTCATGAGAATATGATGCTGCCTAAATTGGATACATTTGTCTTGCTTACAAATGAAGGGCCTAGCTTGGACAAGAAGGATGAACATTGGAGCAAGATCAAGCATGGAGATGATGGCATGCGCAAGGGGGACAAGAATGGAGTTACAATGGATGATTTCAGGACTTTGAAGCCACCATAATGAGTGCGAGAAGCCTAGGACGAAATATACAAGATGCCACTTCATAAATTTCGTCCAGAGGCTATTTTAGGTGCTGCGTCACCTTATTATTGGGCCAGGCCCATGTAATTTCGAAATACTTGAGTATAGGCTGTTTTTAGAGTCCGTATGTGTGGGGAAACAAGAGTTAGGGTTGGTTTCGGACCCCTCCACCAAGGGCCACGAAATTCCCCCCTCTTTCCCTCATATATACAGCCCTTAGGGCGTCGTTTAGACTTTGGGTTTTGTTTAGATTAAAAGTTCGCCATAGCTGCAACTTCGCGTACTTCGTTTGTGTTCAACGACCAGACCAAGGCGTCACAGAACCCCACCTTGATCAATAAAGCTTTCCTCTTATATTCGCAATATCCAGATTGCAATCTTAGTTTCTTGCTTGTTCTTCGTTTGCCTGCAGGAAACAGACCTTCGTGGTCAGGTTGATCGTGCTCCGGCGTGGTCAACAACCTCTCGGAGTTGGTTTAGCGATTGCTAAGGCGCGACGTCCTCGCACGTTCGTAGTCGGATCGTCAAAGTCGACTTCCTCCAAAGCGATAACCACCATCTCATCGAAAGACGGGACACCTTTGCCTCTATCAGTGTCGGTCATCAACGTATGAAACCAAGTCGTAGCAAGCTACAAGGACTTAAAGGAACAACGCGTGACATTTCCCCTAAGGGACAGACACATGAACGAAGAAGGACACATGCCGACCAACCTAAGTGTGCCGGAGCAGTAGCAAGCTACCAAGGCTCAGTGGAAGCACTAGGAGACATTTCCCTGTAATATAGGCTACCAAAGGTAAACAACTAGGTGTCGGATCCCACACATAGCAATACACATTACACGTACGCATAACATGCAAGTATGTGCTGTACAACAAGGCATCACAACATAACTCAACAACTCATATAGATAAAGGCCCTGAAGAGCCATCATATCATTTATTACAAACAGAGGTCACATGACCCAACATACAGAGCATACAGGCAACGGAAGCATAACATGTCTGAGTACAGACAACTACAAATGAAAAAGGCTGAGAAGCCTGACTATCTACAAGACCCTCACAAGGGTACAAGATCGTAGCTGAGGTAACAAGCTAAACGTCGAAGTCCACGCGGAACCACTAGTGAGACTGAAGTCTCTCTGCAAAATATAAATTAAGCAAACGTGAGTACAAAGATACTCAGCAAGACTTACATCAGAACTAGCTAAATATGCATCAGTATCAACAAAGGGGTGGTGGAGTTTGACTGCAGCAAGCCAGCTTTGACTCGGTGGCTATTCTAAACTACGACTGCAAGTAACTCTTTTGAGGTGGCGCACACGAGTCCACATATTCACCAATCAATACACCACTATGGGTCCTCTCCCGTCTCCCTACGAGAAGGCCATCCATAGCACTCACGCTTATCTTGCGTGTTTTAGAGTATCCACTTTCACTTGTCTATGAACTGTACAGGTAACCCAGAAGTCCATTACCGCGGACACGGCTATCCGAATAGATCATATATAACCCTGCAGGGGTGTACTTCTCCACACACGCTCTCGCCACTTACCGCCATGTACACGTCATGTATCTCGGCAACCTTCAAGCGGAAGCCTGGCGAGGGTGTCGGCCACGACCTGACTAACTACACAAGTCCCTAGTCCAGGTTTATCGCCTATTTGAGTTCCATCCGTGGGGAGATCCGGCCGGGGTGTCGCTCACGGCCCCAAACGATGTGTACAGGGTTCCCGAGTCACCAAACGGGCGCTCGGTACACCCGGCCACGTACCTGCCGCGTCACAGCCCACCCCAAGGGTCAGCGCTGCGCACGACCTCCAGTAAACTACAAACACCATAAACTAGTTGCAACTCCTGGACAGAGGACAAGGGCAGTTAATAAGTCGAGAGAGCTTGGAGCGCCCGGAGCCCAATGCGTGGTAGTAACTGTTCATGGATCAACCAACACAGAACTCAGTTCTTGAGGACAGCTGCAATGAGACAACCCACCATGTACTCCTACATGGCCTCTCATCGCTACCTTTACCAAAGCGTGTTCACACACTTAGCTCACACATAGTAGGACATGTTCATCACCCTTCCAATTCATCCCCGATGAATCAGACCTGACACAATTCTAAGCAATAGCAAGCATAACCAGATAGCATGAATGAGTAAGCACAACATGGCTCAAACAACTCCTACTCATACTAGTGGGTTTCAACTATTTACTATGGCAATGATAGGTCATGCATTGGAAAGGGGTTCAACTACCGCAACAGGTAACAGTTGAAGCGTTGTTGTCCTAATGCAATAAAGAGAGCAAGAGCTAGAGAGTCGGACTGTGTCGGAATGCTCAATGGAATTTTGCTTGCCTAGCACTTCTGAAGATAGTAATAGTTCTTCATCGGTGTCATCGATCACATCGTCGGAACATCGTCTACTGAGAGGGGACAAACACCGGCAAACAAGAGAGAACACAATCAATGCAATGCGACAATATGATGCATGATCATGACATGGCAATATGCTGTTGATTCAGCTAATGCAACTAGCAACCATATTAAATGAAGTTGATTTGAACCAAACGTTCAAATTCAAACTCCATATGTGATTATTCAAATGCCATTTATTCAAATTGTCCTAAACAGTGGCTGTAAGTTATTCAAACATGCATGAAAATGACATAAACAGATTCCTTGGATTTTTCTGATCAATTTTCATATATAAATTATTTTCATCTGAGTTATAGATTATTTTCTGTGATTTTTAGAAGTTTTGGCTATTTTGTGAAATAAATAAATCATTTCTGATTTATTTTAAATCACAGAAAATAGTTACTGCGTCAGCACGAGGTCATGCTGACATCAGCAAGTCAACAGGGGCTGGTCCAGTCAAACATGTCCAGTGGGGCCCACTGGTCAGTGACACTGCTAATTAACAAGGTTACTTAGCACTAATTAATCCCAAACTATAATTAAACAGGACAGGGCCCACATGTTAGTGACTAACTAACTAACCAATTAATTAGCACTAATCTAGGTTAATTAACAGGGCGGGCCCGCAAGTCAGTGAGAGAGGGGGTCAAACCCCTGGACAGACGGGGTCAAACCCCGCCGGTCAAAGCGGTCAACCCGCCGGCGTTTAGCCGCCGGCGAGGCTAGATGCGGCGCAGTGCGTCGGGTTTCACCTACAGGGGCTCTTTTGGCGCGCAGGGAGCAGCTACGGGAAGAGGGCGGAGTGGCGCATCCAACGGTGGCGATGGCGGAGGCTGGGGTCGCCGGGGTTATCGCCGGCGACGATCTTGGCGGTCGCCGGAGTTCGGGCGAGGTCGAAGCCTTCGCTATGAGGCATGGCGAGGTGCGTGGGGAGGTGCTACGGGCTTCTGCGAGTGCGGTGAAGACGATGGCGTGCTCGGAATCAAACCAACGTGGCTGTGGCCACGACGGCGACGTGCGATGGCGGCGGCGGGTGCGGCTGAGCTCGGCGTGGTCGCTGTGGTGCACAAGAAGGCAAACAGAGAGGGGGGAAAGGGGCGGGAGTTCACAGAGATTCCAGGGGGACAAACGGCGAGCGCGGGGAGGCACGGACGACGACGGAGCATCTCCGACGATCTGGGGGGTAGAAGGTTGAAGACGACGGCGCTGAGGGCGTTGCGGTAATCCCCAGCTTGAGTACGCCGACGAATAGGAAAACGGAGCTGCGGTGGTTCTTCTTGGCATGTTGGCGAGGCGTGTGGTGGCCGATGGCCGCGGTGGTTCAGGGCGGCGGCGACGACGTGTTCGGTGGTGCGGGGAAGAGAGCCAAGAGAAGGGAGAGAGAGCGAGGAAGAGTGACAGAGAGAGGCAGGGAGGTGCGTGGCAACCTCAGGGCGACGAGGAGACAGGCAGAGAGGTAGGAGGTGGCCACGGCGTGTGGCCACGCGCGGCGAGCACACGGCCTCCTGCCTACTGGCAGGAGGTTGAAGACGGTGGGGCGGCTGGGCTGGGCCAGCTACAGCGCTGGGCCACAGCTGGGCAGCACAAGATCTGGGTCAGCCAGGTAAGGCCCAGATAAGTCCCTCTCTCTTTTTTTGTTTTTGTTTTTTATTTTCTTTCTTTGTAAACTTTAGGGCTTTATTAAAAATGCCAGGGCATTTCCAAAAATCATGAAACCAAGCATGGCTACTGTTTAGAATAAATCCAACAGTAAACATTTTAGTTTATGATTATTTGAGCATTTAAAATAATTAGTAGCATTTAAATGCCCAGATGCAAATACTTTAAGATTTAATTCAAAAATCCAGAATGGTCCTAGAAATATGTGCAACATTTTTGGCAGAAGTTTTTAATCAATCCAAAAATGATGAACTTTTCCAAAGGGCATTTTGGGTTCATTGAAAAAGATTTTAAATTTGACCCTAGTTGAATTCATTTGGTGCTAGGGTTTGAACATCCCCATATCCAGTTTTCTGAGGAGATTAAACATGATGCACATGAAGACCAAGCAAGACAGGCAAGGGCTGGTCTAGGGCTGTGACACATAATGAGTGCGTGAAGCCTTGGACGAAATATACAAGATGCCACTTCATAAATTTCGTCCAGAGGCTATTATAGGTGCTGCGTCACCTTATTATTGGGCCAGGCCCATGTAATTTCGAAATACATGAGTATAGGCTGTTTTTAGAGTCCGTATGTGTGGGGAAACAAGAGTTAGGGTTGGTTTTGGACCCCTCCAACAAGGGCCACGAAATTCCCCCCTCTTTCCCCCATATATACAGCCCTTAGGGCGTCGTTTAGACTTTGGGTTTTGTTTAGATTAAAGTTCGCCATAGCTGCAACTTCGCGTACTTCGTTTGTGTTCAACGACCAGACAAAGACGTCACAGAACCCCACTTGATCAATAAAGCGTTCCTCTTGAATTCACAATATCCAGATTGCAATCTCAGTTTCTTGCTTGTTCTTCGTTTGCCTGCAGAAGACAGACCTTCGTGGTTAGGTTGATCGTGCTCCAGCGTGGTCAATAACCTCTCGGAGTTGGTTTAGTGATTGCTAAGGCGTGACGTCCACGCACGTTCGTAGTTGGATCGTCCAAGTCGACTTCCTCCAAAACGATAGCCACCATCTCATCGAAAGATGGGACACCTTTGCCTCTATCAGGGACCGTGACTTCAACTCCAACACCGTGTATAGCCCGTCTTACCCTTCCGCCACCATAACCCATTTTTAGCAGGTTTCCAACAACAATTTCGCAACCACCACGGCATTGCCGCTACCATCATTTGACATTTGTCCTTGAGATTTTGAGTTGTGGTTTTTCCGTTTTGGAACATCTCATATGCTCCGTGGCGTTCAAAACATTTTTGAAGTCCCAGTTCTAAGCCGTAAAGCATGGTGCACTAAACTATCAAGTAGTCATCATACCGAGCTTTTGTCAAAACATTCATAACGTCTGCATCTGCTCCTGCAATAGGTCTGTCACCTAGTGGTGCATCAAGGACATAATTCTTCTGTGCAACAATGAGGAAAATCCTCAGATCATGGAACAAGTCCGCATCATTGCTACTAACATCTTTCAACTTAGTTTTCTCTATGAACATATAAAAACAAACAGGGAGCTACATCGCGAGCTATTGATCTATAACATAGATATGCTAATACTACCAGGACTAAGTTCATGATAAATTAAAGTTCAATTAATCAAATTACTTAAGAACTCCCACTTAGAAGGACATCTCTCTAATCATCTAAGTGATCACGTGATCCATATCAACTAAACCAAGTCCGATCATCACGTGAGATGGAGTAGTTTTCAATGGTGAACATCTTATGTTGATCATATCTACTATATGATTCACGCTCGACCTTTCGGTCTCCAGTGTTCCGAGGCCATATCTGCATATGCTAGGCTCGTCAAGTTTAACCCGAGTATTCTGCGTTTGCAAAACTGGCTTACACCCGTTGTATGTGAATGTAGAGCTTATCACACCCGATCATCACGTGGTGTCTCGCCACGACAAACTTTAGCAGCGGTGCATACTCAGGGAGAACACTTATACCTTGAAATTTAGTGAGAGATTATCTTATAATGCTACCATCGATCTAAGCAAAATAAGATGCATAAAAGATAAACATCACATGAAATCAATATAAGTGATATGATATGCTCATCATCATCTTGTGCCTTTGATCTCCATCTCCAAGGCACCGTCATGATCACCATTGTCACCGGCGCGACACCTTGATCTCCATCGTAGCATCGTTGTCGTCTCGCAAACTATTGCTTCCACGACTATCGCTACCACTTATTGATAAAGTAAAGCAATTACATGGCAATTGTATTTCATACAATAAAGCGACAACCATATGACTCCTGCCAGTTGCCGATAACTTTACAAAACATGATCATCTCATACAATAACGTATAACACATCACGTCTTGACCATATCACATCACAACATGCCCTGCAAAAACAAGTTAGACATCCTCTACTTTGTTGTTTGCAAGTTTTACGTGGCTGTTACGGGCTTAGCAAGAACCGTTTTTACCTACGCATACAAAAACCACAACAATTTTTCGTCAAGTATGTGATGTTTTAACCTTCACAAGAACCGGGCGTAGCCACACTTGATTCAACTAAAGTTGGAGAAACTGACACCCGCCAGCCACCTATGTGCGAAGCACGTCGGTAGAACCAGTCTCGTGTAAGCGTACGCGTAATGTCGGTCCGGGCCGCTTCATCTAACAATACTGCTGAATCAAAGTATGACATGCTGGTAAGCAGTATGACTAGTATCGTCCACAACTCATTGTGTTCTACTCGTGCATATCATCTACACATAGACTTGGCTCATGATGCCATTGTTGGGGAACGTAGTATTTCAAAAATTTCCTACGATCACGCAAGATCTATCTACCAAATGCATAGCAACGAGGGGGAGAGTATGTCTACGTACCCTGTAGATCCAAAGCGGAAGCGTCTAGTGACGCGGTTGATGTAGTCGAACTTCTTCGCGATCCAACCGATCAAGCACCGAACGTACGGCACCTCCGCATTCAGCACACGTTCAGCTTGATGACGTCCCACGAGCTCTTGATCCAGTTGACCTTCACGGGAGAGTTTCGTCAGCACGACGGTGTGGTGACGGACATGATGAAGCTACCGGCGCAGGGCTTCGCCTAAGCACTGCAACGATATGACCGATGTGTGTTTCTGTAGAGGGGGGCACCGCACACGGCTGGAGAGATCAACTTATCAACTTGTGTAAATTGTGTGTTCATGGGGTACCCTACCCCCGTATATAAAGGAGTGGAGGAGGGGGAGGACCGGCCCTCTCTATGGCATGCCCTAGGGGAGTCCAACTCCCACAGGGAGTAGGATTCCCCCTTTCCTAGTAGAACTAGGAGCCCTTCCAAGTAGTAGGAGTAGGAGAGAAGGAAAGGGAAAAGAGAAGAGAAGGAAGGAGGGGGCGCAGCCCCTCCCCTAGTCCAATTCGGACTAGCCTTGGGTGTGTGTGCGCATCCTCCTCTCTCTCTTCCCCTAAAGCCCAATAAGGCCCATATACTCCCCGGCGAATTCCCGTAACTCTCCGGTACTCCGAAAAATACCCGAATCACTCGGAACCTTTCCGATGTCCGAACATAGTCGTCCAATATATCGATATTTACGTCTCGACCATATCGAGACTCCTCGTCATGTCCCCGATCTCATTCGGGACTCTGAACTACCTTCGGTATATCAAAACTCATAATACCGATCGTCATCAAACATTAAGCGTGCGGACCCTACGGGTTCGAGAACTATGTAGACATGACCAAGACTCATCTCCGGCCAATAAATAATAGCGGAACCTGGATGCTCATATTGGCTCCTACATATTCTACGAAGATCTTTATCGGTCAAACCGCATAACAACATACGTTGTTCCCTTTGTCAACGGTATGTTACTTGCCCGAGATTCGATCGTCGGTATCTCAATACCTAGTTCAATCTCGTTATCGGCAAGTTTCTTTACTCGTTCCGTAATACATCATCTTGTGACTAACTCATTAGTCAATTTGCTTGCAAGGCTTATTATGATGTTTATTACCGAGAGGGCCCAGAGATACCTCTCCGACACTCGGAGTGACAAATCCTATTCTTGATCTATGCCAACACCACGAACACCTTCGGAGACACCTGTAGAGCATCTTTATAATCACCCAGTTACGTTATGACGTTTGATAGCACACAAGGTGTTCCTCCGGTATTCGGGAGTTGCATAATCTCATAGTCATAGGAACATGTATAAGTCATGAAGAAAGCAATAGCAGTAAAACTAAACGATCATAGTGCTAAGCTAACGGATGGGTCTTGTCCATCACATCATTCTCCTAATGATGTGATCCCATTGATCAAAGGACAACTCATGTCTATGGTTAGCAAACATAACCATCTTTGATCAATGAGCTAGTCTAGTAGAGGCATACTAGGGACACTCTGTATTGTCTATGTATTCACACATGTACTAAGTTTCCGGTTAATACAATTCTAGCATGAATAATAAACATTTATCATGATATTAGGAAATAAATAATAACTTTATTATTGCCTCTAGGGCATATTTCCTTCAGTTCTTTCTTGATGATAAATCGCAGGACGAAAAGATCTTCAAAAACTTTGCTAGGAAGGCCCAGAACCAATTTGAAGTGAAGATCAAGAAGGTTCGGATCGACACCAGAACGGAGTTCAAGAACGCAAATGTGGATACCTTTATTGACGAAGAAGGGATTTCACATGAGTTCTCGGCTATGTACACACCTGAACAAAATGGAGTTGTTGAGAGGAAGAACCAGACACTCATCGAAATGGCGAGAACGATGCTTGATGAGTACAAGACGCCAAGACACTTTGGGCAGAAGCGGTTGAGACATCTTGTCATGCTACAAATCGTCCATATCTTCACAAACTTCTCGGCAAGACGGCATACGAGCTTCTCACCGGTAACAAACCCCAAGTTGGATACTTTCCAATATTTGGCTCAAAGTGTTACATTATTGACAAGCATCGTCGTTCAAAATTTGCCCCTAAATCTCATGAAGGTTTTCTACTCAGTTATGCTCAAACTCTCACACTTATCGTGTCTATAACAACTTCACCCAAAAGGTTGAAGAGACAGTATATGTGAAGTTTGATGAATCTAACGGCTCACAAGTAGAGCAATTGCCAATTGATGTAGGAGACAAAGACCCTTTGGAGGCAAAACAAGACTTGTCTATTGGCAAGATTCGCCCAACGTAGGTGAAGGAGAATACTTCATCTATTCAAGTGGAAGCCTCGTGCTCACGACAAGGTGAACCACAAGTTGACCTGGAGGCATCCACAAATGGGACATGCCAAGATGAAGGAAACGAGGAAGTGCTTCAAGATGAACCTCATCGACCTCCTTCTCCACCTCCACAAAGGGAAAACAACACCAAGAACAATGAAGAAGCACAAGAAGAAGAAGAATATGAAGATGATGTTCCACCCCTACCCAAGCAAAACCTCTCACGAGTTAGAGCAAGAATTGCTAGAGATCATCCCGTAGAGCAAATCTACGATCATATCCAAACCGGGAGAATCACACGCTCTAAATTGTGATTAGATAACTTTTGTGAACATTACTCTTTCATATCTAACCTTGAACCTATGAAGGTTGAAGATGCTCTTGATGATCCGGATTGGGTGAATGCTATGCACGAGGAACTAGATAACTTCGAGAGACACCAAGTTTGGACATTGGTTGAGAAGCCCGATAATAACCAAAACATCATCGGTACCAAATGGGTGTTTCGCAATAAGCAAGATGAAGATGGACAAGTTGTACGCAACAAAGCCCGTCTCGTCACCCAAGGCTACACTCAAGTCGAAGGTATGGACTATGGTGAGACATATGCCCCAGTTGCTAGACTTGAATCCAGACGCATCTTACTCGCATATGCAAATCATCATGATATCACTTTATATCAAATGTGCTTTTTTCAATGGTGAAATTGAGGAGGAAGTTTATGTTAAACAACCTCCCGGCTTTGTTAATCCCAAGAAACCTAATCATGTTTACAAACTTCACAAAGCTCTTTATGGTCTTAAGCAAGCTCCTAGAGCATGGTATAAATGCTTGACCAAGTTACTTATTGAAAAAGGCTTTGAAATCTGGAAAATTGATTCCACACTTTTTACTAAACGGGTTGATGGTGAATTATTTGTGTTCCAAATTTATGCAGATGATATCATATTTGGTTCTACAAACCCCCATTTTAGTGAAAGATTTGGAAAGCTAATGTCGGAAAAGTTTGAGATGTCTATGATGAGTGAACTCAAGTTCTTTCTTGGTTTGCAAATCAAGCAAACTAAGGAGGGTACCTTTGTTTCTCAAACAAAGTATACCAAAGACTTATTCAAGAAGTTCAACATGCAATAATGCAAAGGTATGACTACAGCCATGCCTACTAGTGGACATCTTGACTTGACAAAGGATGGCAAACCGGTTGACCAAAAGGTTTATCGTTCTATGATTGGCTCATTGTTATATCTATGTGCACCCCGTCCCAACATTATGCTAAGTGTATGCATGTGTGCACGATATCAAGCGGCCCCAAAGAATGTCATCTTAAGGCAGTGAAAAGGGTACTGCGATACTTAATTCACACACAAAACTTTGGCATTTGTCATCCTAAGAGGTCTTCTTTCAATCTTGTTGGCTACTCTGATTCGGATTATGCCGGAGACAAGGTTGATAGAAAGTCCACTTCAGGTACTTGTCATTTTCTTGGTAGATCTCTTGTATCTTGGTCCTCCAAGGAACAAAACTCAGTATCCTTATCCACCGCGGAATACATTGCCGCTGGATCATGTTGAGCTCAATTACTTTGGATGACCCAAATTCTTAAAGATTATGGGATAAATTTGAAACATGTTCCATTTCTTTGTGATAATGAAAGTGCTATTAAGTTTTCTCATAATCCCGTGCAACATTCTCGTACTAAACATATTGAAGTTCGTTATCATTTCATTCGAGATCATGTTGCTAAGGGTGATATCAATCTTAAACATGTCCGTATCGGTAAGCAATTAGCGGATATATTTACAAAACCACTTGATGAGAAAGTGTTTTGCGGGTTGAGAGGTGAATTGAACATTATTGATGCCTCAAACTTGGAGTAATAACTCCTTTTTGGATACATGCAAGGCATAAGACTTTGACTAATCCTTGATATTTCTCTCATGATGATGATCATATGTCTTGGATCTATTTGTACCCTTGCATGCTATCTAACCCTTGTAGGTACTTGGATGAACCCAAATCTATGACATTACAACTCACTCATATCCTAAGCAATCTCTACATCACCAAGTCTCTACAATACGGTGGTTGAAGTCAAGGAAGCATGAATCCTTTCAACATATCCTTTGACAATTTCTCTATATCAAATTTCATTTGGTATCAAATTTTCATGATTGTCATTTTGGATATATAAGTGCTCTTCCTTGCAAATCTAACACATGTAGGAAGATGAACTCAAATTACAAGTGGTGCTTCCAACTCTTGATGAACTACATTGACCTTGAGCATCCAAAAAAAGTTCAACTACATGATCAAGATCAACATCAACACTCAAGGTTTGTTGTTCCATCTTAGAGAAGCTTTACCCCAAGACATGTGGTCAAAGCATGATAGAGGCAAAGGTGTCCCGTCTTTCGATGAGATAGTGGCTATCGTTTGGATGAAGTCGACTTTGACGATCCGACTACGAACGTGCGTGGACGTCGCGCCTTAGCAATCGCTAAACCAACTCCGAGAGGTTATCGACCACGCCGGAGCACGATCAACCTGACCACGAAGGTCTGTTTCCTGCAGGCAAACGAAGAACAAGTAAGAAACTAAGATTGCAATTTGGATATTGCGAATATAAGAGGAAAGCTTTATTGATCAAGGTGGGGTTCTGTGACGCCTTTGTCTGGTCGTTGAACACAAACGAAGTACGCGAAGTTGCAGCTATGGCGAACTTTTAATCTAAACAAAACCCAAAGTCTAAACGACGCCCTAAGGGCTGTATATATGAGGGAAAGAGGGGGGAATTTCGTGGCCCTTGGTGGAGGGGTCCGAAACCAATCCTAACTCTTGTTTCCCCACACATACGGACTCTAAAAACAGCCTATACTCAAGTATTTCGAAATTACATGGGCCTGGCCCAATAGTAAGGTGACGCGGCACCTATAATAGCCTCTGGACGAAATTTATGAAGTGGCATCTTGTATATTTCGTCCAAGGCTTCTCGCACTCATTATGGTGGCTTCAAAGTCCTGAAATCATCAATTGAAACTCCATTCTTGTTCCCCTTGCGCATGCCATCATCTCCATGCTTGATCTTGCTCCAATGTTCATCCTTCTTGTCCAAGCTAGGCCCTTCATTTGTAAGCAAGACAAATGTATCCAAGTTAGGCAGCATCATATTCTCATGAACATTAGATTCATTACCAAGAAACAAAAGTACCTGGTAATTTAGTTGGCGTGCGCGAGCTCTAATAATTGGTCCTGTATATGTGTCAGTTGGAGCTGTGGGTGTAACCTTGTTAGTGATGTCCTCATCATCCTCCCCTTCTTGAATTGAAGTCGTCCTCGACGGAAGCTCATCTTCCTCACCCAAGTAAGGCTTCAAATCTGCAATGTTAAATGTGGGACTAACCCCAAAATCTGCAGGCAGCTCAAGTTTATATGCATTATCATTTATTTTCTCTAACACCTTGAAAGGACCATCAGCACGTGGCATTAGCTTTGACTTGCGCAAATTAGGAAACCTATCCTTACGCAAATGTAACAAACAAGATCTCCAGGTGCAAAGACAACACGTTTTCTACCCTTATCTCCAACAAGTTTATATTTAGCATTCATGCGCTCAATATTTTCCTTAGTTAACTCATGCATTTTTAAGATCAATTCAGCATGTTGTTTAGCATCAAAATTAACCTTCTCCGAAGATGGAAGAGGCAACAAATCAATAGGTGCACGAGGTAGGAAACCATAGACAATTTCAAAAGGGCACATCTTAGTAGTAGAATGCAACGAACGATTATAAGCAAATTCAATATGAGGCAAGCATTCTTCCCACATTTTCTTATTATTCTTCAAAACAGCCCTAAGCATAGTAGACAAAGTTCTGTTGACTACTTCAGTTTGTCCATCAGTTTGGGGGTGACAAGTAGTACTAAAAAGCAGTTTAGTCCCCAACTTAGCCCATAAACATCTCCAAAAGTGGCTAAGAAATTTAGTATCACGATCTGAAACAATAGTATTTGGCACACCATGCAAGCGAATAATTTCACGAAAGAACAAATCAGCAACATTAGCAGCATCATCGCTTTTATGACATGGTATAAAGTGTGCCATCTTCGAGAACCTATCCACGACAACAAATATGCTATCCCTCCCCTTCTTTGATGAGGACATCACTAACAAGGTTACACCCACAGCTCCAACTGACACATATACAGGACCAATTACTAGAGCTCGCGCACGCCAGTTAAATTACCAGGTACTTTCGTTTCTTGGTAATGAATCTAATGTTCATGAGAATATGATGCTGCCTAAATTGGATACATTTGTCTTGCTTACAAATGAAGGGCCTAGCTTGGACAAGAAGGATGAACATTGGAGCAAGATCAAGCATGGAGATGATGGCGTGCGCAAGGGGAACAAGAATGGAGTTTCAATTGATGATTTCAGGACTTTGAAGCCACCATAATGAGTGCGGGAAGCCTTGGACGAAATATACAAGATGCCACTTCATAAATTTCGTCCAGAGGCTATTATAGGTGCTGCGTCACCTTATTATTGGGCCAGGCCCATGTAATTTCGAAATACTTGAGTATCGGCTGTTTTTAGAGTCCGTATGTGTGGGGAAACAAGAGTTAGGGTTGGTTTCGGACCCCTCCACCAAGGGCCACGAAATTCCCCCCTCTTTCCCTCATATATACAGCCCTTAGGGCGTCGTTTAGACTTTGGGTTTTGTTTAGATTAAAAGTTCGCCATAGCTGCAACTTCGCGTACTTCGTTTGTGTTCAACGACCAGACAAAGGCGTCACAGAACCCCACCTTGATCAATAAAGCTTTCCTCTTATATTCGCAATATCCAGATTGCAATCTTAGTTTCTTGCTTGTTCTTCGTTTGCCTGCAGGAAACAGACCTTCGTGGTCAGGTTGATCGTGCTCCGGCGTGGTCGATAACCTCTCGGAGTTGGTTTAGCGATTGCTAAGGCGCGACGTCCACGCACGTTCGTAGTCGGATCGTCAAAGTCGACTTCATCCAAACGATAGCCACTATCTCATCGAAAGACGGGACACCTTTGCCTCTATCACCGAAGATGGAAGAGGCAACAAATCAATAGGTGCACGAGGTAGGAAACCATAGACAATTTCAAAAGGGCACATCTTAGTAGTAGAATGCAACGAACGATTATAAGCAAATTCAATATGAGGCAAGCATTCTTCCCACATTTTCTTATTATTCTTCAAAACAGCCCTAAGCATAGTAGACAAAGTTCTGTTGACTACTTCAGTTTGTCCATCAGTTTGGGGGTGACAAGTAGTACTAAAAAGCAGTTTAGTCCCCAACTTAGCCCATAAACATCTCCAAAAGTGGCTAAGAAATTTAGTATCACGATCTGAAACAATAGTATTTGGCACACCATGCAAGCGAATAATTTCACGAAAGAACAAATCAGCAACATTAGCAGCATCATCGCTTTTATGACATGGTATAAAGTGTGCCATCTTCGAGAACCTATCCACGACAACAAATATGCTATCCCTCCCCTTCTTTGTTCGAGGTAAACCCAAAACAAAGTCCATAGATATATCTTCCCAAGGAACAGTAGGGACAGGCAAAGGCATATATAAACCATGAGGATTGAGTCGTGACTTATCTTTTTGACATGTAGTGCAGCGAGCAACAAAACGCTCAACATCCCGTCGCATCTTTGGCCAAAAGAAATGTGTAGCAAGTACGTCCTCTGTCTTCTTCACGCCAAAGTGTCCCATTAATCCTCCTCCATGCGCCTCCTGCAACAACAAAAGACGAACAGAGCTAGCTGGAATGCATAGCTTGTTAGCTCGAAACACAAATCCATCACTAACGACGAACTTGTTCCATGTTCTCCCTTCTTTACAATTCTGCAATACATCTTTAAATTCAGCATCATGCACATATTGATCTTTGATGGTCTCCAAACCAAATATTTTAAAGTCAAGTTGTGAAAGCATAGTATAACGACGAGACAATGCATCAGCAATAACATTTTCTTTTCCCTTCTTGTGTTTAATAACATAAGGGAAAGTCTCTATGAATTCAACCCATTTAGCATGTCTACGGTTCAGTTTTGCTTGACTTTTAATGTGCTTTAAAGATTCATGATCAGAATGTATAACAAATTCTTTGGGCCATAAATAATGTTGCCATGTCTCCAAAGTCCGAACAAGAGCATATAATTCCTTATCATAAGTAGAATAATTCAGACTAGGCCCACTCAATTTTTCAGAAAAATATGCAACAGGTTTACCATCTTGTAATAGCACACCTCCTAACCCAATTCCACTAGCATCACATTCAAGCTCAAAAGTCTTATTAAAATCAGGAAGTTGGAGTAAAGGAGCATGTGTCAACTTATCTTTCAATACCGTGAATGCTTCTTCCTGTGCAGTACCCCAAACAAAAGGCACATCCTTCTTTGTAAGCTCATTGAGAGGTGCAGCAATGGTGCTGAAATCTCTCACAAAACGCCGATAGAATCCAGCGAGGCCAAGGAAACTCCTCACGTGTGTGACCGTTTTGGGCTGCGGCCAACTCTCAATAGCTTCAATCTTGGCTTTATCAACCTCAATTCCCTGTGGAGTAACAACATAGCCAAGAAAAGAGACATGGTCGGTGCAAAAGGTGCACTTTCCAAGGTTACCAAATAAACGTGCATCACGTAGAGCAATAAAAACAGCACGTAAATGTTCCAAATGTTCCTCCAAAGATCTGCTAAAAATCAATATATCATCAAAGTATACTACCACAAATCGTCCAATGAAAGCACGTAAAACTTCATTCATTAATCTCATGAAAGTACTAGGTGCATTAGTTAACCCAAAAGGCATGACTAACCACTCATATAATCCAAACTTAGTTTTAAATGTTGTTTTCCATTCATCTCCCAATTTCATACGAATTTGATGGTATCCACTACGCAAATCAACTTTGGAGAATATTGTAGAGCCACTCAATTCATCAAGCATATCATCTAGCCTAGGAATAGGATGACGATAATGAATAGTAATATTATTAATGGCTCTACAATCAACACACATACGCGATGTACCATCCTTTTTCGGCACTAGAATAATAGGAACAGCACAAGGACTAAGGGATTCGCGTATATAACCTTTGTCGAGTAGCTCCTGTACTTGACGCATAATCTCCTTCGTCTCTTCTGGATTGGTACGGTATGGTGCGCGGTTGGGTAGCGATGCACCGGGAATTAAGTCAATTTGATGCTCAATCCCTCGAATAGGTGGTAATCCCGGTGGCACGTCTTGTGG
Organism: Secale cereale; assembly: GCA_902687465.1. NCBI lineage: Eukaryota > Viridiplantae > Streptophyta > Magnoliopsida > Poales > Poaceae > Secale > Secale cereale. The sequence goes on along the minus strand of LR738715.1, from coordinate 445,846,621 downwards.
AAAGACGTCGGCGAACTCCTGCAAAATGTTAGTGACAGCAGGAGGCAAAGAGGAAGGCACGTCCTCGAATGAAAATAATGCCTCTTTGCATACAACAGCATAGCAAACAGATTTGCTAAAATCTAGCTCATCAATATCAGATTTGGTGGCAAATAAACATGCACTTTTCAATTTAATTTCAGAAGCAACAGTAGATGGTTTATTATTAGGCTTCATTTGTTGCTCAAATTCTTTTGCCACAATCTGATTTTCACTCTTATTTTTCTCCTGTTTTGCTTTATTAGCTCTATTAATATCATCTTTCAAAATGGAATCAGGAGTCATAGGAAGTAAAGTAATATTTTTATCCTTATGAACAAGAGTATACTGATTGTTTCTACCATGGTGTACAGAATTTTTATCAAATTGCCATGGTCTACCAAGTAATAAGGAACATGCTTGCATAGGTACCACATCACAATCAACATAATCAACATACGTAGAGATACTAAAATGCACACGAACAGTACGTGTTACCTTAACCTTGCCGCTGTTGTTGAACCATTGGATGTAGTAAGGATGTGGATGTGGTCTTGTGGTGAGAGATAGCTTCTCCACCATCTCCATGCTAGCCAAGTTGTTGCAACTCCCTCCATCTATGATCACGCGAACAGAACGTTCCTTCACAACTCCCTTTGTATGGAACAAATTATGCCTCTGATTTTGCTCAGCTTGTGTAACCTGCACACTCAAAACACGTTGAGCAACTAAACATTCATACCTGTCAGCATCTTCAGGAGCCATGTATTGCGTCTCATGATCAGAATCGTCTCCACCGTGTTCTTCACGTGTAATAAGAGCCAAAGTCTCCTCATCATAGTCACTAGCGGATTCATATCCACCATCCTCAGTAGCAATCATCACACGCTGAGATTTGCAATCTCTAGCAAAATGTCCTCTTCCCTTACAACGACGACAAATAATATCACTGGTGTGCCCTGTTGATGCCATGGAAGAAGAAGAACTCTGTGCAGGCCCAATAGGTGTGCTCTTGTCAGATAATGGTGGTTGTGCCTGCTTCCTTGTATCACGGCTGGAGGTAACAGCTGATGGAGGTGTCGGTGTAGTAGAATGTGTGGAAGTAGGGGATGCACGCGGTGTCCATGATGAAGGTCGACCTGCAGAAAAGTTAGTCCGCGCCAATGCCTGTCGATCCTGCACTTCACGTTCAGCTTTACAAGCAAGATGGAATAAACGAGTGATATTAGTATAATCCTTATACTCTAGAATGGTCTGAATCTCTCTATTTAATCCACCCATAAAACGTGCAAGCATAGCTTCATTCTCCTCAACAATACCACATCTAATCAGGCCAGTTTGTAATTGCTGATAATATTCTTCTACAGAATTTTTTCCTTGTCTTAAGCGCTGCAGTTTTTGAAGTAATTCATGTTGATAATATGGTGGAACCCAACGAGTACGCATAGCAGTTTTTAAAGCAGTCCAAGTAGCTGGAGTAGGATATAATCTACAATGTTCAGACCACCAAACACATGCAAAACTAGTGAAAGCACAAACAGCAGCAGGAACACGTCTCTCCTCGGGATAGTTTAAACATGTAAAACGTTGTTCAGTTTGTAACTCCCAAGTAAGATATATATCAGGAACATATCTACCCTCAAATGGTGGAATATTCAATTTCAGTTTAGGAAGATGGTCATGTACCTCAGGTGGTGGTGCAGCCCTACCGTTGCGATGATATGCATGAGGACGACCTGGTGGTGGTGGTGCTGGTTGTTGCACGTGGTTCTGATTTTGGTCAACCTCATCCTCGTAATGGTCCTCCACCTCTGCAGTAGCAGCAAGAGCTACAGAAACATCAACAGCAGCACCAGAAGCTTGACCAGTCTCAAGGGGAACGCGCTGTGCTCGTCCCACTTGATTCGGAAGGCGACGTTGTTGTTGTTGTTGTTGTTGAGGTGGGACAGCTGCAGCAGCCGGTGGTGGTGGAAAACGCGAAAGCAATTCAGCAAACTTGTTATCCAGCTTTGTTTCAAACGTCTTCTCCATTGCATCTATCTTCTCCATGGCCTCGTCCAATGTGTTTAGCACATCTTGCACCTGTACACTCATCATTTCCTGAAACTTATCATGAAGCTCCTTGTTCGTCAAGTTCTCCCAGTCAGTCTCGTCGACTTGTGATCCTGGCATGGTTAGCAGCAATAGAAACACACAAGAATATGATCCTACAGACTACTAACAAGTGGTGGTGGTGGCGGGTGTCACAAATCCGTCAAGCAAATCTCAAATTCTTACCAGTTCTTACCCAGCAACAGGAGGTGATCGGCAACCGATGTAGTCAAAACTCTCAAAGCTTGGATAGAGCGATTACCAGGGAGAGTCAAACGCACGATGTAGATGTATGTGGAGCTGGGAAGGCTTATAATATGGTAGCAAAAAGGGTCAGCAATAATCAATTCAGAGATGCAAAGGTGAATAAACGCTCAACGACGGTACTGTGCTGGTCCTAGGCTAGACCGTACTAGAGACGCGAGCCTAGAACACTAACAAAATCACGGCGCTGCACGTAATCGAGGGAAAAGCACACTCTGAATTTTTTTTTGCCTCTTTTTTTTTGCGCTTTTTTTTTGCGCTGCTTTTTTTGTTTTTTTTTGCCGAAAATCACTATAATGGCGAGTGTCTCAAAACACTTCCCAAGTCAAACTAAGATGATAGGCACGAAATTTTTTGAATTTTTTTTTTCGGAATCAGGGCAGCGACGACGGAAAAGTGCGGTAAAAAAACAGTATGATGGCACGTGTCTCAAAAGACTCAGAAAAGCCCAAAAGTAGGATAGGGAAAAAATATTTTCACCTGTCGAAATTTTGGCCTAAAAACTGCTGTCGAATTTTTTTTTTTCGAGACCTACGCAAGCAAGGAAACACAAATCCGAAACCTAGATGGATCACGAGAACAAACCTAATATGAAAAGACCTCGGATTGGCGGTGGATATATGGTGGTAGGATATGGCAGCAGTGGTAGGTTATGGCAGCGGTGGTGGTATGTGGTGGCGGTGGTGGGATATGGCAGCAGTGGTGGTATGGCAGCGGCGATGAATATGGTGCGGCGGCGACGTGACAACTTATGACCAGAACTCGAAACTCTAAAAGACTAGATGCTAAGACCAGCAACTTGACACGACGATGCAACCGCAAATTCAACAAAGCAAATACAGAAAAGATTATGCAAAGGCTCAGATTGGTTCGGATGGGATGAGCTAACCCTAAATTTTTTTTTGGCTTTTTCATGGACTGTAGGTATGAAGAACAGACTCGATCTAATCTACGAAAAACTGTAAAATCTCACCGAGCAACCTGGAAATCTGATACCACTTGATAGAGGCAAAGGTGTCCCGTCTTTCGATGAGATAGTGGCTATCGTTTGGATGAAGTCGACTTTGACGATCCGACTACGAACGTGCGTGGACGTCGCGCCTTAGCAATCGCTAAACCAACTCCGAGAGGTTATCGACCACGCCGGAGCACGATCAACCTGACCACGAAGGTCTGTTTCCTGCAGGCAAACGAAGAACAAGCAAGAAACTAAGATTGCAATTTGGATATTGCGAATATAAGAGGAAAGCTTTATTGATCAAGGTGGGGTTCTGTGACGCCTTTGTCTGGTCGTTGAACACAAACGAAGTACGCGAAGTTGCAGCTATGGCGAACTTTTAATCTAAACAAAACCCAAAGTCTAAACGACGCCCTAAGGGCTGTATATATGAGGGAAAGAGGGGGGAATTTCGTGGCCCTTGGTGAAGCGGTCCGAAACCAACCCTAACTCTTGTTTCCCCACACATACGGACTCTAAAAACAGCCTATACTCAAGTATTTCGAAATTACATGGGCCTGGCCCAATAGTAAGATGACGCAGCACCTATAATAGCCTCTGGACGAAATTTATGAAGTGGCATCTTGTATATTTCGTCCAAGGCTTCTCGCACTCATTATGGTGGCTTCAAAGTCCTCAAATCATCAATTGAAACTCCATTCTTGTTCCCCTTGCGCATGCCATCATCTGCATGCTTGATCTTGCTCCAATGTTCATCCTTCTTGTCCAAGCTAGGCCCTTCATTTGTAAGCAAGACAAATGTATCCAATTTAGGCAGCATCATATTCTCATGAACATTAGATTCATTACCAAGAAACGAAAGTACCTGGTAATTTAGTTGGCGTGCGCGAGCTCTAGTAATTGGTCCTGTATATGTGTCAGTTGGAGCTGTGGGTGTAACCTTGTTAGTGATGTCCTCATCAAAGCAACTCAACAAGATGTGAATACATCAAAATGCTTAAACCAAAAATGGCAACCCCATTTTGAGCCTAAACGATTAGTATGACCCATGAATAAGTGTTCTCAGTTGACTCCTAAGTCAATATACTTTAACATAGGTGACTCTGTCGCCGGCCAGTTCTAGATGAAGTTCTTTGTTGTTTTTTCTATGATCTTGCATTCTTTCTCTTTTGCATGCTTGTTCCCCTTTCAAAAAAAACTTCATCTTAATTTTCTTTTACTTTCTGTATTATCCTCCACATTCAATTCATTAGTCATCTGCTAGTTAATTCCTTCCAAATCTTTGTGAGATCTTATTTGCCTAGTGAGCTGAGTTGACAATTGTTCTCTCTATGTTGAACTCAAACACACCGGTTTGTCTCTTTCGGTCAAACCGAACCACCTCGGTGCCACCGAAGAAAACAACTCGGTGTTACCGATTTCAATGCTGATGAGACACGTTGCCTTTTGCATCTTGCATATTTGTTCTAGCTCAACTCAATGATTCCTAACCTCTATAAGCATCACATTCCACATGTTGCTTTGTACTGTGACTCAAGGACCAGACCTACTTGACTCATAATCCAGAAGAGCCCTTCTTGGAAATTGATGTCAAATGGGGAGAGAGAGATCACATTAAAGCTTACTCACACCAAAGGGAGAGAGAGATCCTATGGGAGAGAGAAATTTCTTAGTCCTCCCAGATGCTTGGTATTAAAAGAGGAGAGAAGTCACATGTCTTCTAGAGGGGAAAGACATGTCAGTATTTGTTATGATTATTTGTCTTGCTATGATTTTCTTTTATCTATCTTCTCCCATTATATAATATAAGATTCAGGGGGAGAAAGACACTCAAGGGAAGGAAATCTTTGAATTCATTGCATATCTTTCTGGGGACATGTTTATACTCAATAGAGTACCTGGTACTCACTCACTACGTGTCATCCCAATCTTGGTACTCTTGTGGTTTGCTGTTCTTGCTCTGTTGAGTAGATGTTTCTGTGTTATCTAACCTTTTTTACTCAGGTTCATCTCTTCCAAAGCTAGCTCAAGACAACAAGGTAAGTATATGCATCACACTCATGTGCATGATGATCTCTTGCTGATGTACATATTATTTGCAAGAAGGACTCATGAACATGAAAGTATGTTTCCTATATCCATTTGCTCTGATGCATACAACCAAGATACATGTAACTCATTGCTTGCTTTGACATGCTTATGCATTCACATGCATCTATATTCAATATTTACATGATTGCATACATGTAGGGGGAGCCTATGATTGTTACATGTCTTTCCAAAGCTTTACGTGCTATTCTCTATATCTTTATCTAAATCTTTGATGTATGTTGTCATCAATTACCAAAAAGGGGGAGATTGAAAGCACACGTGCTCCCTGGGTGATTTTGGTAATTAATGTGAACATATCTCTTGTTGGACTAATACCTTTACCTAGTATATTTCAGATGAGTTCAATAGTGGAGTGGCATGGACAAGAGGATGTGGAACGCCTTCAAGATGCGAAGGACAAAAGATTGGCAAAAGCTCAAAGCTCAAGCCTCTTCATTTTCATTTTGGTGATCCAAGATCACACTGATTCCATAGGAAAGCCAATATTATTAAAAGGGGATCAGGTGTTGTTGAATGGCTTGCTTGCACAAAGTGCTTAGTGATATGCTCGAAAGCCCTCAACCACTTTCTCATTCCACATATGTCCTAAACCTAAAGTCAAACTAAGGCCCACCGATTAAATCTATCCAGCGCCACCGAGTTCACTTGACAAAGCCATTGCTAAAACCCTAATCAGTTCGGTCTCACTGATAGGGATCACGGTCTCACCGAGATGGGAATGTAAACTCTCTATTCTCTATTTGCAACATTTCGGTCTAACCGAGATGTGAGAATCGGTCTCACAGAGTTAGCATTGCAAACTCTCTGTTGCCTTTTCATAACGTTTCGGTCTAACCGAAATGAGTGAATCGGTCCCACCGAGTTTGCCTGACCAACTCTCTGTTTTCCTATTAAAGAAATTGGTCTCGCCGAGTTGATGTAATAGGTCTCACCAAGATTACGTTAAGCCCTAACCCTAATGAAATTGGTCCCACCGAGTTGACCATATCGGTCCCACCGAAAAGCCTAACGTTCACATTTTGAACTAAATCAGTCCAATCGAGTTCTTCATTCGGTCTGACCGAGTCTGTTCAAATGTGTGTAATGGCATGATTTTGTGTGGAGGTTATATATACCCCTCCACCCACTCTTCATTCATGGAGAGAGCCATCAGAACGTGCCTACACTTCCACTATTCATTTTCTGAGAGAGAAGCACCTACTCATGTGTTGAGACCAAGATATTCCAGTCCTACCATATGAATTTTGATCTCTAGCCTTCCCAAGTTGCTTTCCACTCAAATCTTCTTTCCACCATATCCAAATCTGTGTGAGAGAGTTGAGTGTTGGGGAGACTATCATTTGAAGCACAAGAGGAAGGATTTCATCATCAACACACCATGATTGGTTATGTGTCACTTGGGAGCCTCCGACAAGATTGTGGAGTTGAACCAAGGAGTCTATAAGGGCAAGGAGATCGCCTACTTCGTGAAGATCTACCCTAGTGAGACAAGTCCTTCGTGGGCGATGGCCGTGGTGGGATATACAAGGTTGCTTCTTCATGGACCCTTTGTGGGTGGAGCCCTCCATGGACTCGTGCAGCCATTACCCTTCATGGGTTGAAGTCTCCATCAACATGGATTTACGATAGCACCACCTATCGGAGCCATGCCAAAAGCATCTGTGTCTCCAATTGCGTTTGCACACTCCAATCCCATCCCTTTACTTTCTTGCAACTTGCATGCTTTTCTTTCCGCTGCTCATATACTCTTGCCATGCTTGCTTGAAACATATTGTGTATGTTTGAAATTGTGCTAAAAACTCTACCTCAACTCAAAGAACTTAAAAACTGCTACTTTTCTTGTTGAGTGTCTAATCACCCCCCCTCTAGACACCTCTTCTTCGATCCTCTCAGCTGGTCGTACAGAGGGGGTCGTCCGCACGGTGCAGTCCCCACCACAGCAGCCGGCGAGGGCGCAGTAGAATCAGGACCCCGATGACGTCTCGATGGCCTCTTCAGACCCTCAAGCATGTCTAGGCCGACGTCGAACCCCGGAAGATAGGCGGCGGGGAGATGCGCACGTCGTCGCAGAACGGCACCGCAACGACTCCCACCTGGCCGACGGGTGCGACGGCCTCAACGTGGATGAGCTTGCGCTCGATGTCGGCGGGTTTGTGCCTTTCGAGGTTGGTTGCCCTGCCTTTACACGAGAGTTACGGCAAGTCCGTTGGCCGTCCGTTCGCACGTTCAAGCCAGAGATACCGGAGAAATACGACGGGAGGCTGAACCCGGCAGAGTTCCTGAGCATCTACGCCATCGCTGTTCAGGCCGCCGAGGAAAGAGATGAGAAGGTGTTTGCCAACTACTTTCCTTTGGCTCTCAAGTCCAATGTGAGGTCCTGGCTGATGGACCTGCCGGAGAACTCCATTTCGTCATGGGCGGACATGTGCCACGAGTTCATTGGAGCCTTCACCGGTGGCCACCAAGAGCTCGGTAGGCCCAGCGACCTGCAGCTTCTCCAACAGAAGGAAGGAGAAACGCTCTGTAAGTATTTATAGAGATTCTGTAAAGTTCATAGAAACATTCCGAATATCCATCCGACGGCCATTATAGCAGCTTTCCAGTCCAATGTGTGCAACCGCCGCATTCGTTCCAAAATGACCGTGCGGTTGTCGAAGACTGTGAAAGAACTATATACACTGGTGGATAAATGTGCTTGGATGGAGGAAGGAAGGAAGTTTCCCAGAGAAGAAGATTACATTAATCTTGATTCAGAAGATGAGGATGAATCAACTAGCCAGAGAAAGGGCAAGAAGCACAATAAGAAGCCGAGGGATAAGGCAGTGATGACTGTGGAAGGATCGGGCACACCTAGTACTGGCAAGAAGGACAAGGATGAGGCCCCTGGCAAGGAAGCTCCTGCGTGCGCTGCCTACCGGGAAGCCGCTGCCGCCGAAAAAGCTGGGACAGGCGATGGGCCATACGGCAAGATCCATCGGACCAAAGGCCACGACCTTCAGGAGTGTTATCAGGTTGAGTAGCTCGTCAAGAAACAGAGGGCAGAGTATGATAAGCGTGATAAGGAAAAAGGCCAGAAAGCTGCGGGCGGTAAGGGCCGGAGTGGTGAAGCAAACCGTCCCAGTAGACCCTTTTTTGGAACCAAGGAAAAGCCGCCAGGGGCCAAGAGGAGGAGATCTATGATGATGCCAGTAATGGAGGGGATGAAGAGGAAACTAGTGAGTAGGAATTCTTGAAGGCTACTGACGTCCTACGCATTGACGGGGGTGCATCTTTGCACACCTCTCATCGCCAACTCAAGTGATGGGCACGAGAGGTCAATGATGTGCAACGAGCGTCAGAGGCCCGGAAACCGCTCAATTGGTCCCGCACGCCCATCATCTTTGACGAAGAGGATCACCCTGATCGCACCACCGCGATAGGGTACTTGCCATTGTTGGTCTCCCCGACAATTCACAACCTCAAGGTTACAAAGATGCTAGTGGATGGCGGGGCCGGGTTGAATCTGATTTCCCCAGCAGTTATCAACAAGCTTCAGATAGGAGAAGAAGAGCTAGAGGTCACCGACACATTTCAAAGAGTTAACCCCGGCAGGAGCCATCCTAAGGGAAAGAGTACATTGCAGGTGACGTTTGGGGGAGAACTGAATTATTGGACCGAGAAGATTGTGTTTCATGTGGTTGATCTCCCCCTACCGTACAATGGGATTCTTGGACGACTAGCCCTGGCCAAGTTTATGGCAGCATCCCACTATGCTTACAACACCTTGAAAATGCTTGGGCCATTGGGAGTCCTTACTATCCCATCGGATGAGAAGGATGCAATTATTTGTGTGGACAAGATGTATCGGGATGCAGTTGCAGCAGAAGCAACAGCAACGGCAGTTCCCGCCAAGGAAAGCAGAGGAAGGAAGAGGGATTGTAGGACCTCTAGTAAGGAGTCCAGGAAGCATGCCCCCTCAGAGTGCACGACACCCATTGACGGTGTGCCGAAGTGTTCCAACAGCAAGAGATCCAAGGTTACTGCACCGCAAGTGAAGAAGGTCCCGACAGGGCTGGCTGGCGTTTATGGTACTTTCACTATCAATGCCACCCTCGATGACAAATAGGAAAGCGCGCTCGTTGCCTTCCTGTGGGAAAATATCGATGTGTTTGCTTGGCAACCATTCGATATCCCCGGTGTTCGCAGGGAGGTAATTGAGCACCACCTTGATGTCTTCCCACATGCCCAACCCATCAAGAAGAAAGTACAGAAGCAGGCCTTGGAGAGGCAGCAGTTCATTGCCGAAGAGATCAATGAATTGGAGGCAGCTGGTTTAGTCAGAGGAGTACTGCGCCCTATGTGGTTGGCAAATCTAGTAGTGGTCCGGAAGGCTAATGGGAAGTGGAGGCTTTGCATTGAATTCACAGATCTCAACAAGGCTTGTCCAAAGGACCCATTTCCCTTGCCGCGCATCGACCAGATTGTGGATTTTACCTCAAGATCTGATTTGCTCTCCTTTCTAGACGCATACTCCGGGTACCACCAGATCTTCATGTCCAAAGAAGATGAAGAGAAGACATCAGTCATCACTCCATGCGGTACGTACTACTTTGTCTCCATGCCATTCGGATTAAAGAGTGATGGGTCCACTTTTGCAAGGGCAGTACAGATCGGTTTTGAGCAACAGTTGCACAGAAATATAGAAGCTTATATGGATGATATCACGGTCAAAACCAAAGATAAGGCCACCCTTATCCAGGATTTGGAAGAGACAATTGCTAATCTATGCAAGATCATTCAGAGGCTTAATCCGGAGAACTGTGTATTCGGTGTTCCCTCCGGCAAGCTACTTGGATTCTTCATGTCCCATCGGGCGATCAAAGCTAACCCTGACAAAATCAAGGCCATTGAGTAGATCCAAGCACCAAGGACAGTTAAGAATGTGAGGCGCTTGATGGGATGCGTTGTCGCGCTGAGCAGATTCATCTCCAAGTCTATCGAGTGTGCCCTGCCGTTCTTCAAGGTTTTGAAGAAGGCAGGGCCTATGAAGTGGACTTCGGAAGCAGATGCAGCTCTGCAGGAGTTAAAAGCCCACCTATCATCCGTACCCACCTTGATTGCGCCCAAACCCCAAGAGCCATTGTTACTATACTTGGCGGCAACCAACCAGGTGGTCAGTGCAGCCTGGGTAGCGCAAAGAGAGGTGGATGAGGCAGAGACTGAACAGAGAACAACAGAGACGGGAAAGGACTAGGACATCAATAAGCACAACAACAAACACAACCCCAGGGAAGCGGCAAGGAAGAAAATGGTGCAGCGACCAGTGTACTTAGTCAGCTCCTTGTTACAGGGGGGCTAGATCGAGGTACTCTGGTGGGCAAAAGTTGATCTTTGGTCTCATTACAGCCTCAATGAAACTACGCCACTACTTCCAAGCCCATGAGATCATGGTTGCTACTCGTTTCCCGTTGCAAATGGTACTCCGAGACCCTAAGGCAACTGGCAGAATAGTGGAATGGGCTTTGGAGCTATCCGGCTTTGGTTCGAAGTTTGAGAGCACATCAACAATTCAGATCAGGGCATTGGCAGAGTTTATTGCAGAATGGACGCCAACCCCTGATGAGGAAAAGACAGAGACAGCCATCCCCGACAAGGAATCACCCCAATAATGGATCATGTATTTTGTTGGTGCTTTTTCCATACAAGGTGCAGGGGCTGGCGTGCTTCTTTTTGCCTCCTCTGGGGAGCACTTGAAGTACGTCGTCCAGATGCACTTTGCCCGGGAAGAAGCCACCAACAATACAACTTAGTATGAAGGGCTCCTTGCCTGGCTCAGGATTGCAGTAGAATTGGGAATTAAGAAGTTGATCATTTGAGGAGATTCACAGCTTGTGGTGAGACAAGTCAACAAGGATTATCAAAGACCATTGAGGGAAGCATATGTCGAGGAAGTGAGGAGATTGGAGGAGCACTTTGATGGGTTGCAAACAGAGCACGTACCCTGTGCGGAAAACAGCATAGTTGATCACCTGTCAAAGTGTGCTGCGCAGAAGCTTCCAGTGGAACCAGGAACTTTTGTTCTCCATCTCTCTCAACCCTCCGTATCACCAGCCACAATGGCCCGGAAAAGGAGAAAGTTGGACTACGATAAGCCTCCCCCGGTCAAGCTACCCGCTCCCGACAGAGACCCTGCCGGAAACAACTCCTCACAGCCTGCCGGACTACCCCCTCCAACCAGGCCTATGGACCCCGTGAACGAGGCTGGTGCTCCCGCAGTAGAGGAGATGTCGCTAGTCCTCGTTGCCGAGCCCCAGGCTCCAACTTGGGCAAGGCACACTGTCCACTTCCTCCAAACGGGAGAACTCCCTGGTAATCAAGATGAAGCTGAAAGAGTAGCCCAGAGGGCCAGTATGTAACAGTTTGTCGATGAAACTCTGTAAAGAAGGAGGCCTAATGGCGTGAGATTGAAGTGTATTTGCCAGGAGGATGGAGAGGAACTGCTGGCTGAGATTCACAAAGGAATGTGCGACTCCCACATTGGATCAAGGGCATGATTTGGGAAAGCATTCCGGCAAGGATTCTATTGGACCACAGCCCTCCAAGAAGCGGTTGAGTTAGCCACGAAATATGAAGCCTACCAGTTCCATTCCAAGAAAATACACCTGCCTACCCAAGCTCTTTAGACAATCCCTCTATCATGTCCATTTTCCGTCTGGGGGCTCGATATCCTCGGCCCCTTCCCCCGAGAAATCGGGGGCTTTGAATTCTTGTTCGTTGCCATCGACAAGTTTAAAAAGTGGCCGGAAGTGACTGCCGTGAGAAAGGTGTCTGCTCTGTCAACTATCAAGTTCTTGAAAGATTTGGTGTGTGGCTTCAGAGTTCCGGCAAGGATCATCACTGATAATGACACCCAGTTCACGAGCCACGCCTTCATGCAATTTGTTCATACCCTCGGATGCAAAATCTCATTCGCTTTTGTGGCACACCCTCGGAGCAATTGACAAGTTGAGAGGGCGAACACTGAAGTGCTTCATGGACTCAAGACATGAACTTTTGATACGCTGCAGAAGCACGGTAGGCGATGGATCAGGAGTTGCCGGTGGTTCTCTGGTCCCTCAGAACGACACCTAACCAAGCTACCGGGCAGACTCCCTACTCCCTGGTTTACGGGGTAGAAGCAGTTATCCCCACGGAACTCATTTACGCGTCCCCTCGAGTGCTTGCCTATGATGAAGTAGCACAAGATCAGCACTGGCGTGACGATGATGTGCTACTCGAGGAAAACCATCTCCGGGCTGCTACGCGTGCTGCACGCTACCAGCAAGCCCTACGTTGCTATCATAGCCGTAGGGTTCATGCCTAGTGTTTTGACAAAGGTGACCTTGTCCTTAGGCGCGTTCAGTCCTCCAAGGGTACAAACAAGCTGTCACCAAAGTGGGAAGGCCCTTACCGGGTGGTACGAGTTACCAGACCTGGCGCAGTCCGTCTGGAGACCGGGATGGCACTTAGTTACAAAACTCATGGAATATTGAGCATCTTCGTAAGTACTACCTGTAAGGTGCGAGGCTGCCGGGCACTGTCCGGCAGCCACCCTTTTGTACAGGCCTTGCCTCAACTGCATGTAACCCCTGTAGAAAGTCGGGGCGACGACCCCATGCAAGAGAAAATAAAGAAGCGCTAAGAGGGGGGGGGCAACCAAGATCACTGCATAAGCATTTCATGAGCATTTGCATATGCATATAGATAGGATCGCATCCTGCATTCATTCTCATCTACATGGAGTTGCAGGTTCTTGCTGCAAAGTTGGTGGGAGTTGAGAATATGCCCCGGCACTACAATCCCCGGCAATCCAAAACAGATAAGTTCTCCCTTTTTTATCCATTAGTGTTTTGTAAGCTATAACTTGTGCATAGAGAAACCTCACCGCTCTCTTGGAACTAGGGTGCTCCCATCCTTGGCTTGAACGTTGCTTTGGCCTGGGGCGGTCGTAGTGTCCCTAGGTAAAAGGGAGTGGGGAGGGGGCCGACACCTTGGTCTGTTCCCCGACAGACATGGTTCTCCGGCAGACGAAAAGGGTGCCGGCAGGATATCCTGCCGGGAAAAACTCATTTAATTAAAGTAAAGAGGCATTCCACCTCTTCATGGACATATACATGCACGAGTTCCCGGCAAGGTTTATCTCTTTCATTAACATGCGCATGCAAGTACAACTATTACAGAACACAAACATGGATGAAAAGATTACATTATTTGAATTAAAATTAAGCGATTGCCTACAAGTTTGAAATTGAAAAAAGATAGGTGCCCTGTGATGCCTTTGCTCATGTCCATCTCCTATAGGACGAGGTAGACGAGACTGGATAGGAGGGGACCTGACGCGTCCCCAGGATCATGATGATGCCATCTCCCGGCCAGGAAGCAGGAACCAGAGGGCAGGGATGGATGGTGCCGCTGCCAAAAGCTCCAAGCGGGAGCTACAGAGTCACCGGCAAACATGACTCATCGGAACGGTCACCCCCATTCTTGGCGCGTCGTGGGTTTCCGCCGCCTTCAACGCCACCATCATCTGAAGCCCCTTTTGCGGTAAGGGGCTCGGATACCATGCTCTCCGAGCAATTCTCCAGAGAGCATGGCCGTCCCTAGAAGCCTTGGCGTTAGAAGACACTGCATGTCCCAGTGACGTGTGTGAAGCGGAAGGCTCCTCCACACAGCAAGAGGGAAACGCCCGAGAACAATTGGGTTCACCCCTATTAGCGGCGAGTCCCCCATATAGATCCTCTCCGCGCGGTGAAGGGAAGGAAAATAGGGAGCAACCGACTACCACACACATGGTTCACCCTGAGCCTCGGTGTGGTGTCGTTTGCATCCCCGCCCACTTGAGCCGAAATTCCGGGCGGCCCGGTGGAAGGCACGCCAGAGTCGCCATCTCCGGCGTCGTCGCCGCGCTGCCCGAGTCCCTCTTTTAAATCGAGGAGAAACTTCGAGTTGGAGCCCGGGGGCTGGCCCTAGGCTCTCTCCTTCGACATAACCAACAAAGGCAGAAGACAGGAGAGGAGGAATGCAAAGACTGACGGCCTTGCCCTCCTCCACCCCTCCCTTTTATAGACAGGGCGAGGAGGAGAGCTGCTTCATCAATGGGCGGCCACCGTCCTCCTCCGCGAATTCAAGACGACCGGGCCCTCGCCATGATGCTCCCCTGTACCACGCGCCTCCGTCACCTACCCCGCGCGATGCATGCCGCATACGTGGCTAAGGATAAGGGCATGGTGGGAAGAGTAAATTGGCAGTTTCCTCCCCGTGCATTAAAGTCATTCACGGGCCATTACAGGAGCAGCCCCACCACCATTGGCTTTACGCAGCGCATAGTAAAATTGGAAACTAGCCAGAATTCCAGACACATGAAGAAGCACAAAGATGACATCAAGAGAACGGCCTCTTCAGCAACCCTACCTGTACACTTGTTAGGCCCTACCCCGACGATGCTCAGCAGCGCAATCGGGGCAGGCTCGAGGGCTCTGTCGATACAACAAACCCTGGTTTTGTTGCCAGAATGTACATAGGCTCAAGAACAAGATTGAAGCACCATCCCAAGTCAGAGTATAGGAAACCAAGAGATTCAGGGTACCAGCTCAGAGCAGAGACACCAAAGCCAAGCCAGAGAAGCAAGACATCACCAAGAAAAGGGCCTCCCTTGTCGGACAGGCGAGCCCAACAAGGGGCGAGGCCACCCCCTAGGCAGATAGCAGAAACACCCCAGTGATACGTCTCCAACGTATCTACATTTCCAAACCCTTTTGCCGTTGTTTTGGACTCTAACTTGCATGATTTGAATGGAACTAACCCGGACTGACGCTATTTTCAGTAGAATTGCCATGGTGTTGTTTTTGTGCAAAACTAAAAATTTCTCGGAATGACCTGAAAATCCACGGAGAATTATTTTGGAAAATATAAAAAATACCTGCGGAAAGATCTACGTCAGGGGGCCCACACCCTGTCCACGAGGGTGGGGGCGCGTACCCTCCCCCCTAGGCGTGCCCCCTAACTCATGGGCCCCCTGACGCTCCACCGGCGTGTCTCCGGACCCCATATATTCACTTTCGGGGAGAAAAAAAATCAGGGAGGAAGAATTATCGCGTTTTACGAGACGGAGCCGCCGCCAAGCCCTAATCTCTCTCGGGAGGGCTGATCTGGAGTCCGTTCGCAGCTCCGGAGAGTGGAGATCATCGCCATCGTCATCATCAACCTTCCTCCATCACCAATTCCATGATGGTCACCGTCGTGCGTGAGTAATTCCATCGTAAGCTTGCTGGACGGTGATGGGTTGGATGAGATTTACCATGTAATTGAGTTTGTTTTGTTAGGGTTTGATCCCTAGTATCCACTATGTTCTGAGATTGATGTTGCTATGACTTTGCCATGCTTAATGCTTGTCACTAGGGCCCGAGTGCCATGATTTCAGATCTGAACCTATTATGCTTTCATGAATATATCTGTGTTCTTGATCCTATCTTGCAAGTCAATAGTCACCTACTATGTGTTATGATCCGGCAACCCCGAAGTGAGAATAATCGGGACCACTCCCGGTGATGACTGTAGTTTGAGGAGTTCATGTATTCACTATGTGTTAATGCTTTGGTCCGATACTCTATTAAAAGGAGGCCTTAATATCCCTTAGTTTCCAATAGGACCCCGCTGCCACGGGAGGGTAGGACAAAAGATGTCATGCAAGTTCTTTTCCATAAGCACGTATGACTATATTCGGAATACATGACTACATTACATTGATGAACTAGAGCTAGTTCTCTGTCACCCTAGGTTATAACTTTTATATGATGAATTGCATCCGACATAATTCCTCATCACCAATCCAATGCCTACGAGCTTTTCACATATTGCTTGTTGCTTATTTACTTTTCCACTGCTACTATTACAAAAAACTACAAAAACACTACCTTTACTTTTATTACCGCTACCGCTATCTCCATATTACTTTGCTACTGAACTACCTTGTTGCAGATACTAAGTTTCCAGGTGTGGTTGAATTGACAACTCATCTGCTAATACTTAAGAGTATTCTTTGGCTCCCCTTGTGTCGAATCAATAAATTTGGGTTGAATACTTTACCCTCGAAAACTATTGCGATCCCCTACACTTGTGGGTTATCAAGACTATTTTCTAGCGCCGTTGCCGGGGAGCGTAGCTCTATTCTTTAAGTCACTTGGGATTTATATCTGTTGATCACTATGACGAATTTGAAAGACTCAAAAACAAAGATCTTACCCTCAACTACGAGGGGAGGTAAGGAACTGCCATCTAGCTCTGCACTTGATTCACCCTCTATTATGAGTAAACTTGCGACACCTACTCCTGCTATTGAATCTTACATGTCGTATGTTCTTGATGATGCCACTTCCGCTATGTATGTTGAAACTACTTCTATGCCTGATAATACTGTGCCACTAGGTGAATTTCTAGATGAACAAATTGCTAAGGTTACGGAGAATGCAAACATTGAAACTGATAATATTTATGAAAGTGATGATGAAGCGTCTCCCCCTAGATATGAATTTCATGTTGTCCCTGAGGGTTATGTTATGGATGAAGAAACTGCTAGAGACTTTCTTGCTTGCAATGATAGATATGATCTTAAGAAATTATTAGCTAAGCTGAAAGAAAAGTCTTTGAATGCTAGAATGAAACATGAGCCTGCTTTTGCTACTTCACCTATCTTTGTTACTGATATGGATTATGAATTCTCTGTTGATCCTGAGTTAATTACTTTGGTTGAATCTGATCCTTTCCATGGCTATGAGTCTGAAACTGTTGTGGCACATCTTACTAAGTTGAATGATATAGCCACCCTGTTTACCAATGATGAAAGGATTCACTACTACTATATCCTTAAGTTGTTTCCTTTCTCGTTAAAGGGTGATGCTAAGACTTGGTTTAATTCTCTTGATCCTGGTTGTGTGCGTAGACCCCAGGATATGATGTACTACTTCTCTGCTAAATATTTTCCCGCTCATAAGAAACAAGCTGCCTTGCAAGAAATATATAACTTTGTGCAATTTGAAGAATAGAGTCTCCCACAAGCTTGGGGGAGGCTTCTCCAATTACTTAATGCTTTGCCTGGTCATCCTCTTGAGAGGAACGGTATACTTGATGTCTTTTATTATGGACTAACCGATGCTTCCAGAGACCACCTGGATAGTTGTGCTGGTTGTGTTTTCAGGGAAAGAACAGTTGATCAAGCTGATTTACTATTGAATAATATGCTGGCCAATGAAAATAATTGGACACTTCCTGAACCAGCCCCTAAGCTAACTCCGAAGAAAAGAGGTGTCCTATTTCTCAGTCCTGAAGATATGTAAGAGGCAAACAAATCTATGAAAGAAAAAGGTATCAAAGCTGAAGATGTTAAGAATTTACGACCTATTGAAGAAATACATGGTCTTGATAACCCGACACATGTAGTAAAGGTAAATTCTCTTTATAGATTTGATGAAGGTGATATTCCTTGTTATAAGTCTGCTAGCCAATGCTTATATGAGTTTGACAATTTTATTGTGAAAGAAGAAAACTTCAATGCTTATATTGGTAGACAATTGCAACATAGTGCTTATATGATTGAACGCTTGAGTGATTATCTGTCTGGAGTTAAAGGTGAATTGAAACTTATTAGTAAACATGCTTCCATGGTTACCACTCAAGTAGAACAAGTACTTAAGGCTCAAAATGATTTGCTCAATGAATTAAATAGTAAGAATAATGATAATGCCATTAGAGTTGTGACTAGAGGTGGTAGAATGACTCAGGAACCTCTGTATCCTGAAGGCCACCCTCAGAGAATTAAGCAAGAATCTTAGAGAGCTAATTTAGATGCACTTAGTTCCCCTAAGAAGAAGAAAAAGAAAAATGATAGGACTTTGCATGCTTCTAGTGAACCTCTAGCTGACACACCTGAGAATCCCAATGATATATCTGTTTCTGATGCTGAAACACAATCTAGTAATGAACGTGAACCTAGTGATAATATTAATGATGATGTTCTTGATGATGCTCAACCTAGCAATGATATGATGTAGAGATTGAACCTGTTGTTGATCTTGATAACCCACAATCAAAGAATCAACGTTATGATAAGAGAGACTTTGTTGCTATGAAGCACGGTAGGGAAACAGAACCATGGGTTCAGAAACCCATATCTTTTCCTCCGAAACCATCCAAGAAAAAGGATGATGAGGATTTTGAGCGCTTTGCTGGAATGCTTAGACCTGTCTTTTTGCGTATGCGTCTGACTGATGTGCTTAAAACAAATACTTATGCTAAGTATACGAAAGATATTATTACCAATAAAAGAAAGATACCTAAAGTAGAAATTTCCACCATGCTTTCCAATTACACTTTTAAGGGTGGAATACCTAAGAAACTAGGAGATCCAGGAGTACCCACTATACCTTGCTCCATTAAGAGAAACTATGTTAAAACTGCTTTATGTGATCTTGGAGCTGGTGTTAGTGTTATGCCTCTCTCTTTATATCATAGACTTGACTTCAGTAAG
>LR738715.1:445780112-445827628 GCA_902687465.1 Secale cereale | reverse complement strand
CAGAACCATGGGTTCAGAAACCCATATCTTTTCCTCCGAAACCATCCAAGAAAAAGGATGATGAGGATTTTGAGCGCTTTGCTGGAATGCTTAGACCTGTCTTTTTGCGTATGCGTCTGACTGATGTGCTTAAAACAAATACTTATGCTAAGTATACGAAAGATATTATTACCAATAAAAGAAAGATACCTGAAGTAGAAATTTCCACCATGCTTTCCAATTACACTTTTAAGGGTGGAATACCTAAGAAACTAGGAGATCCAGGAGTACCCACTATACCTTGCTCCATTAAGAGAAACTATGTTAAAACTGCTTTATGTGATCTTGGAGCTGGTGTTAGTGTTATGCCTCTCTCTTTATATCATAGACTTGACTTCAGTAAGTTGACACCTACTGAAATATCTTTGCAAATGGCTGATAAATCAACTGCTATACCTGTCGGTATTTGTGAGGATGTGCCTGTTGTAGTTGCAAATGTTACTATTTTAACAGACTTTGTTATACTTGATATTCCCGAGGACGATAGTATGTCTATTATCCTTGGTAGATCCTTTTTGAATACTGCAGGGGCTGTTACTGATTGCAACAAAGGCAATGTCACTTTCCATGTCAATGGTAATGAGCATACGGTACACTTTCCGAGGAAACAACCTCAGGTCCACAGTATCAATTATATTGGAAAAATTTCAGCTATTGGAGGTTTTGAATTTCCTCTTCCTATTGTCAAGAAAACATATGACATTCTTATTGTTGGGGACATACATATCCCCATTGAGGTAACCTAGTGTTATTAAAAAATTCTCCGGTTTCACGCTATTCGGGAAGAGTTTATTAACAAGACCTGATCAACCTTGTTAATGTATTCCTTTTGATGAGCATGAGATAGGTGAATCTAGATAGCACGACCTTATGTATCCCCCTTTTACTTTCTGTTAATTAGGATAAATAAAACAAAATAGTATTTTCTGTCTATTTCCAGACTTAACCATGCAATAAAAAATACCCCGAAAATAAAAGTTCTCCAAATGCCCTGAAAATTTAATATGACTTTTTCTGGAATATTTGTGATAGAGGCAAAGGTGTCCCGTATTTCGATGAGATGGTGGCTATCGTTTTCAGTGCAGTAGACTTTGACGATCCGACTACGAACGTGCAAGGACGTCGCGCCTTAGAAATCGCTAAACCAACTCCGAGAGGTTATGGACCACGCCCGAGCACGATCAACCTAACCACGAGTGTCTATTTCCTGCAAGCAAACGAAGAACAAGCAAGAAACTAGGATTGCAATCTGGATATTGCGAATATAGGAGGAAAGCTTTATTGATCAAGGTGGGGTTCTGTGACGTCTTTGTCTGGTCGTTGAACACAAACGAAGTATGCGAAGTTGCAGCTATGGCGAACTTTAATCTAAACAAAACCCAAAGTCTAAACGACGCCCTAAGGGCTGTATATATGGGGGGAAGAGGGGGAATTTCGTGGTCCTTGGAGGAGGGGTCCGAAACCAACCCTAACTCTTGTTTCCCCACACATACGGACTCTAAAAACAGCCTATACTCAAGTATTTCGAAATTACATGGGCCTGGCCCAATAATAAGGTGACGCAGCACCTATAATAGCCTTTGGACGAAATTTATGAAGTGGCATCTTGTATATTTCGTCCAAGGCTTCACGCACTCATTATGGTGGCATCAAAGTCCTGAAATCACCACTTGTAACTCCGTTCTTGTTCCCCTTGCGCATGCCAACATCTCCATGCTTGATCTTGCTCCAATGTTCATCCTTCTTGTCCAAGCTAGGCCCTTCATTTGTAAGCAAGACAAATGTATCCAATTTAGGCAGCATCATATTCTCATGAACATTAGAATCATTACCAAGAAACGAAAGTACCTGGTAATTTAATTGGCGTGCGCGAGCTCTAGTAATTGGTCCTGTATATGTGTAAGTTGGAGCTGTGGGTGTAACCTTGTTAGTGATGTCCTCATCAATTTGAGAATATATGGCACAGAAAACACCACGAGGGGAGCCAGCACCTGGCCATGAGGGTCCAGGGCGCGCCCCCCTTCCTCGTGGGCCCCACGTGGCACCCCTCCATTTATTCCTGCACCCATACTCTTCTTTTTCCTCCAAAAAAAATCACCAACCAGCTCAAGCACGAGTTCTAGCTCATCTTGCTGCCATTTTCGATCTCCTTGCTCAAAGCACCATTCACCAAACTGTTTGGAGAGATTGTTCCTTGGTATGTGACTCCTCCATTGGTCCAATTAGTTTTTGTTCTAGTGCTTTATTTGTTGCAAATTTTTGCTGCTGTGGTGACCTTGTTCTTGTGCTTGCATGTCAAATTTCTCTGGTCCCAAGTAGTTCTAATGCATGATATAGTCTCTAGGCACTTGTAGGAGTTGTTGCTATCAATCTTGTTGAGTTTGGTTAACTTTATTTTTTGAGTTACTAAAAATTTCAGAAAATTTCAGAAAAATGTATAGGAAAATCTTGCAAGGTGGTTCTTCAAGGAAGCAAGAACCAAGGCTCGCAATTCGTGAGCCGGACGATGAACTACCAAGGGAAGCTGAAGAGCGGCCTTGTAAATGGCCGTCAGAAGAATTTATGGTTCAAGCGGGCATTAAGGAGGAATTTGACGCATATGTGCGTAATGCTGACCTCGAGGGCTTCATGCAAGATAAGTGCCCTCAACACCGTTACTTAACAGATACCTTTGTGAGAAGGTTTAAATTTTCATCTTCACGTAATTCTCACACTGTCCTGTTTGATCTTTATGATAAATCTTACA
Organism: Secale cereale; assembly: GCA_902687465.1. Classification (NCBI taxonomy): domain Eukaryota; kingdom Viridiplantae; phylum Streptophyta; class Magnoliopsida; order Poales; family Poaceae; genus Secale; species Secale cereale. Next base: position 445,824,843 of record LR738715.1, on the reverse strand, counting down.
CCATAGAACTAGAGGACTTTAATGATGCTTGTAAGCCCCCGCAGTGGGGCAGTATGGGTGACCCTGGCAAATCTCAATATAAAGACTTCCTTGCTAGTATCACTTTAGGTGAATCTAGAGAAATCACACAAGCCACCATAGGGAGCATTCATTTTCCTGCTATTCATTACTTTGCTCTCTTTATTGGTAGGTGCATAAACGGTAAAGATGAGGCTTGCCATATGTGCGTCCCAGATCTTAGTGTTCTCAAGAGTGATGTGTTAGGTGATAGACAATATAACTTGGGAGCTATTGTTGCACGTAGGCTACATCATAATGGTTTATATGGAGATTTCTTTGGCGGGATCTATGCCACTCGCATAGCCCGCCGTCTTGGTGTGCCTATACATGAAAATGATGAACTATTACCGCCTACTTATTTGGATTACAATGCTACGGTTAGTCACCGGTTTATAGAGAGGGATGAACAATCCCTCAAGTATCGACTAAGATTTAACAGGCGTCACGCCGTCCATATTTCTCTTCCTGCTCCTACCTTGTTTGACTACCAGGCAAAAAGGAGATATACTATAACCATGGAGGAGGCAAATGAGTATCATGAGACGATGGAAGCAGCCCGTCTCCAAGCTGCAGCTCAGCAGGCGGTGGCTGCTACATCCAAGTACAACCCCAACTACGACTTTTGATATCCGTCAGGCCAATACTGGCCATAGACCAACATAGGCTAAAAAGCCTGAGCTTGGGGGAGTACGTTTTTCTCACCGACTTTACATTCATGTTCACACAGTTGTTCTAGTTTTCGGTGCTCACACTGTTTCATTGTACCATCCATGCTTAGTTTCAATTCTTTTTCTTAGTCTTTTTCTCGTGTGCTAGAAAAAAAACCTTAAGAAAAACAAAAATATATATTTAGTTGTAGCTTTTAGCTAGTCTACTTCCCTTGCGTGTAGTAGTAGTAATCAGAAGAAAACCCAAAAAGATTTATCGTTCTCTTTTGCCTGCTGGGAGCTTTCCCGTGTAAATAGTTTCTTTTCTTTTCTTTGGGGGTCAAGAGTAGAAGACCATGATTGAAATTGCTTAGTGGCTCTCATATGCTTTATTGTTGATTTAACCTTGAGCCATATTACCTTGTTTTCTCTCTTATATTAAAAGCTTGCAGATTCCAGCTTAGTCCAATGCACGTGCACTATTATTATTATACACACTGTTCGGTCATGCGAGTGAAAGGCAATACAGATGATATATGATGAACTAATTGAGATGAGAAAAGCTGGTATGAGCTCGACCTCTCTTGTTTTTGTAAATATGATAGTTCATCGTTCCCGATTCATCTTGTTATGAATGAAACATGCTTGCAATGACAATTAGAGATCATAGCTGCTTATGCCATGCTTAATTAGCGAGAGTTTATAATGGTCTATCTTGCGTGCGAACATGATATTAAAATGGTTGTGTTGTGGTATGATGGGGTGGTATCCTCCTTTGAACGATCCAATGGTGTGACTTGGCACATGTTCACGCATGTAGTTGAAACAAATCAACATAGCCTCCACGATATTTATGTTCATGGTGATTTATATCCTACTCATGCTTGCATTCATTGTTGATTAATTTTAATGCATGTTCATGACCGTTGTCGCTCTCTAGCTGGTCGTTTCCCAGTCTCTTTCTAGCCTTCACCTATACTAAGCGGGAATACTGCTTGTGCATCCACTTCCATAAACCGCAAAGTTATTCCACATGAGTCCACCATACCTTCCTATATGCGTTATTTACCTGCCGTTCCAAGTAAATTTGTATGTGCCAAACTCTAAACCTTCAAATGAAATTCTGTTTTGTATGCTCGAACAGCTCATGTATCAACTAGGGTTGTCTATATCTTCCATGCTAGGTGGGTTATTCTCAAGATGAGTGGACTCCGCTCATCATTCATGAGAAAATGGCTGGTAACCGGGATGCCCAGTCCCATGCTCAAAATCATAATAATTAAACAAAACTCCCATAGGGCTGTTGTTGGTTCGGACGGTACCCGTTGTTTCGGACCAGCCGTGGAGTGTGCTTGTTGGTGGTTGGGGGAGTATAAACTGTACCATTCTGTTTGGGAACCGCCTGTAATGTGCGTAGCATGGGAGATATCGAGATTCTTGGTTGTTATGTTGACAATGAAAGTATAACGCTCAAAATGTTATTCATCTCTATTTAAAAATCGAGCTTTGGCACCTGTACAAATCCCTGCTTCCCTCTGCGAAGGGCCTATCTATTTACTTTTATGCAGAGTCATCATCCTCTTATAAAAAGAGCACCAGTAGGAGAGCACCTCTGTCATTTGCATGTATTACTATTAATTTGCATTGAGTATGATCATGACTGGATCTCTTTTACCATGAATTACAATGTCTAGTCAGTTGTGACACCCCGAGACCGGTGCGCCAGGTGTGAGCCAGTTATCCGTTGCCTTTGCCATGTCATCTCCTTGCGTGTTGCATCTTGCCATGTCATCATGTGTGTTGCATCAGCATGTTTTCAAAACTTGCATCCGTTCGGGTTCCCCTCGTCCTTTCCGTTGTCCGTTCCGAGCCCAGACACACTATCACGTGCCCGTGGCGCCTCTGAATATTTATTTTGTGAGTGGCCGGAAAACGTTCTCGGAATGGGGTGAAACTTGTCATGTGGTCTTATTATAGTGCAGACAGGCCGCCTGCCAAATTTCATCGCATTCGGAGCTCGTTTGATAGCCCAACGGATATATATAGCGGCACTAGTCGCCGGTTTAAACGTCGGACGTTTACGATCTCCGAAAACCCCCGCGGGCCTCTCCCTCTCTTCTCTTCTCTAAGCCCGAGGCCTCTCCTACACTGCCCATCAACCCCACCTAGGCCCATCCTACCCTCCTCTGCTCTGGTGCCGTCCGATCGCGATCGGAGGGCTCGAAAACACCCCAAAACACCCCCTAACCCTAGTTTTGTCTATATAAAGAACCCCCATGCCATTTTTGGCCTTCCCCAACCTCCCTCCTCAAATTCCGTGCCTCCCCACTCCTCAGCCGCCACCCAGCCGGCCCCCTCCTCGAAATCCGGCGCCAGCTAGCCGCATTCCGCCACTTGGCGTGCCCCTATAGGGCCAGCCGCCGTCCTGGCCCCTCCTGGCCAATCTCCTTGCACCAGGTGGCAACAGCCACGTCGCCCCGCTCCCTGGCCTCGCTCCCACCGCCGCAGGCCCAGGCAAGGCCCGCCCTGGGCCGCGCTGGGTTCCGTGGGCCCGAACCGCCCTGCGCCACCTGCTTCGTTGACCTCCCGCAGCTCCTGAGCTCGACATCCGCCTCCCACATCGCCCGTCCTCCCGTAGCTCCTGAGCTCGCCGTCCGCCTCCCGTCGGGACCCCGCCGCCGCCGCGTTGATCACCGCCGCCGTCGACCCCTCCGGCACTAGCCCCGCCACCCCATCCCTCCTCCGCGGTGCCCGACGGTCGTGCCCTCGCGGATGTCGCCACCGCGCCTGGCCGTCGCTCCTGCGAGCTCCACCGCCGACTTCAGCTCGCCGGAGCTCCTCCCCGCGGGCGGATCCACCACTTCCCGACCTCCTCCGGTCACCATCGTCGCCGGCTCGGACCCATCGCCGGCGTCGATGAACTCCCCTGGGCCGAACTGTTTCGCCGGCCGGAGCTCCTCCCACCTCCCTCTCCGTGACGCTTCCAGATGGGCCCCGCGCCGCCGCACCGACGGACATGTTCGGGAGGAGCCCGGACGTGTCCGCCCGCCTCGTCTGTGAGACTGCCATGTGGGCCCGCGTGCCTAGCCATCGACGGACATGTCCGACCTGACCCCGGACATGTCCACCCGAGGTTGTCTTTTTGCCACTAAGTCCTTTTTGTTGCCTTAAAATCTTACATACTTTGCATGGCTGTAACTATTTGTGTGTATGTCCAAATTGAGTGTAAGATATGTCAAAATGATCGTGGTGATATGCACTTCACTTTGTTCCATTGTGCCATGCTTGTTTGAGTTTATCTAGATGCCCTAATCTCTGTTGCAAGAGTGCTACTTGTTTAAAACTGCTGTTAGTTGTAATTTTGTTGCATGGTTGTGATGCTTGTAACTTTGTGCATGTTTAACCAAATGGAGCATATGATATGTCAAAATGTTCATTGTGAAGTGCTCTACATGTTGGTTGTTGTAGCATTCATGTTAGGTGCCATATTTCCATGTTAATCTCTGTTGCAAAAGTGCATATGGCTGTTAAGTGCTGAAACTTGTTATGAGATGCTGATTTCACTTGCTCTTTTCTATTGATGTGTTTGCCTTCATGCCACATGTCTAGATGTTTTAGAAGCACAATCATATGGCCTTTGCAGTGGTGCAATTAACTGTCCATGATATGCCTTGAGGTGACTTAAACAACCTTGTGAACATGGCATGTTGTTGTTGCTGTTTTATACTTGGTGAAAAAACTGCTAAGTCTGGAATCTATTATAACCTGATGTTATGTTTGCTTGATGCCCTAGTCAAATCCATGCTTGTTATGAAGTGGCCAATGATCATGTCTAGTTGTCCATGTTATTGTCTATCCATTCATGCCCTTACTTGCACATATGGCCTGTTGTAGCTTATTTATTTCTTGCTCTCAAGTTGCTATAAATTATACCTGTCAGGCTTTTATCAGCATGTTCAATTTGGTGGAGCTTGTTGTTATTGATCCATGCCTCCTATGGAGTTGCTCCAATGGAGTTGTTTGATGTATGCTATGTCTACTTCTTGTCCATGCTCTTTATATGCTTAGTTGAGTTGATATGCTTGTTGTTTTGTGCCTCCGAAGGCAGCATCGTGATGATGTTTTTGCCTTCCTAGATTTTGACTAAGTCTGGATAATTTTATTGCAACTTGCCATGCTTGTTTAAATGTGTTCCAGCAAGCTTTTGGGTGTGTTCTAAGTTCATGCTTGTTAAGTATCATGTCTATTTCACATCCATGCTTCTTGTTATCATGTTTGGGTGTTGTAGCTTATAATTACCTTGCTCCAAATTTGCTATGTGGCTGTTAACTTCAGTTTTGCATTGTATCTTGTTTCGTGTGTATGTGTTGAACCGTTGCTCTGTTTTGAGCGTGTCCTATATGAAACTTGTGTGATTTTGCATGTAGAAGCATAATATCATGTTGTTTTCATGTTTGGAGTGTGTTTGCTTGATGTTTGGGTGCATCTTGCACCGTTGACATGCTTGTCTTGTTTTGCTCATATCTTCTAGGCCGTAGCTCCGAATTAAACAAACATTCTATGAAACTTGACTAGAATTTCATGTAGATCTTCATGGTGCATGTTAAATTGCTGTTTAACCACTTTAACTTAAAGTTTGTTCAGATCTGGACTAATTTCAAATTATGCATATGAGGACTTACCGGATTTGTTATGTGTAGTTTCCGGCCTCATTTAAACTTGTTGGTTTGTGTTGTTCTTGTGTGCTTCATCCCTTGCCATGAATTGCATCATATAGACTTGTCTTGCATCATACTTGATTGAGCTCCTTGTCTTGTTCTTGAGTGGCGTGTTTACCTTGTGGTGTGTTTCTTCTCGCTAGTCTTTTCCGTTGCGATCGTGAGGATTCGTTCGACTACTTGTGGTTCAACTTCAAGGCTTCTTCTTCATCTACTTCATGGACCCTTTCTTCTTCCTTGCAGGATCTCAGGAAAGATGACCATCACCTTGGATACCTTTACTATCATTGCCATGCTTAGTTGTCTCGATGCTATCGTTATATGTCGCGCTACCCATCATTATTGTCAGCCCCTCTCCTTGTTGCCATGAAGCCTCTAACCTTTGACACCTTCCTAGTAAACCATTGGTTGGCTGTGTTACCCGCTTGCTCAGCCCCTCTTATAGCGTTGTTAGCTGCATGTGAAGATGAAGATTGTTCCATGTCGTAACTTGATGCTTTGAGTATATCACAATATCTATTATTATTATTAAAATACCTATATACTGGGCATGGGTGGAAGGCTTGGCCTTTTGCTCGGTGTTTTGTTCCACTCATGCCATCTTAGGCGCAGATAAACCTGCATTATGTTCCTTGATTTTGCGTTCCTTACACGGTTGGGTATATGAGGACCCCTTGACAGTTCGTCTTTGAATAAAACTCCTCCAGCAAGGCCCAACATTGGTTTTAATTTGCTCATAATAACAACTTAATTAATTAATTAATTGCATAGGGAGTTAGCGCTACCCGAGGATTCTTCTACATAGCAGGGGGGCCAGTGCTGATGGTGTTGGTCCCAAACGGGGAGACTGCTGGGCCGCCACGGGGAAACTCGAGGTATGTGGCGCCCATAGGATCACCTATCCGGTCGTGGCGTGAGACCAGATACGCGCGGCTACTATCAGGGTGTCGGCATGCCGGGAGGTCTTGCCGGAGTTGTTTTACCATTGTCGAAATGTCTTGTGCACCGGCATACCGAGCCTGATCGGATTGTCCTTAAGATAAGGGGTAATATTATTATTACTTCTGCTGATCGTGAGAGCTTGTGATGGGCTAAGTTGGGACACCCCTGCAGGGTTATGATCTTTCGAAAGTCGTGCCCGTGGTTATGTGGCAGATTGGAATTTGTTAATGTCCGGTTATAGAAAACTTGGCAGAGGATCCGATGTAAAACACACAACTATGTGAGTAACCGTGACTGTCTCTTTTCATTTTGAGAAGAGAACACGGTGGGGTTATGTTTGACTCGTAGGTAGTTCAGGATCTTTAGCGATCACTACTAGTTTGCGACCGTCTGCGTAGATGCTCATCTTATCCTTGTACTCGTAAGTTAGACACCATACTTATGCTTAGCCGTTGCTGCAACCTCACCACTTTACCTCTTCCTACCCTTTAAGCTTTGCTAGTCTTGTTACCCATGGTTATGGGATTGCTAAGTCCTCGTGGCTCACAGAGACTACAACAACAGTTGCAGGTGCAGGTTTCCGATGTCATGATGTGAGAGCAATGATCATTGTGTTGGAGTTCTTTCTTCTTCTTCTTCTTCTTCTTCAGTCTTGGGTTAGGTTCCGGGTCGGCAGCCTGGGATAGCAGATGGATGTCGTTGTGCTTTCATGTTTGCATCCGTAGTCGGATGCCTTGTATTGATGTTGTTGTATTCATGTGACTTGTATGAATTGTTGTATCCCCCATGTATGTATGTAATGGTACGATGTAATGATATCCATCTTGCTAAGCGCCCGAAATGCGGTTGTGCCCCAATCACGTAAGTGTCACGTGATCAGGATAGAATCGCATCTTGGGCCTGACAAGTTGGTATCAGAGCCTCGACCGACCATAGGAGCCCCCTTGATTGATCATAGTTTAGTCGTTGTTGAGTCTAGCAGAAAACTTTTTCGGAGTCTAGTTATATCGGAGAGTAGGAATTCTTTTTACTCCCCTGCCCCTTCGTTGCTCTGGTGAGGAATCTTGATGTAGGTGTTTTGAATTACTTCTCTTCTCCTTCAAATTTTTTTAGGATCACGCAGTTAGTTTTCGTTCGTTGCGTTGTCAGTTCCTTCATCTGGTTCATCTCTCGTCAAATGGATTCAACCCTCTTCTTCCTTGCAAGATCAACCCTCAGTTCTTTCAACCGATGTTGTTTCCCCTTCCGAAGTTGTTTTTCTTTTCCCACCCGCCCACCCTTTTTCTTCTCGGAGCCGGAGTCCTTAATCGAGTATCCATCCTACTCGTGTGAATCCTTTGCATTCTTTCCTCAATTATTTCAACTGGTGAATTCTTATCTCATCGTCATTATTCATCTCTTCTCTTCTCCGTTGATTTCAATTCAAGTTTTCGGCGTTCTTCATATTCTTCCTCTGCTAAAATGTTTTCCCCTTGCTCGTTCACCTCTCGCTAATTAATTATTCCGGTGTTTCGAAGACATCTCAGGAGATTCGTCTGTGTTCCAACTAATTCGAGGTTGCCACCTTATTCGAATCTGGCAATCGTTCGGTGCATCATCTCTTTTCGATCCTTTTCAACGGTGTTTTCTCTTCGGTGGGCTCATAACCCACAGGTTTATTCCCAGGATCTTACCTGACTCTTCTAATTTTCTGGAGTGTTCCAAAATTCTTTTCAATTGTGATGTAAGTATGGACTCCATCAATCATATGTCTTCTTCAAGATCGCTTTGAAATTCTTTCATGTTTGGTTCAACCTTCCCCATTTTCATTCTTCCGGAGTATTTCAGGAATTCTTTTCATTCTGTTCCTCCGAAGGCCATCATTTCAGAAGATTTCTTCGTTCTCAGTTTTCAACTTCGTCCTCCAAATATTCTACATTGATGCCTCTTCGTTCGTCTCCATATTCTTCTGATGCTTCGTTCAAGTATTCTTTAATCAGTTCGCGGGCTCTTCGTTCTCTTGTATCTAAATTTCCTCAAGTTATTTATTCTTCCTGGTGATTCATTCTCTTTTATTCACTTAATTTCAATTCTTTATGGTGGTTTGTTCTTTTTCATCACTCGTATTCAATTTCTTCATGGTGGTTCGTTCCTTTTCTTCTTTCGGCTTCAATTTTATGGTGATTCACTCAAGAATTCTTTTCTGGTGTTATCATACAAATCAATTCATTCGTTTTATTCCAATCCTACCGGTGTTTCATGAAGATTTTCGCAAGTTCGCGATTTATCCCTCTTTAATCATTTCAACGAGAATAAGTAGTATGCAAATCCATTGCTTCGCATCAATTTAATTGGTGGAGGATAAGCATATCATAATTATTATTCTTTTCATCAAGTTATTTAATCCCTTCCTTCGGAGTTTATTCTTGATGAATAAATTCTAGCTCCAACTGCCTTAATCTTTTCTTTTCCGGAGCTCAATTTTTTTTGGCTTTCTCGTCGGAACCTCGTCTAAATCATCGCAAGGCTTTATTCTTATTCTTGAATCCTTCACTTCTATATCGTCATCCTTTCGTTACCGGAGTTCTTCATGGTGGTTCTCCATCATTTAATTCATTATTCAAACGTTCATCAAATTCTTCTGGAGTAGCTCAAGCATTCTTATTCGTGCCTCTCGAGTGCAAATAATTCTCTGTATTCTTTTGAAGTGGAGTTTTGCATTTCGTTCTTCTTCTCATCTATTCAATATTTGGTTGCGGCATAATTCACCTCAAGTGTGAGATGGTTTTAATAAGTCCACAACTAGTTAATTATTTTGTTGTTGATTTTTCCAACAACTCCGTTCGTTCCGTCTTCGCAAGGATGTTTTCAAATTCTTTTGTGCTAGAAGATGTTGTTCTTCTCCCTTCTTTTCATTCCATTCTTCAATTATTCCGGAGGCATTGTGTTATTCATCTCGTCAAGTATCGTTCCATATTCTGAACTTCATGTTCTATTCCTTCCATTTTCAGCCGGAGTGCTGCCCGAATTCCTTCGTGGAGATTCCTGTCTATCTCTTATCAACCGGGGTGGTTTCAAATTCATTCTTGTTCCTTAAGCTCTTGTTTCGTGCCTTTCAACCTCCTTGATTCTCATCCTATACCATGTTCCTCCTATTTAACAAAGTCTTTGTAACTTCGTTCATCCCCGTTGTATCCTTTCTTTCAAGTTACTCAACATCCCAAGGTTCTTTGGTTTCACTATTTGTCCTCAAAGAACTTGTTCTTTCTTTTTCCCTTCCGTCTCGTTCCTAAGATCTATGGACGAGATCTCTTCTTAGTAGGGGAGTGTTGTGACACCCCGAGACTGGTGCGCCAGGTGTCAGCCACTTATTCGTTGCCTTTGCCATGTCATCTGCTTGCGTGTTGCATCTTGCCATTTCATCATGTGTGTTGCATCAGCATGTTTTCAAAACTTGCATCCGTTCGGGTTCCCCTCGTCCTTTCCGTTGCCCGTTCCGAGCCCAGACACACTCGCACATGCCTGCGGCGCCTCCGAATATTTATTTTGTGAGTGGCCGGAAAATGTTCTCAGAATGAGGTGAAACTTGTCATGTGGTCTTATGATAGTGCAGACAGGCCACCTGCCAAATTTCATCGCATTCGGAGCTCGTTTGATAGCCCAACGGATATATATAGCGGCACTAGTCGCCGGTTTAAATGTCGGACGTTTTCGGTCTCCGAAAACCTCCGCGGGCCTCTCCCTCTCTTCTCTTCTCTAAGCCCGAGGCCTCTCCTACACAGCCCATCAACCCCACCTAGGCCCATACTACCCCCCTCTGCTAAGGTGTCGTCCGATCGCGATCGGAGGGCTCGAAAACACCCCTAAACACCCCCTAACCCTAGTTTTGTCTATATAAAGAACCCACATGCCATTTTGGCCTTCCCCAACCTCCCTCCTCAAATTCCGTGCCTCCCCACTCCTCAGCCGCCTCCCAGCCGGCCCCCTCCTCGAAATCCGGTGCCGGCTAGCCGGATTCCGCCACTTGGCGCACCCCTATAGGGCCAGCCGCCGTCCTGGCGCCCCCTGGCCAATCTCCTTGCCCCAGGTGGCAACAGCTACGTCGCCCCACTCCCAGGCCTCGCTCCCGCTGCCGCAGGCCCAGGCTAGGCCCACCCCGGGCCGCGCCGGGTTCCGCGGGCCCGAACCGCCCTGCGCCTCCCGCTTCGTCGTCCTCCCGCATCGCCCGTCCTCCCGCAGCTCTTGAGCTCGCCGTCCGCCTCCCGTCGGGACCCCGCCGCCGCCGCGTTGATCCCCGCTGCCGTCGAACCCTCCGGCACCAGCCCTGCCGCCCCGTCGCTCCTCCGCGGCGCCCGACGCCCGTGCCCTCACAAATGTCGCCACCACGCCTGGCCGTCGCTCCTCCGAGCTCCACCGCCGGCTTCAGCTCGCCGAACCTCCTCCCTGCGGCCGGATCCACCACTTCCCGACCTCCTCCGGTCACCATCGTCGCCGGATCGGACCCGTCGCCGGCGTCGATGACCTCCCCTGGGCCGAACTGCCTCGCCAGCCGGAGCTCCTCCCACCTCCCTCTCCGTGACGCTGCCAGATGGGCCCCGCGCCGCCGCACCGACGGACATGTCTGGGAGGAGCCCGGACGTGTCCACCCGCCTCGTCTGTGAGACTGCCATGTGGGCCCGCATGCTTGTTGGTGGTTGGGGGAGTATAAACTTTACCATTCTGTTTGGGAACCGCCTATAATGTGCGTAGCATGGGAGATATCGAGATTCTTGGTTGTTATGTTGACAATGAAAGTATACCGCTCAAAATGTTATTCATCTCTATTTAAAAATCGAGCTTTGGCACCTCTACAAATCCCTGCTTCCCTCTGCGAAGGGCCTATCTATTTACTTTTATGCAGAGTCATCATCCTCTTATAAAAAGAGCACCAGTAGGAGAGCACCTCTGTCATTTGCATGTATTACTATTAATTTGCATTGAGTATGATCATGACTGGATCTCTTTTACCATGAATTACAATGTCTAGTCAGTTGTGACACCCCGAGACCGGTGCGCCAGGTGTCAGCCAGTTATCCGTTGCCTTTGCCATGTCATCTACTTGCGTGTTGCATCTTGCCATGTCATCATGTGTGTTGCATCAGCATTGATACAGGGTGGAACCCTAATCAGCGGATCTTTCACGTTTGGAGGTTGGCACACGATGAACACGGGGAATCACAAGGGAAAGATGGGGAAAACACAAGAGGAAAACACTCAATCAACACGAAAGCAATCACACAAATGCTAGATTCGCGATACAAGGTTGAGATCCATGATCCAAGGTCAACAACGGTGATACAGATAGTCTTCTCCCGGAGGAGGTCTTGATATCCCGGGGGATCTTCTCCGATGAAGGAGGTCCTGAATCCGAAGTGGATCTTCTCCGTAGAGGCGCACCGTCTCGTGGGAGAAATCCACACAAGTGTCAAATGAGCTAAACCACAGCTAACCCTAAACGGAATGAGGAGGGGAGTATATATAGTCTACGGGCGAAGGGGACACACGGGCCTCGGCCCAAGTGCTGCACGCAGGCAGATCAGGAGCCGGACGTCCGGGCAGCGGGCCGGATGTCCGGGGCTTCGCGGGGCGCCGGATGTCCGGGGTGGGGACCCGGATGTCCGGGCTGGAGTGGATGCGCCTCGGGCGCTCTCTGGACAGAGGCGCCGGATTTCCGGGCGCGGGGCCGGATGTCCGGGCCGTGCCTGGCCGGATGTCCGGGCCCTGGCCGGATGTCCGGGCCTTGTAGCCTCAGCTGCTGTTGGCCTTCTGTAGGTGAATGCCCAGGGGCCGGATGTCTGGGCCAGGGGGCCGGATGTCCGGGCCCTGGAGCTCTCTTCTGCTCTTCTCGATGCATTGGCTCGTCCATGAACTTGAGAACTCGTCCATCTTCACGCCCCTCTCCGATGTGGTCTTCTTCACACCTGAGCACACACAACACGTCCGTCTGAGGTAGCGACCATGTCTCGCAAGATTTGTATGGAAGTAGGGCTAGGAGTGACGTCACCTCGGTCTCGGGAGCTCTAGTCCTTGGTCCTCTGGGCACTTGATGAGGTGAAGGAGGGTCCATGGTGATGGCCCTAGGATACACCGTATCATCTCCCCTCCCTTGGGAAAGATCCGACCTCGGATCGAAATCTTCATCACCATGGGGCACCTTGAAGGGTCCGTCGGCGCAAGGTAGAAGCTTGGACTTGCACTCTTGTGCGAAACGGTCATTGTGAAGATGTAGCCAACTAAGATCTCCTGGGTGAAACACCATTGTGGCCTTGGTGACGTTGATCTTGGTGGTGAAGCGATGTACTTGTCGCTCGATTGTTGCCCGTGTTTGTTCGTGCACCTTCTTGAGTATTTCACTACAAAAGAAAGTTGCAACATGTGAAGCATCGTCGATCTTGTTATCGGGAATGAAATGAGCCATTTTAGAAAATGTGTCGATCACGACAAGCACGGAATCTTTTCCATTTTTTGTCCTAGGCAAGCCAAGTATGAAATCCAGGTTTATGTCTTCCCATGGATGGTATGGAATAGGAAGAGGCATGTAAAGACCATGAGATTGCGCATTGGACTTAGCTTGGCGGCATGTCGAATATCGGTTGGTGAGGTGGGAGACGTCACGTAGCATCTTGGGCCAAAAATAGTTCGTAGAGAGGGTAGCAAACACCTTGTCGCGTCCAAATTGTCCCATGATTCCTCCTCCATGCGATTCCTGCAAAAGGAGCAAACGAATCGAAGACTCGGGGATGCAAAGTTTGTTAGCTCTCATAAGATGTTCATCCTTGGTGTAATGATGTTCCCAAGAAGTGTGAGTCAAGCATTTAGCATAGGCATTTGCAAAGGAAGGATCATGCTCATATAAATCTTTTAGGTGCTCAAAGCCAATCACATGCAACTCAAATTGTGTAACAAGTAAGCATTTGCGTAACAAGCATGCATTTGCGTGAAAACTTCCATGTTTCGTAGGCAATAGAATAACCGGAGCGGCACAAGTGCTAAATCTGTCACGTACATGACTTTTGTCGATGAGTATGGGCACTTGCCGTTGTATCTCGTGGTTGACACGGTAGAGAGCTTTGTTGGGAAATGGCGCACCGGGTACAAGTTCGATGCGGTGTTCTATCCCGTGAAGAGGAGGTAGAACCGGTGATATCTCATCGGGAAAGACGTCCGAGAATTCCTGCAACAATTGAGACAACACAAAAGGTGGAGGTTGTGAAGTGTTAGTAGATTTGTCTTCCCCTATGCATAAGAGCACAAGGTGAACGTCGTTCGATGGGTTCTCACACACTTTCCTCATCTCACTTTTGGTGGCAAATAGCACTAGCTTCTTCGTGTAGCTCATCGTGGAGTCGCTCATATTTGGCTTGTGGCTCTCACTCTCTTTTTGGTGGCTCGCTCTCTCACCATTCTCTCCACGATGGGTTGTAGGTAAAAGCTTGTCGGCGGCAACTTGACTTGGAGTCATTGGTCGTAGCATGAATTCCTTGCCCTTCATCTTGAAGTGATAGTGATTTGTCCGTCCATTGTGTGTGACTCCACGATCATATTGCCATGGTCGTCCAAGAATAAGGTGGCACACGGACATGGGTATCACATCACACTCAAGAGTGTCCTCGTAAGCGCCAATCTTGAAAGAGACTTGCACGGTGTGCTCGACTCGAAGAATTCCGGCGTCGTTGAGCCACTGGACCTTGTAGGGGTGAGGATGCTTCGTCTTGACCAAATGGAGCTTGTCGCATAGCTCTTCGCTTGCCAAGTTGTGGCAACTTCCTCCATCGATGATAACCTTGACGGAGCGTCCATTGATGGCGGCCTTCGTATGGAAAATATGGCATCGTTGGTCGTCATCTTGTTGATGTTGTAGTGTCAAGACTTTGGAGACAACTAGGTTGGGGCTTGAGTCATTGTCACAAAACACTTGACGATCTTCTTCTTCATTGATACGCCGGTGGATGGCCAAGTGCTTGATGGCGTCCACTTCGTCGTCGCTCATCGAGTCATATGTGCCGTCGTCGTGGAAGATCATTGTTCTCTTGTTGGTGCACTCGAATGACTTGTGACCACGGCCACCACATGTGAAACATTTGATGGAGCTTGTCTTGGGGTTCTCTTCGGTTGGAGTTGGAGTTGAAGTAGTTCTTGGCTTGAAGTTGTTGGTAGAATGTGGATGACTCGATGTAGTCTCATTCTTGTAGCTTGGCTTGTCTCCTAAGTTTGTAGATGGCTTGGTAGAGGTAGGAGGAGTAGCCGAAGTCGTTGAAGCTTGGTTGTAGGAGCCGAAGTTCTTGGAGTTGAACTTGGAGTACTTGTAGTCCTCTTGAACTTGTCGCTCCGCTTTGGTTGCTTGGTGTACTAGCTCGAGGAGATTGTTGTATGGTTGGAAGTCCGCAATCTTCTTGATAGGATAGTTGAGTCCATTCAAGAATCTCGCCATTGTTTGCTCTTCATCTTCCTTGATGTTTGCTCTTATCATGGCAATCTCCATCTCCTTGTAGTACTCTTCAACGGACTTGGTTCCTTGCTTGAGGAGTTGTAGCTTCTTGAACAAGTCGCGGTTGTAGTGTGTCGGCACAAAACGTGCTCTCATCACTTCCTTCATTTGAGCCCAAGTGGTGATAGGAGGTTCGCCTTTGGCTTCTCTTCTCTCTATGATTTGCTCCCACCAAATGAGAACATAGTCTTGGAACTCAAGTGATGCCATTGCGATCTTCTTCTCTTCATCGAAGTTGTGAAGGCGAAAGATCTTGTCAACTTTCAATGCCCATGAGAGGTAGTCTTCGGGGTCAATGCTTCCGGAGAACTTTGGCATGGTGAACTTGAGCTTGCCATAGCGATGCTCATCATTGTTTCCTTGCCTATTGGGAGGATGATCTCGATTTTGGCGGTTTGCCATATCATGTTGCTCTTGTGGATGTAGACGTTCTTGTTGGAATTGATGTTCTTGTTGGTATTGTTGCTCTTGCCGCGCTTGAGGGGGAGCTTCTTCTTGTATTCTTGCTTGGTGTCGCCTTTCTTGCATCTCATCTCGAAGGAAATCCTCTTCTTGACGAGTGTGTCGATTGCGGGCGGCCACATTGCGATGTGCATCTTGTAAAGCACGTTGCGCCTCCATAGCTTGAGCTTCTCGACGTTGTTGTGCTTGGCGGTTAGCCTCGGCATCTTGTTCTTCTTGATATTGGCGAGCTCGCTCTTGTTGTTGTTGGCGTAGTCGTTGCCGTTCTTGTGCTTGCTCAAGTGTAGCTTGGTTTTGACGACGTCGATTTTCTTGCTCGTCGAATAGCTCTTGGGAACTCTTGTCATGTAGAGGATGCCGATGTTCATGTCGAGCTTGACGTGCGGCTTGACGAAGAGTGTTAGACGTAGGTGTACTTGAGTCTTGCGTTGAGTCGGTGTGTCGACTTGAGCGGTTTCTTCGATGAGAAGATGTTGAGGAAGAACGTCGGTTGATGATCAATGTCCGGAGCTCATTGTATTGAGTAGACATGTTGGTGTTGATGAGGTCGATTTGCTCCTTGGTACTTTGTTGGAATTGTCGCGCGTCCTCGGCAACTTGACCAATGTACTCGTGCATAGCTTCACTCTCTTGATGTAGAGCTCGTTGGACACCGAATAGATGTAGTTTGGTGACGTAGTTGTTCGCTTCTTGAGGATCGTCGAAGATCGGGTTGGTAGATGAACTTGGCCTATCCATCATCACAAGCAAGTATGTGAGTGGAGAACGGAGAAGACAATATCAATGTACCTTAACCGAGGTTGAAAATGGATCAATGATCACTCAACAATGTAACCCGGAAATAGCACTATTGGTATCACTTCGTGTCGATTCTCACACCTACACAAGTAAAGCTTTTAGAGGAGCTCGGTTAGGATGTGGCACAAATTCAATGCAATAGTCAAAGTGACTCAAAGATGTTAAAAATGGTTCACAAATTTGCTCATGCAACAAGTAGATCACTAGCAAAGAGTAGCACACGGAACACACGCACGGAAAGATAAATGTGGTTGTGCAACCAAGGATGAGCGAAAAATGTGGTAAACCACGGAAAATGCTCGTGTTGCACAACGCTAGAGAGACGCTAACCGATTGCTTAATAGGCGGATACGCACTTGTGCACGACCTATATGGGCAAAACGTAACGACTATCTATCACAAGTATGCTATGAGTGTATGATGTGCCGATGCTTGAGCACAAGATGGTGTTGCTATGTATGATCTCTTTGGATGCAAGGCGTATGATGCTATTGTTTCTTTGCTTGGATTGGCTCTTTTGCTTAAAAGCTTTTGAGCTCTTTCTTTGGGCACATATGTATGCTTCTCGGATCGAGGTAGCTATTGTGTATGCGGAGCACTCTTGTGGCACACGGGGATATGCAAGATACCAAGATGATGTGATGTTACTCACAATGATGTGGTATGCAATATCTATGACTATCACTAATGTGCACAAGTGTCGTGGCCCGGCAATACTCAAATGGCTAGTCTCAATGGGAAAGCTACGCAAAGATGGTTCATAGGGTGACAATGCAATTGCAAGGTAGAATGAGCGAGGTGTCGTCGATGTTACCGTCCTTGCCGAAGTTGAGCGGTGGTGTTGTCGAAGTCTTGCCGTTCCAAGGTAGCCTAAACATCCAAGGAAACGGTGAAACCAAAACTCAAGTATCCACGGCAAATGGAGACAAATTTTCCAAACTCGAAGCGGGTAAGCGATGGTGGTTTGATGTTGGGTGGAACCCTAATCAGCAGATCTTTCACGAAATGGAGTGGATCCCACGATGAACACGAAGAACACGAGAGGGAACACGAGGGGAAACACGAGAGAATCACTCAAACCAACAAGAACAAGTCACACATATGCTAGATCCTCGAAACACAAAGAGATACAAGATCCATGATCAACAAGGGACGATACAAAGGGTAACCGGTTCTTCTCCGTGAGGAGGTCTTGATATCCCTGGGGATCTTCTCCGATGAAGGAGGTCCTGAATCCGTAGTGGATCTTCTCCGTAGAGGGGCCGCAGTCACTCACAAGGAGATGAACCACTAGATGAGCAAAGCTCTAGGTATCAAATGAGCTATCACTAAGCTAACCCTCAAATGGAGGAGGGGGAGGAGTATATATAGTCTAGGTCCACGAAGGGGTAAGTGGGAGAGGGATACATGGGCCTCAGGCCCGTCTCTGCGCGCAGGCAGGCGCCGGATGTCCGGGCCGGGGGCCGGATGTCCGGCGGCTCGCGAGGAGCCGGATGTCCGGGCCTCTGGCCGGATGTCCGGGCTGAGCGTGGCCGGCTTCGGTTGCCTTCTGTGATGAGGGGCCGGATTTCCGGCGAAGGGGCCGGATGTCCGGGGCTTCGAGTGGAGCCGGATGTCCGGGGCATGGGGTCGGATGTCCGGGCTTGCGGTGCTAGCTTCTGTGAAGGGGCGCCGGATGTCCGGGCTTGGGGGCCGGATGTCCGGGGCCTGTAGATGCTGGTCCTTCTTCCTTCTCTTCCACGCGCACTTGGCCTTGGTCCTTGGGTTCTCCATGGTCTCCTTGGGTGTTCCTGACCATGCATAGCACATATATTTGAGGTAGTAGGCATGTCTCACATGTAGAAAGTGGAGGTTCAGAGAGGAGCGAGTGAACCTTGTGTCCAATTGTGTGTAGTTGAGGCCTCGTCGAGTGAACATGGGGATGATCATGGGATACTCCGTATCATCTCCCCTCCCTTGGGGAAGATCCGACCTCGGATCAAAAACCTCATCACCATGGAAACGGTAGTCGTGAATGGACAATGCTCGATGTCGTGGCATGAGTGAAGGTCCGAAGGTGCATCCAATACCGCCTTGAGAATCCTTCAAAATGAAAGAACATGACAAACACTCGGAAAAACAAATGAGGTTAGCGTGAATGCAAAACCTAGCATTCGTGAGGGAAAATACCCAACAAGTGCTAGCATCATTCTTATCATAAGAAAGGACAAGGTAATGTGGCATGGCATGTAAGCATATGATGCGAGAACAACCAAGTGCAATAGGCTCAATCAAGCAAGTATGCATCTCAAGAAGGGTGTCAAAGTCTCCAAGATCAACAAACATAGCATTGTTGCACTCAATACAAGTGATGAGAGATGCAACTAATGGAGACAAGTGACAATGATCAATATATATCATGTGAGTGGCATGAACATATATGTCATCAACCCAAGAAAGCAAGTAAGAGTGGAACATGGGTGATGCAATATAGCAAGCAAGCATAACAATCAAGTCAAACAAGCTAGTAGTGCGAAGATGCAACGTACTAGAGGTAATCATGGCAAGCATGTCATGTGCGCAAATTGTAGGCATGAATAATGCACATGGCATAGCACAAGCATGAAAGCAAGATAAGAGCAAAATAGCATCAATGTGTTGATGAGAGGCCATATGGAAATAGCAATGGGATATCATGACTCTCCCAACACAAGAATCAACAATAGAATGGGGCACAAAGAAATCATGGTAGTAGCTACAAGTATCTCCACCAAGCATGCAAATACACATATAAGTAGCATAATGGTGAATCATGTGTAAAGGCAAGCAAGGGTCACAATTGCATGGCAAAGTCATAGCAAGAGGCATAACATGCAAAGTGAACACGATAGTATGGGCATAATGTGATAAGTGGCATATAGCCCATAGCCGTGTGAGAGCCAAGTAAATGAGAGGCGCGTAGTGGTTGCGCGAAGAGAATGGTGGTAAGGAGATTCCACGGAATCCCAAGTCATCGTTGCTCTCAAGAGCTCTTTTCGTCAACTCATGGGATTGTGAGGTTGACGAGTTTGCAAAAGTACCTACACAAGACAAAGGCAAAGGAAAAATTGTATGTGCGTGGTATATATACACATCATCCATCATGATGCGCGCGTGCAAGTGTTGGTTAGCACATAATATCCAATGCTCAAATAAATGAGATGCGTGGTAAAGAAACATGTCATCCATCATGAGAGGTTTGTTGTTATGTATGGCATAATGGAGACTCAAGTTGTGTGATGCATCACGAGAAATATCATTGTGATTCATGGAATGCATATGGTGCACACAATCATGGTAATCATGCAAGGTATGGAATGCATCAAAATCTCCTAGTATGTATGAGGAAACTATGGGGGTCTCCTCATGAGCATCAATGGAAACATCACATGGAGAATATTGACAACATCCAAAGCAAAGCATATTTGGAACAATGTGTTCATGGCATGGCATAGTAGATGAATTGCGCAAATTATGTAAAGGGAGCATGGCAATATCATCGCATGAAAAACAAAAGCCAATGACCATCATCTTGTCATCTATGCCACAAGTGCAAATAGGATTTACTTTAATGGGGCATGCATAGTTACTATGTTGAGATAGAAATGAAACAATATGAGAAATCTCACTCATAGCATATGACAAGTTCAAAGGATTATCAAACATGATGTGACCAAAAGAATTTTCACATGATATCCTATGGAGCATAGCATCACAAGTAGGCAACTCAACATGCTCATCATCATATTCATCATAAATAGGTAAGTCAAGACATGAGGAAGTTGCACTAGCATGAAGCATGGTCATAGGTGAATCAACATCATGCAAGCAATCATTGGTGATATAGTCCACAAGTGGGACGAAAGAAGCACCATCACCTATGTTACCTTTGGAGCATCGCTCATGTATTGTAGGTGAGGTGTTGAAGATCCACTCGTTCTCATCTTCATCATGATGGAACCATGTGGGTGGTGCATCTTCTTCCACCATGGCCATCGGGTTGTCCATTGGAGGGATGGACTCGTCGAGGGTAGGCATGTCCTCTTGTAGGAGACCTAGCACCAAAGAAAACACACTCGGAGTAGAGGTTAAGTCGTTCGAAATCATAGTGGCCTCACATGCCCTATCAACTACCTCACTCACTAAGTGGTGTGGCTCACTCACTCCCTCATGGATGCTCTCACTCGTATGGTTGGTGGAGTCACTCAAATGGCTCTCAACCTCACATATGATGTGTGGCATGCTCTCATGTGTGGGGATAGTGGTGATCACTCTCGTCGTCTCAAAAGAAATGCTCTCAATCTCACATATGGTGGAGTCACAAATGTTACTCATATGGTGGTGTCTCTCCTCACATGAAAATTGGGGCATCTCATGATATATGGGTGTCGGAGAGATGTAGGTGCAAACGTCTCCAAACTCAACTCCTTTCGCCGCCTCATCCATAACGCCTCCAAAGGTGAATGCCGTAGTAGAAGGGGATGGCCCTTGATCGACCATCTTGTCGCCGTCTTGATGTGGGGAGCTTCCGAAGATGGAAGTGTCACCCTCGCTCGTAGGTGCTCGCCTTGTAGTTGGAGATGTCGATGTAGGCGAACTCATGGGAAGTAGGCGAAGATGCCGTACGTCCGAAGGCGAAGATGCCTTGATAGCACTTGGCGAAGATGCCGAAGTGGTGTTTGTAGCCGTAGCTCCATCTTGGGTGTGCTTGTCTCGCGGTCTTCTCTTTTGCTCTTGAAGCTTGGCCTTGGCGTGATGTAGAGCTTCTTCGGACTTGGAGATATGCGTTTGTCGAGCATCTTCATGATGATGATGTCGTTGTCGTGCTTGAGCTCTTGGTAGATGTCGTTCGTCGTCGTCGTGCACATGATGCTTGGAGGTGACTTTCCCTTCATGACTATGTCGATGGTCGCCATGGCGGTGTGGCCGTGGAAGACTTGCACTTGCATCATGTTTGCGCTCCGAAGACTTGTGACTTGAACGTCGCCGCCGAGAGGATGACGAAGGGGAAGAAGACTTGTAATCGACCACCAATTGTCGGAGCTCCGCCATTTGTTTGTTGAAGGAGTCGCACATGTCGTCGAAGGAAGCCATTGTCCTTGTCGCGAAGTGTCGTTGTTCGATGGCGATGTTGCCCAAGCACGCTTGCATTTCTCGTTGTAGTCCGATGGTTTTCTCGTGGATGTCCTTGTTCGCGCCGTCGATGTCGAAGACCGGAGATGAAATGTGGAACAAGGAAATAGCACAATTGGTGGGAGAAAGAGAAGAACTAGACCGGAGATGAAATGTCCTTGTTCGCGCCATCCTATCCATCACAAGACGCTAGCAAGTATGAGTGGGAGAAAGAGAAGAACTAGACCAAATGTACCTTGACCGATGTTGAAGATGGATCAATGATCACTCAAATGTGGAACAAGGAAATAGCACAATTGGTACCAATTCTTGTCGGTTTCTCACACCTACACAAGTAAAGCTTATGGTGGAGCTCGGTGAGGATAGTGGCACAAAAAATTGAAACGAAATGTTAGCAAGACTCAATAATGTTGAAAAAGATTCACAAATTTGCAAATGCAACAAGTAGACCAATAGCAAGATGGGTGGCACACGGAAACACACACACGGATAGATAGATGGGGTCGTGCAACCAAGGGGTGAGCCAAAATGTGGAATCCACGAAAATGCTCTTGTTGCACAACACTAGAGAGACGCTAGCGCGATTGCACAATAGGCGGATACGAACTTGTGCACAACCTACTATGCAAAATGCAACGACTTCTATCCCAAGTATGCTATATGTATAGTATTCCGGTGGTATGATCCAAAATGATCGAGTATGACAATCTTAATGTAGTATGATGCTATGGTTCTTGCTTAAAAGCTCTTTGCGTATCTTTTTCTTTATGCTTAAAAGCTTGTTTGGCTCTTTCTCTTTTGAGCTCTTTTGTCATGCAGAACTTCACGAACCAAGATAGCAATTGAGTATATGGGATGACAACCTTGTGTCACAAGAGATGATACCAAGATATGCACCTCGGTGATATGGTATGTATGATATGGGAGTATGATCACTAATGTGCACAAGTCACGTTGCCGGCAATACTCAAATGGCTAGTCTCGATAGGTAGGTGACGCAAAAATGGGCTAGGGGTTAACAATGCAATTGCAAGGGAATATACAATGATGTCGTCGAAGTTACCGTCCGTGTCGATGATGAGAGGTGGTGCTCTTGATGTAGACCCGTTCCTAATTAGCCAAAACACCTTAGGAAACGGAAAAACCACAACTCAAAATCTCAAGGACAAATGTCAAATGGTGGTAGCGGACATGCCGTGGTGGTTGCGGAAGTGGAATGATGGGCTATACATGATGTTGGAGTTGAAGTCACGGTCCCTAAGTAGCCGAAACACCTTAGGAGACACAAGCCACAACTCAAACAAGCTCGAACAAAAATTGGGTTAAGTTGAGTTGGCTATGTATAATGGGCAATGGGTATGCGGAAGTGGTGGTGGTGGTTGATGAAGAAGCAATGGTCCCTAAGTAGCCTAAACACCTTAGGAGACTCAAATCACTACTCAAGCAACCACAAATGCTATGAGGGACAAAATGGTTAGGTTGCGGAAGTCGGTGGTGGTTATGCGGATGATATGGTGGAGGCCCTAGGCAAAGATGCCAAAATCCACAAAATATGATGGAGTCAAATGATTATGGTGGTATTTTTGTGTTATGGGGGATGTCAAGAGCTTCAAAACGAGCTCAAGAACGTCGAAATCGGAGTTCGGATGAATTAGTTATGGACAAAACGGTGAAACACGGGTGGCTGAAATCCCAGGGGTCGGACATCTGGGGTGGAGCCCGGATTTCCGGGGCCTGATGTCCAGAAACCTGCGCGATTTTGCCCTCCAGGAGCCGGATGTCCGGCCCGATGGCCCGGATGTCCGGCCAGTGGCCCGGATGTCCGGCCCGAAGTTTCCAGATCTGAATCGGGACGAACTTTTCGAATTGTGGGCGGAAATTGATGATTTGGGGCTCAAAATTTGAGGGATTTTGTGGAGGAAAGATGGGGAAACTTGGGGAAATGCTAGATCCACTTGAAACCAAGCAAATCCACGGATCAAAATCAACAAAATCTCATCAAACCAACAGATCACAAAATTTTTTGGGGCTATTTTTGGTGGGGAATTTTCGAATTTAGGGAAGAACACAACAAAACAAGGCTAGAAAACGGTGGGAGGCTCCAAATTCGTGAGAAACCGTGGCTCATGATACCATATGATGTAGGGTGGAACCCTAATCAGCAGATCTTTCACGAAATGGAGTGGATCCCACGATGAACACGAAGAACACGAGAGGGAACACGAGGGGAAACACGAGAGAATCACTCAAACCAACAAGAACAAGTCACACATATGCTAGATCCTCGAAACACAAAGAGATACAAGATCCATGATCAACAAGGGACGATACAAAGGGTAACCGGTTCTTCTCCGTGAGGAGGTCTTGATATCCCTGGGGATCTTCTCCGATGAAGGAGGTCCTGAATCCGTAGTGGATCTTCTCCGTAGAGGGGCCGCAGTCACTCATAAGGAGATGAACCACTAGATGAGCAAAGCTCTAGGTATCAAATGAGCTATCACTAAGCTAACCCTCAAATGGAGGAGGGGGAGGAGTATATATAGTCTAGGTCCACGAAGGGGTAAGTGGGAGAGGGATACATGGGCCTCAGGCCCGTCTCTGCGCGCAGGCAGGCGCCGGATGTCCGGGCCGGGGGCCGGATGTCCGGCGGCTCGCGAGGAGCCGGATGTCCGGGCCTCTGGCCGGATGTCCGGGCTGAGCGTGGCCGGCTTCGGTTGCCTTCTGTGATGAGGGGCCGGATTTCCGGCGAAGGGGCCGGATGTCCGGGGCTTCGAGTGGAGCCGGATGTCCGGGGCATGGGGTCGGATGTCCGGGCTTGCGGTGCTAGCTTCTGTGAAGGGGCGCCGGATGTCCGGGCTTGGGGGCCGGATGTCCGGGGCCTGTAGATGCTGGTCCTTCTTCCTTCTCTTCCACGCGCACTTGGCCTTGGTCCTTGGGTTCTCCATGGTCTCCTTGGGTGTTCCTGACCATGCATAGCACATATATTTGAGGTAGTAGGCATGTCTCACATGTAGAAAGTGGAGGTTCAGAGAGGAGCGAGTGAACCTTGTGTCCAATTGTGTGTAGTTGAGGCCTCGTCGAGTGAACATGGGGATGATCATGGGATACTCCGTATCATGGTTGTTGCGGAAGATTGGTGGAGGTTTGCGGAAGAATGGGTGGGTTACCGACCAAAACTGGCGGTGGTGGAGTGTAAGGTGGGGTGTAGTGGTGGAGGAATGGCTGCGGGAGGCCGGATGTCCGGGCCAGGGGCCGGATGTCCGGGCCGGGCCGGATGTCCGGGGCACGAGCCGGATGTCCGGGGTGCCCGAGCCAGGAAGAACTCCTTGCAACCGGTGGTGTTTGGGGAAAAATTCGGCGGATTTTGCGGATGAAAATTGGGGAAAAGTGGAGGAAAAGCTAGATCCACACGTGGCACAGCAAATCCATGGAACAAACTCAACAAAATCTTGCCAAATCAACAGATCACAAAAAATTTTTGGGGCTCTTTTTGTGGGGAAATTTTCGGAATATGGAAGAACACGACAAAAACAGGCTAGAAAACGAAGTGTGGGGCTCCAAAATCGTGAGAAACCTTTGCTCTTGATACCATATGATACAGGGTGGAACCCTAATCAGCGGATCTTTCACGTTTGGAGGTTGGCACACGATGAACACGGGGAATCACAAGGGAAAGATGGGGAAAACACAAGAGGAAAACACTCAATCAACACGAAAGCAATCACACAAATGCTAGATTCGCGATACAAGGTTGAGATCCATGATCCAAGGTCAACAACGGTGATACAGATAGTCTTCTCCCGGAGGAGGTCTTGATATCCCGGGGGATCTTCTCCGATGAAGGAGGTCCTGAATCCGAAGTGGATCTTCTCCGTAGAGGCGCACCGTCTCGTGGGAGAAATCCACACAAGTGTCAAATGAGCTAAACCACAGCTAACCCTAAACAGAATGAGGAGGGGAGTATATATAGTCTACGGGCGAAGGGGACACACGGGCCTCGGCCCAAGTGCTGCACGCAGGCAGATCAGGAGCCGGACGTCCGGGCAGCGGGCCGGATGTCCGGGGCTTCGCGGGGCGCCGAATGTCCGGGGTGGGGACCCGGATGTCCGGGCTGGAGTGGATGCGCCTCGGGCGCTCTCTGGACAGAGGCGCCGGATTTCCGGGCGCGGGGCCGGATGTCCGGGCCGTGCCTGGCCGGATGTCCGGGCCCTGGCCGGATGTCCCGGCCCTGTAGCCTCAGCTGCTGTTGGCCTTCTGTAGGTGAATGCCCAGGGGCCGGATGTCCGGGCCAGGGGGCCGGATGTCCTGGCCCTAGAGCTCTCTTCTGCTCTTCTCGATGCATTGGCTCGTCCATGAACTTGAGAACTCGTCCATCTTCACGCCCCTCTCCGATGTGGTCTTCTTCACACCTGAGCACACACAACACGTCCGTCTGAGGTAGCGACCATGTCTCGCAAGATTTGTATGGAAGTAGGGCTAGGAGTGATGTCACCTCGGTCTCGGGAGCTCTAGTCCTTGGTCCTCTGGGCACTTGATGAGGTGAAGGAGGGTCCATGGTGATGGCCCTAGGATACACCGTATCAAGCATGTTTTCAAAACTTGCATCCGTTCGGGTTCCCCTCGTCCTTTGCGTTGTCCGTTCCGAGCCCAGACACACTCGCACGTGCCCGCGGCACCTCCGAATATTTATTTTGTGAGTGGCTGGAAAACGTTCTCGGAATGGGGTGAAACTTGTCATGTGGTCTTATTATAGTGCAGACAGGCCGCCTGCCAAATTTCATCGCATTCGGAGCTCGTTTGATAGCCCAACGGATATATATATAGCGGCACTAGTCGCCGGTTTAAACGTCGGACGTTTTCGGTCTCCGAAAACCCCCGCGGGCCTCTCCCTCTCTTCTCTTCTCTAAGCCCGAGGCCTCTCCTACACTGCCCATCAACCCCACCTAGGCCCATCCTACCCCCCTCTGCTCTGGTGCCGTCCGATCGCGATCGGAGGGCTCGAAAACACCCCAAAACACCCATAACCATAGTTTTATCTATATAAAGAACCCCCATGCCATTTTTGGCCTTCCCCAACCTCCCTCCTCAAATTCCGTGCCTCCCCACTCCTCAGCCGCCACCCAGCCGGCCCCCTCCTCGAAATCCGGCGCCAGCTAGCCGGATTCCGCCACTTGGCGCGCCCCTATAGGGCCTACCGCCGTCCTGGCGCCCCTGGCCAATCTCCTTGCGCCAGGTGGCAACAGCCACGTCGCCCCGCTCCCTGGCCTCGCTCCCACCGCCGCCGGCCCAGGCCAGGCCCGCCCCGGGCCGCGCCGGGTTCCGCGGGCCCGAACCGCCCTGCGCCACCTGCTTCGTCGACCTCCCGCAGCTCCTGAGCTCGCCGTCCGCCTCCCGCATCGCCCGTCCTCCCGTAGCTCCTGAGCTCGCCGTCCGCCTCCCGACGGGAACCCGCCGCCGCCGCTTTGATCACCGCCGCCGTCGACCCCTCCGACACCAGCCCCGCCGCCCCAGCGCTCCTCCGCGGCGCCCGACGGCCGTGCCCTCGCGGATGTCGCCACCGCGCTTGGCCGTCGCTCCTCCGAGCTCCACCGCCGACTTCAGCTCGCCGGAGCTCCTCCCCGTGGGCGGATCCACCACTTCCCGACCTCCTCCAGTCACCATCGTCGCCGGATCGGACCCGTCGCCGACGTCGATGAACTCCACTGGGCCGAACTGTTTCGCCGGCCGGAGCTCCTCCCACCTCCCTCTCCGTGACGCTGCCAGATGGGCCCCGCGCCGCCGCACCGACGGACATGTCCGGGAGGAGCCCGGACGTGTCCGCCCGCCTCGTCTGTGAGACTTCCATGTGGGCCCGCGTGCCTAGCCATCGACGGACATGTCCGACCTGACCCCGGACATGTCCACCCGAGGTTGTCTTTTTGCCACTAAGTCCTTTTTGCTGCCTTAAAATCTTACATACTTTGCGTGGCTGTAACTATTTGTGTGTATGTCCAAATTGAGTGTAAGATATGTCAAAATGATCGTGGTGATATGCACTTCACTTTGTTCCATTGTGCCATGCTTGTTTGAGTTCATCTAGATGCCCTAATCTCTGTTGCAAGAGTGCTACTTGTTTAAAACTGCTGTTAGTTGTAATTTTGTTGCATGGTTGTGATGCTTGTAACTTTGTGCATGTTTAACCAAATGGAGCATATGATATGTCAAATTGTTCATTGTGAAGTGCTCTACATGTTGGTTGTTGTAGCATTCATGTTAGGTGCCATATTTCCATGTTAATCTCTGTTGCAAAAGTGCATATGGCTGTTAAGTGCTAAAACTTGTTATGAGATGCTGATTTCACTTGCTCTTTGCTATTGATGTGTTTGCCTTCATGCCACATGTCTAGATGTTTTAGAAGCACAATCATATGGTCTTTGCTGTGCTGCAATTAACTTTCCATGATATGCCTTGAGGTGACTTAAACAACCTTGTGAACATGGCATGTTGTTGTTGCTGTTTTATACTTAGTGAAAAAAACTGCTAAGTCTGGAATCTATTATAACCTGATGTTATGTTTGCTTGATGCCCTAGTCAAATCCATGCTTGTTATGGAGGGGCCAATGATCATGTCTAGTTGTCCAAGTTATTGTATATCCATTCATGCCCTTACTTGCACATATGGCCTGTTGTAGCTTATTTATTTCTTGCTCTCAAGTTGCTATTAATTGTACCTGTCAGGCTTTTATCAGCATGTTCAATTTGGTGGAGCTTGTTGTTATTGATCCATGCCTCCTATGGAGTTGCTCCAATGGAGTTGTTTGATGTATGCTATGTCTACTTCTTGTCCATGCTCTTTATATGCTTAGTTGAGTTGATATGCTTGTTGTTTTGTGCCTCCAAAGGCAGCATCGTGATGATGTTTTTGCCTTCCCAGATTTTGACTAAGTCTGGATAATTTTATTGCAACTTGCCATGCTTGTTTAAATGTGTTCCAGCAAGCTTTTGGGTGTGTTCTAAGTTCATGCTTGTTAAGTATCATGTCTATTTTGCATCCATGCTTCTTGTTATCATGTTTCGATGCTGTAGCTTATAATTACCTTGCTCCAAAGTTGCTATGTGGCTGTTAACTTCAGTTTTGCATTGTATCTTGTTTCGTGTGTATGTGTTGAACCGTTGCTCCGTTTTGAGCGTGTCCTATATGAAACTTGTGTGATTTTGCATGTAGAAGCATAATATCATGTTGTTTTCATGTTTGGAGTGTGTTTGCTTGATGTTTGGGTGCATCTTGCACCGTTGACATGCTTGTCTTGTTTTGCTCATATCTTCTAGGCCGTAGCTCCGAATTAAACAAACTTTATATGAAAATTGACTAGAATTTCGTGTAGATCTTCATGGTGCATGTTAAATTGCTGTTTAACCACTTTAACTTAAAGTTTGTTCAGATCTGGACTAATTTCAAATTATGCATATGAGGACTTACCGGATTCGTTATGTGTAGTTTCCGGCCTCATTTAAACTTCTTGGTTTGTGTTGTTCTTGTGTGCTTCATCCCTTGCCACGAATTGCATCATATAGACATGTCTTGCATCATACTTGATTGAGCTCCTTGTCTTGTTCTTGAGTGGCGTGTATACCTTGTGGTGTGTTTATTCTCGCTAGTCTTTTCCGTTGCGATCGTGAGGATTCGTTCGACTACTCGTGGTTCAACTTCAAGGCTTCTTCTTCATCTACTTCATGGATCCATTATTCTTCCTTGCGGGATCTCAGGCAAGATGACCATCACCTTAGATACCTTTACTATCATTGCCATGCTTAGTTGTCTCGATGCTATCGTTATATGTCGCGCTACCCATCATTATTGTCAGCCCCTCTCCTTGTTGCCATGAAGCCTCTAACCTTTGACACCTTCCTAGCAAACCATTGTTTCGCTATGTTACCCGCTTGCTCAGCCCCTCTTATAGCGTTGTTAGCTGCAGGTGAAGATGAAGATTGTTCCATGTCGGAACTTGATGCTTTGAGTATATCACAATATCTATTATTATTATTAACACACCTATATACTGGGCATGGGTGGAAGGCTTGGCCTTTTGCTCGGTGTTTTGTTCCACTCATGCCATCTTAGGAGCCGATAAACCAGCATTATGTTCCTTGATTTTGCATTCCTTACACGGTTGGGTATATGGGGACCCCTTGACAGTTCGTCGTTGAATAAAACTCCTCCAGCAAGGCCCAACATTGGTTTTAATTTGCTCATAATAACAACTTAATTAATTAATTAATTGCATAGGGAGTTAGCGCTACCCGAGGATTCTTCTACATAGCAAGGGGGCCAGTGCTGATGGTGTTGGTCCCAAACGGGGAGACTGCGGGGCCGCCATGGGGAAACTAGAGGTATTTGGCTCCCGTAGGATCACCTATCCGGTCGTGGCTTGAGACGAGATACGCGCGGCTACTATCAGGGTGTCGGCACGCCGGGAGGTCTTGCTGGACTTGTTTTACCATTGTCGAAATGTCTTGTGCACCGGGATACCGAGCCTGATCGGATTGTCCTTAAGATAAGGGTAATATTATTATTACTTCTGCTAATCATGAGAGCTTGTGATGGGCTAAGTTGGGACACCCCTGCAGGGTTATGATCTTTCGAAAGCTGTGCCCGCAGTTATGTGGCAGATTAGAATTTGTTAATGTCCGGTTGTAGAAAACTTGACAGAGGATCCGATGTAAAACATACAATTGTGTGAGTGACCGTGACTGTCTCTTTTCATTTTGAGAAGAGAACACGGTGGGGTTATGTTTGACTCGTAGGTAGTTCAGGATCTTTAGCGATCACTACTAGTTTGTGACCATCTGCGTAGATGCTCATCTTATCCTTGTACTCGTAAGTTGGCCACCATACTTATGCTTTGCCGCTGCTGCAACCTCACCACTTTACCTCTTCCTACCCTTTAAGCTTTGCTAGTCTTGTTACCCATGGTTATGGGATTGCTGAGTCCCCGTGGCTCCCAGATACTACAACAACAGTTGCAG
Organism: Secale cereale; assembly: GCA_902687465.1. Taxonomy (NCBI): domain Eukaryota; kingdom Viridiplantae; phylum Streptophyta; class Magnoliopsida; order Poales; family Poaceae; genus Secale; species Secale cereale. The sequence goes on along the minus strand of LR738715.1, from coordinate 445,794,553 downwards.
GTGCAGGTTTCCGATGTCTTGACGTGAGAGCAATGATCGTTGTGTGGGAGTTCTTTCTTCTTCTTCTTCTTCTTCTTCTTCTTCAGTCTTGGGTTAGGTTCCGGGTCGGCAGCCTGGGATAGCAGATGGATGTCGTTGTGCTTTCATGTTTGCATCCATAGTCGGATGCCTTGTATTGATGTTGTTGTATTCATGTGACTTGTATGAATTGTTGTATCCCCCATGTATGTATGTAATGGTACGATGTAATGATATCCATCTTGCTAAGCGCCCGGAATGCGGTTGTGCCCCAATCACGTAAGTGTCATGTGATCGGGATAAAATCACATCTTGGGCCTGACATCAGTCCTTGATCTTTAAAGGTGCTCTGCATTTATGTTTTGCGGTCTCAGACAGGGCTAGCGAGATACCATCTTGTTATATCATATCATGATTGTTTTGAGAAAGTGTTGTCATCCGAGGTTTATTATTATTGCTCGCTAGTTGATTATGCCATTGATATGAGTAGACTTGAGACCTGAAAGTTATTGTGAATGTGGTTAGTTCATGATTATTGCTGAAAACCTGAATGCTAGCTTACATATTTACAACAACAAGAGCAAACAGAGTTTGTCCAAGTTTTTCTTTATCATTTTCAGTTTATCAACTGAATTACTTGAGGACAAGCAAATGTTTAAGCTTGGGCGAGTTGATACGTCTCCAATGTATCTACTTTTCCAAACCCTTTTGCCCTTGTTTTGGACTCTAACTTGCATGATTTGAATGGAACTAACCCGGACTGACGCTGTTTTCAGCAGAATTGCCAGGGTGTTGTTTTTGTGCAGAAATAAAAAGTTCTCGGAATGACCTGAAAATCCACGGAGAATTATTTTGGAAAATATAAAAAATACCTGCGGAAAGATCTACATCAGGGGGCCCACACCCTGTCCACGAGGATGAAGGGCGCGCACCCTCCCCCTGGGCGCGCCCCTACCTCGTGGGCCCCCTAACGCTCCACGACGTATCTCGAAACCCCATATATTCACTAACAGGAAGAAAAAATCAGGGAGGAAGAATTGTCACGTTTTACGAGACGAAGCCGCCGCCAAGCCCTAATCTCTCTCGGGAGGGCTGATCTGGAGTCCGTTCGGGGCTCCGGAGAGTGGAGATCGTTGCCATCATCATCATCAACCTTCCTCCATCACCAATTCCATGATGCTCACCACCGTGTGTGAGTAATTCCATCGTAGGCTTGCTGGACGGTGATGGGTTGGATGAGATTTACCATGTAATTGAGTTAGTTTTGTTAGGGTTTGATCCCTAGTATCCACTATGTTATAAGATCGATGTTGCTATGACTTTGCCATGCTTAATGCTTGTTACTAGGGCCCGAGTGCCATTATTTCAGATCTGAACCTATTATGTTTTCATGAATATATGTGTGTTCTTGATCCTATTTTGCAAATCAATAGTAACCTACTATGTGTTATGATCCGGCAACCCCGAAGTGACAATAATCGGGACCACTCCCGGTGATGACCGTAGTTTGAGGAGTTCATGTATTCACTATGTGTTAATGCTTTGGTCTGGTACTCTATTAAAAGGAGGCCTTAATATCCCTTAGTTTCCAATAGGACCCCACTGCTACGGGAGGGTAGGACAAATAATTTCATCAAGTTCTTTTCCATAAGCACGTATGACTATATTCGGAATACATGCCTACATTGCATTGATCAACTGGAGCTAGTTTTGTGTCACCCTAGGTTATGACTTTTACATGATGAATTGCATCCGACATAATTCCCCATCACCGATCCAATGCCTATGAGCTTTTCACATATTGCTTGTTTCTTATTTACTTTTCCGCTGCTACTATTACAAAAAACTACGAAAACACTACCGTTACTTTTATTACTGCTACCGCCATATCCATATTACTTTGCTGCTAAACTACCTTGCTGCAGATACTAAGTTTCCAGGTGTGGTTGAATTGAAAACTCAACTCCTAATACTTAAGAGTATTCTTTGGCTCCCCTTGTGTTGAATCAATAAATTTGGGTTGAATACTTTACCGTCGAAAACTGTTGCGATCCCCTACACTTGTGGGTTATTACCCGGTAGGGCCTGCCGGGGTCTCGCGGAGGCCAAACCTCCCCACCAAACAGTCAAGCATGACCCACATCATCAATCAATGCGGAGTCAAGCCGCAAGATGATTAAGTGACTGCCATTAGCCACATGGCAGCTAGTTCCTACAAGAAGAACCCGCAGATGACACCCGTCCTGCGACGTGTAAAGCAGACAGACACAGAGCTGGCGGGATAGCCCAGGAAAGCTTGACGGGCAACCAACAATGTGACATTTAGCAGCGCACTTAATGCTCCCTGTTAGCCTGCAGAGTTAGGTATGACAACACTGTTCTCTATCTTATCAGTGCATAATGAATACTTTGCCACTCTGGTAACCCCTTAATCTATAAAAGGAGGCCCATGGCAACCGTAGAAGGGGTTGGAAAGTTGATGAAGCCACATCACCATACGTGCATAGTCGCTGCGGCCCTGAGGCAAACCCTGTCGGGCAAGTGTACTACTAAGAGGATCAAAGAAGAGGTGTCTAGAGGGGGGGTGGTGATTAGACACTCAAGAAGAAAAGTAGTAGTTTTTAAGTTCTTTAAGTTGGGGTGGAGTTTTTAGCACAAATTCAAACATTCACAACACATTTTAAGCAAGCATGCCAAGAGTACATAAGCAGTGGAAAGTAAAGCATGCAAGTTGCAAGAAAGTAAAGGGATGGGATTGGAGTGTGCAAACGCAATTGGAGACACATATGTTTTTGGCGTGGTTCCGATAGGTGGTGCTATTGTACATCCACGTTGATGGAGATTTCAACCCATGAAGCCTAATGGTTGCGCGAGTCCACGGAGGCTCCACCCACGAAGGGTCCATGAAGAAGCAACCTTTTCTATCCCACCATGGCCATCGCCCACGAAGGACTTGCATCACTAGGGTAGATCTTCATGAAGTATGCGATATCCTTTCCCTTACAAACTCCTTAGTTCAACTCCACAATCTTGTCGGAGGCTCCCAAGTGACACCTAACCAATCTAGGAGACATCACTCTCCAAAAGGTAATAGATAGTGTGTTGATGATGAACTCCTTGCTCTTGTGCTTCAAGTGATAGTCTCCCTAACACTCAACTCTCTCTCACAGATTAGGATATGGTGGAAAGAAGATTTGAGTGGAAAGAAATTGGGGAAGGCTAGAGATCAAGATTCATATGGTAGGATTGGAATATCTTGGTCTCAACACATGCGCAGGTGGTTCTCTCTCAGAAAATGAATAGTGGAAGTGTAGTCGCGTTCTAACGGCTCTCTTTTTAGTGGAGAAGGGGTGGAGGGGTATATATAGCCTCCACACAAAACCTAGCCGTTACACACATTTGACCAGTCTCGGTCAGACCAAATAGAAGAACTCGGTCAGACCGAAGCAGTTGAAAGTGTGAACATTAGACATCTCGGTGGGACCGACGATATCAACTCGGTGAGACCGTTGCGTTAGAGTTAGAGCAAAACCTTAACTCGGTTTGACCGATTACACAAACTTGGTGAGACCAATTTTGATAATAGGCTAACAGAGACTTGGCAAGGAAAACTCGCTGCGACCGATCCGCTCATCTCGGTGAGACTGAAACATTACGAAGAGGAAACAGAGAGTTTGCAATGCTAACTCGGCGGGACCGATTCTCACATCTCGGTTAGAGCGAAACATTGCAAAAAGGAAACAGAGAGTTTGCATTCCAATCTCGGTAATACCAATATCCCTATCGGTGAGACCGAACTGAATAAGTTTGTGGCAGTGGCTATGTCATGTGAACTCGGTGGCACCGGGTAGATCAAATCGATGGGGCCGAGTTTGACTTTTAGGTTTGGGACATATGTGGAAATGAGAAAGTGGTTGAGGGATTTGGAGCTTATCACTGAGCACTTGAGCAAGCAGACCATTAAGCAACATCTCATCCCCTTTTAATAGTATTGGCTTTTCCTATGGACTCAATGTGATCTTGGATCACTAAAATGAAAATGTAGAGTCTTGAGCTTTTACCAATCTTTGTCCTTAGCTTTTTGAAAAGGGTTCCACATCCTCTTGTCCTGCCACTCCACTGTTGAACTCATCTAAAATATACTAGATGAAAATATTAGTACAACAAGGAATATGTTGTCATTAATTACCAAAATAACCCAGGGAGCACTTATGCTTTCAATCTCCCCCCTTTTTGGTAATTGATGACAATCATACATCAAAGCTTTGGATAAAGATACGAAGGATAACAGGTAAAGCTTTGGAATAACATGTAACAAGCATATGCTCCCCCTACATATATGCAACCATGAAAATATGGAATATAAGAGCATGTGAATGCATAAGCATGTCTGAGCAAGCAATGAGTTACATGTGTCTTGGCTATACGCATTAGAGCAAATGATGTTGAAGTAGAAAATGCACCTCCATGTTTATGAGTTCTCCTTGCAACAATATGTACAACAGGTAGAGATCATCATGCACATGGATGTCATGCATATACTTACCTTGTGGTCTTGAGCTGTCTTTGGAGAGGGTGAACTTGAGAAAACAGGGTTAGATAACACAAGATCACCTACTAAAAAAAGCACAATGATTAACCACAAAAGATACCAAGATTGGGATGACATGTAGAGAGTGAGTACTTAGTACTCTATATGAATATAGACATGTCCCCAAAGATTTTATTCCCTTGAGTATCTTTCTCCCCCTGAATCTTATTTTGGATAATGGGAGAAGATAGGGTAGTAGAAAATCAAAGCAAACTAGCAACCTAGAAAAAACAGAGCAACACAATCATAATACATACTAACATGTCTTTTCCCTCTTGAAGACATGTGAGTTCTCTCCTTTTAGGATAGTAAACATCTGGGGATTAGCTTGAATGAGCTTTCTCTCTCTCCCATTTGTGTGATAAGCTTTGATGTGCTCTCTCCCCCGCTTTGACATCAATTTCCAAGAAGGGATCCTCTGGAGCATGGGTCAAATAGGTTTTGTCCTTGGGTCACATTACAAAGCAACATGTAGATTAAGATGCTAGCAGAGGAGAAGAATCATTGAGTGGAGCTTGAAGAGATATGCAGGATGCAAATGACAAAATCCTTGCTTAGTGTTGTAATTGGTTAGACCGAGTTTGTCCTTATCGGTTGGACCGATGAGCAATTTGCAATACAACGTTGCCGTTTGGTCTAGCCGAGAGGCTGAAATCATTGAGACCAAATTCAATACAAAGAAAATATTTTGACATCTCATCTCACTTAGGCAAATAAGATCTCACAAAGATTGGCAGGGAATTAACTGAAGAATTTGCAATGAATTCAATGCAGAAAGTAACTAAGAAAAGAAATCTAGATGCAGTTTTTTAAGGGGAACAAGCATGCAAAAAGAAATGCAAGAACATAGATAAACAACAGAGAACTTCATCTAGAACTGGTCGGCGACAGGGTCACCTATGTTAGAGTATATTAACTTAGGAGTCAAGTGAGAACACTTGATCATAGGTCATACTCATCGTTTAAGCTCAAAATCAGGTTGCCATTTTTCATTTAAGCATTTTGATGTATTCACATCTTGTTGAGCTACTTTGACCCATGTCTTGGGGTAAAGCTTCTCTAAGATGGAATAACATACCTTGGGTGGTGATGTTGATTTTGATCATGTAGTTGAACTTGTGTTGGATGCTGAAGGTTGATGTAGTTCATCAAGAGTTGGGAGCACCACTTGTAATTTGAGTTCATCTACCTACATGGGTTAGATTTGCAAGAAAGAGCACTTGTGTATCCAAAATGACAATCATTAAAATTTGATACCAAATTGAATTTGATATATAGAAATTGTCAAAGGATATGTTGAAAGGATTCATGCTTCCTTGATTTCAACCACCATATTGTAGAGACTTGGTGATGTAGAGATTGCTTAGGATGTGAGTGAGTTGCAATCTCATAGATTTGGGTTCATCCAAGTACCTACAAGGGTTAGATAGCATGCAAGGGTGCAAGTAGATACAAGATATATGATCATCATTATAAGAGAAATATCATGTATTAGTTAAAGAATAATGCCTTGCATACATTCAAAGGAGTTACTACTCCAAGTTTGAGGCATCAACAATTCACCTTTCAACGTGCAAAACACTTTCTCATCAAGTGGTTTTGTAAATATATCCGCTAATTGCTTATCCGTACGAACATGTTTAAGATCAATGTCTCCTTTAGCAACATGATCTGGAATGAAATGATGACGAACTTCAATATGTTTAGTTCGAGAATGTTGCACGGGATTGTGAGCAATCTTAATAGCACTTTCATTATCACAAAGTAATGGAACATGTTTCACATTTATCCCATAATCTTTAAGAGATTGGGTCATCCAAAGTAATTGAGCACAACATGAACTAGCGGCAATGTATTCTGCTCGGCGGTGGATAAGGATACCGAGTTTTGTTTCTTGGAGGACCAAGATACAAGAGATCTACCAAGAAATTGACGCGTACCCGAAGTGGATTTTCTATCAACCTTGTCTCCAGCATAGTCCGAATCGGAGTAGCCAACAAGATCGAAAGAAGACCTCTTAGGATGCCAAATGCCAAAGTTTGGTGTGTGAATTAAGTATCTCACTATCTTTTTCCCAGCCTTAAGATGACATTCTTTGGGGGGGCGCTTGATATCGTGCACACATGCATACACTTAGCATAATGTCGGGACGGGAGGCACATAGATATAATAATGAAGCAATCATAGAACAGTAAACCTTTTGGTCAACCGGTTTGTCATCCTTTGTCAAGTCATGATGTCCACTAGTAGGCATGGGTGTATTCATACCTTTGCATTCTTGCATGTTGAAATTCTTGCATAAGTCCTTGGTATACCTTGTTTGAGAAACAAAGGTACCCTCCTTAGTTAGCTTTATTTGCAAACCAAGAAAGAACTTGAGTTCAGTCATCATAGACATCTCAAACTTTTCCGACATAAGTCTTCCAAACTTTTCACTAAAATGAGGGTTAGTCGAGCCAATATGATATCATCAACACAAATTTGGCACACAAATAATTCACCATTAACTCTTTTAGTAAAAAATGTTGAATCAATTTTCCCAATTTCAAAGCCTTTTTCAATAAGGAACTTTGTCAAGCATTTATACCACGCTCTAGGAGCTTGTTTAAGACCATAAAGAGCTTTGTGAAGTTTGTATGATTAGGTTTCTTGGGATTAACAAAGCCGAGAGGTTGTTTAACATAAACTTCCTCCTCAATTTCACTATTGAGAAACACACTTTTAATGTCCATTTGATATAAAGTGATATCATGATGATTTGAATAAGCAAGTAAGGTGCGTATGGACTCAAGTCTAGCAACTGGGGCATATGTCTCACCATAGTCCATACCTTCTACTTGAGTGTAGCCTTGGGCAATGAGACCGGCCTTGTTGCGTACAACTTGTCCATCTTCATCTTGCTTATTGCGAAACACCCATTTGCTACCGATGATGTTTTGGTTGTTGTCGGGCTTCTCAACCAATGTCCAAACTTGATTTCTCTCGAAGGTATGTAGTTCCTCGTGCATAGCGTTCAACCAATCCTGATCATCAAGAGCATCTTCAATCTTCATAGGTTCAAGGTTACATATGAAAGAGTAATGTTCATAAAAGTTAGCTGAACGAGATTTAGAGCGAGTGATTCTCCCGGATTGGATATCTTCGTAGATTTGCTCTACAGGATGATCTCTAGCAATTCTTGTTCTAACTCGTGAGAGCTTTTGCTTGGGTCGGGGTGGAATATCCTCTTCATCATCTTCTTCTTCTTGTCCTTCTTCATTGTTGTTGGTGTTGTTGTCCTCTTTGTGGAGGTGGAGAAGGAGGTCGGTGAGGTTCATCTTGAAGCACTTCCTCGTTCTTGTCGGTGTACAAAAGTAGGTGCCCTTTTGCACCCCTTGACTTGTGCACGGGCAGTTGTAGCCACACCTACGACCACGCTTGGCGGAGCAGAAGAAGCAAAAGCACGAGACTTCCAAGGCAACACTCAAGCCAGAGGCATGAAGAACAGAGGGGCAAGGTGGACTCCCCCCTGCAACACCCTTATCGGGGCGGCCTACGAGACCCCGACAAGAGCCTTGCTGAGGCAACTTGCCCAATACCAGCAAGGCCACCACCCTTGGATCTGAGAGCTCTCACACCATCGACAATGTCAAGACCAAGATTCAGGGGCGCCTGCGTGGTGGCATGCAGATCTTCGCGGAACCAAGGTCCTGCAGACCTAGACAAGGGACCAGAAGACGAAGACCCCCGGCAAGAGCCTTGCCGGGGACTATCGAAGACCCCCGGAAAGATCCTTGCTGGGGACAGCCACAAGACCCCGGCAAGACCCCTTGTCGGGGGCGTCTGCGGGGTCACAGCCAGGCCCGCGTCCGCCAAGGTTTCGCTGCCCCGCGATCGCTCCTACGAGGCAACCAACTCGCCAACTGGACAAGTGCCTGTGTGGCAGCATGCAGCCGCCAAGACAACTCGCCGGTCCCTATGCAAGTTTTAGTTATTATTAGGCAAATAGTAAAACAAAAGTTGGGCCTTGCTGTAAGAGTCTTATTCAAAGGGAACTGTCAAGGGGGGCCATAAACCCCGACCGCGTAAGGAATGCAAATCAAAGAACATAACACCGGTATTATGGAAACTAGGGAGGCAAGAGTGGAACAAAATACCAAGCAAAAGGCCGAGCCTTCCACCCTTTACAAAGTATATATGTTCATTAATTAAATAAGAGATATTATGATATCCCATGATATCCATGTCCAACATGGAACAACTTGCACTGCACCTGCAACTAGCAACGCTATAAGTGGGGCTGAGCAAAGCGGTAACATAGCCAAACAACGGTTTGCTGGGATGATGAAAAACGTTAGAGGCTATTTCATGGCATATTGGGAGGATTTACAAACAACTGGTAGGAAGGGCGACACAGTGATAGCATTGAGACAACTAGCAAAGCCAAGATAGAAGTGATATCCTAGGTAACGGTCATGTTGCCTGAGATCACGCTAGGTAGAAGACCGAGTCCATGAAGAAGACGAACGTGCGTAGTCGAATGAATCCTCACATTCGCAACGTTACCGGAAACTAATAAGCAACACCGGAAAGATGCAAATAACATGGTAAACACACAAGCATACACATGGCATGATGCGCAACCAAGTATGATGCATGTCCATTTTAAATAGGCATGGCATGGCAAAGTGCATCAAACAACACTACAAATTAAATGGAGGTCAATAGGCAACGAGTTGCATATTTACGAAACACCACATCCAATTATTTAGTTGGCTCTCGTTCATGTAGACAACAATATTAAATGTTAATTAACATGGCAAGAAGTGAAGCATAACAAAACTGCCTATCTTGGCAATTTGAATGGGATCAGAAACAACAAACAACAATTCTTGAAAATCCCCATGTGCATATTTTGAGTTTGGTATTGTTCTTTCCTATACACAATTTTAATGTTGTTAAACAGCAAAATAATATGCACCAAGTAAACCTATGAATTTTCCACCCCATTTACATATAAAGTTTATTTAATTTTGAGCTACAGTGTATTAGTCACGAAATAAATCATTTTAACATGTTATTTAAGAAAATTAATGCAAACAAGTTAAACATTTTTAATATGGATGAAAATTGTATATTATTAACGTACATAAAATTCTTAGCATTTTACATATAAATTTTGTTTTAATCCTATGCACGGTTGTGAAGTTATTAAATGCATGAAGTGCACGGACTTTTCTGTAAAACCGACAAACTATGGATAATTAGAAAAATTCGCAGAATGAAAAAAAACTACACTCGGGCGAAAATGCTAGGCGGTGGGGTGCTCACTATGGGCTAAGGCCCAAGTGAGTGGAGGTGCGGCTGGGCTGAGGAAGAAGTGGCGATGGGCTGGGCCTCGCAGGGATGCAAAGGAGATGCCTCACGCGGGCGAGTGGTGCTCGTCCACGCTGGCGCTGGACCGGTCAACGCGGGGCAAGCTGCTGCTGCTCGTTACCGTAGAACGAAGAACAGAAGCATCATCAGGTTCATGGCGATGCAGAAGACGGCGCCAGCGGAGGTTCTGGTGACAGGGTCGGCGGGAACTTGCTGGAACATGGCAGATTCAGCGGTGGAGCTGAGGAGATCCAGTCCAGATCGTGGTCGGGCACGGACTATGGTCGGTCGAATAAGAAGCAGGCAGCAGGAACTTGGCGTGATGAGGAACGTGACCAGCGGCATGAAGAAATGGCGCGGTTTCCTGCTACAGCAAGAACATGGAGGGAGAGATGGGAGAAAGAGCATCAGCAAAGGGAAGATGCATGGGAGGATGGAGAGGGACGACCTGGTTGTGGTGTCGGTCCTGCGATTCAACTCAGTGCGCACGAGCTGGTCGCCTCGATCTTGCCTAGATTGACCACGAGGCTGGCTTTCGGAGAGCTCGGGAGGACGGGGCTCCGCTGGGACAAGGAGGACGAGCACAGATGGGGCAGCTCCTGGCGTAGTTGCCGGGATGACGCGGGAGGCCGAGCAACCTGGGGTGGTGCGGAGCTTCACTGAGCGCGGCCATGGTTGTGCTTGCTCGGGCAGGAGGTGAGAAGCAGGGTCCTTCTGCGGTGGCGCGCTCGCTTGGGAGGTAGGGGACTCAGCTGCGGGCACGGGGACGAGGAGGAGCTGGTGGTTGGCTCGGGTTTGGATCGATGGTGTCTAGCCGGCGACTGAAATCAAGAGGAGGCGGTGGATCGGGAGGGATCCCAATGGAGAGATTGGCGGCTGGTGGATGGGTAGGTGAGGAGAACGAGGAGGATGGAGTTTGTCCGACGGCGGGGATGGGACAGACTAACTAGGATCTAGGATTTTGTCTAGAAATGGATTGGGGTGGTCTGCTATATATAGTACGTGGCTGGGATTGGATGATTTGGACCCTCCGATTTAGATTGGACCGTCAAGATAAATAGGTTAGGTGAGGAGAGGGTTTGAGGCAATTAGGCCCCTCCGATCGTAATCAGATGGTGTGAGGTAAATAGACTACGGGAGTCCAAATACAAAATCGAAGATGTTTTAGCGATGTTTGGGGATCATCCAGATTCATCGGTAACAACAGCCCGGTTCGGGTTCGGGGAGTTTTCGGACGCGCACGCAAGGGGGTCTGAGAGAGGTCGACAAAGACAAAGGAGCCTGACAAAAGGTCGACGGAGACAAGCAAGAAGCAGCAACTACAAACGACTACGAGTTTTATGGAAACATGCGGATGCAATGCACATGATGCCACGATGAAATGCAACAAGGCAAAATAAAACACACGACGACAACGAAATAACTGGAAGGCTTCTGGAGTGTCGAACCCGGGCCGTCACAACACTCCCCCACTTACAAGGGACCTCGCCCTGGGATCTAGGGATGGCACGGGAGAGATGCGGAAGAGGAAGAGGTAAAACAAAGTTGCTTCTTTGACAAATGAGTGAAACCGCAAACCTTGAGGGGTTAAACAATTCCAAGGAAAGAATACAACAGAGATGAACGACGTTGAAAGCACTCCGTTAGAAAATAGGAACAAGGGACATTGTGAGAATCCTATTGGTTAAAAGACATGAAACATGAGCTTCACAAACCAACAGAATATGAAACCACAACAATATAACGAGATAGCCAAGGGACAAGTATGACATGATTTGCACAACAATCCGGTTGAAGATGGATCGAATAGAACACGAACTTGACAAGATGTGATGATACTGGACGAGAGAAACAACACAACGCCTCCGGAACAAATTAAAGAATGGAATGGGAAGAAAGGAGAAATAACAACATCCTCTATCACTAATGAATTTGAAAAGCAACCTTAGAAAGAAGGATTGCACAGAGTTGTTGGAAGAATCAACAACAAAAGAAAAAGCTTGTTATGGGCTTATGGGAAGCATCTCAACATTATGAGGTGACAACCGGCCACTGACGGAAACATTTGATTGCTTAATTCAACAAAGAGAAGCAAAAGTTATTCCACCAAGAAGATAAAGAGATAACATGGTTAATAAGCACCACAAATAGCAACAACCTTCGGAAAGGCATTAGGTGAAATCCACACCAAGATAACTTCAATGAAGAGATTGATGGGTTGCAAAGGATCTTCTGAACAAAGGGAAAATTATGGGTTTAAATATCTCATTCTTAACAACTTCTGAACCTTAAAACACGAAGGGAAATTGCCAAGAATGACATAACACCACCTCAAAAGGTAGAAAGAATCGCACTTCAAAATGCAAGAAGAAAACTTGAGCTCCTCCAACAAGAATCCTGATGAACACTTCAAAAAAGAAAGAAATATTTGATGAACCATCATGTAGAGCCTCCATTAGAAACTCCGGATATGAAGGATAATAGAAAAGAATTGAAGGTTGACAAGAACAAGAATTGGAGCATTGTAATGATTTAGACGAAGCTTCTCGACGATATAACCGAGAAACTTGGAACCCCGGAAGGAAAAAGGTGAATAACTTGGAACCGAGAATTTCTTCATCATGAACAAGCTCTGAACAAAGGAATTAATCACTTGGAAGAAAAAAGAATAAGAATTATGCGACGCGTATCCTTCAGCAATTTGAATTGATGAGAAGCAACGGATTTGGCATGCTACCTACTCTTCTTGAAAAAGGATTGGAGAGAGATATAGCACAATTCAACGGACCACCGATAGGATTTGGAAAGAACGAATGAATTAATATGATAACAAAGGAAGAGTAATCTTGAACGAACCACCGTAAGAATTGAGAACAAATGAAGAAAGAGAACGAATTACCATCGATAGTGTAACACCCGTGATACTTTCCACAAATGGCAATAAATCATTTATCATTTTGATCCTTGTCCTTATCCTTGGGGGTTCTTGTCATTTAAGTTTTATTTTGTTTTGCATTGTCATTTTATTTTGCATCCATGCATTGCTTCATCATCATCATGGCACCATATTCACCTTAGTTTCATTACTTGTCTTGTTGTGATGTGAGGTCCCTTGTTGATGTTGGGTGTGTTGTTGTCAAGCCATGCCTTGCTTAAACCCTAAACCCCCCTCCTTCTTCTTCACCTCTTCTCTTGCCTTCTTTTTCTTCCTTTCTTTAACTATTTTTCAAGTAACCTAGCCTATTCCATTAATGTTCAACTCCTCCCCTTTTCTTTGTTGCTCTGACATGGTCACCATGTAAAGCCATGCCCCATTTTAAACTGAATTGGTTGGATTAAAAAATGACAAGAGTTTGAACCATATTCAAACTCATTTTATTTTTCTACCTCTAAAATTGTCCAAACCAATTTTCCAAAATAGGGCATAAATCCAGGAGCATGGGGATATTTTATTTGTCTCCTAACTCTATTTCTTTGAGCCTGTACTTTTACTTCTATTTTTGTCTGAAGGAAAAATAGAAAGAAAAATGGCAGCAGTGGCTTGGGCCTTTTCCCTCCTGCACCAGGCCCAGCTCCAGCCTCCCACAACGCCACTTGGCAAGTCCAAGCCCACAGCGCCTATGGCCTCACTTACCTCTTTCAGCCCAAGAGCCCATCTGCACCGATCTCTCTTGTTCATCTTCTACCTCCTGTACGGCAGCACATCCACCCACGCCACGTCGATCTCCCGAGTGATTTGACGGTCGGAGAGCTTCCCCATGTCCCTATATAACACGCAGCCATGCCCTAGCCCTCCTCCTCCTCCCGTTCAGCCCCTTTCCTTCCCTTTCTGCCGCCAGGTGAGGCTTCTCCACGCCATAGCCGTCGCCATGACAGAGAGGAGCCTGAGCTCGTCTCCGGCGTGAGGGTCCTTCCCTTCGCCTCCGTCTACTCCATTGGGGAGTCCCACAACCATCGGCTCCGTCTTCCTCGTCTGCGCTCGCCTCCGCAAGGACCGGAGCTCCCTCCTTGACACCTCTATTTCTTCTTCACGGGACCAAGGGCCATCGCCGATCAGCGCCTCCGTCGCCGCCTCCCCGACCTCTTCTTCGTGTTCGTCGAGCCCTAATTGAGCAGCCGCTCCTCCCCATCTCTCCCTCCGGTTCGATCCGTCGGGTAGCCTGATTCCATCGCGCCCAAGGCCACGTCCGCCCCGGACGACCGTGGCAAAGAACTCGAGCTCGCGCCTGGCCTCTCGTGCACGTGCACACATACACACACACGCATGCCGCAGCCACCTACACATGTCCTGCACTCGCGTGCATCGCCGCGGCCACACGCTCGAGCCGAGCCACGCTCGCGCTCGAGCATAGCCCCTTCACCGCCTCGCATTGCGCGACGGCAGTAGCAGCTCCGCTCGCGTGCACACCTGCATGCCTTGCCGCGCCCTGCTAGGGCCTCGAGCCGAGCAACGCTCGAGCTCGAGCGCCTCTGCTCC
>LR738715.1:445756899-445780007 GCA_902687465.1 Secale cereale | reverse complement strand
TCCCCCCCCCCCCGCGTCCGAGCCTCGTCACAGCCCTCACACACACCCGCCGCCGCCGTTTCGCCGTTGCCCGCCAGTGCAGGCCGGTCACTTCCGTTGCAGAGAAGGAATCCCCATCCGCCATGGAGCTAGCTCAAAGGAAACCGTGCCATGTTCTATTGACAACATGAGTAGCAGCGCAGTGGTGCGGGCCTCAGGCTCCGACCCGGCGGACCCGGGTTCGAATCCCCTTAGGCGCATGTATTTCTTTTTCAGAAACCCCTTTGCTTGCCTCTATGACAGTGGAGCCCTCTTGTCATCCACTCAACATCTCCTACCCACTCACACACCCGCTGGCGCTACCTCAGCTCCTCTGGACCCACGGGTTAGTGACTAGGGATAGGCCAGCCCGTGTCAGTTATCCCTGTTTTCTTTTTCTATTTTGTTTTTGTTTTGCTTTTTCTGCATTTTCTTTGCATATTTGATATCTGTTTAAATATGCATCTGATGAAAATGATTTACAAATGAAAACTGCTTAGTTTTTCATGTAGAATATTAATATGCTGTTTGTTGCCATGTTTAAAACATTTAAAATGCTGTTTAAATGATTTTGTGTTTAAAATGTGTTTAAACTTGTAAAAATCATAACTAAATATCTACAACTCCAATTTTAACAAACTTTATATGCATGTGGGGTGGAAAAAATGTGTAGAATAATCTGGTGATGTTGTTTTGCATGTTTAACAACTTTAAAATATGAGTTTCCCAGATCTGTCCCAAATGCATTTAAATGAATATGGGAGTTTCCGGAAATTGTTGTTTGTTCTTTCCGGCCCATTTAAAAATGCTAGCATGTTGCTGTAGTCCAAGTTGCACCCTTGCCATGTTAAGAAACTCTTTTAAACTTGTTGGGTGCTTTTTTTAATAATCTACATAACCTTGTGAACATGTTAGTTTTGTTCTTTGCTTGTTTCATACATGTGTTGTGATCTTGTTTTGCTATGATGTTTGTGCACTCCTATGTCTCTAGACGATGCATCATATCTACTCATGTACCTATGCATCATACCCATGCATCATGTGATTGAGCATTGCATGATGATTGATTGTGTTCCAGTGTTTGCATTGTTATGTTGGTTAGAGCCTGGTGACGATTCGGAGTACGAGGTTCCTACCGAGCCTGAGTTTGAGGAGCAAGGTTACGATCCCTCCGTGGAATCAACAGGCAAGATGACCATTCTCAGATATCACTACTATCCTTGCCTATGCTAGATGTCTCACTCTTTAGATATTGCCTCGATGCCTATTCCTGTTTGTCAGCCCTCCTATTGTTGCCATGAAACTCTCTAACCACCTTCCTAGCAAACCGTTGTTTGGCTAAGTACGCATCGCTTAGCCCCTCTTATAGCTTTGTTAGTTTCAGGTGAAGATTTGAAGATTCTTGCCCCGTGATGAAGTTTTGTTGGAATATCACAGTATATACTAATTCACCTATATATTGGTAATGGGTGGAAGGTTGAGCCTCTTGCTTGGTGATTTGTTCCACTCATGCCACCCTAGGAATCGATAAACCAGTGTTATGTTCCTTGATTTTGCGTCCCTATCACGGTTGGGGTTTATGGGCCCCCCTTGATAATTCGCTTAGTGCTAAAGCTTTTCCAGCAAGGCCCAACATTGGTTTTACATTTGCCTAATAACTAAAACTTGCATAGGGCATTACAAACTCGAGTTCTTAATTAACAACCCGGGCCAGTGCTCCTCATGAGTGTTGGTCCAAACTGAGCAGACTGCGGGGCCACCTAGAGGAAACTCAAGGTCTGGTATACACCTGTAGGATGACTCGTCCGATCATGGCCTGAGACAAGATACGCGCGGCTACTATCAGGGTGTCGGCACGCCGGGAGGTCTTGCTGGATTAGTTTTACCTTTGTCAAAATATCTTGAGCACGGGATTCCGAGAATACTCGGGTCTTCCCACTTTGGAGTTGCGACTCCGTAGATCGTGAGCTTGTGATGGGCTAAGTTGGGACACCCCTGCAGGGTTTGATCTTTCGAAAGCCGTGCCCGTGGTTATGTGGCTGATGGGAATTTGTTAATATCCTGTTGAAGATAACTTGACACCAGGGACATGAATACACTACCTGCGTGAGTAACCGTGATGGTCTCTTTCCGAAGGGCTTCGGAAAGTGAACACGGTGGGGTTATGTTTGATCATGAGTAGTTAGGATCACTTCGTGATCAACTTGGTGATCGTTGGCACTTGTTCTCTTGTCGCTCTAAACTTGAAAGCTAGTGCTTAGTGCTTGCTGCAACCTTTGTTTACAGCCTTTCCACACCTAAGGCTTTCATAGTTTTGCTACCCTGGAACTGGATTGCTGAGTCCTCTGTGGCTCACAGTTTCAACACATACCAGATGCAGGTACCATTGAGAACTATAAAGGAGATGGTTCAGAGCTATACTGGGAGTTTGATGAAGAGCGTGGACGTTACTATGTGTCTTATCCCGACGATCAGTAGTGGTTCTTATTAGGAGGATCCGGGCTTGTGTTATTTATGCTATCTTTTCGGTTGGATTTTGTCCATAGTCGGACTCTGATTTTATTTGGATGATGTATGTTATTGTATTTCATTGTGTGATGTGGCAAGTGTAAGCCAACTATCATTTTACACTTTCATCCCTGAATTTTACATGAGTTTTGCAAAGATACCATATTTGAGATCATTCTAGTGTGCGTTTATGTCCTTAAGTCGTGCCTCGACACGTGGGGTACATAGCCGCATACTGGGCATTACAAGTTGGTATTCAGAGCCTTCCCCGACATAGGTGCCCCCTGATTGAACCAATCATTGACGGTTTGAGTCTAGGCACACACAAAGAAATGTTTTGAGTCCTATATATATATATATATATATATATATATATATATATATATATATATATATATATATATATATATATAGGACTACTGACATTGTTCTATCTCCTCTACTCTAAAAAATTCACTAAATTTTTTTTAGGATCACGCGAGTATTGTTTGGATTGTTCCGATATCATTGTGACGAGAACATTGTTCTCGATGCCTCCTGTCATTCAGGGGTTGTGGTAGTGTCCCGGGGAGTTGAGCTCCGAGGATTTGTCATCACAAACGTATCGTAGCGGTTCTAGAATACTTATGACGACCGACATCGAAAACTCTTCTATGCGGTTAGTGGTGAGATAACCCCGACGTCATCCAGTACTGGGGTGATAGTTCGGGAGTATTGCCACAGCTAGTATAGCGGATGCGTTTCGAAGGTCCGAGGTAAACAGTTTCCGAGGATGACTGGTTATGTGTTCATGGATGGATATAGCTGGATGTAGGTTTAGAGGTGAGTGCGCGGTGCTTCCCCTGTATCCCCAACACCAGATTTCATAACTGGGAACCTTCGGGAATTAATAGGTGGGTTCTTCAAGTAGCTCGTAGGTATTCTTCCAACGAGTGCATGATTCGAGGTTTGGGGTTGAGCATCGAGTGAAGAAGTTTCATGGGCGCTGTTCTAATTGGGAGTTGCTTCTTGAAGGGTCCTTGGCTATGCTGATCCGAGGATTGCAACACCCTTTGTAACACGTTCCATGGGGTATTCAGGACGAACATGTGGGACGAAGCTTCTATCATCTTTTTGTTCCATCTGCACCTTGTTGTTTTTATTTACATTCTGTTCTCCCAAGTGGCTTCTCGAGAAGATTATTGTACCATTAAACTGTGGAATTCATTCGTTCATTTTGTTCGAATGTTCATTGTGAAGACTTATGTTGCAAATTTCTAGCTGTTGATTCATCTTATCTATTTTGGGCGAATGGCTAACGGTTGTCATCATATTCAGGATGGCTCCTAAGAGGGTTCCCAACCCTAACCAAGAGGGCGAAGAAGAGCGCCCTCCTGAACGTCCTCCTTCCCCTCCTCCTCCGGCTGAGACATGGAGAGCAATTATGCAAGCGACCAACCAGAACACTCAGATGCTCATGCAAATGATGCAGAACTTTCAAGCCAACCAAGAAAATCAAGGAAATCATGGAACCAAGGCCAAGGCAATCTGTTCAATCAACCTCACTTTGCGACACTGAACCAATTCCTGGCAAACCAACTGAGGTCGTTCAGTTACTCTGTGGACTCGCTAGATGCTGAAGACTGGATCACAGACATCAAAAAGCACTTTGAATGCAGTAACGTGAGACCTGAGGATTATGTCAAGTTTGCAACTTTCCAACTCAAAGATCAAGCTGCTGATTGGTGACAACAGTACAAAGATTCCAGAGGTGATCGTGAGATCTCATGGACTGACTTCTGCAAATATTTCCGCTCTCACCACATTCCAACCAGTGTCATTGAAGACATGCATGAGCAATTCCGCAACCTGAAGCAAGGCACCATGTCCGTCTATCAATACAATGTGAAGTTCGAGAATCTTGCCCGTTATGCGAAGCAAGACATCCCCGATGCCAAGAGCAAGATTTATCAGTTCCGAGGTGGTCTGAAAGATCAACTCCAACTAGCTCTCACCTTGTTCGAGCCGGATGAATTTGACCAATTCTACAATATGGCTCTCAAGCAAGAGGCAGCTCAACTCAAGAGTGAAGCTTCCAAAAAGAGGATCAGAGATGCTGTTCACTCATCCTCTTCCTCTCAAGTGGTTGCCAAGCACCAGAAGTTCTGGCTACCGTCTCCTCCAGTGCTTCGTCCTCCAAGCAACAACAAGCACTCAGGTGGTCGTGGAATCTCCCACCCACCCAACCCAAGCAATCAGTCCAAGCCTCAGTTTCAAGCTTCAAGTGGTCCTTATCACCGGCCTCTCTCAGAAGTTACTTGCAACAAGTGTTCTCAGAAGGGTCACTATGCCAACAAGTGTCCCAACCCAAGGCGCCTTCCGCCTCCTCCGCCTGTCAGCACTGCTATTGTCAAGCACAATCCCAAGGCAGCAAGAGTGAATCTGATGAATGCAGCTCAAGCAGAGAATCCTTCAGATGTGATACTTGGTAATCTTCCAGTTAACTCTATTCCTGCAAAAGTATTGTTTGATTCTGGTGCATCACTTAGTTTCATATCAAGGCCATTCTTTACCAAGCATAATTTCACTTTGGCATTTCTGGATAAGAAGTTGCAAATTATTTCTCCGGGCAAAAACATGACTTCTAATTTGATGGCTCCGGGTATATCTATTCACATGGGTAATTACAGTTTTCTAGTTTCTCCGGTTGTTCTCGGTAACTCCGACATTGATCTTATTCTTGGGATGGACTGGCTCTCCAAGCATGAGGCAAACATTGATTGTGCAAATAAGGAAGTCAAGCTTACTCATCCTAACGAAGACGTGATTATTTTCACAGCTCGAGATAACACAATCAAGATTTTCTTTCTCAATGACAAGGGCGAGATTAATGCCATTTCTCAGATTCCGGTGGTTAATGAATATGAAGATGTTTTCCCTGAAGAACTTCCAGGCATGCGCCCCCATCATCAAGTTGAATTCGTCATTGAACTTGAGCCCGATATCGAGCCAGTATGTCGGTGTCCGTACAAGCTTTATCCTGATGAGTTGAAGGAGCTGAAGAAACAACTCGATGAGCAAGAACATTTGGGTCTAATCAGACCTAGTACTTCTCCATGGGGCTGTGGTGTTTTATTTGTCAAGAAGAAGGATGGCACGGAATGCCTTTGCGTTGATTACTGGCCATTGAACAAGAAGACAATAAAGAATAAGTACCCGCTCCCCAATATCAATGAATTCTTCGAGCAGCTCAAAGGAGCAAAGGTGTTCTCAAAGCTCGATCTCCGGATGGGTTACCATCAGATTCGTATCGGTGAAGAGGATATTCCTAAGACCGCATTCAGAACGAGTTTTGGCTCTTATGAATACACGGTCATGTCTTTTGGCCTTGCAAATGCTCCACCCACTTTCTCTCGGATGATGCACTTCATATTCAACCCATACACCAATGAATTTGTTCTCGTCTATCTGGATGATATCTTGGTATTCTCCAAGAATGAAGAAGACCATGCCAAGAACCTCCGTTTGGTCCTTGACAGGCTCCATGAACAAAAATTCTATGCGAAGTTCTCCAAATGTGAATTCTGGCTGGATAAAGTCCTATATCTTGGCCATATTATCTCTGTCGAGGGCATTTCTATAAACCCCGAGAAGGTTGAAGCTATTGTCAACTGGGAACCTCCGCAGAATGTCAAGCAACTCCGATGCTTCATTGGTCTCGCTAGCTATTGCAGAAGGTTCGTTGAGAACTTCTCCAAGATTGCCAAGCCTCTTTCCAACCTGTTGCAGAAGAATGTCAAGTACTCATGGACTCCTGATTGTGATGTGGCATTCAAAACACTCAAAGAGAAGCTCATTTCTGCTCCGGTTCTTACTCCTCCGGAGGAGTCCAAGCTTTATGAAGTCTTTTGTGATGCTTCATTGCAAGGTCTTGGTGGTGTTCTCATGCAAGACAAGAAGATTGTGGCATACACTTCACGTCAGCTAAAACCAAATAAGAAGAATTACCCCACACACGATCTCGAGCTAGCAGCAGTGGTACATGCCTTGATCACGTGGAGACACCTTCTGTTGGGCAGAAAAGTGGACATCTTCACCGATCACAAGATCTTGAAGTACATCTTCACACAGCCAAACCTTAACCTTCGCCAGACTCGTTGGGTTGAGATGATTCAAGAGTACGATCCAAGCATTGAGTACACTCCTGGCAAGGCCAATGTCATTGCAGATGCCTTGAGCAGAAAGGCGTATTGCAACAGTCTCCTTCTCAAATCGTTCCAGCCTGAACTTTGTGAATCTTTTAGGAATCTCAACCTCCAAGTTGTTCCACAAGGCTTTCTTGCAAACCTTCAAGTTGCTCCTACCTTGGAAGATGAAATCCATGAGGCCCAACTCAGTGATGCTATGATGCAGAAAGTGAAACATGGTATTGCTAAGGGTACTCCCAAGTACAAGTGCTATTGCGTTGATGAAAAAGACACCTTGTTCTTTGAGGACAGGATCGTGGTTCGCAAAGGTGATCTCAGGAAGCTCATAATGAACGAAGCACATGACTCCCTCCTCTCGATACATCCCGGAAGTTATAAGATGTACCAAGACCTCAAGCAATCATATTGGTGGACTCGCATGAAAAGGGAGATTGCCCAATTAGTGAATGAATGTGATGTCTGCAGAAGAGTGAAGGCAGAGCATCAACATCGAGCCGGTCTCCTTCAACCTCTACCTATTCCCGAGTGGAAATTCGATCACATTGAGATGTATTTTGTCACTGGGTTTCCCAAGTCCAAGAAGGGAAATGATGCTATCTTTGTGGTGATTGACAAGCGAACTAAAGTAGCTGATTTTCTTCCCGTCAAAGAATCCATCAACGCAGCTCAGCTGGCAGAGCAGTACACCTCCAAAATTGTTTCTTTGCATGGCATTCCTCAAGTGATCACCTCAGACCGTGGAAGCTTGTTCACATCCAAGTTCTGGGATTCCTTTCAGTCAGCCATGGGCACAAAGATTCGCTTCAGCACTGCGTTTCACCCTCACACTAGTGGTCAAGTCGAAATAGTGAACCAGATCCTCGAAGATATGCTAAGAGCTTGTGTCATCTCCTTCGGTATGAAATGGGAAGATTGTCTCCCGTTTGCCGAATTCTCCTACAACAACAGCTTCCAAGCAAGTGCAGGCAAAGCTCCTTTTGAAATCCTCTATGGCAGAAAATACCATACCCCTCTTAACTGGTTCGAGACTGGTGAACGTCAACTTCTTGGGAATGATTTGATCTCAGAAGCCGAAGAAATGTGCAAAGTCATACGTGAGAATCTCAAAGTCGCTCAATCGCGTCAAAAGAGCTACTATGACGGCAAGCATCGTGACTTGGCTTTCGACATTGGAGACCATGTCTATCTCTGTGTTTCTCCCATGAAGGGCACTCACAGGTTCGGTATCAAGGGAAAGCTTGCTCCAAGATATGTTGGCCCTTTCAAGATTCTTGGCAAGAGAGGCGATCTAGCCTACCAACTCGAGCTTCCCTCCAACATTGCAAATGTTCATGATGTGTTTCACGTGTCTCAACTCCGCAAGTGCTTCAAGACACATGAACGCACCATTACGTTCGAAGAGATTGATCTTCAACAAGACATGTCTTATCGTGAGCACCACTTTGCTATTCTCAAAGAAACTGAGCGCAAGACCCGCAACAAGTCCATCAAATTCTTGAAAGTGAAGTGGTCACACCATACCGACCGAGAAGCTACGTCGGAACGAGAAGACCGCCTTCATTCTGAGTATCCCTCCTTGTTTCAGTCCTAGATCTCAGGACGAGATCTCCTTGTAGTGGAGGAGAGTTTGTAACACCGCATATGTGATACTTTCCACAAATGGCAATAAAGCATTTATCATTTTGATCCTCGTCCTTATCGTTGGGGGTTTTAGTCATTTAAGTTTTATTTTGTTTTGCATTGTCATTTTATTTTGCATCCATGCATTGCTTCATCATCACCATGGCACCATATTCACCTTAGTTTCATTACTTGTCTTGTTGTGATGTGAGGTCCCTTGTTGATGTTGGGTGTGTTGTTGTCAAGCCATGCCTTGCTTAAACCCTAAACCCCCTCCTTCTTCTTCCACTCTTCTCTTGCCTTCTTTTTCTTCCTTTTTTAACTATTTTTGCAAGTAACCTAGCCTATTCCATTAATGTTCAACTCCTCCCCTTTTCTTTGTTGATCTGACATGCGTCACCATGCAAAGACATGCCCCATTTTAAAGTGATTTGGTTGGGTTCAAAAATGACAAAAGTTTGAACCATATTCAAACTCATTTTATTTTTCTACCTCTAAAAATTTCCAAACCAATTTTCTTAAATAGGGCATAAATCCAGGAGCATGGGGATATTTTATTTGTCTCCTAACTCTATTTCTTTGAGCCTGCACTTTTTCTTCTATTTCTGTCTGAAGGAAAAATAGAAAGAAAAAGAACAGCAGTGGCTTGGGCCTCATCCCTCCCGCACCAGGCCCAGCTCCAGCCTCCCACAGCGCCACTTGGCAAGTCCAAGCCCACACCGCCTATGGCCTCACTTACCTCTTTCAGCCCAAGAGCCCATCTGCATCGATCTCTCATGTTCATCTTCTACCTCCTGTACGGCAGCACATCCACCCACGCCATGTCGACCTCCCGAGTCATTTGACGGTCGGAGAGCTTCCCTATGTCCCTATATAACACGCAGCCATGCCCTAGCCCTCCTCCTCCTCCCGTTCAACCCCTTTCCTTCCCTTTTCGCCGCCAGGTGAGGCTTCTCCACGCCATAGCCGTCGCCATGACAGAGAGGAGCCCGAGCTCGTCTCCGGCGTGAGGGTCCTTCCCTTCGCCTCAGTCTACTCCATCGGGGAGTCTCATGACCATCGGCTCTGTCTTCCTCATCTGCACTCGCCTCCGCAAGGACCGGAGCTCCCTCCTCGACGTCTCTACTTCTTCTTCACGGGACCGAGGGCCATTGCCGATCAGCGCCTCCGTCGCCGCCTCCCCGACCTCTTCTTCATGTTCGTCGAGTCCTAGGTGAGCAGCCGCTCCTCCCCATCTCTCTCTCTGGTTCGATCCGTCGGGTAGCCTGATTCCATCGCACCCAAGGCCACGTCCTCCCCGGATGACCGTGGCAGAGAACGCAAGCTCGCGCCTGGCCTCTCGTGCACGTGCACACACACACGCATGCCGCAGCTGCCCACACATGTCCTGCGCTCACGCGCATCGCTGCGGCCACACGCCCGAGCCGAGCCACGCTCGTGCTCGAGCACAGTCCCTTCACCGCCTCGCCTTGTGCGACGCCAGTAGCAGCTCCACTCACGCGCGCACCCGCATGCCTTGCCACGCGATGCCAGGGCTCCGAGCCGAGCAACACTCGAGCTCGAGCGCCTCTGCTTCCCCCTCGCGGCCGAGCCTCGCACAACGTCACCGGCGGGTGTGTGTTTGGCTAAGTACGCATCGCTTAGCCCCTCTTATAGCGTTGTTAGTTGAAGGTGAAGATTTGAAGATTCTTGCCCCATGATGAAGTTTTGTTGGGATATCACAATATATAATCTGTCAAACTAATTCAACTATATATTGGCAATGGCTGGAAGGCTGAGCCTCTTGCTTCGTGTTTTGTTCCACTCATGCCACCCTAGGAACCGATAAACTGGTGTTATGTTCCTTGATTTTGCGTCCCTAACACGGTTGGTGTTTATGGCCCCCCCTTGATAATTCGCTCAATGCTAAAGCTTTTCCAGCAATGCCCAACATTGGTTTTACATTTGCCTAAAAACTAAAACTTGCATAGGACGTTGCAAACCCATGTTCTTAATTCACAACCCGGGCTAGTGCTCCTCATGAGTGTTGGTCCAAACTGAGCAGACTGCGGGGCCACCTAGAGGAAAATCAAGGTCTGGTATACACCTGTAGGATGACTCATCCGGTCGTGGCCTGAGACGAGATACGTGCGGCTACTATCAAGGTGTCGGCACGCCGGGAGGTCTTGCTGGATTAGTTTTACCTTTGTCGAAATATCTTGAGCACGGGATTCCGAGAATACTCGGGTCTTCCCACTTTGGAGTTGCGACTCCGTAGATCGTGAGCTTGTGATGGGCTAAGTTGGGACACCCCTGCAGGGTTTGATCTTTCGAAAGCCGTGCCCGCGGTTATGTGGCAGATGGGAATTTGTTAATATCCGGTTGTAGATAACTTGACACCAGGGACATGAATACAATACCTGTGTGAGTAACCGTGATGGTCTCTTTCCGAAGGGCTTCGGGAAGTGAACACGGTGGGGTTATGTTTGATCGTGAGTAGTTAGGATCACTTCATGATCAACTTGGCGATCGTTGGCACTTGTTGACTTTTTGCTTTATACTTGAAAGCTAGTGCTTAGTGCTTGCTGCAACCTTTGTTTACAACCTTTACACACCTAAGGCTTTGATAGTTTTGCTACCCAAGAACGGGATTGCTGAGTCCTCTGTGGCTCATAGTTTCAACACATACCAGATGCAGGTACCGTTGAGAACTATACATGATATGGTTCAGAGTTGTATTGGGAGTTCGATGAAGAGCGTGGACGTTACTATGTGTCTTATCCTGACGATCAGTAGTGGTTCTTACTAGGAGGATCCGGGCTTATGTTATTTATGGTATCTTTTCGGTTGGATTTCTTCCGTAGTCGGACTCTGATGTTATTTGGATGATGTATGTTATTGTATTTCATTGTGTGACGTGGCGAGTGTAAGCCAACTATCATTTTACACTTTCATCCCTGAATTTTACATGAGTTGTGCAAAGATACCATACTTGAGATCATTCTAGTATGCGTTTATGTCCTTAAGTCATGCCTCGACACGTGGGGGACATAGCCGCATACTGGGCATTACAAGTTGGTATTCAGAGCCTTCTCCGACCTAGGAGCCTCCTGATTGATCGAATCGTTGACGGTTGAGTCTAGGCACACACAAAAATGTTTTGAGTCCTATATATATATCGGAGAGTAGGATTTCTTGTTACTCCTCATCCCTTCATCGCTCAGGTGAGGACTCCTGACGTTGTTCTATGTCCTCTACTCTCAAAAATTCATTAATTTTTGTTAGGATCACGCGAGTATTGTTTGCATTGTTCCGATATCTTTGTGATGAGAACATTGTTCTTGATGCCTTCTGTCATTTAGGGGTTATGGTAGTGTCCCGGGGAGTTGAGCTCCGAGGTGTTGTCGTCACAAACGTATCGTAGCGGTTCTAGAATACTTAAGACGACCGACATCACAAACTCTTCTATGCGGTTAGTGGTGAGATAACCCCGACGTCACCCAGTACTGGGAGATAGTTCTGGAGTATTGCCACAGCTAGTATAGTGGATGCGTTTCGAAGGTCCGAGGTAAACAGTTTCCGAGGATGACTGGTTATGTGTTGACGGATGGATACAGCTGGATCTAGGTTTAGAGTTGAGTGCGCGGTGCTTCCCCTGTATCCCCAACACCAGATTGCATAACCGGAAACCTTCGGGAATTAATAGGTGGGTTCTTCAAGTAGCTCGTAGGTATTCTTCCAACGAGTGCATGATTCGAGGTTTGGGGTTCAACATCGAGTGAAGAAGTTTCATGGGCGTTGTTCCAATTGGGAGTTGCTTCTTAAAGGGTCCTTGGCTATGCTGATCCGGGGATTGCAACACCCTTTGTAACACGTTCCATGGGGCATTCAGCATGAACATGTGGGACGAAGCTTCTATCATGTATTTGTTCCATCTGCACCTTGTTGTTTTTATTTACCTTTTGTTCTTCCAAGTGGCTTCTCGAGAAGATTGTTGTACCATTAAACTGTGGAATTCATTCGTTCATTTTGTTCGAATGTTCATTGTGAAGACTTATGTTGCAAATTTCTAGTCGTTGATTCAGCTTATCTATTTTGCATCAATGGCTAACGGTTGTCATCATATTCAGGATGGCTCCTAAGAGAGTTCCCAACCCTAACCAAGAGGGCGAAGAAGAGTGATACGTCTCAAACGTATCTCTAATTTTTGGTTGTTCCATGCTAATATTTATGAAGTCTTGGATGTTTAATGGGCTTTATCATTCACTTTTATATCATTTTTGGGACTAACCTACTAACCCAAATGCCTAGTCCAGATTGCTGTTTTTTGCCTATTTCTGGGTTTTGCAGAAAAATAATATCAAACGGAGTCCAAACGGAATGAAACCTTCGTGAGAGATATTTTTGGAGAAAATCATGCATAGGAAGCTTGAGAACCACATCAGAGGATCGAGGAGCCGCCCTCGATGGTGGGTGGCACGCCCCCCTTCCTAGGGCGCGCCCCCCTGCCTCGAGGCCTCCTCAAGTGGCCCCCGGTGCCCTCCTTCTTCCTATATAAGTCCACGTACCCCAGAAACTCTGTGAATAGAGAAAAAACCCTAATTCCACCGCCGTACCTTCTGTTCCCGTGGAGATCCCATCTTGGAGCCTGTTCCGGAGCTCCACCGGAGGGGGATCCATCACGGAGGCCTTCATCATCATCATCATCGCCCTCACCATGAGTTGTGAGTAGTTTACCACAGACTATCGGGTCCATAGCTAGTATCTAGAAGGCTTCTTCTCTCTCTCTGGATCTCAATACAAAGTTCTCCTCGGTCTTCGAGGAGATCTATTCGATGTAATCTCTTTTTGCAGTGTGTTTGTCGAGATCCGATGAATTGTGAGTTTATGATCAAGGTTATCTATGAAAGATATTTGGTTCTTCTCTGAACTTTTTATGTGTGCTCATAATATCCTTGCAAGTCTCTTCGAATTATTGGTTTGGTTTGGCCTACTAGATCTATAGTTCTTGCAATGGGAGAAGTGCTTGGCTTTGGGTTCAATCTTGCGGTGTCCTCTCCCAGTGACAGTAGGGGCAGCAAGGCACGTATTGTATTGTTGCCATCGAGGATAAAAAGATGGGGTTTATACCATATTTCTTGAGTTTATCCCTCTACATCATGTCATCTTGCTTAAGGCGTTACTCTGTTCGTATGAACTCAATACACTAGATGCATGCTGGATAGTGGTCGATGTGTGGAGTAATAGTAGTAGATGCAGGCAGGAGTCGGTCTACTTGTCTCGGACGTGATGCCTATATACAATGATCATGCCTAGATAGTTTCATAATTATTTGCTTTTCTATCAATTGCTCGACAGTAATTTGTTTACCCGCCGTAGAATATCGCTATCATGAAACAAGCCACTAGAGAACACTATGGCCCCCGGGTCTATTCTCAACATATCAATCTACATCTACTTTACTTTTACCGCTTTTATTTGTTGTTTTATTAAACTAAAAATACCAAAAATATAAACTATCATCTCTATCAGATCTCGCTCTCGTAAGTGACCGTAAAGGGATTGACAACCCCTTATCGTGTTGGCTGCGAAGTTCTTATTTTTTTGTGCAGGTGCGAGGGACTCGCGCGTTGTCTCCTACTGGATTGATACCTTTGTTCTCAAAAACTGAGGGAAATACTTACGCTACTGTGCTCATCTCCCTTTCCTCTTCGAGGGAATACAACGCAAGCTCAAGAGGTAACAAGAAGAATTTCTGGCGCTGTTGTCGGGGAGGCTTACTCAAAAGTCATATACCAAGTACTATCACAAACCCTTATCCTTCGCATTACATTTTTTGCCTCTCATTTTCCTCTCCCCCACTTCACCCTTGCCGTTTTATTTGCCCTTCTTCCGCCGTGTGTTTATCATCCGGTTGCTTCTTGTTTGCTTGTGTGTGTTGGATTGCTCGCTTGTCACTATGACTCAGAACAATACCAAATTGTGTGACTTCTCCAATACCAACAACAATGACTTTATTAGCACTCCGATTGCTCCTATTACCGATGCTGAATCTTGTGAGATCAATGTTGCTTTGTTGAATCTTGTCACGAAAGATCAATTTTCTGGCCTTCCTAGTGAGGATGCCGCTACCCACCTAAACAACTTTGTTGATTTGTGTGATATGCAAAAGAAAAGGGATACGGATAACGATATTGTTAAATTGAAGTTATTTCCGTTTTCACTTAGAGATCGTGCTAAAACTTGGTTTTCCTCTTTGCCTAGAAATAGTATTGATTCGTGGAATAAGTGCAAAGATGCTTTTATCTCTAAGTATTTCCCTCCTGCTAAAATTATCTCTCTTAGAAACAATATTATGAATTTTAAGCAACTAGATCATGAGCATGTTGCACAAGCTTGGGAGAGAATGAAATTGATGATACGTAATTTCCCTACACATGGTTTGAATCTATGGATGATTATTCAGAACTTTTATGTTGGCTTGAATTTTGCATCTAGAAATCTTTTAGATTCGGCCACCGGAGGCACTTTCATGGAAACCACCTTAGGAGAAGCTACCAAACTCCTAGATAATATTATGGTTAATTATTCTCAATGGCACACCGAAAGATCTACTAGTAAAGAAGTGCATGCTATCGAATAAATTAGTGTTTTGAGTGGAAAGATGGATGAACCAATGAAATTGTTTGCTGCTAAGAGTGCTTCTTCTGATCCTAATGATACGCCTTTGTCCACTTTGATTGAGAATAACAATGAATCTTTGGATGTGAATTTTGTTGGTAGGAATAATTTTGGTAACAATGCTTATAGAGGTAATTTTAATCCTAGGCCTTTCCCTAGTAATTCCTCTAATAATTTTGGTAATTCCTACAACAACTCTCATGGAAAGATGCCTTCTGAATTTGAAACTAGTGTTAAAGAGTTTATGATCTCGCAAAAGATTTTCAATGCTTTGCTTGAAGAGAAATTGCTTAAGGTTGATGAATTGGCTAGAAGTGTGGATAGAATTACTCTTGATGTTGATTCTTTGAAACTTAGATCTATCCCACCTAAGCATGATATCAATGAGTCTCTCAAAGCCATGAGAATTTCCATTGATGAATGCAAAGAAAGAACCGCTAGAATGCGTGCTAAAAGAGAAGATTATATTAAATCGTGTTCTTCTAGTTATCATGAAAATAAAGATGAAGATCTGAAAGTTATTGATGTGTCTCCTATTAGATCCTTGTTTTCTAGTATTAATCTTGATGACAATAGGATTGGAGATGATTCTGTTTTAAGGTGTCCCAAGGATTCGATGCAATCTTATGAAGAAAATAAAGCTTTCACTAAACACGTAGTTGATGCTTTGATGCAATCTTATGAAGAAAAACTTGAGTTGGAAGTTTCTATACCTAGAAAGCTTTATGATGAGTGGGAACCTACTATCAAAATAAAAATAAAAGATCATGAATGCTATGCTTTGTGTGATGAGGAGATCACTAACAAGGTTACACCCACAGCCCCAACTGACACATATAAAGGACCAATTACTAGAGCTCGCGCACGCCAATTAAATTACCAGGTACTTTCGTTTCTTGGTAATGATTCTAATGTTCATGAGAATATGATGCTGCCTCAACTGGATACATTTGTTTTGCTTACAAATGAAGGGCCTAGCTTGGAGAAGGATGAACATTGGAGCAAGAACACGCATGGAGTTGATGGCATGCGCAAGGGGAACAAGAACGGAGTTACAAGTGATGATTTCAGGACTTTGAAGCCACCATAATGAGTGCGTGAAGCCTTGGACGAAATATACAAGATGGCACTGCATAAATTTCGTCCAGAGGCTATTATAGGTGCTGCGTCACCTTATTATTGGGCCAGGCCCATGTAATTTCGAAATACTTAAGTATAGGCTGTTTTTAGAGTCCGTATGTGTGGGGAAACAAGAGTTAGGGTTGGTTTCGGACCCCTCCTCCAAGGGCCACGAAATTCCCCCCTCTTCTCCCATATATACAGCCCTTAGGACGTCGTTTAGACTTTGGGTTTTTTTTAAATTAAAAGTTCGCCATAGTTGCAACTTCACGTACTTCATTTGTGTTCAACGACTGAACAAAGGCGTCACAGAACCCCACCTTGATCAATAAAGTTTTCCTCTTATATTCGCAATATCCAGATTGCAATCTTAGTTTCTTGCTTGTTCTTCGTTTGCCTGCAGGAAACAGACATTCAGGGTCAGGTTGATCGTGCTCCAGTGTGGTCAATAACCTCTCGGAGTTGGTTTAGCGATTGCTAAGGCACGACATCATCGCACGTTCGTAGTCGGATCGTCAAAGTCGACTTCCTCCAAAATGATAGCCACCATCTCATCGAAAGACGGGACACCTTTGCCTGTATCATTGTGTGATTTGGGTGCTAGTGTCTCCACTATCCCAAAAACTTTGTGTGATTTGCTAGGGTTCCATGAGCTTGATGATTGTTCTTTAAATTTGCATCTTGCAGATTCCACTATAAAGAAACCTATTGATAGAGGCTAAGGTGTCCCGTCTTTCGATGAGATCGTGGCTATCGTTTGGATGAAGTCGACTTTGACGATCCGACTACGAACGTGCGTGGACGTCGCGCCTTAGCAATCGCTAAACCAACTCCGAGAGGTTATCGACCACGCCGGAGCACGATCAACCTGACCACGAAGGTCTGTTTCCTGCAGGCAAACGAAGAACAAGCAAGAAACTAAGATTGCAATCTGGATATTGCGAATATAAGAGGAAAGCTTTATTGATCAAGGTGGGGTTCTGTGACGCCTTTGTCTGGTCGTTGAACACAAACGAAGTACGCGAAGTTGCAGCTATGGCGAACTTTTAATCTAAACAAAACCCAAAGTCTAAACGACGCCCTAAGGGCTGTATATATGAGGGAAAGAGGGGGGAATTTCGTGGCCCTTGGTGGAGGGGTCCGAATCCAACCCTAACTCTTGTTTCCCCACAGATACGGACTCTAAAAACAGCCTATACTCAAGTATTTCGAAATTACATGGGCCTGGCCCAATAATAAGGTGACGCAGCACCTATAATAGCCTCTGGACGAAATTTATGAAGTGGCATCTTGTATATTTCGTCCAAGGCTTCTCGCACTCATTATGGTGGCTTCAAAGTCCTGAAATCATCAATTGAAGCTCCATTCTTGTTCCCCTTGCGCATGCCATCATCTCCATGCTTGATCTTGCTCCAATGTTCATCCTTCTTGTCCAAGCTAGGCCCTTCATTTGTAAGCAAGACAAATGTATCCAATTTAGGGAGCATCATATTCTCATGAACATTAGATTCATTACCAAGAAACGAAAGTACCTGGTAATTTAATTGGCGTGCGCGAGCTCTTGTAATTGGTCCTGTATATGTGTCAGTTGAAGCTGTGGGTGTAACCTTGTTAGTGATGTCCTCATCATCCTCCCCTTCTTGAATTGAAGTCGTCCTCGACGGAAGCTCATCTTCCTCACCCAAGTAAGGCTTCAAATCTGCAATGTTAAATGTGGGACTAACCCCAAAATCTGCAGGCAGCTCAAGTTTATATGCATTATCATTTATTTTCTCTAACACCTTGAAAGGACCATCAGCACGTGGCATTAGCTTTGACTTGCGCAAATTAGGAAACCTATCCTTACACAAATGTAACCAAACAAGATCTCCAGGTGCAAAGACAACACGTTTTCTACCCTTATCTCCAACAAGTTTATATTTAGCATTCATGCGCTCAATATTTTCCTTAGTTAACTCATGCATTTTTAAGATCAATTCAGCACGTTGTTTAGCATCAAAATTAACCTTCTCCGAAGATGGAAGAGGCAACAAATCAATAGGTGCACGAGGTAGGAAACCATAGACAATTTCAAAAGGGCACATCTTAGTAGTAGAATGCAACGAACGATTATAAGCAAATTCAATATGAGGCAAGCATTCTTCCCACATTTTCTTATTATTCTTCAAAACAGCCCTAAGCATAGTAGACAAAGTTCTGTTGACTACTTCAGTTTGTCCATCAGTTTGGGGGTGACAAGTAGTACTAAAAAGTAGTTTAGTCCCCAACTTAGCCGATAAACATCTCCAAAAGTGGCTAAGAAATTTAGTATCACGATCTGAAACAATAGTATTTGGCACACCATGCAAGCGAATAATTTCACGAAAGAACAAATCAGCAACATTAGCAGCATCATCGCTTTTATGACATGGTATAAAGTGTGCCATCTTCGAGAACCTATCCACGACAACAAATATGCTATCCCTCCCCTTCTTTGTTCGAGGTAAACCCAAAACAAAGTCCATAGATATATCTTCCCAAGGAACACTAGGGACAGGCAAAGGCATATATAAACCATGAGGATTGAGTCGTGACTTAGCTTTTTGACATGTAGTGCAGCGACCAACAAAACGCTCAACATCCCGTCGCATCTTTGGCCAAAAGAAGTGTGTAGCAAGTACGTCCTCCGTCTTCTTCACGCCAAAGTGTCCCATTAATCCTCCTCCATGCGCCTCCTGCAACAACAAAAGACGAACAGAGCTAGCTGGAATGCATAGCTTGTTAGCACGAAACACAAATCCATCATTAACGACGAAGTTCTTCCATGTTCTCCCTTCTTTGCAATTCTGCAATACATCTTTAAATTCAGCATCATGCACATATTGATCTTTGATGGTCTCCAAACCAAATATTTTAAAGTCAAGTTGTGAAAGCATAGTATAACGACGAGACAATGCATCAGCAATAACATTTTCTTTTCCCTTCTTGTGTTTAATAACATAAGGGAAAGTCTCTATGAATTCAACCCATTTAGCATGTCTACGGTTCAGTTTTGCTTGACTTTTAATGTGCTTTAAAGATTCATGATCAGAATGTATAACAAATTCTTTGGGCCATAAATAATGTTGCCATGTCTCCAAAGTCCGAACAAGAGCATATAATTCCTTATCATAAGTAGAATAATTCAGACTAGGCCCACTCAATTTTTCAGAAAAATATGCAACAGGTTTACCATCTTGTAATAACACACCTCCTAACCCAATTCCACTAGCATCACATTCAAGCTCAAAAGTCTTATTAAAATCAGAAAGTTGGAGTAAAGGAGCATGTGTCAACTTATCTTTCAATACCGTGAATGCTTCTTCCTGTGCAGTACCCCAAACAAAAGGCACATCCTTCTTTGTAAGCTCATTGAGAGGTGCAGCAATGGTGCTGAAATCTCTCACAAAACGCCGATAGAATCCAGCGAGGCCAAGGAAACTCCTCACGTGTGTGACCGTTTTGGGCTGCGGCCAACTCTCAATAGCTTCAATCTTGGCTTTATCAACCTCAATTCCCTGTGGAGTAACAACATAGCCAAGAAAAGAGACTCGGTCGGTGCAAAAGGTGCACTTTCCAAGGTTACCAAATAAACGTGCATCACGTAGAGCAATAAAAACAGCACGTAAATGTTCCAAATGTTCCTCCAAAGATCTGCTAAAAATCAATATATCATCAAAGTATACTACCACAAATCGTCCAATGAAAGCACGTAAAACTTCATTCATTAATCTCATGAAAGTACTAGGTGCATTAGTTAGCCCAAAAGGCATGACTAACCACTCATATAATCCAAACTTAGTTTTAAATGCTGTTTTCCATTCATCTCCCAATTTCATACGAATTTGATGGTATCCACTACGCAAATCAACTTTGGAGAATATTGTAGAGCCACTCAATTCATCAAGCATATCATCTAGCCTAGGAATAGGATGACGATAACGAATAGTAATATTATTAATGGCTCTACAATCAACACACATACGCGATGTACCATCCTTTTTCGGCACTAGAATAATAGGAACGGCACAAGGACTAAGGGATTCACGTATATAACCTTTGTCGAGTAGCTCCTGTACTTGACGCATAATCTCCTTCGTCTCTTCTGGATTGGTACGGTATGGTGCGCGGTTGGGTAGCGATGCACCGGGAATTAAGTCAATCTGATGCTCAATCCCTCGAATAGGTGGTAATCCCGGTGGCACGTCTTGTGGAAAGACGTCGGCGAACTCCTGCAAAATCTTAGTGACAGCAGGAGGCAAAGAGGAAGGCACGTCCTCGAATGAAAATAATGCCTTTTTGCATACAACAGCATAGCAAACAGATTTGCTAAAATCTAGCTCATCAATATCAGATTTGGTGGCAAATAAACATGTACTTTTCAATTTAATTTCAGAAGCAACAGTAGATGATTTATTATTAGGCTTCATTTGTTGCTCAAATTCTTTTGCCACAATCTGATTTTCACTCTTATTTTTCTCCTGTTTTGCTTTATTAGCTCTATTAATATCATCTTTCAAAATGGAATCAGGAGTCATAGGAAGGAAAGTAATATTTTTATCCTCATGAACAAGAGTATACTGATTGTTTCTACCATGGTGTACAGAATTTTTATCAAATTGCCATGGTCTACCAAGTAATAAGGAACATGCTTGCATAGGTACCACATCACAATCAACATAATCAACATATGTAGAGATACTAAAATGCACACGAACAGTACGTGTTACCTTAACCTTGCCGCTGTTGTTGAACCATTGGATGTAGTAAGGATGTGGATGTGGTCTTGTGGTGAGAGATAGCTTCTCCACCATCTCCATGCTAGCCAAGTTGTTGCAACTCCCTCCATCTATGATCACGCGAACAGAACGTTCCTTCACAACTCCCTTTGTATGGAACAAATTATGCCTCTGATTTTGCTCAGCTTGTGTAACCTGCACACTCAAAACACGTTGAGCAACTAAACATTCATACCTGTCAGCATCTTCAGGAGCCATGTATTGCGTCTCATGATCAGAATCGTCTCCACCGTGTTCTTCATGTGTAATAAGAGCCAAAGTCTCCTCATCATAGTCACTAGCGGATTCATATCCACCATCCTCAGTAGCAATCATCACACGCTGAGATTTGCAATCTCTCGCAAAATGTCCTCTTCCCTTACAACGACGACAAATAATATCACTGGTGTGCCCTGTTGATGCCATGGAAGAAGAAGAACTCTGTGCAGGCCCACTAGGTGTGCTCTTGGCAGATAATGGTGGTTGTGCCTGCTTCCTTGTATCACGGCTGGAGGTAACAGCTGATGGAGGTGTCGGTGCAGTAGAATGTGTGGAGGTAGAGGATGCACGCGGTGTCCATGATGAAGGTCGACCTGCAGAAAAGTTAGTCCGCGCCAATGCCTGTCGATCCTGCACTTCACGTTCAGCTTTACAAGCAAGATGGAATAAACGAGTAATATTAGTATAATCCTTATACTCTAGAATGGTCTGAATCTCTCTATTTAATCCACCCATAAAACGTGCAAGCATAGCTTCATTCTCCTCAACAATACCACATCTAATCAGGCCAGTTTGTAATTGTTGATAATATTCTTCTACAGAATTTTTCCCTTGTCTTAAGCGCTGCAGTTTTTGAAGTAATTCACGTTGATAATATGGTGGAACCCAACGAGTACGCATAGCAGTTTTCAAAGCAGTCCAAGTAGCTGGAGTAGGATATAATCTACAATGTTCAGACCACCAAACACATGCAAAACTAGTGAAAGCACAAACAGCAGCAGGAACACGTCTCTCCTCAGGATAGTTTAAACATGTAAAACGTTGTTCAGTTTGTAACTCCCAAGTAAGATATATATCAGGAACATATCTACCCTCAAATGGTGTAATATTCAATTTCAGTTTAGGAAGATGGTCATGTACCTCAGGTGGTGGTGCAGCCCTACCGTTGCGATGATATGCATGAGGACGACCTGGTGGTGGTGGTGCTGGTTGTTGCACGTAGTTCTGATTTTGGTCAACCTCATCCTCGTAATGGTCCTCCACCTCTGCAGTAGCAGCAGGAGCTATAGAAACATCAACAGCAGCACCAGAAGCTTGACCAGTCTCAAGGGGAACGCGCTGTGCTCGTCCCACTTGATTCGGAAGGCGCCGTTGTTGTTGTTGTTGAAGAGGTGGGACAGCTGCAGCAGCCGGTGGTGGTGGAAAACGCGCAAGCAATTCAGCAAACTTGTTATCGAGCTTTGTATCAAATGTCTTTTCCATGCCATCTATCTTCTCCATGGCCTCGTCAAATCTGTTTAGCACATCTTGCACCTGTTCACTCATCATTTGCTGAAACTTATCATGAAGCTCCTTGTTCGTCAAGTTCTCCCAGTCAGTCTCGTCTACTTGTGATCCTGGCATGGTTAGCAGCAATAGAAACACACAAGAATATGATCCTACAGACTACTAACAAGTGGTGGTGGTGGCGGGTGTCACAAATCCGTCAAGCAAATCTCAAATTCTTACCAGTTCTTACCCAGCAGCAGGCGGTGATCGGCAACCGATGTAGTCAAAACTCTCAAAGCTTGGATAGAGCGATTACCAGGGAGAGTCAAACGCACGATGTAGATGTATGTGGAGCTGGGAAGGCTTATAATATGGTAGCAAAAAGGGTCAGCAATAATCAATTCAGAGATGCAAAGGTGAATAAACGCTCAACGACGGTACTGTGCTGATCCTAGGCTAGACCGTACTAGAGACGCGAGCCTAGAACACTAACAAAATCACAGCGCTGCACGTAATCAAGGGAAAAGCACACTCTGAATTTTTTTTTTCGCCTCTTTTTTTTTGCGCTCTTTTTTTTTTTGCGCTGCTTTTTTTTTTGCCGAAAATCACTATAATGGCGAGTGTCTCAAAACACTTCCCAAGTCAAACTAAGATGATAGGCACGAAATTTTTTTGACGAATTTTTTTTTTCGGAATCAGGGCAGCGACGACG
>LR738715.1:445711437-445756385 GCA_902687465.1 Secale cereale | reverse complement strand
AAGAGGAAAGCTTTATTGATCAAGGTGGGGTTCTGTGACGCCTTTGTCTGGTCGTTGAACACAAACGAAGTACGCGAAGTTGCAGCTATGGCGAACTTTTAATCTAAACAAAACCCAAAGTCTAAACGACGCCCTAAGGGCTGTATATATGAGGGAAAGAGGGGGGAATTTCGTGGCCCTTGGTGGAGGGGTCCGAATCCAACCCTAACTCTTGTTTCCCCACAGATACGGACTCTAAAAACAGCCTATACTCAAGTATTTCGAAATTACATGGGCCTGGCCCAATAATAAGGTGACGCAGCACCTATAATAGCCTCTGGACGAAATTTATGAAGTGGCATCTTGTATATTTCGTCCAAGGCTTCTCGCACTCATTATGGTGGCTTCAAAGTCCTGAAATCATCAATTGAAGCTCCATTCTTGTTCCCCTTGCGCATGCCATCATCTCCATGCTTGATCTTGCTCCAATGTTCATCCTTCTTGTCCAAGCTAGGCCCTTCATTTGTAAGCAAGACAAATGTATCCAATTTAGGCGGCATCATATTCTCATGAACATTAGATTCATTACCAAGAAACGAAAGTACCTGGTAATTTAATTGGCGTGCGCGAGCTCTTGTAATTGGTCCTGTATATGTGTCAGTTGAAGCTGTGGGTGTAACCTTGTTAGTGATGTCCTCATCACCTATGGGAAGAATTAATAATGTTCTTATTGTTGCCAATAGGAATTATGTGCCCATAGATTTCATTGTTCTTGATATAGATTGCAATCCTTCATGTCCTATTATTCTTGGTAGACCTTTCCTTAGAACGATTGGTGCAATTATTGATATGAAGAAAGGAAATATTAGATTCCAATTTACGTTAAGGAAAGGCATGGAACACTTTCCTAGAAAGAAAATAAAATTACCATATGAATCTATCATGAGAGCCACTTATGGATTGCCTTCCAAAGATGGCAATACCTAGATCTATCTTGTATCGTGCCTAGCTAGGGGCGTAAAATGATAGCGCTTGTTGGGAGGCAACCCAAATTTATGTTTTTTGCTTTTGTTCCTGTTAGGTAATAAATATTGCATCTAGCCTCTGATTAGATGTGGTTTCATGTTTTGTTTAGTGTTTGTGCCAAGTAGAACCTTTGGGAAGACTTGTGTGAAGTTTATATGATCTTGCTTTGAAAAACAGAATCGTTAGCGCCAGCTAAAGTAGCCGTGAGATTTTACTGGAGCGATCTTTTTAGTTGATTCTTTTTGAAGATGATTGGTAGACAAATTCCAAAAATTTACCAATTTAGTTTGAATTTTTTGGAGTTCCAGAAGTAGGCGGAACCTGCAGATTACTACAGAATGTTCTATCTTTGACAGATTCTATTTTTCGTGTGTTGTTTGCTTATTCTGATACATCTATGAGTAGTATTGGAGGATATGACCCATAGATAAGTTGGAGTACGGTAGGTTTAACACCAATATAAACAAAAAAATTAATTCATTGTTGTACCTTTGAGTAGTGGTTTGCTTTCTTATACTAACGGAGCTCACGAGAATTTTTTGTCTAAGTTTTGTGTTGTGAAGTTT
This sequence comes from Secale cereale, assembly GCA_902687465.1. Taxonomy (NCBI): domain Eukaryota; kingdom Viridiplantae; phylum Streptophyta; class Magnoliopsida; order Poales; family Poaceae; genus Secale; species Secale cereale. The sequence goes on along the minus strand of LR738715.1, from coordinate 445,754,814 downwards.
TCATGTTTTGAGTATTGCTTTGATGGACTATGGAACAAGGAGTAGCAAAGGCCTAAGCTTGGGGATGCCCATGTCACCCCAAGTAAATTCAAGATAATCAAAAGCCTAAGCTTGGGGATGCCCCGAGAAGGCATCCCCTCTTTCGTCTTCATCCATCGGTAACTATACTTGGAGCTATATTTTTATTCGCAACATGTTATGTGTTTTGCTTGGAGCGTCTTGTATAATTTGAGTCTTTGCTTGTTAGTTTGCCACAATCATCCTTGCTGGACACACCTATTTGGGAGAGTTAAATATGGCCTAGAAATTGTTAGAACACTTTATGTGCTTCACTTATATCTTTTGAGTTGAATAGTTTTTGCTCTAGTGCTTCAATTATATTTTTTAGAGCACGGTGGTGGTAATATTTTGTAGAAATTGTTGAATTCTCATGCTTCACTTATATCTATTTGAGAGTCTATTAAAACAGCATGGTAATGTGTTTAGGTTAAAGAAACTAGTCTTCACATGACAAACATCCAATGTCAATTTAGTAAAAAAAATCACACTAAGTGCATTGAACAAAATGAGATTTTGGATGCTTGATAATTGTTTTGGGACATGAGGATAGTTATATTAGAGTCATGCTAGTGGAGTTATTATGAAATTGAGAAATACTTGTGTTAAGGTTAGTGATTCCCGTAGCATGCACGTATGGTGAACCGTTGTGTGACTAAGTTAGAGCATGAGGTATTTGTAGAGTGTCAACCTTTGTGTGGGGGTCGAGGGCGCACAATGGTTAACTCCTACCAACCTCCCCCCTAGGAGCATGCGTTGATTGCTTTGTTTTGATGACTCGTAGATTTTTGCAATAAGTATATGAGTTCTTATGACTAATGTTGAGTCCATGGATTATATGCACTCTCACCCTTCCACCATTGCCAGCCTCTCTTGTACCGCGCAACTTTCGCCGGTACCATAAACCCACTATATATCCTTCCTCAAAACAGCCACCATTTTGTTCCTCAAAACAACCACCATACCAACCTATCATGGCATTTCCATAGCCATTCCAAGATATATTGCCATGCAACTTTCCACCGTTCCGTTCATATGACACGCATCATATTGTCATATTGCCAATTCATGATCTTGTAGTTGACATCGTATTTGTGGCAAGGCCACCATGCATAACTTTTCATACATGTCACTCTTGTTTCATTGCACATACCGGTACACCGCCGAAGGCATTCATATAGAGTCATACTTTGTTGTTGTAGTCTCGAGTTGTAATATCGTGTTGTAATGAAAGTGTGATGATCATCATTATTAGAGCATTGTCCCATGGGAGGAAAGGCTAAATCTATAAAGCCCCTCCGCAAAAAAAGTCCAAAGAAAAAAAAAGGCCCAAAAAGGGGGGGGGGAGAAAATAAAAAGGGACAATTGCTACTATCTTTTTCCACACTTGTGCTTCAAAGTAGCACCATGTTCTTCATTGTAGAGAGTCTCATGCTTAGTCACTTCCATATACTAGTGGGAATTATTGTTATAGAAGTTGGCTTGTATATTCCAACGATGGGCTTTCTCAAATGCCCTAGGTCTTCATGAGCAAGCAAGTTGGATGCACACCCACTAGTTTCTTTTGTTGAGCTTTCATTCCTATTTAGCTCTAGTGCATCCGTTGCATGGCAATCCCTACTCACTCACATTGATATCTATTGATGGGCATCTCCATAGCCCGTTGATACGCCTAGTCGATGTGAGACTATCTCCCTCCTTTTTGTCTTCTCCACAACCACCTCTATTCCACCCATAGTGCTATATCCATGGCTCACGCTCATGTATTGCGTGAAAGTTGAAAGGTTAGAAAAGATAGAGTATGAAAACAAATGCTTGGCTGAAATCGGGGTTGTGCATGATATGAATATTTTTGTGTGATAATGAGGGAGCATAGCCAACACTATAGATTTTGTAGGGATAACTTTTTTTAGCCATGGTATTTTGAGAAGACATGGTTGCTTTGTTAGTATTGCTTGAAGTATTATTATTTCTTATGTCAATATAGACTTTTATCTTGAATCTTTCAGATCTGAACATTCATGCCACAATTAAGAGAATTACATTGAAAAACTATATTGGTTAGCATTCCACATCAAAAGGTCTTTCTTTATCATTTACCTACTCGAGGATGAGCACGAATTAAGCTTGGGATGCTTGATACGTCTCCAACGTATCTATAATTTTTTATTGTTCCATGCTATTATTTATGAAGTCTTGGATGTTTAATGGGCTTTATCATTCACTTTTATATCATTGGGACTAACCTACTAACCCAAAGGCCCAGTCCAAACGGAATGAAACCTTCGCGAGAGATATTTTTGGAGAAAATCACGCACAGGAAGCTTGAGAACCACGTCAGAGGATCGAGGAGCCACCCTCGAGGGTGGGGGCGCGCCCCCCCTTCCCAAGGCGCGCCCCCTGCCTCGAGGCCTCCTCAAGTGGCCCCCGGTGCCCTTCTTCTTCCTATATAAGTCCACGTACCCTAGAAACTCCATGAATAGAGAAAAAACCCTAATTCCACCGATGTACCTTTTGTTCCCGTGGATATCCCATCTTGGAGCCTATTCTGGAGCTCCACCGGAGGGGGATTCATCACGAAGGCCTTCATCATCATCATCATCGCCCTCACCATGAGTTGTGAGTAGTTTACCACAGACCTTCGGGTCCATAGCTAGTATCTAGATGGCTTCTTCTCTCTCTCTCTCTGGATCTCAATACAAAGCTCTCCTCGGTCTTCGAGGAGATTTATTCGATGTAATCTCTTTTTGCGGTGTGTTTGTCGAGATCCGATGAATTGTGAGTTTATGATCAAGGTTATCTATGAAAGATATTTGGTTCTTCTCTGAACTTTTTATGTGTGCTCATAATATCCTTGCAAGTCTCTTTGAATTATTGGTTTGGTTTGGCCTACTAGATCTATAGTTCTTGCAATGGGAGAAGTGTTTGGCTTTGGGTTCAATCTTGCGGTGTCCTTTCCCAGTGACAGTAGGGGCAGCAAGGCACGTATTGTATTTTTGCCATCGAGGATAAAAAGATGGGGTTTATATCATATTGCTTGAGTTTATCCCTCTACATCATGTTATCTTGCTTAAGGCGTTACACTGTTCGTATGAACTCAATGCACTAGATGCATGTTGGATAGCGGTCGATGTGTGGAGTAAGAGTAGTAGATGCAGGCAGGAGTCGGTCTACTTGTCTCGGACGTGATGCCTATATACAATGATCATGCCTAGATAGTCTCATAATTATTCGCTTTTCTACCAATTGCTCGACAATAATTTGTTTACCCGCCGTTGAATATCGTTATCATGAGAGAAGCCACTAGAGAACACTATGGCCCCCGAGTCTATTCTCAACATATCAATCTACATCTACTTTACTTTTACCGCTTTTATTTGTTGTTTTATTAAACTAAAAATGCCAAAAATATAAACTATCATCTCTATCAGATCTCACTCTCGTAAGTGACCGTAAAGGGATTGACAACCCCTTATCGTGTTGGCTGTGAAGTTCTTATTTGTTTGTGCAGGTGCGAGGGACTCGTGCGTGGTCTCCTACTGGATTGATACCTTGGTTCTCAAAAACTGAGGGAAATACTTATGCTACTGTGCTGCATCTCCCTTTCCTCTTTGAGGGAATACAACGCAAGCTCAAGAGGTAGCAAAGAGCGCACTCCTGAACATCCTCCTTCCCCTCCTCCTCCGGCTAAGGCATGGAGAGCAATTATGCAAACGACCAACTAGAACACTCAGATGCTCATGCAAATGATGCAGAACTTTCAAGCCAACCAAGCAAATCAAGGAAATAATGGAACCAAGGCCTAGGCAATTTGTTCAATCAACCTCACTTTGTGACACTGAACCAATTCCTGGCAAACCAACCGAAGTCGTTCAGTTACTCTGTGGACCCGCTAGATGCTGAAGACTGGATCACAGACATCAAAAAGCACTTTGAATGCAGTAACGTGAGACCTGAGGATTATGTCAAGTTTGCCACTTTCCAACTCAAAAATCAAGCTGCTGATTGGTGACAACAGTACAAAGATTCAGAGGTGATCATGAGATCTCGTCGACTGACTTCTGCAAAGATTTCCGCTCTCACCACATTCCAACCAGTGTCATTGAAGGCATGCGTGAGCAATTCCGCAACCTGAAGCAAGGCACCATGTCCGTCTATCAATACAATGTCAATTTCCAGAATCTTTCCCGTTATGCGAAGCAAGACATCCCCGATGCCAAGAGCAAGATTTATCAGTTCCGAGGTGGTCTAAAAGATGAATTCCAACTAGCTCTCACCTTGTTCGAGCCGGATGAATTTGACCAATTCTACAATATGGCTCTCAAGCAAGAGGCAGCTCAGCTCAAGAGTGAAGCTTCCAGAAAGAGGATCACAGATGTTGTTCACTCATCCTCTTCCTCTCAAGTGGTTGCCAAGCAGCAGAAGTCCTGGCTACCGCCTCCTCCAGTGCTCCGTCCTCCAAGCAACAACAAGCACTCAAGTGGTCGTGGATTCTCCCACCCACCCAACCCAAGCAATCAGTCCAAGCCTTAGTTTCAAGCTTCAAGATCAAGTGGTCCTTATCACCGGCCTCTCTCAGAAGTTACATGCAACAAGTGTTCTCAGAAGGGTCATTATGCCAACAAGTGTCCCAACCCAGGGCGCCCTCCGCATCCTCCACCTGTCAGAACTGCTATTGTCAAGCACAATCCCAAGGCAGCAAGAGTGAATATGATGAATGAAGCTCAAGCAGAGAATTCTTCAGCTGTGATACTTGGTAATCTTCCAGGTAACTCTATTCCTGCAAAAGTATTGTTTGATTCTGGTGCATCACTCGGTTTCATATAAAGGCCATTCTTTACCAAGCATATTTTCACTTCGGCATTTCTGGATAAGAAGTTGCAAATTATTTCTCCAGGCAAAAACATGACTTCTAATTTGATGGCTCCGGATATATCTATTCACATGGGTGATTACCGTTTTCTAGTTTCTCCGGTTGTTCTCGGTAACTCCGACATTGATCTTATTCTTGGGATGGATTGGCTCTCCAAGCATGAGGCATGAGGCAAACATTGATTGTGCAAATAAGGAAGTCAAGCTTACTCATCCTAACGAGGACGTGATTATCTTCGCAGCTCGAGATAACATAATCAGGCTTTTCTCTCTCAATGACAAGGGTGAGATTAGTGCCATTTCTCAGATTCTGGTGGTTAATGAATATGAAGATGTTTTCCCTGAAGAGCTTCCAGGCATGCCTCCCCATCGTCAAGTTGAATTCGTCATTGAACTTGAGCCCGGTACCGAGCGAGCATGTCGGCGTCCGTACAAGCTTTCTCCTAATGAGTTGAAGGAGCTGAAGAAACAACTCAATGAGCAAGAACGTATGGGTCTAATCAGACCTAGTACTTCTCCATGGGGTTGTGGTGTTTTATTTGTAAAGAAGAAGGATGGCACAGAACGCCTTTGCGTTGATTACCGGCCATTGAACAAGAAGACAATAAAGAATAAGTACATGCGCCCCAATATCAATGAATTGTTCAAGCAGCTCAAAGGAGCAAAGGTGTTCTCAAAGCTCGATCTCCGGATGGTTTACCATCAGATTCGTATCCGTGAAGAGGATATTCCTAGGACCGCATTCAGAACAAGTTTTGGCTCTTATGAATACACAGTCATATCTTTCGGCCTTGCAAATGGTCCACCCACTTTCTCTCGGATGATGCACTTCATATTCAACCCCTACACCAATGAATTTGTTCTCGTCTATCTGGATGATATCTTGGTATTCTCCAAGAATGAAGAAGACCATGCCAAGCACCTCCGTTTGGTCCTTGACAGGCTCCGTGAACACAAGTTCTATGCGAAGTTCACCAAATGTGAATTCTGGCTGGATAAAGTCCTATATCTTGGCCATATTATCTCTGCCGAGGCCATATTATCAACTGGGAACCTCCGCAGAATGTCAAGCAACTCCGAAGCTTCCTTGGTCTCGCTAGCTATTGCAGAAGGTTCGTTGAGAACTTCTCCAAGATTGCCAAGCCTCTTTCCAACCAGTTGCAGAAGAATGTCAAGTACTCATGGAATCCTGATTGTGATGTGGCATTCAAAACACTCAAAGAGAAGCTCATTTATGCTCCGGTTCTTACTCCTCCGGAGGAGTCCAAGCCTTATGAAGTCTTTTGTGATGCTTCATTGCAATGTCTTGGTGGTGTTCTCATGCAAGACAAGAAGATTGTGGCATACACTTCATCCCTCATGTTATCTTTTCGGTTGGATTTCGTCCGTAGTCGGACTTTGATGTTATTTGGATGATGTATGTTATTGTATTTCATTGTGTGACGTGGCGAGTGTAAGCCAACTATCATTTTACACTTTCATCCCTGAATTTTACATGAGTTGTGCAAAGATACCATACTTGAGATCATTCTAGTATGCGTTTATGTCCTTAAGTCGTGCCTCGACACGTGGGGGACATAGCCGCATACTAGGCATTACATATAGGATTTGGAAAGAACGAATGAATTAATATGATAACAAAGGAAGAGGAATCTTGAATGACACACCGTAAGAATTGAGAACAAACGAAGACACAGAACAAATCGCCGGAAGATTTAGAAAACAAACGAAGATACTTGAGGAAATTTTGTAACACCCCAGGCACACCCACCGGTGGTCGTTACGCCTTGCGGTATCTAGACTCCTGGCGGGATCTAGACTGGCCCCACAGATCAATTCTCGGTCTGTCACCCATCCTGAAATTACTCCAAGCTGAGCACTCTTAACTTTGGAGTTCTTTCCAAATGGGCTCCCAAAAAAGAAGGAATTCCTTATTGATATGAGTAGTCTATCATCCCTAATAAGCTAAGCTATCACATACACCCCCACTCAGAGGAACCCACGTCCTCGTCGTGCCACATGAACGTTCCCTCTCGGCACATACGTCTATGCATCTAGTCCGGCACATGTGCCATGTCGTGTGCCACGATGGGCCACAAACGTCATGCACAACATGACCGCGCACCTTTCAAACATCCATTTAACCGTGAGGGACGGCTCCGATACCAACTTGTAACACCTCGGGCACACCCGCCGGTGGTCATTACTCCAGGCGGGATCAAGATTGGCCCCACAGACCAATGCTAGTCTTTTCTGCGCACTTTGTTCTCACTCGTGCGCACCCGGGAGCAACTTCCCGGTTGGTCACCCGTCCTGAAATTACTCCAGGAAGAGCACTCTTAACTTTGGAGTTCTTTCTAAATGGGCTCCCAGAAAAGAAGGAATTCCTTAATGATATGAGCAGTCAATCATCCCTAATAAAGTCTATCATCCCTAATAAGCCAAGCTATCACAAATTTGCATATATGAGAACGCAGAGATCACGAGATGACTAGAGTATGTATGAACGAGGCACCGTAAAGAATTGGGAAACGAGAGAAGAAAGTTGAAATGATGAATTCTTCTCGAATGATATCCATTGGATGATCAAAAATGGAAAGAACACATGAAATGTTTTGGATGGGTATCAAAAGAATATCTCACAATGGAAATAATTTGAGAGGAAACCATGAAGCTTGGAACCACAAAACTTCGAGAGAACGAACAAGGATTGAAGAAAAAACTCTTCTTCGGTCCTCAACACTGAAAATGACGATGAGGAACACCACCAAGAATTGTTGAGATACTCCTAAAGAGTGAATAATATAAATATAACGCTCGGACACACCTGCCAGTGGTCGTTTCTCCTGGCGGGATCTAGGCTGGCCCCACAGATCAATAGTAGTATTTTCTATGCACTTTCTCCTCACTCGTGCGCACCCGGGAGCAACTTCCCGGTCGGTCACCCATCCCTAAATTACTCCAAGCCGACCACGCTTAACTATGGAGTTCTGTCCAATGGGCTTCGGAAAAAGAAGGAATTCCTTATTGATATGAGTAGTCTATCAACCCTAATAAGCCAGGCTATCACAATAAAGTTTAAACCAGCGATGAAAAGAATTTGGAAGCGATCTTGGAGAGAGCATATGACTGATGACAATCCATTCTTACATCAAACTTTAAAAAGAATTTGGGAATAGCCCCAGAAAAAATAGAAGGTCAGGTAAGATCTTGGGAAAATACATGTGGGTTAGGGCACAATCGAAAGAAACACCGTTGGAAAAGATTGCGTGAAAGAGAGATTGCACTGGTTGAATTAAATGGCTTGAATGAGATAAAAACCTCAAATTAGCTTGTATGGATTAAGAATGGAAACACAACTCTTTTGAGATATCTTGTACACTCCGAAACCAATGAAAATAGTGAGAGGTGAATAATTAAGAGGTGGACCGGAAAATTGGACAAATGAAAGGGATATGCTCAACACCGAAAGATTCAATTGAACTCTCCTAAGAAGAAAAGAGAACAAAGAATGATGAACTTGAAGCTCGTGAGCATCTTCATGAGAATCACCGGGTAAGAACAATGAAGGAAAGAATGAAGAGTACTGAATATAATGGATACTTCATTAAGATATATGAGTCCTTGAAGAAAGGGTGGGATGGTGGAAAAAACAAAGGCTACTTGGGTTGGATGAAATGGACAATCCTAAGGCTTCTCAACAATGCCCGTATGGAATAACTTGAAGAGAAGTGCACAGATTGAAAAGGATTGACATGAAAATCCTGATGATCAAGAAGGATTAGTACTCCCATAGAAATATGAGAACACCACTTAGGAAAGTTATGGAATCAACACTTGACATCGCAGCAACTTGCATACCACAACTGATAGAGGCAAAGGTGTCCCGTCTTGGTGGCTATCGTTTTGGAGGAAGTCGACTTTGACGATCCGACTACGAACGTGCGAGGACGTCGTGCCTTAGCAATCGCTAAACCAACTCCGAGAGGTTGTTGACCACGCCGGAGCACGATCAACCTGACCACGAAGGTCTGTTTCCTGCAGGCAAACGAAGAACAAGCAAGAAACTAAGATTGCAATCTGGATATTGCGAATATAAGAGGAAAGCTTTATTGATCAAGGTGGGGTTCTGTGACGCCTTGGTCTGGTCGTTGAACACAAACGAAGTACGCGAAGTTGCAGCTATGGCGAACTTTTAATCTAAACAAAACCCAAAGTCTAAACGACGCCCTAAGGGCTATATATATGAGGGAAAGAGGGGGGAATTTCGTGGCCCTTGGTGGAGGGGTCCGAAACCACCCCTAACTCTTGTTTACCCACACATACGGACTCTAAAAACAGCCTATACTCAAGTATTTCGAAATTACATGGGCCTGGCCCAATAATAAGGTGACGCAACACCTATAATAGCCTCTGGACGAAATTTATGAAGTGGCATCTTGTATATTTCGTCCAAGGCTTCTCACACTCATTATGGTGGCTTCAAAGTCCTGAAATCATCAATTGAAACTCCATTCTTGTTCCCCTTGCGCATGCCATCATCTCCATGCTTGATCTTGCTCCAATGTTCATCCTTCTTGTCCAAGCTAGGCCCTTCATTTGTAAGCAAGACAAATGTATCCAATTTAGGCAGCATCATATTCTCATGAACATTAGATTCATTAGCAAGAAACGAAAGTACCTGGTAATTTAATTGGCGTGCGCGAGCTCTAGTAATTGGTCCTGTATATGTGTCAGTTGGAGCTGTGGGTGTAACCTTGTTAGTGATGTCCTCATCATCCTCCCCTTCTTGAATTGAAGTCGTCCTCGACGGAAGCTCATCTTCCTCACCCAAGTAAGGCTTCAAATCTGCAATGTTAAATGTGGGACTAACCCCAAAATCTGCAGGCAGCTCAAGTTTATATGCATTATCATTTATTTTCTCTAACACCTTGAAAGGACCATCAGCACGTGGCATTAGCTTTGACTTGCGCAAATTAGGAAACCTATCCTTACGCAAATGTAACCAAACAAGATCTCCAGGTGCAAAGACAACACGTTTTCTACCCTTATCTCCAACAAGTTTATATTTAGCATTCATGCGCTCAATATTTTCCTTAGTTAACTCATGCATTTTTAAGATCAATTCAGCACGTTGTTTAGCATCAAAATTAACCTTCTCCGAAGATGGAAGAGGCAACAAATCAATAGGTGCACGAGGTAGGAAACCATAGACAATTTCAAAAGGGCACATCTTAGTAGTAGAATGCAACGAACGATTATAAGCAAATTCAAAATGAGGCAAGCATTCTTCCCACATTTTCTTATTATTCTTCAGAACAGCCCTAAGCATAGTAGACAAAGTTCTGTTGACTACTTCAGTTTGTCCATCAGTTTGGGGGTGGCAAGTAGTAAAAGCAGTTTAGTCCCCAACTTAGCCCATAAACATCTCCAAAAGTGGCTAAGAAATTTAGTATCACGATCTGAAACAATAGTATTTGGCACACCATGCAAGCGAATAATTTCACGAAAGAACAAATCAGAAACATTAGCAGCATCATCGCTTTTATGACATGGTATAAAGTGTGCCATCTTCGAGAACCTATCCACGACAACAAATATGCTATCCCTCCCCTTCTTTGTTCGAGGTAAACCCAAAACAAAGTCCATAGATATATCTTCCCAAGGAACACTAGGGACAGGCAAAGGCATATATAAACCATGAGGATTGAGTCGTGACTTAGCTTTTTGACATGTAGTGCAGCGACCAACAAAACGCTCAACATCCCGTCGCATCTTTGGCCAAAAGAAATGTGTAGCAAGTACGTCCTCTGTCTTCTTCACGCCAAAGTGTCCCATTAATCCTCCTCCATGCGCCTCCTGCAACAACAAAAGACGAACAGAGCTAGCTGGAATGCATAGCTTGTTAGCACGAAACACAAATCCATCATTAACGACGAACTTGTTCCATGTTCTCCCTTCTTTGCAATTCTGCAATACATCTTTAAATTCGGCATCATACACATATTGATCTTTGATGGTCTCCAAACCAAATATTTTAAAGTCAAGTTGTGAACGCATAGTATAACGACGAGATAATGCATCAGCAATAACATTTTCTTTTCCCTTCTTGTGTTTAATAACATAAGGGAAAGTCTCTATGAATTCAACCCATTTAGCATGTCTACGGTTCAGTTTTGCTTGACTTTTAATGTGCTTTAAAGATTCATGATCAGAATGTATAATAAATTCTTTGGGCCATAAATAATGTTGCCATGTCTCCAAAGTCCGAACAAGAGCATATAATTCCTTATCATAAGTAGAATAATTCAGACTAGGCCCACTCAATTTTTCAGAAAAATATGCAACAGGTTTACCATCTTGTAATAACACACCTCCTAACCCAATTCCACTAGCATCACATTCAAGCTCAAAAGTCTTATTAAAATCAGGAAGTTGGAGTAAAGGAGCATGTGTCAACTTATCTTTCAATACCGTGAATGCTTCTTCCTGTGCAGTACCCCAAACAAAAGGCACATCCTTCTTTGTAAGCTCATTGAGAGGTGCAACAATGGTGCTGAAATCTCTCACAAAACGCCGATAGAATCCAGCGAGGCCAAGGAAACTCCTCACGTGTGTGACCGTTTTGGGCTGCGGCCAACTCTCAATAGCTTCAATCTTGGCTTTATCAACCTCAATTCCCTGTGGAGTAACAACATAGCCAAGAAAAGAGACTCGGTCGGTGCAAAAGGTGCACTTTCCAAGATTACCAAATAAACGTGCATCACGTAGAGCAATAAAAACAGCACGTAAATGTTCCAAATGTTCCTCCAAAGATCTGCTAAAAATCAATATATCATCAAAGTATACTACCACAAATCGTCCAATGAAAGCACGTAAAACTTCATTCATTAATCTCATGAAAGTACTAGGTGCATTAGTTAACCCAAAAGGCATGACTAACCACTCATATAATCCAAACTTAGTTTTAAATGCTGTTTTCCATTCATCTCCCAATTTCATATGAATTTGATGGTATCCACTACGCAAATCAACTTTGGAGAATATTGTAGAGACACTCAATTCATCAAGCATATCATCTAGCCTAGGAATAGGATGACGATAACGAATAGTAATATTATTAATGGCTCTACAATCAACACACATACGCGATGTACCATCCTTTTTCGGCACTAGAATAATAGGAACAGCACAAGGACTAAGGGATTCGCGTATATAACCTTTGTCGAGTAGCTCCTGTACTTGACGCATAATCTCCTTCGTCTCTTCTGGATTGGTACGGTATGGTGCGCGGTTGGGTAGCGATGCACCGGGAATTAAGTCAATCTGATGCTCAATCCCTCGAATAGGTGGTAATCCCGGTGGCACGTCTTGTGGAAAGACGTCGGCGAACTCCTGTAAAATGTTAGTGACAACAGGAGGCAAAGAGGAAGGCACGTCCTCGAATGAAAATAATGCCTCTTTGCATACAACAGCATAGCAAACAGATTTGCTAAAATCTAGCTCATCAATATCAGATTTGGTCGCAAATAAACATGCACTTTTCAATTTAATTTCAGAAGCAACAGTAGATGGTTTATTATTAGGCTTCATTTGTTGCTCAAATTCTTTTGCCACAATCTGATTTTCACTCTTATTTTTCTCCTGTTTTGCTTTATTAGCTCTATTAATATCATCTTTCAAAATGGAATCGGGAGTCATAGGAAGCAAAGTAATATTTTTATCCTTATGAACAAGAGTATACTGATTGTTTCTACCATGGTGTACATAATTTTTATCAAATTGCCATGGTCTACCAAGTAATAAGGAACATGCTTGCATAGGTACCACATCACAATCAACATAATCAACATATGTAGAGATACTAAAATGCACACGAACAGTACGTGTTACCTTAACCTTGCCGCTGTTGTTGAACCATTGGATGTAGTAAGGATGTGGATGTGGTCTTGTGGTGAGAGATAGCTTCTCCACCATCTCCATGCTAGCCAAGTTGTTGCAACTCCCTCCATCTATGATCACGCGAACAGAACGTTCCTTCACAACTCCCTTTGTATGGAACAAATTATGCCTCTGATTTTGCTCAGCTTGTGTAACCTGCACACTCAAAACACGTTGAGCAACTAAACATTCATACCTGTCAGCATCTTCAGGAGCCATGTATTGCGTCTCATGATCAGAATCGTCTCCACCGTGTTCTTCACGTGTAATAAGAGCCAAAGTCTCCTCATCATAGTCACTAGCAGATTCATATCCACCATCCTCAGTAGCAATCATCACACGCTGAGATTTGCAATCTCTCGCAAAATGTCCTCTTCCCTTACAACGACGACAAATAATATCACTAGTGTGCCCTGTTGATGCCATGGAAGAAGAACTCTGTGCGGGCCCAATAGGTGTGCTCTTGGCAGATAATGGAGGTTGTGCCTGCTTCCTTGTATCACGGCTGGAGGTAATAGCTGATGGAGGTGTCGGTGCAGTAGAATGTGTGGAAGTAGAGGATGCACGCGGTGTCCATGATGAAGGTCGACCTGCAGAAAAGTTAGTCCGCGCCAATGCCTGTCGATCCTGCACTTCACGTTCAGCTTTACAAGCAAGATGGAATAAACGAGTGATATTAGTATAATCCTTATACTCTAGAATGGTCTGAATCTCTCTATTTAATCCACCCATAAAACGTGCAAGCATAGCTTCATTCTCCTCAACAATACCACATCTAATCAGGCCAGTTTGTAATTGCTGATAATATTCTTCTACAGAATTTTTTCCTTGTCTTAAGCGCTGCAGTTTTTGAAGTGATTCACGTTGATAATATGGTGGAACCCAACGAGTATGCATAGCAGTTTTCAAAGCAGTCCAAGTAGCTGGAGTAGGATATAATCTACAATGTTCAGACCACCAAACACATGCAAAACTAGTGAAAGCACAAACAGCAGCAGGAACACGTCTCTCCTCGAGATAGTTTAAACATGTAAAACGTTGTTCAGTTTGTAACTCCCAAGTAAGATATATATCAGGAACATATCTACCCTCAAATGGTGGAATATTCAATTTCAGTTTAGGAAGATGGTCATGTACCTCAGGTGGTGGTGCAGCCCTACCGTTGCGATGATATGCATGAGGACGACCTGGTGGTGGTGGTGCTGGTTGTTGCACGTAGTTCTGATTTTGGTCCACCTCATCCTCGTAATGGTCCTCCACCTCTGCAGTAGCAGCAGGAGCTACAGAAACATCAACAGCAGCACCAGAAGCTTGACCAGTCTCAAGGGGAACGCGCTGTGCTCGTCCCACTTGATTCGGAAGGCGCCGTTGTTGTTGTTGTTGAAGAGGTGGGACAGCTGCAGCAGCCGGTGGTGGTGGAAAACACGCAAGCAATTCAGCAAACTTGTTATCGAGCTTTGTATCAAACGTCTTTTCCATGCCATCTATCTTCTCCATGGCCTCGTCAAATCTGTTTAGCACATCTTGCACCTGTTCACTCATCATTTGCTGAAACTTATCATGAAGCTCCTTGTTCGTCAAGTTCTCCCAGTCAGTCTCGTCGACTTGTGATCCTGGCATGGTTAGCAGCAATAGAAACACACAAGAATATGATCCTACAGACTACTAATAAGTGGTGGGGGTGGCGGGTGTCACAAATCCGACAAGCAAATCTCAAATTCTTACCAGTTCTTACCCAGCAGCAGGTGGTGATCGGCAACCGTGGTAGTCAAAACTCTCAAAGCGTGGATAAAGCGATTACCAGGGAGAGTCAAACGCACGACGTAGATGTATGTGGAGCTGGGAAGGCTTATAAGATGGTAGCAAAAGTGGTCAGCAATAATCAATTCAGAGATGCAAAGTTGAATAAACGCTCAACGACGGTACTGTGCTGGTCCTAGGCTAAACCGTACTAGAGACGCGAGCCTAGAACACTAACAAAATCACGGCGCTGCACGTAATAAAGGGGAAAGCACACTCTGAAATTTCTTTCGCCTCTTTTTTTTTGCGCTCTTTTTTTTTGCGCTGCTTTTTTTTTGGCCGAAAATCACTATAATGGCGAGTGTCTCAAAACACTTCCCAAGTCAAGCTAAGATGATAGCCACGGAATTTTTTTGACGAATTTTTTTTTTCGGAATCAGGGCAGCGACGACGAAAAAGTGCGGTAAAAAAACAGTATGATGGCACGTGTCTCAAAAGACTCAGAAAAGCCCAAAAGTAGGATAGGGAAAAAATATTTTCACCTGGCAAAATTTTGGCCTAAAAACTGCTCGGGGGTCTCCAGACTTTTTTTTTTCGAGACCTACGCAGGCAAGGAAACACAAATCCGAAACCTAGATGGATCTCGAGAACAAACCTAATATGAAAAGAACTCGGATTGGCGGTGGATATATGGTGGTAGGATATGCCAGCGATGGTAGGTTATGGCAGCGGTGGTATGTTATGGCAGTGGTGGTGGTATGTGGTGGCGGTGGTGGGATATGGCAGCAGTGGTGGTATGGCAGCGGCGATGAATATGGTGCGGCGGCGACGTGACAAACTGTGAACAGAACTCGAAACTCTATTGAACTAGACGCTAAGACCAGCAACTTGACACGACGATGCAACCGCAAATTCAACAAAGCAAATACAGAAAAGATTATGCAAAGGCTCAGATTGGTTCGGATGGGATGAACTAACCCTAAAAATTTTTTTTGGCTTTTTCGTGGACTGTAGGTATGAAGAACAGACTCGATCTAATCTACGAAAAACTGTAAAATCTCACCGAGCAACCTGGAAATCTGATACCACTTGATAGAGGCAAAGGTGTCCCATCTTTCGATGAGATGGTGGCTATCGTTTTGGAGGAAGTCGACTTTGACGATCCGACTACGAACGTGCGAGGACGTCGCGCCTTAGCAATCGCTAAACCAACTCCGAGAGGTTGTTGACCACGCCGGAGCACGATCAACCTGACCACGAAGGTCTGTTTCCTGCAGGCAAACAAAGAACAAGCAAGAAACTAAGATTGCAATCTGGATATTGCAAATATAAGAGGAAAGCTTTATTGATCAAGGTGGGGTTCTGTGAAGCCTTGGTCTGGTCGTTGAACACAAACGAAGTACGCGAAGTTGCAGCTATGGCGAACTTTTAATCTAAACAAAACCCAAAGTCTAAACGACGCCCTAAGGGCTGTATATATGAGGGAAAGAGGGGGGAATTTCGTGGCCCTTGGTGGAGGGGTCCGAAACCAACCCTAACTCTTGTTTCCCCACACATACGGACTCTAAAAACAGCCTATACTCAAGTATTTCGAAATTACATGGGCCTGGCCCAATAATAAGGTGATGCAGCACCTATAATAGCCTCTGGACGAAATTTATGAAGTGGCATCTTGTATATTTCGTCCAAGGCTTCTCACACTCATTATGGTGGCTTCAAAGTCCTGAAATCATCAATTGAAACTCCATTCTTGTTCCCCTTGCGCATGCCATCATCTCCATGCTTGATCTTGCTCCAATGTTCATCCTTCTTGTCCAAGCTAGGCCCTTCATTTGTAAGCAAGACAAATGTATCCAATTTAGGCAGCATCATATTCTCATGAACATTAGATTCATTACCAAGAAACGAAAGTACCTGGTAATTTAATTGGCGTGCGCGAGCTCTAGTAATTGGTCCTGTATATGTGTCAGTTGGAGCTGTGGGTGTAACCTTGTTAGTGATGTCCTCATCAACAACTCGAAACAAAACAAAGGATTTGGCTTGCAGAATAAGCCCGAACAAACATGTGATAGAGATTCCGTCCAAAGTTTTTGAGATGAGGCCCCCGGGCACCACATTACAGTGGACATCACGAATAACAACAAAGCACTCCCGAGTCGGCATAGCCGAGGACTCCTTAAGACACAACGAGACCACTATAAAATGGAACGTGACAAGCGAACCACTAGACATTGGACACCAACTTAATAGCATGCACTTGTCGAAAGATATCGTGGGTAACTACTTGAATTCCCACCTGAGAACTCCCGAATTTTTCTGGTTATGCAATCCGGTGTAGGGGATAGAAGGAGCAACAAATATCTCACATAACTCCTAGCAGTATTCTAAGCTCCAATTGTATCCATTAGTCAACACATAACCAAGAAAACCTTGGAAACTCGTCTGTAATGCCCCAGACACACCCGCCGGTGGTCGTTACTCCAGGCGGGATCTGGACTAGCCCCACATATCAATACTAGTCTTTCCTGCACACTTTGTCCTCACTCGTGCGCACCCGGGAGCAACTTCCCGGTCGGTCACCCATCCTGAAATTACTCCAAGCTGAGCATGCTTAACTTTGGAGTTCTGTCTGAATGGGCTTCCGGAAAAGAAGGAATTCCTTACTGATATGAGTAGTCTATCATCCCTATTAAGCCAGACTATCACATCATGTACCTCAGACCTTCGAAAAACATCCGATATACTAGCTGTGGCAATACATCTAATCGCTCAACCAAGTACTGGGTGGCGCCAAACTACTCTCACCAAAAAGAGTATAGAAACGTTTTCGATATCGGGGGCCTCTAGTTTTCCGGAGCTGAAACGATAACAAGTGTGATGACAACACCTTGGAGCTCAACTCCCTAGGTCCAATCCATACAATCGGGACGCACCAAGATAGAATTCTTATCACAATGATATCGGACTGATCCCAACTATACCCACGTGATCCTAAATAATAATAAATAAGTAAATTGAAGGGCAAGAGTAGTGGAATCAAAACATCTACGTCACAAATCATCACCAGAGCGACATAGGGGATAAGGAGTAAAAAGAATCCCTACTCTCCGATATATAACTAGACTCAAAATAGTTTTATTTTTCTAGACTCAATAACAACAATGGTCCGATCAATCAAGGGGGGTCCTGCGGTCGGTAAGGCTTGGATACCAACTTGTAGCGCCCAAGATGCGATTCTATCCCAATCACATGATTAATTCATGATTGGGGCACAACCGCATTTCGAGCGCTTAGCAAGGTTGATATCATTACAACATACCATGTACTGAATAGATGAAAATACGAGATAAAGGCTTACACACGCCACAAGTAACAACATGAATACAACAATACATCAATACATAGCAATCATCATACAGAAGAGTAGGATCCGACTACGGAGTAATCAAACGAAAAAGAAGAATGACATCCACCCAACTAATCCCAGGCTCCCAACCCGAAACCCATCCCTTGATCGAAGAAGAAGCAGAAGAACTCCAAAAGCAAACTTGCATCGCTCTCACATCAGATCATCGCATTACCTATAACTGCAACTGTTGTTGTAGTAATCTGTGAGCCACGAGGACTCAGCAATCCCATCACCGTGGGTATCCAGACTGACAAAGCTTAATGGGTATGGAAAGTTTAAGTGGTGAGGTTGCAGTAAGCACTAAGCATTGTATGGTGGCTAACTTAGCAGTACAAGAATAAGAAGAGAATCTACGCGTAACGGTCGCAAACTAGTAATGATCAAGAAGTGATGCAGAACTAGTTACGAGTAAAATATAGCCGCACCATGTTCTCTTTTTGAATCCCTTGAAAAGAGATGGTCATGGTTACGCACGCGGGTGGTGTATTTTAATTCGGGTTTAGTGTCAAGTTCTCTACAACCGAATATTATAAATTTCCAATCTGCCACATAATCGTGGGCACGACTCTCAAAAAGATTAAACCATGCAGGGGTGTCCCAACTTAGTCCATCACAAACTCTCATGACCAAGTATATATGTCCATTAATTAAATAAGAGATATTGTGATATCCCATGATATCCATGTCCCAACATGGAACAACCTGCACTGCACCCGCGAGTAGCAATACAGGGGCGGAGCAAAGTGGTAACATAACCAAACAACGGTTTGCTAAAATGATGAAAAAGGTTAGATGCTATTTCATGGCCTGTTGGGAGGCTTGACAAACAACTGGTAGGAAGCATGACATAGCGATAGCATCGAGACAACTAGGAAAGCAAAGATAGAAGTGATATCCAAGGTAACAGTCATCTTGCCTAAGATCCCGCTAGGAAGCAGACCGAGCCCATGAAGCAGACGAACCGGCGTACTCGAACGAATTCTCACATTCTCAACGTTACCGGAAACTAAGAAGCAACACCGGAAATAAGCAAACAACATACTAACACACAAGCATACACATGGCATGATGCGCAACATGGTATGATGCATTTCCATTTTAAATAGGCATGGAATGACAAAGTGCATCAAACAACACTACAAATTAAGTGGAGCTCAATATGCAATGAGTTGCATATTGACGGAACACCACATCCAATTATTTAGTTCGCTCTCGCTCATCTAGATAACAATATTAAATGTTAATTAACTTGGCAAGAGGTGACGCATAACAAAACTACCTATCTAGGCAATTTAAATGGGGCCGGAAACAACAAACAACAATTACCGAAAATCCCCATGTGCACATTTTGAGTTTGGTACTGTTCTTCCTTATACACAATTTTAATATTTTTAAATAGCAAAATAAAGTGCACCGAGTTAATCTATGCATTTTCCTCCCCATTTACATGTAAAGTTTATTTAATTTGGAGCTATGGTTTATTAATTATGAAATAAATCATTTTAACATGTTATTTAAGCAAATTGATGCAAACAAGAAGTTAAACATTTTTTACATGGATGAAAGTTGTATATTATTAATCTACATGAAATTATAAGCATTTTACATACAAAGTTTGTTTTAATCGAATACACGGTTGTGAAGTTACTAAATGAATGAAGTTCAAGGACTTTTTTGTAAAAATAACGAACTTTGAATAATTAGACAAATTCGCAGACCGGAAAAAACTACACTGGGCCAAAAATGCTGGGCGCTGGGGCGCTCACCGTGGATAATTGAACTCGGTGCGCACGAGGTAGTCGCCTCGATCCCCCCAGGATCGAGCGTGGCGCTGCCTCTAGGAGAGCTCGGGAGGACGGGGCTTCACTGGGACGAGGAGGAGGAGCACACATGGGGAAGCCCCGGGCGTAGAGGAGGCCGGGATGACGCCGGAGGCGGAGCAGCTTGGGATGGTGCAGAGCTCCGGTGAGTGCGGCCATGGTCCTGCTTGCTCGGGCAGGAGGTGAGAAGCGGGGTCCTTTTGCGATAACGCGCTCCCTCAGGAGGCAAGGGACCCGGCTGCAGGCACCGGGACGAGAAGGATCTGCTAGTTGGCTCGGGTTTGGATCGATGGTGACTGGCCGGTGGCTGAAATCGAGGGGAGGTGGTGGATCGGGAGGAATCCCGATGGAGAGAGTGGCGGCTGGTGGATGGGTAGGTGAGGAGAACGAGGAGGGAGTTTGTCTGGCAGCGGGGATGGGATAGACTTAACTAGGATCTAGGATTTGGTCTAGAAATGGATTAGGGTGGTCTGCTATATATAGTAGGTGGCTGGGTTTGGATGATTTGGACCCTCCAACTTAGATTGGACGGTTAAGATAAATATGTTAGGTGAGGAGAGGGTTTGGGAAAATTAGGTCCCTCCGATTGTAGTCGGATGGTCCGAGAGAAATAGGCTATGGGTGTCTAAATACAAAACCGAAGATGTCTTGGGGATGTTTGGGGATGATCCGGATTCATCGGTAACAACATCCCGGTTCGGGTTCGGGGAAGTTTTCACATGCGCACGCGATGAGGTCTAAGAGAGGTCAACAAAGACAAAGGTGCATTACAAAAGGTCAACATAGACAAGCGAGAAGCGGCAACTATGAACAACTACGAGTTTTATGAAAACATGCAGATGCAACGCACATGATGCCATGATGATATGCAACAAGCCAATATAAAACACACGACGACAACGAAATAACTGGAAGGCTTCTGGAGTGTCGATCTTGGGTCGTGACAGTTAGACTTCATCATTGCATGATACATATTTCTTTATGCTCATTACTAAATTAGAAATCATTGTTAATTAAAATTAGCTTTGATATACCTTGGGATCCGGGTGGATTCATTACTTGAGCACTTTATGCCTAGCTTAATGGCTTTAATGAAACTGCTGCCGGGGAGACAACTCGGAAGTTATAGAGAGTAATTTATTTCTGTTGAGCGCTTTTAAAAGGTTTTAAAAATGTAAAATATAGAGGGAACCTAAAACTTTTCAAAAAGAAAAGTGAAAGTAAAAAAGACGAGCACGGTTGAAGTGGGAGAGCTCCTTGAACTTTGTTCATGCCCATGGAAACTTTGCAAATCTTGAATTACAAAAACATTTCAACAAAAAATATTATCCCCCTGTACAAACCAATTGTATTATAAAAATAATGTGCCAAGATTTTCCTTTAGGATGATTAGATTTCTTGCTTGATATGTGCGGTGCAAAAACATAAACTTTGGCTGTAGTGCATGAATTTACATTTTTTACTGGACGTCAAAAGTTTCTGAAATTTTTACACAATACTTCTATA
Source organism: Secale cereale (assembly GCA_902687465.1). Taxonomy (NCBI): domain Eukaryota; kingdom Viridiplantae; phylum Streptophyta; class Magnoliopsida; order Poales; family Poaceae; genus Secale; species Secale cereale. Next base: position 445,733,469 of record LR738715.1, on the reverse strand, counting down.
CAAAATGTTTATATTGTCTTAATTGTTCATAATTTTTAGAGTTACATTAGTATGGTCAATGTTCAAATTGCTACAGACTGTTCTCTTTTGACAGATTCTGTTTTTGATGCATTGTTTTGCTTGTTTTGATGAATCTATGGATTGTATCAGAGGGTATAAGCCATGGTGTAGTTAGTATACAATAGGTATAATACAATAATAAAATATGAATGGGTTTGCAACAGTACTTAAAGTAGTGATTTGCATTATTACACTAACGGATCTTACGAGTTTTCTGTTAAGTTTTGTGTGGATGATGTTCAAAGATCGAGGAGGTTTCGATATGAGGAGAAGGAGGAGAGGTAAGAGTTCAAGCTTGGGGATTCCCAACGCACCCCAATTAAACATTCAAAGAGACTCAAGTGTCTAATATTGGGGATGCTCTGGAAGGCATCCTATCTTTTTTCAACAAGTATTAGTATGTTTTGGTTTTTGTTCTCTTCGCATGATATGCATAAATTCTTGGAGCATCTTTTGTGTTTGTTTTTCACTTTTCTTTTATGCACCATGTTGGTATGAGATAGTCCTTGGTTGATTTATAGAATGCTCATTGCACTTCACTTAAATCTTTTGAGTATGGCTTTATAGAATGCTTCATGTGCTTCACTTATATCATTTGAAGTTTCGATTGCCTGTTTCTCTACATCTAGAAAAACGTTATTTGTAGAATGCTCTTTTGCTTCACTTATACTTGTTAGAGCATGGCCTTTTGTAGAAAGAATTTAACTCTCTTGCTTCACTTATATCTATTTAAAGAGTCAACATGAATTGGTCATTCACATGGTTAGTCATAAAATCCTACACTTGTGGATCACTGAATATGATATGTTTGATTCCTTGCAGTAGTTTTGTGATATAGAGATGATAATATGTGGGAGGCACTAGTGGATGATTGTGTTTAGTAGGAATATTTGTGTTAAGGTTTGTGATTCCCAAAGCATGCACATATAGTCTCCCGTTATGCCAGGAAGTTGGAGCGCAATTTATCCTTGATTGTCTATCTTTGCGTGAACGTCGGGGGCGCGTGATGGTTAACTCCTACCAACCTCCCCCCTAGGAGCATGTGCAGTAGTACTTTGCTTCGAGGGTTAATAAACTTTTGCAATAAGTATGTGAGTTCTTTATGACTAATGTGATTCCATGGAATATACACACTCTTACCTTTCTGTAATTCCGTGTGTTGCCCTTTCTCACCTCAAGATGTTGTGCAAACTTCGCCGGAGCATCCAAACCCCATGATATGATACGCTCTATCACACATAGGCCTTATTATATCTTCCTCAAAACAGCCACCATAACTACCTATTATGGCATTTCCATGGCCATTCCAAGATATATTGTCGTGCAACTTCCATCATCATCATATACATGACTTGAGCATTCATTTTCATATTGCTTTGCATGATCATAAGATATCTAGCATGATATTTTCATGGCATGTCCGTTTATTGATATCTTTGCTACACTAGATCATTGCACATCCTGGTACACCGCCAGAGGCATTCATATACAGTCATATTGTTCTAGTTATCGAGTTGTAATTTTGAGTTGTAAGTAAATAGAAGTGTTATGATCATCATTATTCATTATTAGAGAATGTCTTAGTGAGGAAATGATGATGGAGACTATGATTCCCCCACCGGGATGATACTCCGGACAAAAAAAATTGAGGCCAAAAAGAGCCCAAAGAAAAAAAGAAAAGATATGATACAAGAGAGAAGGGGCATTGCTACTATCCTTTACCACACTTGTGCTTCAAAGTAGCACCATGTTTTTCCTGTAGAGAGTCTCCTATGCTTTTACTTTCATATAATAGTGGGAATTTTTCATTATAGAATTTGGCTTGTATATTTAGATGATTGGCTTCCTCAAATGCCCAAGTTCTTCGAGCAAGCAAGTTGGATGGACGCCAACTTAATTTTCAGTTTGAGCTTCCATACACATATAGCTCTTAGAGTATCCGTTGCATGGCAATCCGTACTCCTCACATTGATATCAATTAATGGGCATCTCCATAGCCCATTGATTAGCCGTGTCGATGTGAAACTATCTTCCTTTTTGTCTTCTCTATATTAATGTCTACCACCGCATTCTATTCCATCCATAGTGATATATGCATAGCTTGCACTCATGTATTGCATGAGAGTAAAAATGCTGAAGCGCGTTAAAAAGTATGAACCAATTGCTAGGCTAACAACAGGGTAGTTCATGATTTATACTTTGTCCTAAGAAGACATAGCATTACAAGGCTATATGATTTTGTAGGGATAACGTTCTTTAGCCATGATATTTTGAAAGACATGATTGTTTGTTGGGATGCCTGAGTATTAATGTCTTCAAGTCAAATTATAGACTATTTCTTTCAACCACTCATGTCTTAATAGTCATGCCATGATTCGATTATATGATCAAGATTATTCTAGGTAGCATTCCACATCAAAAAATATCCTTTTTACCATTTATCTACTTGAGGATGAGCAAAGATTAACCTTGGGGATGCTGATACGTCTCTGTCGTATCTATAATTTTCGATTGTTCCATGATAATATTATACAACTTTCACATACTTTTGGCAATATTTTACATGACTTATTGGACTAACATATTGATCCAGTGCCCAGTGCTTTTTCTTATTCGTCGCATGTTTTTTGTTTCATCCAAAATTCATATCAAACAAAGTCCAAACACAATAAAATTTACAGAGAATTATTTTAGAATATATGTGATTTTTGGGATGTGGAATCAACGCAAACGCAGGCCCACGGCCTCCAAAAGACACCCGGAAGCGGCACATACCCCCCGACATGCGATGGTGCCTTGTGGGCACCCCGTAAGTCGGTTGGGGATCTTCTTCGGGCGCAGGAAAGATAATTTATGAAAATAAATCGTGTAAGAATTTGAGCACCGCCGGAGTGACGGATCTCCGGGAATTCAACAAATGGTGAAGGTCCAAAAAAGGGTCGCAAAACAGAAGAGAAACAGAGAGAGACATCCAATCTAGGAGGGGATCTTGCCCCTCCGCCACAAAGGCGGCCATAGACCAAAGGGGAAACCCTCCTCCCATCTAGGTAGGAGGTCATGTAAGAATAAGAAGGAGGGGTGCTGATGCGGGGTCAACCCGATCTAGGCCAATCTTTCATGAAATGGAGGGAATACCACGAAGAACACGATGAACACGGGGAAGACCGAGGAGAAATCACAAGGGGAAACACTCAAATCAACATGAAGATAGTCACACAAGTGCTAGATCCACGATACATAGAGAGATACATGATCCACGGTCAACAACGGACGATACAAAGGTAGTCTTCTCCGGAAGGAGGCCTTGAGGGTATCCCGTAGGATCTTCTCCGGAATGGAGGTCTTGATCCGTGTGGATCTTCTCCGTAGAGGGGCCGCGGTCACTCTTGAGGAGATGAACCACTATGGATGAGCAAGGCTCCAGGTTTTGAGCTATCACAATGCTAACCCTAGAAAGTATGGGTGGAGTACTATATATAAGCTAGGAGGGGGCGAATAGGTACATGGACCTCAACCCAAATTCTTGCACGCAGGCACGGTCCGGATGATCCAGATGTTGGTCCGGATGATCCGGGCTTCGGGGGTCCGGATGATCCGGGGCGGCATCCGGATGATCCGGCCGGGTCTTTTCTGCAGTGGGAGGTCCGGATGTCCGGGTCCTGGTCCAGATGTCCGGGCGTGGCCGGATGATCCGGGCTGGGGTTCGAATGATCTGGCTTCGGTGAAGGAGCTTAGGGTGTCGGGGTGCGCATTATCCGGATCGTCCGGGCTGGGGTCCAGATCATCCTGGCTCTGCCCGGATCATTCGGGTCTTTGTCCGGATCATCCGGCCAGTCTGGGACTTGGGAGATTTCTCCTCCATCTTCCTTTTCAATTCCTCTTGTTCCTTTGTTTCTCCATGGTCGTTCTCGAGGTGCCTGACTATGCATAGAGTTTCCGATGAGGGTAGTAGCCATGCCTCATGTGACTCAAAATGAAGTTGAGAGAGGAGTGAAGTCACCTCGGTCTCGAGAGCTTGTGCACGAGCACATGTCATGGGTCCACTTGGCACTTGGTAAGACGATGGTAGGTCCATGGGGATGACCTTGGGATGCTCCGCATCATGTCCCCTCCCTTGGGAAAGATCCGACCTCGGATCGAAATCTTCATCACCATGGAAAGGAGAGAGATCCTTGATGTTGAAGGCATCGCTCACGTTGTACTTGTTGCGTGGAATTTCGATCTTGTAGGCATTGTTGTTGTAGCGTGCTAGCACCTTGAAGGGTCCGTCGGCTCGAGGTAGTAGTTCGGACTTGCGCTCGTTGGGGAAACGGTCCTTGCGAAGATGTAGCCATACGAGATCTCCCGGGTGGAACACCATTGGTGTGTTTTTGGCGTTGAGCTTGGAGGGGTGGCGATGTACTTGCCGCTCGATCGTTGCCCTTGTTATTCATGCACCTTATTGAGATAGCTTGCTCGTGCACTTGTGTCCATGTTGATGCGCTCTTGTAGAGGTAGATGTAGGATGTCCAATGGGGGCAACGGGTTGAAGCTGTAGACGACCTCGAAGGGGGACTTGCCGGTAGTCGAATGTCTTGCGCGGTTGTAGGCGTACTCGGCGATGGGCAAGCATTGCTCCCATTCCTTAATGTTCTTCTTGACCGACACGCGAAGAAGCGTCGAAAGTGTGTGGTTCGTCACCTCCGTTTGGCCGTCGATATGTGGATGATATGTCGAAGGGAAAAGGAGCTTGATGTCGAGTTTGGCGCATAGTCTTCCAAAAGTAGCTGAAGAACGTGATGTCCCGATCTGACACAATAGTCTTGGGCACTCCATGTAGACGAATGATTTCCCGACAAAAGAGATTTGCCACATGTGAAGCATCGTTGATCTTGTTACATGGAATGAAGTGAGCCATTTTAGAAAATTTATCCACGACAACAAACACGGAATCCTTTCCATTTTGAGTCCTGGGCAATCCAAGTATAAAGTCCATGCTTATGTCTTCCCATGGATGATATGGAATAGGAAGGGGCATGTAAAGACCATGAGATTGAGCTTTCGACTTAGCTTTGTGACATGTAGAGCATCGGTTGGTTAGGCGTGAGACGTCCCAGAACATCTTGAGCCAAAAGTTGTTCTTGGAGAGCGTAGCAATGTCTTGTTGCGTCCGAAGTGTCCCATGAGTCCTCCTCCATGAGATTCGTGCAACAGGAGCAAACGAAGCGAAGACTCGGGAATGCAAAGTTTGTTAGCTCTCATAAGATATCCATCTTTTATGTAATATCCTTCCCAAGAAGTGTGAGTCAAACACTTAGTATAAGGATTTGCAAAGAAAGGATCATGCTCATACAAATCTTTTATGTTCTCAAAGCCAATAACATTCAATTCGAGTTGGGTAACAAGCATGCATTTGCGGGAAAGCGCATCCGCTACAACATTCTCTTTGCCTTTGATGTACTTGATGACGTAAGGAAAAGACTCTATGACCTCACTCCACTTAGGATGACGCTTGTTCAACTTAGTTTGACCCTTGAGATACTTGAGCATCTCATGGTCCGCATGAAGAATGAATTCATGAGGTCTAAGATAATGTTCCCAAACGCGCAAAACTCTCACCAAGGCATAGAGTTCTTTATCATAGATGGGGTAGTTAAGTTGCGCTCCGGGTAGCTTCCCGCTTGTCGGTGTACTAAAGTAGGGGTACCCTTAGTATCCCGAACTTGTGCACGGGCAGTCGCAGCGTCCCGCGGCAAGGCTTGCCGGGTGACTGCCAAGATCCTCCGTGGTTCCTTTGGAGCCATTCAAGAACAAAGTATCCAAGCCAAGGAGACAAGGCCCCGGCAAGAGGAGCTTGCCGGGAAGGCCACTCAAGGCACAAGGCCACTCAAGGTACAAGACCACTCAGGGCGCAAGACCCTGGCAAGAGGAGCTTGCCGGGAAGGCCAACCAAGGCATCTCAAGAAACTTGCCGCGACGCACCATGCGTCCCGACAAGGCCCGGTGAGCGACAAGCTCCCGGAAGCGACAAGATAGCGACCGCGGCAAGGCGCTTGCCGCGGCAAGCTTCCACTCAGTACCCGCGCTCCAGCACATCCACCCACGTGTCGCTCTGGGACCCTTCCAGGCGTACGTGGCGGGAGGCTGTGCAGCCAGGGGTACGCGGTGGCGAGCGGCGCTGACAAGGTTGCCATCGTGACGAACGGTGGCGCCCCTGACGGCCCCTTTTTGCACTGTTTGGGCGACGTCGATGGGCATTTAATGCCCTTGTCCCCTGCCGTCAGGGTTAGGTATGGAACACTGTACAAGTAGGTGTACCAACTACAACACCTTTTCCATTTTTACCCTCAACTGCGTTGCCACCTGTCGATGACCCCTTGAGCATATAAAAGGAGGCCCATGCGCAACGTAGAGGGGGGGTTCAAACACTCTTACGCTCGGTCTCGTTAGCTGCTGAGGGGTACTGTAGCTTCCAGCGCTCCCGAGCCAAGAACTCAATACAAACCACAAAGCAGGAGTAGGGTTTTACGCATCCGTGCGGCCCGAACCTGGGTAAACTGCGAAACTGATCCACCCACGAACACCTATGGGACCGGAGCCCCTTTCGGTACGGCAGGGGGCGGAGATCGCGCGAAGAGCAGATCGAGGCGAGGCACATGAGCAGTTTACCCAGGTTCGGGCCGCACGGATGCGTAAAACCCTACTCCTGCTTTGTGGTTTGTATTGAGTTCTTGGCTCGGGAGCGCTGGAAGCTACAGTACCCCTCAGCAGCTAACGATACCGAGCGTAAGAGTGTTTGAACCCTTTTCTATGTTGCGCACGGGCCTCCTTTTATATGCTCAAGGGGTCACCGATAGGTGGCAACGCAGTTGAGGGTAAAAATGGAAAAGGTGTTGTAGTTGGTACACCTACTTGTACAGTGTTCCATACCTAACCCTGACGGCAGGGGACAAGGGAATTAAATGCCCATCGACGTCGCCCAAACAGTGCAAAAACGGGCCGTCAGGGGCGCCACCGTTGGCCACGATGGCGATCTTGTCAGCGCCGCTTGCCACCGCGTACCCCTGGCTGCACAGCCTCCCGCCACATACGCCTGGAAGGGTCACAGAGCAACACGTGGATGGATGCGATGGAGCGCGGGTACAGAGTGGAAGCTTGCCGCAGCAAGCGCCTTGCCGCGATCGTTGTCTTGTCGCGTCCGGGAGCTTGCCGCTCACCGGGCCTTGCCGGGACGCGTGGCGCGTCGCGGCAAGTTTCTTGAGATGCCTTGGTTGGCCTTCCCGGCAAGCTCCTCTTGCCAGGGTCTTGCGCCTTGAGTGGTCTTGTGCCTTGAGTGGCCTTCCCGGCAAGCTCCTCTTGCCGGGGCCTTGTCTCCATGGCTTGGATACTTTGTTCTTGAATGGCTCCAAGGGAACCACGGAGGACCTTGGCGGTCACCCGGCAAGCCTTGCCGCGGGACGCTGCGACTGCCCATGCACAAGTTGGGGATACTAAAGGTACCCCTACTTTAGTACACCGACAGGAGCCCCGGGCCTGGGCCATACACGGTGCCGAGCGCTGTTGGGCCAGGCCCAAAACAGGGCACGGGCACGCGCGGCCTGGTTCACGCCTTATCTTACTCCGTATCCACCGGGCCCTCCCCTAACGGCACGCGTCGATTGCGGCGTCGTGGGAGAGATCGTGGGTGGTTTCTTTATTCGGAAATGCGGAACGTCCGCCCCCTCCCCCCTTATAAACAGGGGAAACAGGGGCAGTTCGTCCATCCGCCCGTTGCTACTCTAACCTCGAAAACCTCCGCCGCTCCCCTTCTTCCCAAAGCTTGAAAGAGAGCAGTGCTCCGCCCCCCATCGCCACTAGCACCACCAGCGCCGTCGACCTCCCTCACCGCTTCCGCCATGGCTCCGAAAGGCGAGAAGGGGAAGGCCGCGAAGTCGGCCGAGGCGCTGCAGCTCGCGGCACTGGGAAAGGAGCGGGCTGTCTTCCCCCCAAGCTTGCCGCGAGGAAGTTGAGGGAGAACTACTACCTCTTCTGGTCGGGGGAGATGCGGGCGCATCCGCACACCAAGGTACTCCCAGCCGTTGCTTGTGAAATGGCTCCGAACGGATATGCGTTCTTCACCTTGTTCTTCTACTGCGGGCTCTGCCCGCCTTTCTCTGAATTCTTCTGTGTCCTCATGCATACCTACGGGTTCCACCTTCTTGATTTCACCCCAAACGCCATTCTGACCATGGCAGTTTTTGCACATCTCTGCGAAAACTTTGTCGGAGTCCATCCCAATGTCGCCCTTTTCTGCCACTACTTTACGCCCCGAGTTGAGAGAGGAGAGCCTTTATCCGGCGGAGTTTCCTGGATCTCGAGGGCCCACAAGAAGGAAGCTTATCTGGAGGGAGAGCTCCGCAGCAAATGGGAGGAATGGAGAGCCAACTGGTGTTGGATTGTAGAGGAGAACCCGCAACCATTTACCGCCCGGCGCCAAGCCCCAATAGTACGCGGCAACGACTGGAGCGACTTGGCCCCAGAAGAAAGTAGGCTAAAGATTGCCACCGCCCGGATCCAGCGCCTCAGGCTTGCCGGGCTCACTGTAGGCGCAGTTGGCGCAGATATCCTTCGCCGCCGCATCGCCCCCTTGCAGGAGAGGAAGAGGCCCGCCTGGGAGTTCGAGAATGCGGCGGATATCATGAGGCTGCGCCCGGGCCTCAACTTCAACTTCACTGTCCTGGAACTCAACGCGATGCTTCAGGAGCTGTTCAAGTATGACCCCGATCATCCCGAAGTGTTCAGGCTGCCGAGGGGGGTCGTCCCACTGTGCGACAACTCCGCTCTCAGCCGCATCCGCGCAATGATGCCGCTGTGCAACTCTCATGGGATCGACCCAACTTGGCAAGAGCCTACCGACGACGCCGTGCAGGCATTCTTCGACAGCTTGGAAGAAGTGCCGATCCGTTCCGACGAGAAGAAGGGCCACACCCGCGACACCACCGATAAGGAGATGGCGTACATCGCCACTAGGCTGGAAGAGGCGGCCGCAGCCGCAGCCATGGGCGAGTTCGGTTTCACCCCGGAGGAGGCAGAGGCAGCAAAGGCGGCAAGCCTTGCCGAGCGAGGGGAGTTTGTCGGCGAGGGAGAGCCTGCCGGGCAAGACGCCGAGTCAAGCGAGCCCGCCGAGCAGGGCGTCGAGTCGAGCTGGGCCGCCGAGGATACGAGCGGCTCGCTGGAGATCGACTCCTCTTCCTCCTCATCTTCAGGCAGCTCGCCGCCAGCGGAGCCTCCAGCTCCACCAAGAAGGCGTCTCCGCAAGGCCGGGGACGTAACGGGGCGGCAGACGGGTCAACAGCTGCCGCGCCGCGCGACACGCTCCACCGCGACAAGCAAGGCTGCCGCGGGAGCACCTCGCGCTTCTGCGGCAACTAGAGCGGGATCTTCTCGGACCACCGCTTCTGCTCCTGCCGCCCCTCTCGCCACGGCGACAGCCGGAGCGGGGTCGTCTCAGACCACCGCCGCTGCGGCCGCCAAGCGGCCAAGGGAGCCTACTCCTCCGCCTCCTCGCGCCGGGCGTGAGCCGGATTTCGGCTTCTCGGCGCTCAGCTCCGACGAGGAAGAAGAAGAGTAAGATTCTTGTTGTTCTTTCATTTCTTCAATTCTTGCTGTTTTGTCTTGTATCTCATTTGCCTCACTCTGAACCTATTCCTTTTTTCAGAACTCTGGCCCAGAGGGCGGCAAAGAGAGCTAAGGTCCCGGTGATTGTCATCGAGGACGAGCCCACCGTGTCAGCAGGGGGTGCGCCTAAGACAAACTTGCCGGACCCGGCAACTGATCTTCAGAGCAGCCCCCAGCGCAGCCCCCAGCGTAAGTGTATGGTTTACTTTCCGCTGTTAGGCGCGCGTGGGTGTTCTATCTTTGCTGACGTCTTGTTTGTTGATTTGTGTAGGAGCAGAGCAGCCACACCAGGAGCGCCCGGAGACCTCCCCCGACGTGCTCTCCGGCAAGGGTTTCCCCGGCAAGGGAGAGTCCTCCGGCGAGGGACAGTACCAGCGGCCCTCCGCCAGCGGGAACTACAACTACACCGCCAAGGGAGAGTTCCCCGGCAAGGAACCCCACCGAGGAGCCGGCTCGCGCAGGTAATCCCCTTGCTTCAAACTTCCCTTGGGCTTTTCTTCTTTTGATTCTTCTTTTTTGGATATTTGCTTGATTGTTTTTCTCCCCTTTCCGGCCGTCAGATCCATCTGCTGCGGAGCCGATGGAGACGGAGGTTGCTGATAAAGAGAACACGCGCGGCAACACCGGCGACGCCGTTGCCACCGAAGAGGCGACCGGTGCTGACGATCCCGCCGGCGACGAGGCCGCCAAGGCTGCCGCCGCAGTAGCTGGCGAGGGGTCCGGCGATCGCACTGACGGCCCTGAGGCCGCAGGAGCGCCAGGCGCTACACCGACCGCCGAGCCCTCCGCCGCTGTCGCAGCCCCAGGCTCCGAAGAGCCCGAGCCAGGTGCCTACTTGAAGGCCGGCGACGGCGTCTTCATCAAACTCCCCTGGGCCTCAAGCTCCAGGGTACCGGTCGAGGGAGAAATCTTCGACGGAGAGGTGCTCGCGTCCGCCGGGCTGACGCTGGTCGACGCGCCGAGCAGCAGCAGCGGCGAGCCTGAGGAGGAGCGGCTGCTGCGGAAGCTGCTGTCGCTCTATCGCGCTCGGCATGCCAAGCTGGAGTCCCGCGATGCGCTGGCCGCCAAGGCGGAAGCCGACATTGAGAAGCGCGCGGAGGAGCTCCGGGCCCTCAACCAGGCAGCTCTCCGGTCCTTGGCAAAGGAGCGGGAGCAGCTTGCCGAAGAGCAGACGGCCTTCTTCCTCGAGAAGGTCGAAGTCGAAGAGCAACAGCGGCTTGCCGCCGAGAAGCTGTCCACGCGAGAAGGCGAGCTGGCGCAGCGGAAGGTCAACCTCGACAGCCATGAGGAAGAGCTTGCCGCGCGCGAGCAATCACTTGGCGGGGCCCTCCAGGAAGCAAAGGACGCTGCCGCAGCTGCCGAGACCACCAAGAAGGAACTGGAGGCGAAGGTGGCGCAGCTGGAGGCCGATCTCAAGGCGAGAGGTGAAGAGATCGCCGCGCTCAAGCTTGAGCGGGAGAAGGACGCCCACAGCCACTCCGAGCTGCAGGTTCGCCTCGCCGAGAAGGGCAAGGAGCTTGCCGCTGCCAAGGACTCCAACACGGATCTTGAGTTGAAGCTAACCACTTTGACCAAGACGCTGGACGGCGCCAAGGAGCGGGAGGCGGCCTTGAAGGAGGAGGTCAAGGCCGAGAAGGCGTTGCTGGCGAGTGCTGCTGTCACCCAGAACACCTTCAGGGAGACTGTGGAGCACTGGACGGAGGGTCTCGTCAATGCTGCCGCAGATATCGACAGGGAGCTGGCGCACCTGGGGGCGGAGTATCTCGGGTATTCCTCCGACGAGAATCTCCACCCCAGTGCCAAGCTCACCCTATTCTTCAAAGGCGTGGCAACGGCCCTCCAGCAGCTCCGGGAGAGAATCTAAAAGCAGCTGGCCGACGAGTCGCGCAAGCTCTGCGCGGGAGCCCTTCAAAAGGTGTTGGTGAAGGTGGCCTTCCGCAATCCGGGCCTCAACCTCACCAACGTCCTCAAGTCCCTGCCACAGGATGCTGATCTGGAGGCGCTCAAGGCCCTTGTCGCACCCATTGTGGACAAGGTGAGCGGCATCAAGAGGGTTGAGGGCGACCGCGTAGATTAGGCTGCCCGTTTTCTTCTTTCCTTGTCGCTGCTTATCATGTTAGGAGAACAATCTGTTAGAGCTGCGACAAGCTATCTTGTAATATAACTCTATTTTGGGTAGTGATTGCAACGTTATTTCCTTTACTTGACTCCCTTCCTTTGTATGTTTTTGCCCTATGCTTTTATGGAACTTGCCGGCGCAAGCACCTTAGCCGCGAGCGCTGAGTGCGGAACGTCAGCAGCCTGCTGGCGGTGCCGCTGCCGGTAAGAAACCTTGTCGCAACTAGCCGCAGCACACTTAAGTTGTTGAGCGGACTCGAAACGAAGTAAGGGCGCGACACTAGTCGCAGCACACTTAAGTCGTTGAGCGGACTCGAAACAAAGTAAGGGCACGTCTAGCCACGAGTTGGTTCCTCCGCGCACAGGTTTTCCATACAAAGTGCGGTCGTTCAAGGAAGATAACTTAAAAATTTAAAAATCTGATTGCTCAAACTTTGGCAACTTAGCTTTTGTGTTGTTTGCTTCCCGGCAAGGCGAAACTTTCTTGAACGGCGCTTGGTCCATACCACTATCTTCTCCTTCCCCCCCCGGCAAACTTGTGCGCGAGGGAACCTTCCTTTCCTTGCGAAAAAGAAAGAAGAGAAAATACAGATATGGAGCCTTACGGCTCGTTATGGCTTACTGGGGGCAGGCGCTGCACAAAGTGTCAGATAATACATGCAAAAAATAAAAAGCATGAAATTGACAAGATGTGCGGGGCACATGAGCTTTACTTATGCACGGGGTCTGCGCCTGGCTTTGTACAAAGGATTACATGCAACAGCGGAAAGACTTGTACAAAAGGTGGTTGCCGGAACGGGTCCTGGCAACCGCGCCTTACGGGTAAAACTTAGGAAGATGCTCGATGTTCCAGGAGTTGCTCACCGGAAAGCCATCTTTGGTCTCAAGGCGGACAGCGCCAGGCCTAGTGACTCGTTTCACCCGATAAGGGCCTTCCCACTTCGGCGTCAACTTGTTGGAATTCTTGGCGGACTGAACGCGCCGAAGAACAAGGTCGCCTTCCTCGAGACTTCTGGCATTAACTTTGCGGCTATGGTAGCGGCGCAAAGCTTGCTGGTAGCGAGCAGCTCGTACAACAGCCTGAAGACGGTCTTCCTCAAGGAGCAGCGCGTCATCTTGTCGCAGCTGCTCTTGCTCAAGCTCATCATAAGCGAGCACTCGAGGTGACCCGTATACGAGTTCCGTGGGGAGAACTGCCTCTGCTCCATAGACTAGAGCGAAAGGTGTCTGTCCAGTGGCTCGATTTGGCGTCGTCCTGATCGACCAAAGAACCACCGGCAGCTCCTCGATCCAGTTTCTTCCGCACTTGTGCAGCCTGTCGAAAGTTCTGGTCTTGAGTCCACGCAACACTTCAACATTTGCCCTCTCCGCTTGACCGTTGCTTCTCGGGTGAGCAACAGAAGCGAAGCAGACCTTGGCGCCAAGATCTTGGACGTACTGCATGAAGGTGCGGCTCGTGAATTGCGTACCGTTGTCGGTGATGATCCTGTTAGGGATCCCGAAGCGGCAAACAATCGACCTGAAGAACTTGACTGCTAACTGTGTTGTCACCTTCCTCACTGGTTCCACTTCCGGCCACTTTGTGAACTTGTCGATTGCAACGTACAAGTACTCAAAGCCCCCGGCTGCGCGGGGAATGGGGCCGAGGATGTCGAGCCCCCAGACCGAAAATGGCCAGGATAAAGGGATCGTCTGGAGAGCTTGAGCTGGTTGGTGTATCTGCTTGGAATGGAACTGGCACGCTTCACACTTGGTTACTTGTGCAGTTGCATCGTGGAGGGCTTCCGGCCAAAAGAAACTTTGCCGGAATGCTTTGCCGGCAAGTGCTCTTGCGCCAATGTGGTGACCACATATGCCTCCATGTATCTCTGCCAACAGCTTTTGTCCGTCTTCCCGGGGAATACACTTCAATTTCACACCGTTGAGTCTTCTTCTGTACAGTGTGTTGTCAACAAACTGGTACATACTTGACTGCCGGGCTACTCTTTCCGCTTCTTCTTGCTCTTCGGGAAGTTCTCCTGTCTGAAGGAAACGGACAATCTGCTGTGCCCATGCTGGAGCCTGTGGCTCGACATCAAGGACTAAAGGCACATCTGCTGCTGCGGGAACATCCGCTTCTACGGCGAGAACCTGCGGCTCAGCCGGAGCTTGATGTTCCTCGGCAAGCTTGCCGGAGCAAAACTTGTCGGGAGCGTTTGCTTCAACGGAACAAACCCTGGGTCTTACCGGAGCAGACTGCTCCTCAGCACTCTTGGTGTTGATCTTGGGGACCTTCTTTGCGGCGGCTTCGGGAAGCTCTGCCGGAAAATAGTCGCCAGAAATCAACTTCCTCTTCTTGTTCTGTCCAGTTGATGTTGTTACGGATGGTTGAGTCAGCTTGAGCACAAAGATCCCTGGTTCCACAGGTAACTTAAGTGCGGCGCACTTTGACAGGCCATCGGCGATGTCGTTCTGAGCTCTCGGAACATGTTCCATCTGTAGGCCATCAAAGTGCTCTTCTAGCTTTCTCACTTCATCGACGTAAGCTTCCATCAACGGACTCTGATAATTCTTGTTCACTTGGCGGACGACAAGCTGCGAGTCACCCCTGATAATGAGCTTCTTGATCCCAAGGTCTGCCGCTATCCTGAGACCGGCAAGCAAACCTTCATACTCTGCGGTATTGTTTGTCGCTTGCTCCTTGGGAAAGTGCATCTGGACTACGTACTTGAGGTGCTCTCCGTTGGGTGCAACAAGCAGCACGCCAGCACCGGCGCCTTGCAGCGAGAAGGCACCATCAAAGTACATCAGCTACTCTTTGCTTGCTTCCTTGACAGGGATGCTCGTCCCTGGAATTTCTTCGTCTGGTGTTGGCGTCCACTCTGCTCTGAATTCTGCAATGCTCTGCTTTGGATAGTTGAAGTGCTCTCAAACTTGAGGCCAAAGCTTGACAGTTCCAGTGCCCACTCAACAATCCTGCCTGTTGCTTCTGGATTCTGCAGTATCCTCTTCAGCGGAAAGCGAGTGACAACTGTGATCTCATGTGCTTGGAAGTAATGGCGCAGCTTTCACGAGGCCATGAGAAGGCCGAAAAGCAACTTCTGCACACCAGAGTACCTTGACCTAGCCCCCTGCAGAAGGGAACTGACAAAGTAAATTGGGCGCTGCACCATTTTCTTCCGTATCTCCTCTTGCGCCTGCACAGATCCATCCTTGTCGGGACCAGAGCTTGTCGGGGAACCCCCTGCTTGTCGCTGGATGCGCTTGCCGCGGTTGCCGGCTCATCATCTGCCTCCCTCTCCGCTACTAACGCAGCACTAACCACTTGATTGGTTGCCGCTAGATACAGCAGCAACTTCTCTTGTGGCTTAGGTGCGACAAGTATTGGAGTGGAGGACAGGTATCTCTTCAAGTCTTGCAGCGCAGCCTCCGCTTCCGGAGTCCATTTCATTGGACCTGCCTTTTTCAAAATTTTGAAAAACGGCAGGGCGCGCTCAGCTGACTTAGAGATAAACCTGCTGAGAGCAGCCACGCAACCGGCAAGTCTTCGTACATCCTTGACGCGCTTTGGTGCTTCAATCTGCTCGATGGCCTTGATCTTGTCGGGATTGGCTTCAATTCCCCTCTGAGACACGAAGAACCCGAGAAGCTTGCCGGAAGGGACTCCAAACACACACTTCTCGGGGTTGAGCTTGAGCTGGATCTTGCACAGATTTGCAAAGGTCTCGTCTAAATCTTTAATCAGGGCTGCCATGTCTTTGCTCTTGACCACTATGTCATCCATATATGCTTCTACATTTCTGTGAATTTGTGGCTCAAAAGCTGTATGGACTACCCTTGCAAATGTTGAACCAGCATTCTTCAAACCGAAAGGCATCCGTATGAAACAGTACGTGCCACATGGAGTGATGAATGCGGTCTTCTCCTCATCCTCTTCTGCCATGAAGATCTGATGGTATCCTGAGTATGCGTCAAGAAATGAAAGCAAGTCGCATCCGGCCGTGGAGTCAACAAACTGGTCAATGTGCGGCAAGGGAAAGGGGTCTTTGGGACAAGCTTTATTGACATCGGTAAAGTCGATACAAAGCCTCCATTTCCCGTTTGCCTTGTGCACGACCACAGGATTGGCCAACCACGTAGGATGGAGCACTCCTCTGACAAGGCCTGCTGCTTCCAACTTCTTGATCTCTTCTGCGATGAACTCTTGGCGCTCCACTGCTTTCTTCCTGACTTTCTGCTTGACGGGCCGCGCATGAGGACAGACGGCAAGGTGGTGCTCAATTACTTTCCTGGGAACACCGGGGATGTCAGACGGTTGCCATGCAAACACGTCGACGTTCGCCGGCAGGAAAGCAATGAGCGCGCTTTCCTATTTAGGGTCAAGTGTGGCACTGATGGTGAAGGTACCACCAGTGCCGTCCTCCTTGGCGGACACCTTCTTGGTCTCTGGCGGAGCTGCCATCGTCTTCTTACACTTGTCGGTGGAGCTCGATGGTGCGTCCTCGATGATAGCGCAGCACTCTGAAGAGGTGCGCTTGCCGGAGTGGGCATCAGAGCTCTTGCCGGACTTGGTCTTCTTCTTCCCCCCGGGAGCTTCAGCGGCAAGTGACTTGCGACCTGTTGCGGCTGCTGCTTCCCGGTAGATCTTGTCGGCGCAGATAAGAGCATCCTTCTTGTGGCCAGGGACAGAGATGATGCTTATCGGGCCTGGCATCTTCATCATATTGTATGCGTAGTGAGAGGCTGCCATGAACTTGGCGAGTGCTGGATGGCCGAGTATGCCATTGTAAGGCAATGGAAAATCGGCACCGTCAAAAGTGACCCTCTCAGTCCTGAAGTTCAGCTGGCCGCCAAATGTCACTGGCAGCGTGATCTTCCCCTTCGGCTTGCTCCTTCCCGGGTTTATTCCTTGGAATGTGCCGGTCTCTTCGAGCTCGCTGTCAGGGATCTGGAGTTTCTGGAGTACAGCGGAGGAGATCAGGTTCAAGCCGGCCCCGCCGTCAACTAACATCTTAGTGACCTTGAGGTTGCGGATAGTTGGTGAAACCAACATCGGGAAGCACCCGACCGCAGTTGTGCGATCAGGGTGTGTCAGGACCCCGATCCTAAGTCACACCGATCTAGCTGTAACACGTCATATCACTTTGCGGCCTCACGCACGGTAACCCCACGGGTGCCACCTTACCTGGCCCGGGACCGTTTGCGCATTTTGGCACACATATATGACAGTGTCGCTAGCATCCATATGACAGAGAACCCGGGCCGACATGGCTAGTTATAAACCAAAAGTGGCACTAAGTTACAGAGACAGGCATCCATGACCCAGCAACGAACGTGTCGGTCATCAACGTATGAACCCAAGTCGTAGCAAGCTACATGGACTTAAAGGAACAACGCGTGACATTTCCCCTAAGGGACAGACACAGAAACGAAGAAGGACACATGCCGGCCAGCCTACGTGTTCCGAGCAGTAGCAAGCTACCAAGGCTCATTGGAGACACTAGGAGGCATTTCCCTGTAAGATAGGCTACCAAAGGAAAACAACTAGGTGTCGGATCCCACACGTACCAAGCATTTCAATCATACACGCAATATGCTCAATATGTGCAAATACAACATTGCATCACAACAGAACTCTATGACTCAAAGTACTTTATTTAAAAGGCTCCAAGAGCCATACATACCATATCCATACAGGTAGGGGTCACATGACCCATCACTCAAGTCATACATTCATACAAGCACAAGCGGAAGCTACATGTCTGAGTACAGACAACTTAGAAAATAAAACAGGCTTGGTGTAGCCTGACTATCTACAAGGCCCTTCACAAGCTCCAGATCTCCGTCTGGGTGTCAAGCTACTCGTCGACGTCAACGTCTATGTAGAACCCATCAGCAGGGGCAGGGTTCTCCTCTGCAACAGTTATTAAGCAAACATGAGTACAAAGGTACTCAGCAAGTCTTACCACAGAACCTATCATACATGCAACATTATCAGGGGGTAGTGGAGTTCATAGCAGAATGCCAGCTTTGACCTTGGCTAACCTATACTACAACTCTCAATGGATTGCAAGATGTTATTACGAACACGAGTCCTCTACTCACCACATCAATACACTACCGAGGATCCTCTTCCGTCATCCTACGGAAGGGCCATCCACGGCACTCACACTTATCTTGAGGCTTTTAGTAGTATCCATCAACTTGTCTATGAACTGTAAGAGCAACCAAGTAGTCCGTACCGCGAACAACGGCTATTCGAATAGTTTGATAACCCTGCAGGTGTGTACTTCTTCACACATGTTTTCACCACTTAGCGTCTGCACACGACATGTGCTCGGCAGACTTCAAGCGAAAGCCGACGTGGGTGTAGACCACGACCTAACCAACCACTCAAGTCTCTCGTCCAGGTTTATTGCCTATTTGGGTTCCATCCGTGAGGAGATCCGGCCGGGGTGTCGCTCACGGCCCCAAACGATGTGTACAGGGTTCCCGAGTCACCAAACGGGCAACCGGTACACCGTGCCACGTACATGTCGCATCACAGCCCACGCCGAGGGTCAGCGCTGTGCACGACCTCCAGTAAACTATAAACACCAGAAACTAGTTGCAACTCCTGGACAGAGTACAAGGGCAGTGAATAAGTCGAGCGGGGTCATATTTCAGGGCCCAATGTGTGGTAGTAACTGTAACTTGAATCACACACACAGATCTCGGGTCCTATGGACGATTCCAATGAAACAACCCACCATGTACTCCTACATGGCCTTTCATCGATACCTTTACCAAGCGTATTCCACACTTCCCTCTCTTTATCGGTATGATCATTTCACTCTGATCCATCACCCAGATGAACCAGACCAGACACAACTCTAAGCATAGCAGGCAACATAAACAAATAGCATGGTGGATCACACATCACATGGCTCAATCAACTCCTACACATGCTAGTGGGTTTCAACTATTTACTGTGGCAATGACTGGTCATGCAAGGGATAAGGTTCAACTACCGCAGCAAGTAGCAGTTCACACGCTGTTGCCTTAATGCAGTTAAAGAGAGCAGGAGCGAGAAGATTGGGTTTGTATCGGAATGATCAATGATTGCTTGCCTGACAAAGTAGTTGTCGGGTACTGCTCTTCAACTGGATACGCAACAGTAACCTCGGGAGCAGGACCTAACACAGAGAATACCGACGATACAATCATTAACAAACAAATGCAACAATATGATGCATGCTCATGACATGGCAAGATGCATGTGTGTTGGCTAATGCAACTAAAACCAGAGGGGTTTGAACCAATTTGAATCAAAGATTCAAATAGGTTCAAACCAAATTGGAGTTCAAACTATTATTTAAATAAGTGCATTATCATGTTTTTGATGTATACAGCAAGTTAACTTGTTCAAACATGCATGAAGCCAGTGCCATTGGAAATATTGGATTTTTCTGATCATTTTTCATATATAAATCTTTTCCATCTGAGCTATGGTTGATTTTATATGATTTTTAGAAGTTTTAGGTATTTTCTGGAATTTCCTGAATTATTTTTAAACTAAAAATCCCAGAAAATCCTTTACTGCGTCAGCATGACATCATGCTGACGTCAGGCAGTCAACAGGGCCAGTCCAAGTCAAACCTGACCAGTGGGACCCACTGGTCAGTTTCACAGTTAACTAATTAACTAATTAGAATTAAATTAACACCTAAACTAGGTTTGACTTGCGGGCAGGGCCCACATGTCAGTGACCCAGGGGGTCAAACCCGTGGTCAAAATAGGTCCAACTCGCCGGCGGTTAGCCGCCGGCGAGGCCAAACACGGCGGTGGGGTGCGGGTTTCGTGCTCCGGCTGCCAAATCGACGGCGGAGCACACCTACGGGTAGCTGGAGGCAAACCGCATCGAGTGGAGGTGGTGGCTGGCCTCGGGGTCGCCGGAGATGACGCCGACGACGAGTCCAGCGGCGGCCGGAGTTCGGCGAAGTCGAAAACGACGGTGCGGTGCTCGTTGAGGAGCGTGAAGTAGTCCGACATCATCTACGTGTGATGGTGAAGCTGATAGGCACGCTGGCCGGACTAATGGATGGCCGGAGCCTCGTCGGCGACGAGCTCCGCGGCGGTGCGTGCAGGTGAGCTTCGTGCGGTGCGTTCCAGGGGAGTAGAGAGCCAACGGAGATGGGGAGGACGAAGCTGGGCTCACAGGGGTTGCAGCAGGCGCCGGAGCGAGCTCGGGGGCGGCCGGAGTTGGGGAAGAAGAGGTCGCTGGCGTCTCCAGGGCGGGCGAGCGCTCGGGGCTCGGCCTGTTCGAAGTAGTCGAGGACGGCGGAGACGACGGACACCAAGGCGGGGCTCAGGGACGACGGTGGGCGCGGCTTCTACGATGGTGCGAGCACGACGACGTCGGCCATGGCGCGGGGAGAGCGAGGGAGAGGAGCTGGGGAGAGGGGGAGGTGTCTGCGAGGTCGGGGGCGACGTGTGTGACCGATCCAGGCTTCCAGGGCGGCGAGGGGAGGAAGCAGGGCGGCGGGCAGCTGCGTGGCGCGCGGTGCGGTCGCCGTCGAGCACCTGCCTGCCTGCCTGGCCGAGCCAAGCAGCTCGCTGGAGCGGCAGGTGGGCTGGGCCGGCAGGTGGGCCGGGTGGGCGCCAGGTAAACTTCTTCTCTCTTTTTTTTCTATTTCTTTTTTGTTTCATTTGTTTTGCAACTTTGTTTAATTAAATAAAATGCCAGAGCATTTTTATAACTCGTAACACTTGTCATACCTACTGTATATAATATGAACAGTAGGAAACATTATAGTTTATGATTATTTGAGCATTTAAAATGTTTTTATAGCATTTAAATGCCCAAATTCAAATACCATATGATTTAATCCAGTGACCTTGGATGTCCTAGAAAATTGTGCACCATTTTTAGCAAAGGTTTGAGACCAAGGCAGAAATGATGAACATTTTTGAAGGGCATTTTGGGTACATTGGAAATTATTTTATCAAACCCTAGTTGTTAGAAGAGGAGTGCTGGGGTTTCTGTCATTCCCATTTCAAATTTCTTTGAAAAGTAAACATGATGCACACACCAACTAACCCTAATGCAAGTGCTAGCTAGGGATGTGACAACTCACCCCCACTTAAAAGAATCGCGTCCCGAGATTCGGGTTCCTCCGGAAAGAGGGTGGGGTACTCAAGTCGAAGATGATCCTCCCTTTCCCAAGTAGCTTCACTCTCGGAATGATGTGACCATTGAACCTTGAGAAATTTGATATTGTGGCGTCGAGTGGTGCGCTCGGTTTGATCAAGAATACGAACGGGGTATTCTCGATATGTGAAATTGTCCTGGAGATCAAGTGTTTCATGGTCCACTCCGCGGATAGGATCCGAGAAGCAACGCCTGAGTTGAGAAACGTGGAAAACATCATGAACTCTGGAGAGGTGCGGAGGTAGTTCCAATTAGTAGGCAATTTCTCCTCGTTTGGCATGAATGCGAAAAGGACCGATATAACGAGGGGCCAATTTGCCTTTGATACCGAAGCGATGGGTTCCCTTAAGAGGAGTAACCCGAAGGTAAGCCTTATCGCCGACTTCAAAAGTCACAGCCTTATGATGACTATCATATTGGCTCTTTTGGCGAGACTGGGCTATTTTCAATCTCTCACGAACGATGCGAACTTGTTCCTCTGCTTCCTGGATCATATCCGGGCCAAAGAATTGTCTTTCCCCGGTCTCCGACCAGTTAAGAGGTGTTCGACACCTTCGTCCATATAGAACTTCGAAGGGAGCTTTACCCAAGCTGGCTTGATAACTATTGTTATAAGCGAATTCGGCAAATGGAAGACACTTTTCCCATTCCATACCGAAAGAAATGACAGAGGCTCGAAGCATGTCTTCCAGTATTTGATTGACTCGTTCCACTTGACCACTTGACTGCGGATGGAAGGCAGTACTAAAAGAGAGATGAGTTCCCATAGCATTCTGGAAACTTTCCCAAAATCGGGAAGTGAAAAGACTTCCACGGTCCGAGTTAATCTCCAACGGCACACCATGAAGTGATACTATTCGAGAGACATATAAGTCTGCTAGCTGGCTAGCGGTAATACTCTCTCGAACAGGCAGGAAATGAGCTACTTTAGAGAGGCGGTCGATAACGACGAAGATAGCATTATTCCCTTTCCTGGTCCTGGGAAAACCGGTAATGAAGTCCATACCGACTTTGTCCCATTTCCATTCAGGAATAGCTAAAGGTTGAAG
>LR738715.1:445652145-445711326 GCA_902687465.1 Secale cereale | reverse complement strand
GTGCCAGCAGGCCGTTGATGCTCTGCTTTGACTCGACGACAAACGTCGCAGTTAGCAATGAATTGAGCGATTTCTCTCTTCATCCTAGTCCACCAGAATCTCTGACGTAGGTCCTGATACATTTTGGTACTATCGGGATGAATCGTGAGAGGAGATTCATGAGCCTCCTTAAAGATTAACTGCCGTAGATGGTGGTTCTTGGGAACCACTACACGGTTCTCAAAGAAAACAACACCTCGATCATCCATAGAGAAACTTTTAGCGAGTCCGCTAGCAATGTTCTCTTGGAGTCGGGATATACCTTTATCACGCTTCTGGGCAGCTATAACTTGATCCATAAGGGTAGGTTTCGCCACCAAGGTGGAAAGGAATCCTCGAGGAACAATGTGAAGGTTAAGCTTACGGAATTCCTCGTGGAGAAGTGGTTGACTTTGTTGTAACATTAAGTTGTTACAATATGACTTACGACTTAGTGCATCAGCCATGACATTGGCCTTTCCAGGGGTATAAGTGATTCCTAAGTCGTAGTCTGTGAGCAACTCAACCCAACGTCTTTGCCTGAGATTCAAATCCGGTTGGGTGAAGATATACTTCAAACTTTGATGATCAGTGAAGATTTCACAGCGATTACCAAGAAGGTAATGTCGCCATGTTTTGAGTGCATGGACTACAGCTGCAAGCTCTAGATCATGAGTAGGATAGTTATCCTCGTGTGACGCAACTGTCGAGATGCGTATGCAATCACTTGACGATCTTGCATGAGAATGCAACCTAGTCCTTGTCGCGAGGCGTCGCAATAGATTATAAAATCCTTGGTAAAATCTGGTGGTACCAGTACAGGTGCAGATGTCAGGCGTCTTTTCAGTTCCTGAAAACTGGACTCGCACTGTGGGGTCCACTCAAACTTTTTATCTTTCTTGAGGAGTTCAGTTAGAGGTTTGGCAACCTTGGAGAAGTTCTCGACGAAACGTCGGCAATAGCTCGCTAAGCCAAGAAAACTCCTAACTTGCTTGACCGATTCAGGGGGAGTCCAATCAAGTACGGCTTGAACTCGCTCGGGATTGACAGCAATACCCTTGCCAGAGATCACATGACCTAGTTAGGTTACTTCTGGCAACCAAAATTCACATTTAGCGAATTTGGCATAAAGGCGGTGCTCTCGAAGTTTCGTCAATACCAGCCTTAAATGCTCGGCATGATCTTCCTTGTTCTTGGAATAGATGAGTATATCGTCGAGGTATACCACGACGAAATTATCCAAATACTCCATGAATATAGAATTCATTAACCGAGAAAAGGTAGCTGGGGCATTGGTTAATCCGAAGGACATAACGGTGTACTCATATTGGCCATAACGAGTAACAAAAACCGTTTTAGGAATGTCCCCATTCTTGATTTTGATTTGATGGTAGCCCAACCTCAAATCCATCTTAGAGAAGACTGAGGATCCAGCGAGCTGATCATACAGGTCGTTGATCCTGGAGAGCGGGTACTTATTCTTTACGGTGACCAGATTGACAGGTCGGTAATCTACAACCATCCGCTCCGTTCTATCCTTCTTCTTGACGAAGAGGACGGGGCAAGCCCAAGGGGAAGAACTAGGACGGATGAAACCTTTTTGCAAGGACTCATCGAGTTGTTTCTTTAGCTCAGCTAATTCTAGTGGTGCCATCTTATAAGGTCTCCTAGAGATTGGGACAGTTCCAGGGATAAGATCTATCACGAACTCGACATCTCTGTCAGGTGGAATTCCTGGCAGATCTTCTGGAAAAACATCCGGGAAGTCACGGACTACCGGGATATCTTCGAGTTCTGGTAGAGGGCTGGCATTAAGAGAGTAGAGCCGACGCTCAGCCATTCGAGTCAAGACATTGACTATCTTGCCGGATGGATGTGTAAGTTGAACGGTCCTAGTAAAGTAATCAATCTTGGCGTAATGAGTTGTCATCCAATCCATACCCAAGATGATGTTTATGTCCGAGGACTTGAGAGCGATTAAAGATGCTAGGAAAACAAGTCTATCAACAAGGATTTCATTTCCATGGCTTACCCTAGAGGTTTGCCACTTTGAACCAGGAGTTTGAATAACCATGGAAGTAGGCATGTCACAAAAAGTCATGTTGTGCAATCGAGCATTGCTCTCAGATATGAACGAATGGGATGCTCCAGTATCGAAAAGAACAGATGCCGGATGGCAGTTGACGAGAAGCGTACCAAGGACGACGTTAGGATCCTAATGAGCTTCCTCAGCAGAGACATAGTTGACATGACCACGTGCAGTGGGGATTGGCTTGACATAATTCACCTTGCCGGTTGGCTTGCCACGCCCAACGGTTTTTCCTGGCTGGTTCTGGGGACAATCACGCATGTAGTGTCCCGGTTCTCCACACTTGAAGCATGTCACAGTGGTGGTGCGTGGAGCAAAATTGGCAGGTGGTCCTCCATAGGTCTTAGCAGGTGCAAACTGTTGAGTTGGGCGAGGCGCCTCATAGGATGGCCTCGGTGTGTACTTGGGTGGCAGAGCAGTGTTAGGAACCCACACACGGCGCTTGTGAGAGCCAGAGCCGGATGAGGAACCAAAGTCTCGAGTATGCTTGCGGGTGGCCTCGAAGTCGGTCTGGCCTGTTTCAGCACTGATAGCCTTGTTAACCAACTTCTGGAAGGAAGTGCACTCGTGCAGACGCAGATCTCGGCGGAGTTCAGGGCTGAGTCCCTTGCGGAACCTCGCCTGCTTCTTGGCATCGGTGGATACTTCTTCAGGTGCATAGCGTGCCAGGTTACCAAACTCACGACTATAGCCATCCACAGTTAAACGGCCCTGGGTGAAATTGCAGAATTCCTCCCGCTTGCGATCCATGAGACCTTCCGGAATGTGGTGTTCACGGAATGCCTCACTGAACTCAACCCAGGTAGTGACTTGGCCAGCAGGACGCATAGCTTCAAAGTTTTCCCACCAAAGACTGGCAGGGCCCTCAAGATGGTAGGCGGCGTAGATAACCTTGTCAGCTTCGGCCACACGGGCAGAGTGTAGCTTGTGGGTAATACTACGTAGCCAGTCATCAGCATCCAGAGGTTCAGTGGAGTGATGGAACTTCGGTGGACACATCTTGATAAAATCGTGGATTGACACCACGTCATTCCTCTGACGGAACCCAGTGTTCTGCTCTATGCGTTCCAGCAGACGGTTGGTCTCTCTCTTGTTCCGTTCTGCTTCAAGCATAACTTCCGCCAAGGAGGGTGGCTGGGGCAGATTCCCATCTCTAGCCCCACTAGCCGCACCCTGCTCCTGAGCAGCAGGAGTGCTGCGAGTGTTGACCATCCTAGGAAAACAAAACAACGGTTTAGACAAGGATGGCAAAAATTTGACATAGAAGTGCAGAATGTAATGGATGACACGGAATGCGAAGATGTTCATCCGTACGACATGGTAATATAGGAACTGCTATATATACACCAGTGGTCATACACACCATACAAAGTTTAGTACAAGCCAAGGCTAAAGTACAACTGCGGTGAAAGACGATACATCCCATCAGAGGCATTCCAAGCTCCTATACATTATTTAACTACACCTCCGGAACTCAGTGCACACTAAGTCATATTCCACAAGACGCGCAGGACTGTGGAAATACAACTACTACAATACTACTACAACCACGGTCTAGCTCAGACATTCGTGTAGTAATCCTCGTAAAGATTACCACCGTAGCCTGGAAGTGGAACAGATGGATCTTGAAACTCGCGAGCACTCGAAGGCTATGGACCATAAGGACACGGGTGTGGTCTCGGTCCCGATGCTGGCGGTAACCGACGCCCACGTGGAGGTGTAATACCCCCAACGTCACGCCAATCCATGCGATCAGGCAGACGAGTCCGCACGGGGTACAAATCCCACATGTCTAGATATCCGGCGTGCACAGCAGGTGCAAGCCGTGTCAAAGTAGTCCAGTGGGCGGCTCGGGTGTTATACAGCTCCATTCGGAGGGCACGGACCTCACGGTCCCTATCCTCCAACATCTGAATAGTAGTCTGAAGCAGTGGCTCTTCATGAGCAGCATCAGTATACAGACCAGTGTAGTAGCCTTCCTCTCCGGGAAGTGAGGCTGGCATGTAACATAACTCAGTGTTCAGCAACAGGGCATGCCTAGCATGGAGAATGGTCATCATCGAATAAGCGGCATCCTGCACTGCCATCTCGATGGTAATCCCGAGTCCATAAGACCAATGGATGGGATCATTAGCTCCAGGATATGAGGGGTATATCCGGACTGTGCAGAAATACTGACTCTGATTGAAATCCCGGTACTGTTCCTCCACGGTGTATTCAGGATACCAGCGATAACCGGTCTCAGTCAGCACACGGACTAGCATGGCCGTGTGACCGGGCACATTAATGCACCGAGTCAAACGAACCACTTGGTGAGGGATGCGGCCAGACATCTGAAACACGGCATAATGCAAAGGCATTAGTGTTTCTGAAAGAAATCGGGCAGCATAACAACTGTAAATGCTCAAACAAAGATTTGAGACATCATACAAATGATAGCATCGCCACTCAACAATCCATATCAAGGTTCCGGTCCAACGATCATCATACTAAAAGGATAGAAACTGAACTGAGGCTTGAAACCAACAAACCTAAGAGTCTACGGATTAGTAACACGTGAACCTAGTAAGGATAAGAGGCCTAGTCCTAAATCCCCGTAGAAAGAATAGACTGACTCAGATCAGAAGGGCATAAGGTAAAGGAGTAAAAGAGCCTTACGTTCCCTTCCACAATCAATTCCCCTACATATAACTAAGAATTTTTCTAGACTCAACATCGACCAGTTTGGCTTGAGAAACCTACAGGCAGTCCAGCTCTGATGCCAACGCTATCAGGACCCCGATCCTAAGTCACACCGATCTAGCTGTAACACGTCATATCACTTTGCGGCCTCACGCACGGTAACCCCACGGGTGCCACCTTACCTGGCCCGGGACCGTTTGCGCATTTTGGCACACGTATATGACAGTGTCGCTAGCATCCATATGACAGAGAACCCGGGCCGACATGGCTAGTTATAAACCAAAAGTGGCACTAAGTTACAGAGACAGGCATCCATGACCCAGCAACGAACGTGTCGGTCATCAACGTATGAACCCAAGTCGTAGCCAGCTACATGGACTTAAAGGAACAACGCGTGACATTTCCCCTAAGGGACAGACACAGGAACGAAGAAGGACACATGCCGGCCAGCCTACGTGTTCCGAGCAGTAGCAAGCTACCAAGGCTCATTGGAGACACTAGGAGGCATTTCCCTGTAAGATAGGATACCAAAGGAAAACAACTAGGTGTCGGATCCCACACATACCAAGCATTTCAATCATACACGCAATATGCTCAATATGTGCAAATACAACATTGCATCACAACAGAACTCTATGACTCAAAGTACTTTATTTAAAAGGCTCCAAGAGCCATACATAACATATCCATACAGGTAGGGGTCACATGACCCATCACTCAAGTCATACAGTCATACAAGCACAAGCGGAAGCTACATGTCTGAGTACAGACAACTTAGAAAATAAAACAGGCTTGGTGTAGCCTGACTATCTACAAGGCCCTTCACAAGCTCCAGATCTCCGTCTGGGTGTCAAGCCACTCGTCGACGTCAACGTCTATGTAGAACCCATCAGCAGGGGCAGGGTTCTCCCCTGCAACAGTTATTAAGGAAACATGAGTACAAAGGTACTCAGCAAGTCTTACCACAGAACCTATCATACATGCAACATTATCAAGGGGGTAGTGGAGTTCATAGCAGAATGCCAGCTTTGACCTTGGCTAACCTATACTACAACTCTCAACGGATTGCAAGATGTTATTACGAACACGAGTCCTCTACTCACCACATCAATACACTACCGAGGATCCTCTTCCGTCATCCTACGGAAGGGCCATCCACGGCACTCACACTTATCTTGAGGCTTTTAGTAGTATCCATCAACTTGTCTATGAACTGTAAGAGCAACCAAGTAGTCCGTACCGCGAACAATGGCTATTCGAATAGTTTGATAACCCTACAGGGGTGTACTTCTTCACACATGTTTTCACCACTTAGCGTCTGCACACGACATGTGCTCGGCAGACTTCAAGCGAAAGCCGACGTGGGTGTAGACCACGACCTAACCAACCACTCAAGTCTCTCGTCCAGGTTTATTGCCTATTTGGGTTCCATCCGTGGGGAGATCCGGCCGGGGTGTCGCTCACGGCCCCAAACAATGTGTACAGGGTTCCCGAGTCACCAAACGGGCAACCGGTACACCATGCCACGTACCTGTCGCATCACAGCCCACCCCGAGGGTCAGTGCTGTGCACGACCTCCAGTAAACTATAAACACCAGAAACTAGTTGCAACTCATGGACAGAGTACAAGGGCAGTCAATAAGTCGAGCGGGGTCATATTTCAGGGCCCAATGTGTTGTAGTAACTGTAACTTGAATCACACACACAGATCTCGGGTCCTATGGACGATTCCAATGAAACAACCCACCATGTACTCCTACATGGCCTTTCATCGATACCTTTACCAAGCATATTCCACACTTCCCTCTCTTTATCGGTATGATCATTTCACTCTGATCCATCACCCAGATGAACCAGACCAGACACAACTCTAAGCATAGCAGGCAACATAAACAAATAGCATGGTGGATCACACATCACATGGCTCAATCAACTCCTACACATGCTACTGGGTTTTAACTATTTACTGTGGCAATGACAGGTCATGCAAGGGATAGGGTTCAACTACCGCAGCAAGTAGCAGTTCACACGCTGTTGCCTTAATGCAGTTAAAGAGAGCAGGAGCGAGAAGATTGGGTTTGTATCGGAATGATCAATGATTGCTTGCCTGACAAAGTAGTTGTCGGGTACTGCTCTTCAACTGGATACGCAGCAGTATCCTCGGGAGCAGGACCTAACATAGAGAATACCGGTGATACAATCATTAACAAACAAATGCAACAATATGATGCATGCTCATGACATGGCAAGATGCATGTGTGTTGGCTAATGCAACTAAAACCAGAGGGGGTTGAACCTATTTGAATCAAAGATTCAAATTGGAGCTCAAACTATTCTTTAAATAAGTGCATTATCATGTTTTTGATGTATACATCAAGTTAACTTGTTCAAACATGCATGAAACCAGTGCCATTGGAAAGATTGGATTTTTCTGATCATTTTTCATATATAAATCTTTTCCATCTGAGCTTTGGTTGATTTTATATGATTTTTAGAAGTTTTAGGTATTTTCTGGAATTTCCTGAATTATTTTTAAACTAAAAATCCCAGAAAATCATGTACTGCGTCAGCATGACATCATGATGACGTCAGGCAGTCAACAGGGCCAGTCCAAGTCAAACCTGACCAGTGGGACTCACTGGTCAGTGTCACAGTTAACTAATTAACTAATTAGAATTAAATTAACACCTAAACTAGGTTTGACTTGCGGGCAGGGCCCACATGTCAGTGACCGAGGGGGTCAAACCCGTGGTCAAAACAGGTCCAACTCGCCGGCATTTAGCCGCCGGCGAGGCCAAACACGGCGGTGGGGTGCGGGTTTCGTGCTCCGGCTGCCAAATCGACGGCGGAGCACACCTACGGGTAGTTGGAGGCAAACCGCATCGAGTGGAGGTGGTGGTTGGCCTCGGGGTCGTCGGAGATGACGCCGGCGACGAGTCCAGCGGCGGCCGGAGTTCGGCGAAGTCGAAAACGACGGTGCGGTGCTCGTTGAGGAGCGTGAAGTAGTCTTACAGCATCTACGTGTGATGGTGAAGCTAATAGGCACGGTGGCCGGACCAATGGATGGCCGGAGCCTCGTCGGCGACGAGCTCCGCGGCGGTGCGTGCAGGTGAGCTTCGTGCGGTGCGTTCCAGGGGAGTAGAGAGCCAACGGAGAGGGGGAGGACGAAGCTGGGCTCATAGGGGTTGCAGCAGGCGTCGGAGCGAGCTCGGGGGTGGTCGGAGCTGAGCGAAACGGCGAGGGGGATCTCCGCGGCCGGAGTTGGGGAAGAAGAGGTCGGGGGCGTCTCCAGGGCGGGCGAGCGCTCGGGGCTCGGCCTGATCGAAGTAGTCGAGGACGGCGGAGACGACGGACACCAAGGCGGGGCTCAGGGACGACGGTGGGCGCGGCTTCTACGACGGTGCGAGCACGACGGCGTCGGCCATGGCGCAGGGAGAGCGAGGGAGAGGAGCTGGGGAGAGGGGGAGGTGTCTGCGAGGTCGGGGGCGACGTGTGTGACCGATCCAGGCTTCCAGGGCGGCGAGGGGAGGAAGTAGGGCGGCGGGCAGCTGCATGGCGCGCGGTGCGGTCGCCGTCGAGCAGCTGCCTGCCTGCCTGGCCGAGCCAAGCAGCTCGCTGGAGCGGTAGCTGGGCTGGGCCGGTAGGTGGGCCGGGTGGGCGCCAGGTAAACTTCTTCTCTCTCTTTTTTTTTCTATTTCTTTTCTGTTTCATTTGTTTTGCAACTTTGTTTAATTAAATAAAATGCCAGAGCATTTTTATAACTCATAACACTTGTCATACCTACTGTATATAATATGAACAGTAGGAAACATTATAGTTTATGATTATTTGAGCATTTAAAATGTTTTTATAGCATTTAAATGCCCAAATTCAAATACCATATGATTTAATCCAGTGACTTTGGATGTCCTAGAAAATTGTGCACCATTTTTAGCAAAGGTTTGAGACCAAGGCAGAAATGATGAACATTTTTTAAGGGCATTTTGGGTACATTGGAAATTATTTTATCAAACCCTAGTTGTTAGAAGAGGGGTGCTGGGGTTTCTGTCATTCCCATTTCAAATTTCTTTGAAAAGTAAACATGATGCACACACCAACTAACCCTAATGCAAGTGCTAGCTAGGGATGTGACAGGGTGGTCCTCAATATCAAAGATGATAGGCGTGCTGGACCATTTCAGAAGCTTGCGCGATTCGACAGGTGGTTCTGCTGCATTAACTTCTCGCACCCACTGCTTGAGTTGGCGGTGTGAAGTATGCAGAGAAGCACCGCGGTCAACGCACAAGACCTCTATGGATTTTGGGAACTCCTGCTCACTGGTCTCGACATCATACATGTCTTCATCATCGTCGTCGTCATCATCCTTGTCGCGGCCACGGGGAGGTTTGTCTCCTTGCCGCTGCTTGGCCTTGCCGCGGCGTCCTCCCCGGCCGTTGAATGACGGCTTCTTGACGGATCCTCCATCACCTCCTTGGGCCTTCTCCTTGTCGTGTCGCTCGTATTCAGCCTTTTGCTGCTCAACAAGCTGCTCGACCCTCTTGCAGTTCTGGAGGTCATGGCCCTTGGTGCGGTGGATCTTGCAGTACTGCTTGTCGGTGCCGTCCTACTTGTCGGCGGCCGCCACAGCCTAGCAGTTGGTGCATGCGGCAGTCTCCTTGCCGGAGCTACCAACTTGGGTTTTCTTGGCGCCACCTTCATTGCCGGACTGCTCAACGACTAGCACCTCTTTGCTTTTCTTCTTCCTGTTGTTCCGCCGTCGGTTTTTCTTTGCCGGGGCAGCATCCTCACTGTCAGATCCTCCTGCTCATGTATCCTCTCCGGGGAGTTTCCTCCCCTCCTCAGCACGTGCGCACTTGTCGGCCAGGGCATACAGCTCACTGACGTCCCTGATCTTGCACATCGCCATCTCCTCCCGCATCCTGCGGTTACGCACGTTCTGATGGAACGCGCTGATGACCGCGACAGGGTGGACGTCTGGGATGTTGTGCTGTACATGGCTGAATCTCTGAATATACTTGTGCAGGGTCTCTCCTTCCTTCTGGGCGAGCAGGTGAAGGTCACTCTCCTGGCCATGGGATTTGTGGCCGCCTTTAAAGGCGCCGACAAACTGATGGCTTAGGTCTGCCCAAGAAGATATGGAGTTGTCCGGCAAGTGCTTGAGCTAGGATCTGACGTTGGGTTTTAGTACCAGCGGGAAGTAGTTGGCAAGGATCTTGTCGTCTCGCCCCCCGGCAGCTTGCACCGCGATGGTGTAGATGTTGAGGAACTCCGACGGATGCGCCTTGCCGTCGTACTTCTCCGGTACGTCTGGCTTGAAATTCTTCATACTGGGCCACTGGACTTGCCGCAGCTCACGAGTAAACGCAGGACAACCTACCGCGTACGGCAAGTCGCCTGGTCCCCCTGGCGCATGCATGTCGACAGCGGGGCCAGCGCGCTGGTCTGATTGACGCCGCGCTTCTCTTCGGCGCTCGATGCGGGTGCGAGCGTCTTCTTGTTGTCGTTCGTGAAGAACTTGGTGCTGATCGCGACGAGCTCGTGGATCCGATGACGCGGTGGAGTCATCGTCGATGTTGATCCGGCGAGTCGGCGATCTTGGCCTTCGGGGCGGAGAGTGCACGGTGGTTGCACCCCCACCGGTCTTGTCGCCATCGGCCCGTGCCTGGCTGACTTGCCGCGGCTGCGATGTACTTGGCTATCGCGGAGTGTCGCCGTTGGCGAAGGCGATGAGACTCTGAATGGTGGCCCTCCAGTCTTCGGCCTTGTCTGCCGCTGGAGGGAAGTCTAGGAGCAGTTGAGCTCGTGCCAAAGCTTCTGCTGGAGTGGCGGGTAGCGGTGGCGAACGGTGCGAGGAGCGGGATATGCTCGGACTTCTAACTATGTTAGAAGGAGCAGTATCCTGTCCAGGCGACCGTGCCTTGCTCGTGCCAGCATGTTGGCGTGCATGCTGGTCTTGAGCATCCCGAGATCCGCCAACTCGATCTTGGCCCAGCAAGCGTATGGTACCATGGGTACCATGACGCTGCCGGTCCCGCGCCTCCTGAGATGGGCGCGGTGCATGCACGGACGCCGAGGTCTTGGAGTGCGCCCGGTCGTCGTGGGAGCCGGCTACGCCACCGATGGGCAGCGCAGCCTTGTCCTTGGACCTGGCAGCACCGTGAGCTCCCTCGTCGGCGCCCGTTCTTCCGCCGGCGTCTACCCCATCAGCCGTTGGCTCCGGCGGTGGTGGGATCGACGCAGACGGAGCAGCTGCCTCCGAAGCCTTCTTTTTCGGCGGCATGTTGATGAAGATGATGAAGATGATGAAGATGATGAAGAAGGTGTCATTCTACCCCTCGCACCGTTCGCCACCGCTACCCGCCACTCCAGCAGAATCTCTAGCGCGAGCTCAACTGCTCCTAGACTACCCTCCAACGGCAGACAAGGCCGACGACTGGAGGGCCACCACTCAAAGTCTCATCGCCTTCGCCAACGGCGACACTCCGCGGCAGTCAAGCACGTCGCAGCCGCGGCAAGTCAGCCAGGCGCGAGCCGATGGCGACAAGACCGGTGGGGGTGCAACCACCGTGCACTCTCCGCCCCAAAGGCCAAGATTGCCGACTCGCCGGATCAACCTCGACAGCGACTCCACCGCGTCGTCAGATCCACGAGCTCGTCGAGATCAGCGCCAAGTTCTCCACGAACGGCAACAAGAAGACACTCGTACTCGCATCGAGCGCCGAGGAGAAGCGCGGCGTCAATCAGACCAGCGCGCTGGGCCCGCTGTCGACATGCATGCGCCAGGGGGACCAGGCGACTTGCCGTACGCGGTAGGTTGTCCTGCGTTTACTCGTGAGCTGCGGCAAGTCCAGTGGCCCAGCATGAAGAATTTCAAACCAGACGTACCAGAGAAGTACGACGGCAAGACGCATCCGTCGGAGTTCCTCAGCATCTACACCATCGCGGTGCAAGCTGTCGGGAGGCGAGCCGACAAGATCCTTGCCAACTACTTCCCGCTGGTACTCAAACCTAACGTCAGATCCTGGCTCATGGACTTGCCGGACAACTCCATATCTTCTTGGGCAGACCTATGCCATCAGTTCGTCGGTGCCTTTACAGGCGGCCACAAACCTCATGGCTAGGAAAGTGACCTTCACCTGCTCGCCCAGAAGGAAGGAGAGCCCCTACGCAAGTATATCCAGAGATTCAGCCGTGTACAGCACAACATCCCAGATGTCCACCCTGCCGTTGTTATCAGCGCGTTCCATCAGAACGTGCGTAACCGCAGGATGAGGGAGGAGATGGCGATGTGCAAGATCAGGGACGTCAGTGAGCTGTACGCCCTGGCCGACAATTGGGCACGTGCTGAGGAAGGGAGGAAACTCCCCGGAGAGGATACAGGAGCAGGAGGATCTGACAGTGAGGATGCTGCCCCGGCAAAGAAAAATCAGCGGCGGAACAACAGGAAGAAGAAAAACAAAGATGTGCTAGTCGTTGAGCAGTCCGCCAACGGAGCCGGCGCTGACAAGGCCAAAGTTGCTAGCTTCGGCAAGGAGACTGCCGCATGCACCAACTGCCAGGCTGTGGCGGCCGCCGACAAGCAGGACGACACCGACAAGCAGTATTGCAAGATCCACCGCACCAAGGGTCATGACCTCCAGAAATGCAAGAGGGTCGAACAGCTCGTCGAGCAGCAGAAGGTTGAGTACGAGCGACGCGACAAGGAGAAGGCCCAAGGAGGTGATGGAGGATCCGGCAAGAAGCGGTCATTCACCGGCCGGGGAGGACGCCGCATCAAGGCCAAGCAGCGGCAAGGAGACAGACCTCCCCGTGGCCGCGACAAGGATGAAGAAGACGACGACGACGATGAAGACATGGATGATGTCGAGACCAGTGAGCAGGAGTTCCAGAAAGCCATAGAGGTCTTGTGCGTTGGCGGCGGTGCTTCTCTGCATACTTCACACCGCCAACTCAAACAGTGGGTGCGGGAAGTTAATGTGCCAGAACCACATGTCGAGTCACGCAAGCTTCTGAAATGGTCCAGCACGCCTATCATCTTTGATATTGAGGACCACCCTGATTGCACAACGACGGTCGGGTGCTTGCTGATGTTGGTTTCACCAACTATCCGCAACCTCAAGGTCACTAAGATGCTAGTTGACGGCGGGGCCGGCTTGAACCTGATCTCCTCCGCTGTACTCCAGAAACTCCAGATCCCTGACAGCGAGCTCGAAGAGACCGACACATTCCAAGGAATTAACCCGGGAATGAGCAAGCCGATGGGGAAGATCACGCTGCCAGTGACATTTGGCGGCGAGCTGAACTTCAGGACTGAGAGGGTTACTTTTGACATTACTGATTTTCCATTGCCTTACAATGGGATACTCGGCCGTCCAGCACTCTCCAAGTTCACGGCAGCCTCTCACTATGCATACAATATGCTGAAGATGCCAGGCCCAATAAGCGTCATCTCTGTCCCTGGCGACAAGAAGGATGCTCTTATCTGCGCCGACAAGATCTACCGGGAAGCAGCAGCCGCGACAGATCGCAAGACACTTGCCGCTGAAGCTCCCGGGGGGAAGAAGACCAAGTCCGGCAAGAGCTCTGATGCCCACTCCGGCAAGCGCACCTCTTCGGAGTGCTGCGCTACCGTCGAGGATGCACCATCGAGCTCCACCGGCAAGTGTAGGAAGACGATGGCAGCTCTGCCAGAGACCAAGAAGGTGTCCGCCAAGGAGGACGGCACTGGTGGTACCTTCACCATCAGTGCCACGCTTGACCCTAAATAGGAAGGCGCGCTCGTTGCTTTCCTGCGGGCGAACGTCGACGTGTTTGCGTGGCAACCGTCTGACATCCCCGGTGTTCCCAGGAAAGTAATTGAGCACAAACTTGCCGTCTGTCCTCACGTGCGGCCCGTCAAGCAGAAAGTCAGGAAACAAGCAGTGGAGCGCCAAGAATTTATCGCAGAAGAAATCAAGAAGTTGGAAGCAGCAGGCCTTGTCAGAGGAGTGCTCCATCCTACGTGGTTGGCCAATCCTATAGTCGTGCGCAAGGCAAACAGGAAATGGAGGCTTTGTATTGACTTCACCGATGTGAATAAAGCTTGTCCCAAAGACCCATTTCCCTTGCCGCGCATCGACCAGATTGTTGACTCCATGGCCGGATGTGACCTGCTTTCATTTCTTGACGCATACTCAGGATACCATCAGATCTTCATGGCGGAAGAGGATGAGCAGAAGACCGCATTCATCACTCCATGTGGCACGTACTGTTTCATACGGATGCCTTTTGGTTTGAAGAATGTTGGTTCGACATTTGCAAGAGTAGTCTATACCGCTTTTGAGCCACAAATACACAGAAATGTGGAAGCCTACATGGATGACATAGTGGTCAAGAGCAAGGACAGGGCAACCCTGATTCAAGATTTAGACGAGACCTTTGCAAATCTGCGCAAGATCCAGCACAAGCTCAACCCCGAGAAGTGTGTGTTTGGTGTCGCTTCCGGCAAGCTTCTCGGGTTCTTCGTGTCTCATAGGGGAATTGAAGCCAATCCCGACAAGATCAAGGCCATCGAGCAGATTGAAGCACCAAAGCGCGTCAAGGATGTACGAAGACTTGCCGGTTGCGTGGCTGCTCTCAGCAGGTTTATCTCTAAGTCTGCTGAGCGCGCCCTGCCGTTTTTCAAAATTTTGAAAAAGGCAGGTCCAATGAAATGGACTCCGGAAGCGGAGGCTGCGTTGCAAGACTTGAAGAGGTACCTGTCCTCCACTCCAATACTTGTCGCACCTAAGCCACAAGAGAAGTTGCTGCTGTATCTAGCAGCAACCAATCAAGTGGTTAGTGATGCGTTAGTAGCGGAGAGGGAGGCAGATGATGAACCAGCAACCGTGGTAAGCACATCCAGCGACAAGCAGGGGGCTTCCCCGACAAGCTCTGGTCCCGACAAAGATGGATCTGCGCAGGCACAAGAGGAGATACGGAAGAGGATGGTGCAGCGCCCAGTTTACTTTGTCAGCTCCCTTCTGCAGGGGGCTAGGTCAAGGTACTCTGGTGTGCAGAAATTGCTTTTCGGCCTCCTCATGGCCTAGAGAAAGCTGCGCCATTACTTCCAAGCACATGAGATCACAGTTGTCACACGCTTTCCGCTGAAGAGGATACCGCAGAATCCAGAAGCAACAGGCAGGACTGTTGAGTGGGCACTGGAACTGTCAAGCTTTGGCCTCAAGTTTGAAAGCACTTCAACTATCCAAAGTAGAGCATTGGCAGAGTTCATAGCAGAGTGGATGCCAACACCAGATGAAGAAATCCCAGAAACGAGCATCCCCGTCAAGGAAGCAAGCAAAGAGTGGCTGATGTACCTTGATGGTGCTTTCTCGCTGCAAGGCGCCGGTGCTGGCGTGCTGCTTGTCGCACCCACCGGAGAACACCTCAAGTACGTAGTCCAGATGCACTTTCCCAAGGAGCAAGCAACAAACAATACTGCAGAGTATGAAGGTTTGCTTGCCGGTCTCAGGATCGCGGCAGACCTTGGGATCAAGAAGCTCATTGTCAGGGGTGACTCGCAGCTTCTCGTCCGCCAAGTGAACAAGAATTATCAGAGTCCGTTGATGGAAGCCTACGTTGATGAAGTGAGAAAGCTTGAAGAGCACTTTGATGAACTACAGATGGAGCACGTTCCAAGAGCTCAGAACGACATTGCAGATGGCCTGTCGAAGTGCGCCGCACTTAAGTTACCTGTGGAACCAGGGATCTTTGTGCTCAAGCTGACTCAACCGTCTGTAACACCGTCAACTGGACAGAGCAAGAAGAGGAAGTTGATTTCTGGCGACTATTTTCCGGCAAAGCTTCCCGAAGCCGCCGCCAAGAAGGTCCCCAAGATCAACACCAAGAGTGCTGAGGAGCAGTCTGCTCCGGCAAGCCCCAGGGTTTGTTCCGTTGAAGCAAACGCTCCCGACAAGTTTTGCTCCGGCAAGCTTGCCGGGGAACATCAAGCTCCGGCTGAGCCGCAGGTTCTCGCCGTAGAAGCGGATGTTCCCGCAGCAGCAGGTGTGCCTTTAGTCCTTGTTGTCATGCCACAGGCTCCAGCATGGGCACAACAGATTGTCCGTTTCCTTCAGACAGGAGAACTTCCCGAAGAGCAAGAAGAAGCGGAAAGAGTAGCCCGGCAGTCAAGTATGTACCAGTTTGTTGACAACACACTGTACAGAAGAAGACTCAACGGTGTGAAATTGAAGTGTATTCTCCGGGAAGATGGACAGAAGCTGTTGGCAGAGATACATGGAGGCATATGTGGTCACCACATTGGCGCCAGAGCACTTGCCGGCAAAGCATTCCGGCAAGGTTTGTTTTGGCCGACAGCCCTCCAGGATGCAACTGCACAAGTAACCAAGTGTGAAGCGTGCCAGTTCCATTCCAAGCAGATACACCAGCCAACTCAATCTCTCCTGACGATCCCTTTATCCTGGCCATTTTCGGTCTGGGTGCTCGACATCCTCGGCCCCTTTCCCCACGCAGCCGGGGGCTTTGAGTACTTGTACGTTGCAATCGACAAGTTCACAAAGTGGCCGGAAGTGGAACCAGTGAGGAAGGTGACAGCACAGTCAGCAGTCAAGTTCTTCAGGTCGATTGTTTGCCGCTTCGGGATCCCTAACAGGATCATCACCGACAACGGTACGCAATTCACGAGCCGCACCTTCATGCAGTACATCCAAGATCTTGGCGCCAAGGTCTGCTTCGCTTCTGTTGCTCACCCGAGAAGCAACGGTCAAGCGGAGAGGGCAAATGCTGAAGTGCTGCGTGGCCTCAAGACCAGAACTTTCGACAGGCTGCATAAGTGCGGAAGAAACTGGATCGAGGAGCTGCCGGTGGTTCTTTGGTCGATCAGGACGACGCCAAATCGAGCCACTGGACAGACACCTTTCGCTCTAGTCTATGGAGCAGAGGCAGTTCTCCCCACGGAACTCCTATACGGGTCACCTCGAGTGCTCGCTTATGATGAGCTTGAGCAAGAGCAGCTGCGACAAGATGACGCGCTGCTCCTTGAGGAAGACCGTCTTCAGGCTGCTGTACGAGCTGCTCGATACCAGCAAGCTTTGCGCCGCTACCATAGCCGCAAAGTTAACGCCAGAAGTCTCGAGGAAGGCGACCTTGTTCTTCGGCGCGTTCAGTCCGCCAAGAATTCCAACAAGTTGACGCCGAAGTGGGAAGGCCCTTACCGGGTGAAACGAGTCACTAGGCCTGGCGCTATCCGCCTTGAGACCGAAGATGGCTTTCCGATGAGAAACTCCTGGAACATTGAGCATCTTTGTAAGTTTTACCCATAAGGCGTGTTTACCGCGACCCGCTCCGGCAACCACCTTTTGTACGAGTCTTGCTGCTGTTGCATGTAATCCTTTGTACAAAGCCGGGCGCAGACCCCGCGCATCAGTAAAAGCTCATGTGCTCCGCACATCTTGTCAATTTCATGCTTTTTATTTTATGCATGTATTATCTGACACTTGGTGCAGCGCCTACCCCCGGTAAGCCATAACGAGCCCAAAGGCTCCATATCTGTATTTTCTCTTCTTTCTTTTTTCTCAAGGAAAGGAAGGTTCCCTCGCGCACAAGTTTGCCGGGGGGGAGGAGAAGATAGTGGTATGGACCAAGCGTCGTTCAAGAAAGTTCCGCCTTGCCGGGAAGCAAACAACACAAAAGCTAAGTTGCCAAAGTTTGAGCAATCAGATTTTTAAATTTTTAAGTTATCTTCCTTGAACGACCGTGCTTTGTATGGAAAACATGTGCGCGGAGGAACCAACTCGTAGCTAGTTGCGCCCTTAACGTTGTTTCGAGCCCGCTCAACAACTTTGTTTCGAGTCCGCTCAACAACTTTGTTTTGAGATCGCTCAACAACTTAAGTGAGCTGCGACTAGTTGCGACAAGGTTTCTTGTCGGTAACGGCACCGCCAGCAGGCTGCTGACGTTCCGCACTCAGCGCTCGCGGCTAAGGTGCCTGCGCCGGCAAGTTCCCTAAAAGCGTAGGGTAAAAACATACAAAGGAAAGGAGTCAAGTAAAGGAAATAACATTGCATCACTACCCAAAATAGAGTTATATTACAAGATAGCTTGTCGCAGCTCTAACAGACTGTTTTCATAACATGACAAGCAGCGACAAGGAAAGAAGAAAATGGGCGAGCCTAGTCCGCGCGGTCACCCTCGACCCTCTTGATCCCGCTCACCTTGTCCACAATGGGTGCGACAAGGGCCTTGAGTGCCTCCTGATCAGCGTCCGGCGGCAGGGACCTGAGGATGTTGGTGAGGTTGAGGCCAGGGTTGCGGAAGGCCACCTTCACCAACACCTTTTGTAGGGCTCCCGCACAGAGCTTGCGCGACTCGTCCGTCAGCTGCTTTGGGATCCTCTCCCGGAGTCGCTGGAGGGCCGTCGCCACGCCTTTGAAGAACAGCGTGAGCTTGGCGCTGGGGTGGAGGTTCTCGTCGGAGGAATACCCGAGATACTCCGCCCCCAGCTGCGCCAGCTCCCTGTCGATATCTGCGGCAGCATTGACAAGACCCTCCGTCCAGTGCTCCACAGTCTCCCTAAAGATATTCTGAGTGACGGCAGCACTCGCCAGCAACGCCTTCTCGGCCCTGATCTCCTCCTTCAGGGCCGCCTCCCGCTCCTTGGCGCCGTCCAGCGTCTGGGTCAAAGTGGTCAGCTTCAACTCAAGATCAGCGTTGGAGTCCTTGGCGGCGGCAAGCTCCTTGCCCTTCCCGGTGAGGCGAACCTGCAGCTCGGAGTGGCTGTGGGCGTCCTTCTCCCGCTCAAGCTTGAGTGCGGCGATCTCTTCACCTCTCGCCTTGAGATTGGCCTCCAGCTGCGCCACCTTCGCCTCCAGTTCCTTCTAGGCGGTCTCGGCAGCTGCGGCAGCGTCCTTTGCTTCTTGGAGGGCCCCGCCAAGTGATCGCTCGCGCGCGGCAAGCTCCTCCTCGTGGTTGTCAAGATTTACCTTCCGCTGCGCCAGCTCGCCCTCCCGCGTGGACAGCTTCTCAGCGGCAAGCCGCTGCTGTTCTTCGGCTTCGGCCTTCTCGAGGAAGAAGGCCGTCTGCTCCTCGGCAAGTTGCTCCCGCTCCTCTCCCAAGGACCGGAGAGCTGCCTGGTTGAGGGCCCGGAGCTCCTCCGCGCGTTTCTCGATGTCGACTCCCGCTTTCGCGGCAAGCGCCTTGCGGGACTCCAGCCTGGCTTGCCGAGCGCGGTAGAGCGATAACAGCTTCCGCAGCAGCCGCTCCTCCTCGGGCTCGCCGCTCCTGCTGCTCGGCGCGTCCACGAGCGTCAGCCCAGCGGAGGCAAGTACCTCTCCATCAAAGACTTCTCCCTCGACCGGCGCACTGGACATGGACGCCCAGGGGAGGTTGATGAAGATGCCGTCGCCGGCCTTCAGGTAGGCGCCAGGCTGGAGCTCTTCAGAGCCTGGCGCTGCGGCAGCGGCGGAGGGATCGGCGATCGGCGTAGCGCCTGACGCTCCTGCGGCCTTAGGGCCGTTAGTGCGATCGCCGGACCCCTCGCCAGCTGCTACGGCCGCAGCCTTGGCGGCCTCGTCGCTGGCGAGATCGTCAGCACCGGCCGCCTCTTCGGTGGCAACGGCGTCGCCGGTGTTGCCGCGCGTGTTCTCTTCATCAGCAACCTCCGTCTCCATCGGCTCCGCAGCAGATGGATCTGACGGCCGGAAAGGGGAGAAAAATAGTCAAGCAAATATCCAAAAAAGAAGAAAAGCCCAAGGGAAGTTTGAAGCGAGAGGATTACCTGCGCGGGCCGGCTCCTCGGTAAGGTTCCTTACCGAGGAACTCTCCCTTGGCGGCGTAGTTGAAGTCCCCGCCGGCGGAGGGCCGCTGGTACTGTCCCTCGCCGGAGAGCTCCCCCTTGCCGGAGGACTCTCCCTTGCCGGGGAAACCCTTGCCGGAGAGCTTTCCCTTGGCGGCGTAGGTGAAGCAGATGGCACGACGGGGGCGGTCTCCGGGCGCTCCTGGTGTGGCTGCTCTGCTCCTACACAGATCAACAAACAAATATCAGCAAAGAAAGATCGCCCACGTGCGCCTAACAGCAGAATGTGAACCATACACTTACACTGGGGGCTGCGCTGGGGGCTGCTCTGAAGATCAGTTGCCGGGTCCGGCAAGTTTGTCTCAGGCGCACCCCCTGCTGGCACGGTGGGCTCGTCCTCGATGACAATCACCGGGACCTTGGCTCTCTTTGCCGCCCTCTGGGCCAGAGTTCTGAAAAAAGGAACAGGTTCAGAGTGAGGCAAATGAGATACAAGACAAAACAGCAGAAAATCGAAGAAATATAAGAACAACAAGAATCTTACTCTTCTTCTTCCTCGTCGGAGCGGAGCACGGAGAAGTCGAAGTCCGGCTCACGCCCGGCGCGAGGAGGCGGAGGAGTGGGCTCCCTTGGCCGCTTGGTGGGAGCAGTGGCGGTGGTCTGAGACGACCCCGCTCCGGCTGCCGCCGTGGCGCGAGGAGCGGCAGGAGCAGAAGCGGCGGTCCGGGAAGACCCCGCTCCAGTTGATGCAGATGCGCAAGGTGCTCCCGCAACATCCTTGCTTGCCGCGGTGGAGCGTGTCGCACGGCGCGGCGGCTGTTGACCCGTCTGCCGCTCCGTTACGTCCCCGGCCTTGCGGAGACGCCTTCTCGGTGGAGCTGGAGGGTCTACTGGCGGCAAGCTGCCTGAGGATGAGGAGGAAGAGGGGTCGATCTCCAATGAGCCGCTCGTATCCTCGACGGGCCCGCTCGACTCGACGCCCTGCTCGGCGGGCTCGCTCGACTCAGCGTCTTGCCCGGCAGGCTCTCCCTCGCCGACAAACTTCCCTCGCTCGGCAAGGCTTGCCGCCTTTGCTGCATCTGCCTCCTCCGGGGTGAAACCGAACTCGCCCGCGCCTGCGGCTGCCGCCGCGTCTTCCGGCCTAGTGGCGATGTACGCCATCTCCTTATCAGTGGTGTCGCGGGTGAGGCCTTTCTTCTCGTCGGAGCGGATCGGCACTTCTTCCAAGCTGTCGAAGAATTCCTGCACGGTGTCGTCGGCAGGCTCTTGCCAAGTTGGGTTAATCCCATGAGAGTCGCACAGCGGCATCATTGCGCGGATGCGGCTGAGCGCGGAGTTGTTGCACAGCGGGACGACACCCCTCGGCAACCTGAACACTTCGGGATGATCGGGGTCATATTTGAACAGCTCCTGGAGCATCGCGTTGAGCTCCAGGACAGTGAAATTGAAGCTGAGGTCCGGGCGCAGCCTCATGATGTCTGCCGCATTCTCGAACTCCCAGGCAGGCCTCTTCCTCTCCTGCAAGGGGGCGATGCGGCGGCAAAGGAAATCCGCGCCAACTGCACCTACAATGAGCCCGGCAAGCCTGAGGCGCTGGATCCGGGCGGTGGCAATCTTTAGTCTACTGTCTTCCGGGGCCAAGTCGCTCCAGTCGTTGTCGCGTACTACTGGGGCTTGGTGCCGAGCAGTAATTGGCTGCGGGTTCTCCTCGACAATCCAACACCAATTGGCTATCCATTCCTCCCATTTGCTGCGGAGCTCTCCCTCCAGATAAGCTTCCTTCTTGTGGGCCCTCGAGATCCAGGAGACTCCGCCGGATAAAGGCTCTCCTCTCTCAACTCTAGGCGTAAAGAAGTGGCGGAAAAGGGCTACATTGGGATGCACTCCGACAAAGTTTTCGCAGAGATGTGCGAAGACCGCCATGGTCAGAACGGCGTTGGGGGTGAAGTCAAGGAGGTGGAACCCGTAGGTATTCATGAGGTCACAGAAGAATTCAGAGAAAGGCGGGCAGAGCCCGCACTAGAAGAACAAGGCGAAGAACGCATATCCGTTTGGAGCCATTTCACAAGCAACGGCTGGGAGTACCTTGGTGCGCGGATGCGCCCGCGTCTCCCCCGACCAGAAGAGGTAGTAGTTCTCCCTCAGCTTTCTCGCGGCAAGCTTGGGGGGGAAGACAGCCTGCTCCTTTCGCAGCGCCGCGAGCCGCAGCGCCTCGGCCGACTTCGCGGCCTTCCCCTTCTCGCCTTTCGGAGCCATGGCGGAAGCGGTGAGGGAGGCCGACGGCGCTGGTGGTGCTGGTGGCGATGGGGGGCGGAGCACTTCTCTCTCTCAAGCTTTGGGAAGAAGGGGAGCGGCGGAGGCTTTCGAGGTTGAAGCAGCAATGGGTGGATGGACGAACTGCCCCTGTTTCCCCTACTTATAAGGAGGGAGGGGGCGGACGTTCCGCATTTCCGATTAAAGAAGGCGCCCATGATCTCTCCCACGACGCCGCAATCGACGTGTGCCTTTAGGGGAGGGCGCGGTGGATACGGAGTAAGATACGGCGTGAACCAGGCCGCGCGTGCCCGTGCCCTGTTTTGGGCCTGGCCCAACAGCGCTCGGCACCGCAGGGGGCGGAGATCGCGCGAAGAGCAGATCGAGGCGAGGCACACGAGCAGTTTACCCAGGTTCGGGCCGCACGGATGTGTAAAACCCTACTCCTGCTTTGTGGTTTGTATTGAGTTCTTGGCTCGGGAGCGCTGGAAGCTACAGTACCCCTCAGCAGCTAACGAGACCGAGTGTAAGAGTGTTCAAACCCTTTTCTACGTTGCGCACGGGCCTCCTTTTATATGCTCAAGGGGTCACCGACAGGTGGCAACGCAGTTGAGGGTAAAAATGGAAAAGGTGTTGTAGTTGGTACACCTACTTGTACAGTGTTCCATACCTAACCCTGACGGCAGGGGACAAGGGCATTAAATGCCCATCGACGTCGCCCAAACAGTGCAAAAAGGGGCCGTCAGGGGCGCCACCGTTCGCCACGATGGCGATCTTGTCAGCGCCGCTTGCCATCGCGTACCACTGGCTGCATAGCCTCCCGCCACGTACGCCTGGAAGGGTCCCAGA
This sequence comes from Secale cereale, assembly GCA_902687465.1. Lineage (NCBI taxonomy): Eukaryota > Viridiplantae > Streptophyta > Magnoliopsida > Poales > Poaceae > Secale > Secale cereale. The sequence goes on along the minus strand of LR738715.1, from coordinate 445,688,662 downwards.
GCGACACGTGGATGGATGCGCTGGAGCGCGGGTGCAGAGTGGAAGCTTGCCGCGGCAAGCGCCTTGCCGCGGTCGTTGTCTTGTCGCGTCCGGGAGCTTGGCGCTCACCGGGCCTTGCCAGGACGCGTGGCGCGTCGCGGCAAGTTTCTTGAGATGCCTTGGTTGGCCTTCCCGGCAAGCTCCTCTTTCCAGGGTCTTGCGCCTTGAGTGGTCTTGTGCCTTGAGTGGCCTTCCCGGCAAGCTCCTCTTGCCGGGGCCTTGTCTCCTTGGCTTGGATACTTTGTTCTTGAATGGCTCCAAGGGAACCACGGAGGACCTTGGCGGTCACCCGTCAAGCCTTGCCGCGGGACGCTGCGACTGCCCGTGCACAAGTTCGGGATACTAAAGGTACCCCTACTTTAGTACACCGACAGGAGCCCCCGGGCCTGGGCCATACACGGTGCCGAGCGCTGTTGGGCCAGGCCCAAAACAGGGCACGGGCACGCGCGGCCTGGTTCACGCCGTATCTTACTCCGTATCCACCGCTCCCTCCCCTAACGGCACGCGTCGATTGCGGCGTCGTGGGAGAGATCGTGGGTGGTTTCTTTATTCGGAAATGCGGAACGTCCGCCCCCTCCCCCTTATAAACAGGGGAAACAGCGGCAGTTCGTCCATCCCCCCGTTGCTACTCTAACCTCGAAAACCTCCGCCGCTCCCCTTCTTCCCAAAGCTTGAAAGAGAACAGCGCTCCGCCCCCCATCGCCACCAGCACCACCAGCGCCGTCGACCTCCCTCACCGCTTCCGCCATGGCTCCGAAAGGCGAGAAGGGGAAGGCCGTGAAGTCGGCCGAGGCGCTGCGGCTCGTGGCACCGCGAAAGAAGCGGGCTGTCTTCCCCCCCAAGCTTGCCGCGAGGAAGCTGAGGGAAACTACTACCTCTTCTGGTCGGGGGAGACGCGGGCGCATCCGCGCACCAAGGTACTCCCAGCCGTTTCTTGTGCAATGGCTCCGAACGGATATGTGTTCTTCGCCTTGTTCTTCTACTGCGGGCTCTGCCCGCATTTCTCTGAATTCTTATGTGACCTCATGAATACCTACGGGTTCCACCTCCTTGATTTCACCCCCAACGCCGTTCTGACCATGGCAGTTTTCGCACATGTCTGCGAAAACTTTGTCGGAGTCCATCCCAATGTCGCCCTTTTCCGCCACTTCTTTACGCCCCGAGTTGAGAGAGGAGAGCCTTTATCCGGCGGAGTTTCCTGGATCTCGAGGGCCCACAAGAAGGAAGCTTATCTGGAGGGAGAGCTCCACAGCAAATGGGAGGAATGGAGAGCCAATTGGTGTTGGATTGTCGAGGAGAACCCGCGGCCATTTACTGCCCGGCGCCAAGCCCCAGTAGTACGCGGCAACGACTGGAGCGACTTGGCCCCGGAAGACAGTAGGCTAAAGATTGCCACCGCCCGGATCCAGCGCCTCAGGCTTGCCGGGCTCACTATAGGTGCAGTTGGCGCGGATTTCCTTCGCCGCCGCATCGCCCCCTTGCAGGAGAGGAAGAGGCCCGCCTGGGAGTTCGAGAATGCGGCGGACATCATGAGGCTGCGCCCGGGCCTCAACTTCAACTTCACTGTCCTGGAGCTCTACGCGATGCTCCAGGAGCTGTTCAAATATGACCCCGATCATCCCGAAGTGTGCAGGTTGCCGAGGGGTGTCGTCCCGCTGTGCAACAACTCCGCGCTCAGCCGCATCTGCGCAATGATGCCGCTGTGCGACAATCATGGGATTGACCCAACTTGACAAGAGCCTGCCGACGACGCCGTGCAGGCATTCTTTGGCAGCTTGGAAGAAGTGTCGATCCGCTCCAACGAGAAGAAAGGCCTCACCCGCGACACCACTTATAAGGAGATGGCGTACATCGCCACTATGCTGGAAGAGGCGGCGGCAACCACAGCCGCGGGCGAGTTCGGTTTCACCCCAGAGGAGGCGGATGCAGCAACGGCGGCAAGCCTTGCCGAGCGAGGGGAGTTTGTCGGCGAGGGAGAGCCTGCCGGGCAAGACGCTGAGTCGAGCGAGCCCGCCGAGCAGGGCGTGGAGTCGAGCGGGCCCGCCGAGGATACGAGCGGCTCGTTGGAGATCGACTCCTCTTCCTCCTCATCCTCAGGCAGCTCGCCGCCAGCAGAGCCTCCAGCTCCACCAAGAAGGCGTCTCCGCAAGGCCGGGGACGTAACGGAGCGGCAGACGGGTCAAAAGCCGCCGCGCCGCGCGACACGCTCCACCGCGGCAAGCAAGGTTGCTGCGGGAGCACCTCGCGCATCTGCAGCAACTGGAGCGGGGTCTTCCCGGACCGCCGCTTCTGCTCCTGCCGCTCCTCACGCCACGGCGGTAGCCGGAGCGGGGTCGTCTCAGACCACCGCCACTGCTCCCGCCAAGCGGCCAAGGGAGCCCACTCCTCCCCCTCCTCGCGCCGGGCGTGAGCCGGACTTCGACTTCTCCGCGCTCAGCTCCGACGAGGAAGAAGAAGAGTAAGATTCTTGTTGTTCTTGTATTTCTTCGATTTTTTGCTGTTTTGTCTTGTATCTCATTTGCCTCACTCTGAACATGTTCCTTTTTTCAGAACTCTGGCCCAGAGGGTGGCAAAGAGAGCCAAGGTCCTGGTGATTGTCATCGAGGACGAGCCCACCGTGCCAGCAGGGGGTGCGCCTGAGACAAACTTGCCGGACCCGGCAACTGATCTTCAGAGTAGCCCCCGGCGCAGCCCCCGGCGTAAGTGTATGGTTCACTTTCTGCTTGACGGGCGCGCGTGGGTGTTCTATTTTTGCTGACATCTTGTTTGTTGATTTGTGTAGGAGCAGAGCAGCCACACCAGGAGCGCCCGGAGACCGCCCCCGACGTGCCATCTGCTTCAACTACGCCGCCAAGGGAAAGCTCTCCGGCAAGGGTTTCCCCGGCAAGGGTTTCCCCGGCAAGGGAGAGTCCTCCGGCGAGGGACAGTACCAGCGGCCCTCCGCCAGCGGGGACTACAACTACACCGCCAAGGGAGAGTTCCCCGACAAGGAACCCCACCGAGGAGCCGGCTCGCGCAGGTAATCCACTTGCTTCAAACTTCCCTTGGGCTTTTCTTCTTTTGATTCTTCTTTTTTGGATATTTGCTTGATTGTTTTTCTCCCCTTTCCGGCCGTCAGATCCATCTGCTGCGGAGCCGATGGAGACGGAGGTTGCTGATGAAGAGAACGCGCGCGGCAACACCAGTGACGCCGTTGCCACCGAAGAGGCGGCCTGTGCTCACGATCCCGCCGGCGACGAGGCCGCAGCAGCTGGCGAGGGGTCCGGCGATCGCACTGACGGCCCTGAGGCCGCAGGAGCGCCAGGCGCTACACCGACCGGCGAGCACTCCGCCGCTGCCGCAGCCCCAGGCTCCGAAGAGCCCGAGCCAGGCGCCTACTTGAAGGCTGGCGACGGCGTCTTCATCAAACTCCCCTGGGCCTCAAGCTCCAGGGCGCCGGTCGAGGGAGAAATCTTCGACGTAGAGGTGCTCGCCTCCGCCGGGCTGACGCCGGTCGACGCGCCGAGCAGCAGCAACGGCGAGCTTGAGGAGGAGCGGCTGATGCGGAAGCTGCTGTCGCTCTACCGCGCTCGGTAGGCCAAGCTGGAGTCCCGCGAAGCGCTGGCCGCCAAGGCGGGAGCCGACATTGAGAAGCGCGCAGAGGAGCTCCGGGACCTCAACCAGGCAGCTCTCCGGTCCTTGGCAGAGGAGCGGGAGCAGCTTGCCGAAGAGCAGACGGCCTTCTTCCTCGAGAAGGCCGAAGTCGAAGAGAAACAGCGGCTTGCCGCCGAGAAGCTGTCCACGCAAGAAGGCGAGCTGGCGCAGCGGAACGTCAACCTCGACAGCCACGAGGAAGAGCTTGCCGCGCGCGAGAAATCACTTGGCGGGGCCCTCTAGGAAGCAAAGGACGTTGTTGCAGCTGCCGAGACCGCCAAGAAGGAACTGGAGGCGAAGGTGGCGCAGCTGGAGGCCGATCTCAAGGCGAGAGGTGAAGAGATCGCCGCGCTCAAGCTTGAGCGGGAGAAGGACGCCCACAGCCACTCCGAGCTGCAGGTTCGCCTCGCCGAGAAGGGCAAGGAGCTTGCCGCCGCCATGGACTTCAACGCGGATCTTGAGTTGAAGCTAACCACTTTGACCAAGACGCTGGACGGCGCCAAGGAGCGGGAGGCGGCCTTGAAGGAGGAGGTCAAGGCCAAGAAGGCGTTGCTGGCGAGTGCTGCTGTCACCCAGAACACCTTCATGGAGACTGTGGAGCACTGGACGGAGGGTCTCGTCAATGCTACCGCAGATATCGACAGGGAGCTGGCGCAGCTGGGGGCGGAGTATCTCGGGTATTCCTCCGACGAGAATCTCCACCCCAGCGCCAAGCTCACCCTATTCTTCAAAGGCGTGGCGACGGCCCTCCAGCAGCTCCGGGAGAGAATCCCAAAGCAGCTGGCCGACGAGTCACGCAAGCTCTGCGCGGGAGCCCTTCAAAAGGTGTTGGTGAAGGTGGCCTTCCGCAATCCGGGCCTCAACCTCACCAACGTCCTCAAGTCCCTGCCGCAGGATGCTGATCTGGAGGCGCTCAAGGCCCTTGTCGCACCCATTGTGGACAATGTGAGCGGCATCAAGAGGGTTGAGGGCGACCGCGTAGTTTAGGCTACCCGTTTTCTTCTTTCCTTGTCGCTGCTTATCATGTTAGGAGAACAATCTGTTAGAGCTGCGACAAGCTATCTTGTAATATAACTCTATTTTGGGTAGTGATTGCAACGTTATTTCCTTTACTTGACTCCCTTCCTTTGTATGTTTTTTCCCTACGCTTTTAGGGAACTTGCCGGCGCAAGCACCTTAGCCGCGAGCGCTGAGTGCGGAACGTCAGCAGCCTGCTGGCGGTGCCGTTACCGACAAGAAACCTTGTCGCAACTAGTCGCAGCTCACTTAAGTTGTTGAGCGAACTCGAAACAAAGTTGTTGAGCGGACTCGAAACAAAGTTGTTGAGCGGGCTCGAAACAACGTTAAGGGCGCAACTAGCTACTAGTTGGTTCCTCCGCGCACAGGTTTTCCATACAAAGCACGGTCGTTCAAGGAAGATAACTTAAAATTTTAAAAATCTGATTGCTCAAACTTTGGCAACTTAGCTTTTGTGTTGTTTGCTTCCCGGCAAGGCGGAACTTTCTTGAACGGCGCTTGGTCCATACCACTATCTTCTCCTTCCCCAACGACGACACTCTGCGGCAGCCAAGTACATCGCAGCCGCGACAAGTCAGCCAGGCACGGGCCGATGGCGACAAGACCTGTGGGGGTGCAACCACCGTGCACTCTCCGCCCCGAAGGCCAAGATCGCCGACTCGCCGGATCAACATCGACGACGACTCCACCGCCTCATCGGATCCACGAGCTCGTCGCGATCAGCGCCAAGTTCTTCACGAACGACAACAAGAAGACGTTCGCACCCGCATCGAGCGCCGAAGAGAAGCGCGGCGTCAATCAGACCAGCGCGCTGGGCCCGCTATCGACATGCATGCGCCAGGGGGACCAGGCGACTTGCCGTACGCGGTAGGTTGTCTTGCGTTTACTCGTGAGCTGCGGCAAGTCCAGTGGCCCAGTATGAAGAATTTGAAGCCAGACGTACCGGAGAAGTACGACGGCAAGACGCATTCGTCGGAGTTCCTCAGCATCTACACCATCGCGGTGCAAGCTGCCGGGGGGCGAGACGGCAAGATCCTTGCCAACTACTTCCCGCTGGTACTAAAACCCAACGTCAGATCCTGGCTCATGCACTTGCCGGACAACTCCATATCTTTTTGGGCAGACCTATGCCATCAGTTTGCCGGCGCCTTTACAGGCGGCCACAAACCCCATGGCCAGGAGAGTGACCTTCACCTGCTCGCCCAGAAGGAAAGAGAGCCCATGCGCAAGTATATTCAGAGATTCAGCCGTGTACAGCACAACATCCCAGACGTCCACCCTGCCGCGGTCATCAGCGCGTTCCATCAGAACGTGCATAACCGCAGGATGCGGGAGGAGATGGCGATGTGCAAAATCAGGGACGTCAGTGAGCTGTATGCCCTGGCCGACAAGGGCGCACGTGCTGAGGAGGGGAGGAAACTCCCCGGAGAGGATACAGGAGCAGGAGGATCTGACAGTGAGGATGCTGCCCCGGCAAAGAAAAACGGCGACGGAACAACAGGAAGAAGAAAAGCAAAGACGTGCTAGTCGTTGAGTAGTCCGGCAATGAAGGTGGCGCCAAGAAAGCCCAAGTTGCTAGCTCCGGCAAGGAGACTGCCGCATGCACCAACTGCCAGGCTGTGGCGGCCGCCGACAAGCAGGACGTCACCGACAAGCAGTACTGCAAGATCCACCGCACCAAGGGCCATGACCTCCAGAACTGCAAGAGGGTCGAGCAGCTTGTTGAGCAGCAAAAGGCTGAATACAAGCGACGCGACAAGGAGAAGGCCCAAGGAGGTGATGGAGGATCCGACAAGAAGCGGTCATTCAACGGACGGGGAGGACGCCGCGGCAAGGCCAAGCAGCGGCAAGGAGACAGACCTCTCCATGGCCGCGACAAGGATGAAGACGACGACGACGATGAAGACATGGATGATGTCGAGACCAGTGAGCAGGAGTTCCAGTAAGCCACAAAGGTCTTGTGCGTTGACGGCGGTGCTTCTCTGCATACTTCACACCACCAACTCAAGCAGTGGGTGCGGGAAGTTAATGCAGCAGAACCACCTGTCGAATCGCGCAAGCTTCTGAAATGGTCCAGCACGCCTATCATCTTTGATATTGAGGACCACCCTGATCGCACAACTGCGGTCGGGTGCTTGCCGATGTTGGTTTCACCAACTATCCGCAACCTCAAGGTCACTAAGATGTTAGTTGACGGTGGGGCCGGCTTGAACCTGATCTCCTCCGCTGTACTCCAGAAACTCCAGATCCCTGACAGCGAGCTCGAAGAGACCGGCACATTCCAAGGAATAAACCCGGGAAGGAGCAAGCCGAAGGGGAAGATCATGCTGCCAGTGACATTTGGCGGCGAGCTGAACTTCAGGACTGAGAGGGTCACTTTTGACGTTGCCGATTTTCCATTGCCTTACAATGGCATACTCGGCCGTCCAGCACTAGCCAAGTTCATGGCAGCCTCTCACTACGCATACAATATGCTGAAGATGCCAGGCCCGATAAGCGTCATCTCTGTCCCTGGCGACAAGAAGGATGCTCTTATCTGCGCCGACAAGATCCACCGGGAAGCAGCAGCCGCAACAGGTCGCAAGTGACTTGCCGCTGATGCTCCCGGGGGGGGAAGAAGAAGACCAAGTCCGGCAAGAGCTCTAATGCCCACTCCGGCAAGCGCACCTCTTCGGAGTGCTGCGCTACCGTCGAGGACGCACCATCGAGCTCCACCGACAAGTGTAAGAAGACGATGGAAGCTCCGCCAGAGACCAAGAAGGTGTCCGCCAAGGAGGACGGCACTGGTGGTACCTTCACCATCAGTGCCACACTTGACCCTAAATAGGAAAGCGCGCTCATTGCTTTCCTGCGGGCGAACGTCGACGTGTTTGCATGGCAACCGTCTGACATCCCCGGTGTTCCCAGGAAAGTAATTGAGCACCACCTTGCCGTCTGTCCTCATGCACGGCCCGTCAAGCAGAAATTCAGGAAGCAAGCAGTGGAGCGCCAAGAGTTCGTCGCAGAAGAGATCAAGAAGTTGGAAGCAGCACGCCTTGTCAGAGGAGTGCTCCATCCTACGTGGTTGGCCAATCCTGTGGTCGTGCGCAAGGCAAACGGGAAATGGAGGCTTGTCCCAAAGAACCATTTCCCTTGCCGCGCATTGACCAGATTGTTGACCCCACGGCCGGATGCGACTTGCTTTCATTTCTTGACGCATACTTAGGATACCATCAGATCTTCATGGCAGAAGAGGATGAGGAGAAGACCGCATTCATCACTCCATGTGGCACGTATTGTTTCATACGGATGCCTTTCGGTTTGAAGAATGCTGGTTCAACATTTGCAAGGGTAGTCCATACAGCTTTTGAGCCACAAATTCACAGAAATGTAGAAGCATACATGGATGACATAGTGGTCAAGAGCAAAGATAGGGCAGCCCTGATTCAAGATTTAGACGAGACCTTTGCAAATCTGCGCAAGATCCAGCTCAAGCTTAACCCCGAGAAGTGTGTGTTTGGAGTCCCTTCCGGCAAGCTTCTCGGGTTCTTCGTGTCTCAGAGGAGAATTGAAGCCAATCCCGACAAGATCAAGGCCATCGAGCAGATTGAAGCACCAAAGCGCGTCAAGGATGTACGAAGACTTGCCGGTTGCGTGGCTGCTCTAAGCAGGTTTATCTCTAAATCAGCTGAGCGCGCCCTGCCGTTTTTCAAAATTTTGAAAAAGGCAGGTCCAATGAAATGGACTCTGGAAGCGGAGGCTGCGCTGCAAAACTTGAAGAGATACCTGTCCTCCACTCCAATTCTTGTCGCACCTAAGCCACAAGAGAAGTTGCTGCTGTATCTAGCGGCAACCAATCAAGTGGTTAGTGCTGCGTTAGTAGTGGAGAGGGTGGCAGATGATGAGCCGGCAACCGCGGCAAGCGCATCCAGCAACAAGCAGGGGGCTTCCTCGACAAGTTCTGGTCCCGACAAGGATGGATCTGCGCAGGCGCAAGAGGAGATACGGAAGAAAATGGTGCAGCGCCCAGTTTACTTTGTCAGTTCCCTTCTGGAGGGGGCTAGGTCAAGGTACTCTGGTGTGCAGAAGTTGCTTTTCGGCCTTCTCATGGCCTCGAGAAAGCTGCGCCATTACTTCCAAGCACATGAGATCATAGTTGTCACTCGCTTTCTATTGAAGAGGATACTGCAGAATCCAGAAGCAACAGGCATGATTGTTGAGTGGGCACTGGAACTGTCAAGCTTTGGCCTCAAGTTTGAGAGCACTTCAACTATCCAAAGAAGAGCATTGGCAGAATTCATAGCAGAGTGGACGCCAACACCAGACGAAGAAATTCCAGAGACGAGCATCCCTGTCAAGGAAGCAAGCAAAGAGTGGCTGATGTACTTTGATGGTGCCTTCTCGCTGCAAGGCGCCGGTGCTGGTGTGCTGCTTGTCGCACCCACCGGAGAGCACCTCAAGTACGTAGTCCAGATGCACTTTCCCAAGGAGCAAGCGACAAACAATACCGCAGAGTATGATGGTTTGCTTGCCGGTCTCAGGATCGCGGCAGACCTTGGGATCAAGAAGCTCATTATCAGGGGTGACTCGCAGCTTGTCGTCCGCCAAGTGAACAAGAATTATCAGAGTCCGTTGATGGAAGCTTACGTCGATGAAGTGAGAAAGCTAGAAGAGCACTTTGACGGCCTACCGATGGAACATGTTCCGAGAGCTCAGAACGACATCGCCGATGGCCTGTCAAAGTGCGCCACACTTAAGTTACCTGTGGAACCAGGGATCTTTGTGCTCAAGCTGACTCAACCATCCGTAACACCATCAACTGGACGGAACAAGAAGAGGAAGTTGATTTCTGGCGACTATTTTCCGGCAGAGCTTCCCGAAGCCGCCGCAAAGAAGGTCCCCAAGATCAACACCAAGAGTGTTGAGGAGCAGTCTGCTCCGGCAAGCCCCAGGGTTTGTTCCGTTGAAGCAAACGCTCCCGACAAGTTTTGCTCCGGCAAGCTTGCCGGGGAACATCAAGCTCCGGCTGAGCCGCAGGTTCTCGCCGTAGAAGCGGATGTTCCCGCAGCAGCAGATGTGCCTTTAGTATTTGTTATCGTGCCACAGGCTTCAGCATGGGCACAGCAGATTGTCCGGTTCCTTCAGACAGGAGAACTTCCCGAAGAGCAAGAAGAAGCAGAAAGAGAAGCCCGGCAGTCAAGTATGTGCCAGTTTGTTGACAACACACTGTACAGAAGAAGACTCAACGGTGTGAAATTGAAGTGTATTCCCCGGCAAGACGGACAAAAGCTGTTGGCAGAGATACATGGAGGCATATGTGGTCACCACATTGGCGCAAGAGCACTTGCAGGCAAAGCATTCCGGCAAGGTTTCTTTTGGCCGGAAGCCCTCCAGGATGCAACTGCACAAGTAACCAAGTGTGAAGCGTGCCAGTTCCATTCCAAGCAGATACACCAGCCAGCTCAAGCTCTCCAAACGATCCCTTTATCCTGGCCATTTTCGGTCTGGGGGCTCGACATCCTCGGCCCCTTTCCCCACGCAGCCGGGGGCTTTGAGTACCTGTACGTTGCAATCGACAAGTTCACAAAGTGGCCGGTGAGGAAGGTGACAGCACAGTCAGTAGTCAAGTTCTTCAGGTCGATTGTTTGCCGCTTCGGGATCCCTAACAGGATCATCACCGACAACGGTACGCAATTCACGAGCCGCACCTTCATGCAGTACGTCCAAGATCTTGGCGCCAAGGTCTGCTTCGCTTCTGTTGCTCACCCGAGAAGCAACGGTCAAGCGGAGAGGGCAAATGCTGAAGTGCTGCGTGGACTCAAGACCAGAACTTTCGACAGGCTGCACAAGTGCGGAAGAAACTGGATCGAGGAGCTGCCGGTGGTTCTTTGGTCGATCAGGACGACGCCAAATCGAGCCACTGGACAGACACCTTTCGCTCTAGTCTATGGAGCAGAGGCAGTTCTCCCGACGGAACTCGTATACGGGTCACCTCGAGTGCTCGCTTATGATGAGCTTGAGCAAGAGCAGCTACGACAAGATGACGCGCTGCTCCTTGAGGAAGACCGTCTTCAGGCTGCTGTACGAGCTGCTCGCTACCAGCAAGCTTTGCGCCGCTACCATAGCCGCAAAGTTAATGCCAGAAGTCTCGAGGAAGGCGACCTTGTACTTCGGCGCGTTCAGTCCGCCAAGAATTTGTCACACCCTGATTTTCATGTCACTTTGCTTAAGCTAATTGTCTTGTTAAAAATGTGGATTTGCAAAAAGTTTTGAGTGTTTTTGACTTTGCTTGATTTGACTTTTGTCTGCTGTATGCTAGTGCTCTAAAAATCAAATATATCCTCCAACTCTTATACTTCATCTGCTTGACCCAAAACTTTTTCCCAATGATCATGCCATGTGTATCGAACAATATAGAATTTTCTTATAAAAATATTTTGGCCAAATAGTATTTTCTAAAATTAGTTTTCCAAAAACCCCTGAATTGAGGTTTGCACTGCAGGTACCTTATTTAGGGTGTGAAAAATCTTTCAAAAAGTACATTTGAATCCTATTAGGTATAGGACTCCCAGAAACCACAAAAATATGATTTTAAAAGTTATTTTAATATTTTATTTAAAAGATTTTTCTTATGGCCAGAAATGGTCTTTAATAGGGAAAAATTATTTAATTATTTCAAAAATATTTGCCAAAATTCAGGGATACTCATAGGACATATATTGTTCATATATAAGAGTTTCAACACATGGTCATGTTCAAAATATTGGGCAAATCCTTCCAAAACCCTTTCTGGATATTTCAAGCTTTTGAAATATTTACAAAGGAATATTCTCCAAAAATTCCAGGGAAATTCTATTATGTCATATATGACATATTTGATGATCTTGCAAAGCCTCATGCCTTGAAGATCAAGGAAACATTCTCTAATCCCCTCAAAACCATTCTGTCCATATTTGAAGTTTGAGCAACTTTACATTGCCAAACTTGTCCAAATGCTCTCAAACTTGGTGCACATTCTAGAATGGCCTAATAAGGCATCTATGCCAAATGGCACAAGTTTTGGAGAAGCATAACTTGGTCTAAGTACCCCAAAACCATTTCTGTTCAAATTCAAATTTGAACAACTTTACATTGTCAACTTTTTACCTGGGGCTTCAAACTTTGTGAGCATGATCATAACCCCAAATGATGATGCTACACCAAGTGGTGCATCAAGGGGAGGTGATTAGCTTGACTCAAACAAGGTGAAACCATTTCTGTTGATTTCTAGGGTTCACCAAAGTTACATTGGCAACTTTGCCCAAATGAGCTCAAATTTGGTGTAGGGGCCTAATTATATGTGACATTCCATCCTGTTAAGTCCCATGCTAATGGGAAGTCATTTGCCTCCCCAAAACATGATCAAACACCTTCTGTCCAATTACCAAAACCCTTGTTTGGACCCCTTTTACTTATTCCCTTTACCTCAAATTCCTAGCACAGCTTCTCCTGATCATCTTCTACCCCCAGTAACTTCTTTATGGCCTCAGCTCAATCATTGGAGGGGGTAAAACCCCAATTCATACTGCTGGACAGCAGTAAACTTCTTCTTCTTCACCTCCCTCCTCATTCCAGTGGCTCCCCAGGGCATCCAAGACCCTCACACCTTTGTTTACTATCCCCTAGCACTGCTGGACACAAGAGGACACGCCAATGACACCATGTTCATGCCATGGCATGCAGGGTTCGCGCTCTGGAGCATGCTACAGTGCCCTGGCGCAGTGTAGCCACCTCCAATCAGGAGCGTCCGACAGCCTTGGGCCTCCCCCTCGTGTCCCCCGAGGCTGCCTCGACATCCACAACACGCTGGGCGGTCGCCCCCCTCCTATCTCCCCCTCTCTCACCTCTGCTCGCACGCGCACCGGCCGACCACGGGCTCCAGTGAGCAACCTCGCACGCGCGACCTCTCTGGCGCCTCCCCGCTCCTCCTCTCTCTTCCTCTAGGCGTGGACCAGCCCCACGAACGCCCTAGACATGCCCACTGGTGCCCCCGTGGCCTGCAACGACAGCAACGGCCTCGCCGGCGCATGCATCTTCGGTGGACCGGCGCTCACCTATTTATAGGCCGCCCCCGAGCCCCCTTGCACCTCCTTTAGCTCTTCCCTTCTCTCTTACGCCTCCCAGGCCAACTCGTTGCTCTCCCCGTGCCCTACGGCCTCCTTTCTGGCCGGAGTTCCGCCGCCGGCCTCCGCTCGAATTCTCGGCATCCCGAGCTCGCCTCCCTCCCTTTCCTCCACCAGAAGAGATGCGAGGGTACGGTGACCCTTTCCCCTACTTCTCCCAGACCGCCGGGGCACCACACCCCCCCAGCTGCTCGTCGCCCGAATGGGCATCCGCCGAGGCAGTGCCGAGCGCACCGCGGTCGTCTCCTGCCAGCCCCGCCGACCTTCCCCGATGCGCCGCTCTCCAGTGGCCCCTCCGGTGGCCACCGCTTGGCCGGAGGTGGCCTAAGCCGCCGGGGGGCAGGAGCTGCAACCTCCCGTCGATGAGGCCCCTGCCTCTTCTGTCACGGGCGGGAGGAAGGAGAAGGCCTGTTGGTGGGGCCCGCTCGTCGGTGACCCAGCGGGGAGAGCCCGACATTTTAAGTGGAGATAGGCCGGGCGGGAGCCGTTTTCCCCAGGCGGAAGCGTACTTCGGAAAAGACGCCTTCAGCGTCACCCCCCTCCGCCCGCACAGCCGAGCCGCTGGGCCGGCCCACGGGCTATTCATCGCCATGAGCACAGTGAAGGGTATACCCCTTTTTCCCTGTTCTTTTCTTTTCCAGACAACTTCTAAAATGCTTAAATAATTCATTTGAACTCCAAATTGCATGATTCAAATTTCCTATGGCTCCATAAATCATGCTCTATCACATGGTGCAACATGCACATTATTCCAGAGACATTTCTTTCACAAATAATTATCAAAAGCCCATATTCCATTTTCTGTGAAGAACTTTAGAAAATCACAGATGGCTCAAATTTCATCCAAATGCAGTGATTCAAATTCCTAGATGCTTGTCATATCCAAACTTAGTTTTGGAACATTTTTATTAATACTTTCTGTACCCCACCAAATATTGAGCCATTTCTTCATATTTATCAGCTCTGCAAAATCCTAGGAAATTCATTTGAATTCCAAATCCAGTGAAACCAACACCTAGATGCTTCTAAAATCATGACTTGTTGATGGGTGCCTTTGCTCATCATTCAAGGAAATATTTCTGTATACTTCTTCCAAATCCATAAACCCCTTGGTTCCATCACACTGAAATGATCCAAGCTATTCATTGATCCAATACCTATGAAACCACCTTGGTTATTTTTCATATGACCAGAGGTATCCTAGAAAAGTCCAACTCCTATTTTTAGAGCACTTTTATTTTTGCTTTGATTGTGTTGCTTATTATGATTGTTTCCATCGTTAGTTGACGAAATAAATGGAGTACTCGGAGACGGACCAGAAGGTTTGAAGACTCGGAAGAATAAGGCAAGCAACCCTTTGACCATGTCCAAGAAACCATTTTATGCATGTCTCATAGCACCTTATTATTCAATGCATCGGAATCATGTAGAAGAGGTGACCACCTTGGTTGGTACCTTGTTACTTTACTATTGAAACTTGCATCAAACATGACCCTACCTTCCTATGAGGGTTATGTGGGTGGGAGTAGATAGATGTATGCTATAGTAGTTGGCTACGCAAATGGGTCAGGGTTATGCATTGAGTGAAACAAGTGTGGTCTGACATACTTGCAAATGACCCAGTGGGTGCCACTAATGCCCCTAGGAGTTGATGAGAACTAGGGCACTACTTGGTGAAGAAGTAGTGTGCCGAGGCTTGTTGAAAGTGTTGTTTACAGAGATGGATTAGATTTATGTGTGACTACCGTCCCAACCAAACATGTGCAACCACACTACCCCTTATGGGACGGGGCTTTATTGATTACTTAGGTCGATACTAGCATGGTGCCCGCATTACTAGTGACGGGAAGACTTGAGGTCTTTCCCGGGACGGGGTCGTGCTTGGATAGACGGCCATGACTGTTTTTACAGGGCACCGGACACACCGTTGGTCCCTTCGGGTACGCGTGACATTGAAATTAGGGCAAGTCCCGTGATCTATTGTTTGTACCCGAGGGCCGTGTACCAACGAGTGGACTCTATGTTAGGGTCGTCTAAGGAAAGGTAATGACCGGGTGCTTACCCCGGGTACTTGAGGTACCGCGGGTCGTGGATGACACGGAAGTTCCCCGGTTCTTGTGGGTAAAGTGTGCAACCTCTGCAGAGTGTCAAACTATTCGAAGAGCCGTGTCCGCGGTCAAGGACAGTTGGGTGGTGCTACTTAGACTATGTCCATAAGTTTCTGGGAAACAACACGATTCAGAGATATTGTTGATGTGATTGTGAGAAAACCACAATGAGCTTGAGCATGAGTTGATTACAACTCTTTCTCGATAATGATGTCTGTGACCTCCTGATACTTGTTACAGACACATGCATGCCCATGTTATATGTTGATCATACTTGCATATGAAAAACTAGCTTTCCGCAAAACTGCCAATCTAGCAGTAGAGCCTTGCATAATTATTCTGTTATCAAACTTGGGTTGCTTGCGAGTACATTCAAAGTACTCATTGGCTTGCCACTGGTTATTTTATTGGCCAGGCATGAGAGAACAGGTTATGATGAAGATTTCTTGGTGACGAGCATGCGAGCTAGGACGCTTCCCAGTCAGAATGACTGTAGGGTTAAGGCAGATGGCATGGGTCCAAGTTGTCGTTGAAGATTTCCGCTGCGATGTTATACTCAAGACTTGACCTTAATGATGTTATACTCAAGACTTGACCTTAGTTGTCCTATTTGTGTAATACGGTATGTATGGATGTAAGACTCTTGTTATTCAGCTTCTGTGTGTTCAGTGAGCATTGATCTCTGGGATCACTGTACACGTGCATTCGGTGATCACGACTTATGAGTCGGGGTCCCCACAGAGCTGGTATCAGAGCCATCCTGACTGTAGGAAGCCTTAGTTAGCATGTTCGTTAGTTACGGTAAAACCATTTCCAAAACAATTAGTAGTTTTCAAAACTATCTATACTTCTCTTCCCTTCTTAGTTTTTCGAAAACTAGGCTATACTTGATCTCTTCCTCCTTCAAAATTGTTGGTCGCTAGAACCCTTATGCCCAGACCACTGGATTTTTTATAATCCTTGTGGAGTGCACCTTGCCAAACACTCACCCGCCATTTCTGCACACAAGATTGGTGACACCACGACAAGATGATACCAACAGAGAATTACATCCTCGATGGATGAGGACATGAAGACCCAGAAGATGGGGGGACACCCTTGACAAGAGCCCCCAAGATGGTGCAACTTTGGCCAATGATGACCAGGGTATAGGTTATGCAAAATCATGATATGCATCGCTAATAGGGTAATCCTGTCACTACCGTTGTTGTATCGACAACCACCGGTGGATGAGAACCTTGCTATTTGGTCCGCCTCACTATAGTGAGCACGAAAACGGTTCTCTTCGTCCCCCGCTCTTGGTGTCGATGTTTTCATCAACGAAACCGACATGTTGGACCTCTATTATGCCTTGTTATTGTCATTGCATACGGATCGCCTACTTGGTACCCTCGACGTCCCAGAAGGCACAAGGCATCGTCATCATTAAAAAGACAAGAGAAGACAAGTCAACACCAGCTACAAGGAGACACCTTCACCACATCACCTTATCAGGCGAGAAGTTGTTGAAGATTTTTCAGGCTCAACCCGGATCGTTCATCAAGCAACTACAAGGGACATAGCAACACCGGAGGAAAACTCAGAAGACTGCACGAGGCACAAGTCACGACACTTAGTCCGAGAACCCCTAGGGTAGGATGAGTCGTGTACCCCCTATGCGCAGTCGAGTCCGTATGATGGTTCGAATAGAACCATGATTGTGTGTTGTTTGCTTTTATTTGCTTGTGTTTTGATATAAGTCGCACTTTTGCCCCAGGCAATAAGAGCATGGCTATATCACCGTCCTTGCCTTGTTTCTTTTGTTTCGGCCTTTTTGCACCTGTTTGTTGCACCTGCACTATAGAACCCCCTTTAGGCATTTCCCCCCTCTACGCTGCTTCTTCCCTCTATTCTCTCTCTCCCCAATTGAAGACCCGCAAGACAAGATGCACCAAGGGTTCTACCTCGGCAGCCAACTGGCACTGAAGACTTCTGCTACAACCTCCGTGGCCAAGTGCAACCCCATGAAGCTATGTTTAACCCTCCAGACCAGTAACCCCATTCCTAGACCCTTTGAGACTTCACGAGAAACTCCAGCACAAATCCTTAACCATGTGCCTAACCCATGGTAAAGCGAGAGAACCAGTTAAGCCTTTATAACCTTGCACAACACTGGGTTCGTAAAGGAGCTAGTGGACACAGTGAGTGAGCACATTTTCATCCTAATATAGCACGAGAACTGACGATGCCATAGATAGACCAGTTCGAGGATATTAGACAGGTAACTTGGTGACTTTATATCAGTGACCTCGAGGAATTATCTGAGACCTTGGTGGATTGTGAGATTTCATATTGGTGGGATCATGACCTTGGGAAGCATGTATGAATTCTCGTTGGGCATGAGATTTGGATTTATGTAGGTGATTCTGATTGGTATAATGCTAGATATGTCTGCATGGTTCGGAGTGAAATTGGATTTAGGCTTATGATCCTGATTATGATATCATGCTTCTCGGTGGACAATAACCTAGGAGATTCGATTATTTGTCGGAGTTGATTTAGGCATCTATATAATCATGATCTTGGAGTTACTTGACCCGGATGATGGGAATTTGGTGGACTTACTATCGTAATGCATAGTCCTTCCGAGTATTTGGGTATTATAGGGACTTGAGATCTTGTGAAACACCGTAGACATCGGATTTGTAGAATTGTTGGATCATGTGGTGATTGGTGGAAATTACCGGGCTATTGGAGTTGATCTATAGGAAGGAAACAAAATCTTGGAGTGGCATATGACGTGTTTCCTTAGAATAGAGATGCATTATCGTGAGCCTTGCAAGACTAGGTTGAGTGCTTGGATTGTGGAGTTTAATTCAAGCTTAGCAGCATGTATGATCTACCCTTGGATTTTAGGGGTAGACATACATATGGATTTGGGGATCGTAGACTAGTGCAATTTTGTTAGACCGTCTCTTGAGAATCATGAGGATATGAATGGCATGAGTGGTGATTGAAGCTGGTCTATGCTTTTCGTTCGGATTACTAAATAGAGCTATTGGCATCTCAAAAACCGTGCTTAAGGATAAGATGATATAAGTTCACTCACTCACCAGAATCCTTGAAACCCTTAAGCCCACCAAGCCACCACCTGGTCAGATTCTGACCACGGGCCTTGGCTCTAAGTTAGGAAGGCCTCTGCAATACTCAACGGAGACCACCACCCAATACCCCAGCTTACCTTGCGTACCCCCATAGACCTCATGGAGTAATTGGACAAGTTGGGTAACATCATTATTTGATGGCCTACTTGTCTGCCCGAAGACAAAGAAGCGACGGACAGCTGGATAGAAGACATTTGAAGACCGCTCTGTCAAGAAGGAAGATCTACACCGACCATCGTCATCAAGAAGTAAACTTCCGCGTCGAAGACCGGGCGTATCTGCAAACCACTCCTCTCAAAGGAACCGAGCATTTCCGTGTCGAAGGAACGCTCATACCAAGACTTATTGACCTTCTTCAAGACCATTGCAAGACAAATAGTAGACGTCTACCAGCTAGATATACCACCTGAGATACCCTCCGTGCACCAAATCTTCCATGAGTCACCACTCTGGAAGTACTTCTTACCTCCTAGCTAGCCCGGTGCCCGCAAGGACATCGATCACCGATCCTTTGACAACTGACTCAACCTAACCTACGCAAGAGACCCCTCAGCAACCTCCATCAAGGAAGGCAGCAAGCAAGTAGCCACACCACCAAGTACTTCAAGATTCCATGGAGCACCACTCAGAAGGAGAACCAACAAGAAGAAGTGAAGACTACCCCGTATCCAAGACTCTGCATTCCTTTTCCACGCCTAGTCTGGGAATCTCGGGGACGAGATTCTTGTAAGGGGGGTAGGTCTGTCACACCCTGATTTTCATGTCACTTTGCTTAAGCTAATTGTCTTGTTAAAAATGTGGATTTGCAAAAACTTTTGAGTGTTTTTGCCTTTGCTTTATTTGACTTTTGTCTGCTGTTTGCTAGTGCTCAAAAAATCAAATATATCCTCCAACTCTTATACTTCATCTCCTTGACCCAAAACTTTTTCCCAATGATCATGCCATGTGTATATAACAATATAGAATTTTCTTATAAAAATATTTTGGCCAAATAGTATTTTCTAAAATTAGTTTTCCAAAAACCCCTGAATTGAGGTTTGCACTTCAAGTACCTTATTTAGGGTGTGAAAAATCTTTCAAAAAGTATATTTGAATCCTATTAGGTATAGGACTCCCAGAAACCACAAAAATATGATTTTAAAAGTTATTTTTATATTTTATTTAAAAGATTTTTCTTAAGGCCAGAAATGGTCTTTAATAGGGAAAAATTATTTAATTATTTCAAAAATATTTGCCAAAATTCAGGGAGACTCATAGGACATATATTGTCCATATATAAGAGTTTCAACACATGGTCATGTTCAAAATATTGGGCAAATCCTTCCAAAACCCTTCATGGATATTTCAAGCTTTTGAAATATTTACAAAGGAAATATTCTCCAAAAATTCCAGGGAAATTCTATTATGCCATATATGACATATTTGATGATCTTGCAAAGCCTCATGCCTTGAAGATCAAGGAAACATCCTCTAATCCCCTCAAAACCATTCTGTCCATATTTGAAGTTTGAGCAACTTTACATTGCCAAAATTGTCCAAATGCTCTCAAACTTGGTGCACATGCTAGAATGGCCTAATAAGGCATCTATGCCAAATGGCACAAGTTTTGGAGAAGCATAACTTGGTCTAAGTACCCCAAAACCATTTCTGTTCAAATTCAAATTTGAACAACTTTACATTATCAACTTTTTACCTGGGGCTTCAAACTTTGTGAGCATGATCATAACCCCAAATGATGATGCTACACCAAGTGGTGCATCAAGGGGAGATGATTAGCTTGACTCAAACAAGGTGAAACCACTTCTGTTGATTTCTAGGGTTCACCAAAGTTACATTGGCAACTTTTCCCAAATGAGCTCAAATTTGGTGTAGGGGCCTAATTATATGTGACATTCCATCCTGTTAAGTCCCATGCCAATTGGAAGTCATTTGCCTCCCCAAAACATGATCAAACACCTTCTGTCCAATTACCAAAACCCTTGTTTGGACCCCTTTTACTTTTTCCCTTTACCTCAAATTCCTACCACAGCTTCTCCTGATCATCTTCTACCCCCAGTAACCTCTCTATGGCCTCAGCTCAATCATTGGAGGGGGTAAAACCCCAATTCATACTGCTGGACAGCAGTAAACTTCTTCTTCTTCACCTCCCTCCTCATTACAGTGGCTCCCCAGGGCATCCAAGACCTTCACACCTTTGTTTACTATCCCCTAGCACTGCTGGACACAAGAGGACACGCCAATGGCACCATGTTCATGCCATGGCATGCAGGGTTCGCACTCTGGAGCATGCTACAGTGCCCTGGCGCACTGTAGCCACCTCTAATCAGGAGCGTCCGACAGCCTTGGGCCTTCCCCTCGTGTCCCCCGAGGCTGCCTCGACGTCCGCAACACGCTGGGCAGTCGGCCCCCTCCTCTCTCCCCCTCTCTCACCTCTGCTTGCACGCGCACCGGCCGACCACGGGCTCCAGTGAGCAACCTCGCACGCGCGACCTCTCTGGCGCCTCCCCGCTCCTCCTCTCTCTTCCTCTAGGCGTGGACCAGCCCCACGAACGCCCTAGACATGCCCACTGTGATACGGTGTATCCCATGATCATCCCCATGTTCACTCGACGAGACCTCAACCACACACAATTGGACACAAGGTTCACTCGCTCCTCTCTGAACCCCCACTTTCTACATGTGAGACATGGCTACTACCTCAAATATATGTGCTATGCATGACCAGGAACCAAGAGGGAGGCCATGGAACAGCTAGGAGCGTTGGACGAGACGGCGAGGACACCAAGTACAAGGAACAAGAGAAGCTGCTGGAAAAGCTTCAGGCTCCGGACGTCCGGCATCTACCGGACGACCGGCGACTCCCAGGCGTCCGGACGACCGGAGGCCACCGGACGTCCGTGACTTCGACGACAGAAGGAAAATAGCGGAAGTCCGAAGACTTCCGGACGTCCGGACCCTCGCGAGCCACCGGACGTCCGGTAGCCGTCGGACGTCCGCTACCTGCTGTCTGCGCACAGTTATCGGGCCAGAGGCCCATGTATCCCTCTCCCACTTACCCCTTCGTGGCCCTAGACTATATATACTCCTCCACCTCCTCCTAATGAGGGTAGCTTAGTGATAGCTCATTTGATACCTAGAGCTTTGCTCATCTAGTGGTTCATCTCCTTGTGAGTGACTGCGGCCCCTCCACGGAGAAGATCCACACGGATTCAAGACCTCCTCTGCGGAGAAGATCCTACGGGATTCAAGGCCCCTCGCGGGAAGATCCTACGGGATATCATCAAGACCTCCTCACGGAGAAGAACCGGTTACCCTTTGTATCGTCCCTTGTTGATCATGGATCTTGTATCTCTTTGTGTTTCGAGGATCTAGCATATGTGTGACTTGTTCTTGTTGGTTTGAGTGATTCTCTCGTGTTTCCCCTCGTGTTCCCCTCGTGTTCTTCGTGTTCTTCATGTGATCCCCTCCATTTCGTGAAAGATCGGCCATCTAGGGTTCCACACTACATCATTATGGTATCATGAGCCATGTTTCTCACGAATTTGGAGCCCCTCCACCATTTTCTAGCTTTCTTTTGTGTGATTTCGTCCTAAATTTCGAAAATCCTGACCAAAAATAGCCCCAAATTTTTTTGTGATCTGTTGGTTTGATGACGTTTTGTTGATTTTGATCCGTGGATTTGCTTGGTTTCAAGTGGATCTAGCATTTCCCCAAGTTTCCCCATCTTTCCACCACAAAATCCGTCAAATTTTGACCCCAAAATCATCAAATTCCGCCCAAAATCGCGTCCCGGAACTCAAATCTCGCGTTGACCCCGACCCACCGGACGACCGGCGTTTTATCGGACGTCCGGACCCTCACAAAGCACCGGACGTCCGGAACTCACCGGACGACCGGAACCACCTATACAGAAGAAATTACCGGATTTCCGGTCTTTTCCGGACGTCCGGTACACCTAGTTTTTGAATTCGGCTGATTTTTGTTTTGTCCATAACTAATTCATACGAACTCCGATTTGGACGTTCTTTAGCTCGTTTCGAAGCTCTTGACATTCCCCATACCAGAAAAATACAAACATATTCATTTGACTCCATCATATTTTGTGGATTTTGGCATCTTTGCCTAGGGCTAACACCACATCATCCGCTACACCACCACCGACTTCCGCAACCTAACCATTTTGTCCCCCATAGCATTTGTGGTTGCTTGAGTAGTGATTTGAGTCTCCTAAGGTGTTTAGGCTACTTAGGGACCATTGCTTCTTCATCAACCACCACCACCACTTCCGCATAGCCTAGTCCACCATACATAGCCAACCCAACTTAACCAAATTTTGTTCAAACTTGTTTGAGTTGTGGCTTGTGTCTCCTAAGGTGTTTCGGCTACTTAGGGACCGTGACTTCAACTCCGACACCGTGTATAGCCCATCATTCCACTTCCGCAACCACCACGGCATTGCCGCTACCACCATTTGACATTTGTCCTTGAGATTTTGAGTTGTGGTTTTTCCGTTTCCTAAGGTGTTTCGGCTAACTAGGAACGGGTCTACATCAAGAGCACCACCACTCATCATCGCCACGAGGTCGTCATCGTACATAAGGACGGTAACCTCGACGACATCATAGTATATTCCCCTTGCAATTGCATTGTTAACCCCTAGCCCATTTTTGCGTCACTTACCCATCGAGACTAGCCATTCGAGTATTGCCGACAACGTTACTTGTGCACATTAGTGATCATACTTCCCATATCATACATACCATATCACCGTGGTGCATATCTTGGTATCATCTCTTGTGACACAAGGTTGTCATCGCATATACTCAATTGCTATCTTGGTTCGTGAAGTTCTGCATGAGAAAAGAGCTCAAAAGAGAAAGAGCCAAACAAGCTTTTAAGCACAAAGAAAAAGATACACAAAGAGCTTTTAAGCAAGAACCATAGCATCATACTACATTAAGATTGTCATACTCGATCATGTTGGATCATACCACCGGAATACCATACATATAGCATACTTGGGATAGAAGCCGTTGCATTTTGCTTAGTAGGTTGTGCACAAGTTCGTATCCGCCTATTGTGCAATCGTGCTAGCGTCTCTCTAGTGTTGTGCAACACGAGCATTTTCGTGGATTCCACATTTTGGCTCATTCCTTGGTTGCACGACCCCATCTATCTATCCGTGTGTGTGTTTTCGTGTGCCACCCATATTGCTATTGGTCTACTTGTTTCACTTGCGAATTTGTGAATCTTTTTCAACTTTATTGACTCTTGCTAACATTTTGCATCAAATTTTTGTGCCACTATCCTCACCGAGTTCCACCATAAGCTTTACTTGTGTAGGTGTGAGAAACCGACAAGAATTGGTACCAATTGTGCTATTTCCTTGTTCCACATTTGAGTGATCATTGATCCATCTTCAACATCGGTCAAGGTACATTTGGTCTAGTTCTTCTCTTTCTCCCACTCATACTTGCTAGCGTCTTGTGATGGATAGGCAAGGCATTTCATCTCCGGTCTTCGACATCGACGGCGCGAACAAGGACATCCACGCGAAAACCATCGGACTACAACGAGAAATGCAAGAGTGCTTGGGCAACATCGCCATCGAACAACGACACTTCGTGACAAGGACAATGGCTTCCTTCGACGACATGTGCGACTCCTTCAACAAACAAATGGCGGAGCTCCGACACTTGGTGGTCGATTACAAGTCTTCTTCCCCTTCGTCATCCTCTCGGCGGCGACGTTCAAGTCACAAGTCTTCGGAGCGCAAACATGATGCAAGTGCAAGTCTTCCACGTCCACACCGCCATGGCGACCATCGACATCGTCATGAAGGGCAAGTCACCTCCAAGCATCATGTGCACGACGATGACGAACGACATCTACCAAGAGCTCAAGCACGACAACGACATCATCATCATGAAGATGCTCGACAAGCGCATACCTACAAGTCCGAAGAAGCTCTACATCACGCCAAGGCCAAGCTTCAAGAGCATAAGAGAAGACCGCGAGACAAGCACACCCAAGACGGAGCTACGGCTACAACCACCACTTCGGCATCTTCGCCAAGTGCTATCAAGGCATCTTCGCCTTCGGACGTACGGCATCTTCTCCTACTTCCCATGAGTTCGCCTACATCGACGTCTTCATCATCAAGGCGATCATCTACGAGCGACGGCGACAAGACGGTCGAGCATGGGCCATCCCCTTCGGCCAAGGCGACGAGCATGAACCTCTTCGACACCATGAAGACGGCGCCCATATTGGACTACTACTCCGGGTCAAGCTACGCGAGCAAGCATGAGACCTTCTCTTTGACCTTGGAGGAGCGTGATGGTTTGCCACACCCTACGGCATTCATCTTTGGAGGCATTACGGATGAGGAAGTTGAGCATGGAGACTATTGCACCTACACCTCTTCGACATCCACATATGACGAGATGCCCCAATTCCCATGTGAGGAGAGCCACCACCACATGAGTGATACGAGTGACTCCACCATATGTGAGCTTGAGAGCATTTCCCTTGAGAGGATGAGTGTGCACACCACTAGCCCCACACATGAGAGCATGCCACTTCTCCTATGTGAGGTTGAGAGCCATTTGAGTGACTCCACCAACCATACGAGTGAGAGCATCCACGAGGGAGTGAGTGAGCCACACCACTTAGTGAGTGAGGTAGTTGATAGGGCATGTGAGACCACTATGCTTTCTAACGACTTAACCTCTACTCCGAGTGTGTTTTCTTTGGTGCTAGGTCTCCTACAAGAGGACATGCCTACCCTCGATGAGTCCGTCCCTCCAATGGACAAAGCGATGGCCATGGTGGAAGAATATGCACCCCCCACATGGTACCATCAAGTTGCAACCTCACCTACAGCACATGAGCGGAACTCCAAAGGTAACATAGGTGATGGTGCTTCTCTCGTCCCACTAGTGGACTATCTTGACAATGATTGCTTGCATGATGTTGGCACACCTATTGCCATGCTTCATGCTAGTGCGACTTCATCATGTCATGACTTACCTATTTATGATGAATATGATGATGAGCATGTTGAGTTGCCTAGTTGTGATGCTATGCTCCATAGGATCTCATGTGAAAATTCTTTTGGTCACATCATGTTCGACAACCCTCTAAACTTGTCATATGCTATGAGTGAGATTTCTCATATTGTTTCATATCAATATCAACATAGTAACTATGCATGCACCATTAAAGTGAATCCTATTTGCACTTGTGGCATAGATGACAAGATGATGGTCATTGGCTTGTGTTTCTCTTGCGATGATATTGCCATGCTTCCTTTACATGACTTGCGCAATTCATCTACTATGCCATGCCATGAACACAATGTTCCAAATATGCTTTGCTTTGGATGTTGTCAATATTCTCCATGTGAACTTTCCAATAATGCTCATGAGGAGACCCCCATAGTTTCCTAATACATCCTAGGAGATCTTGATGCATTCCATACCTTGCATGATTACCATGATTGTGTGCACCATATGCATTCCATGAATAACAATGCTCTACATATTTCTTGTGATGCATTACATAATTCGAGTCTCCATTATGCTATACATAACAACAAACCTCTCATGATGGATGACATGTTTCTATATCACGCATCTCATTTATTTGAGCGTCGGCTATTTTGTGCTAACCAACACATGCACGTGCGCATCATGATGGATGATGTGTACATATACCACGCACATACAATTTTTCCTTTGCCTTTGTCTTGTGTAGGTACTTTTGCAAACTCGTCAACCTCACAATCCCATGAGTTGACGAAAAGAGCTCTTGAGAGCACCGACGATTTGGGATCCCGTGGATTGTCCCTACCACCGTTCTCTTCGCGCAACCACTATGCGCATCTCTTTTACTTGGCTCTCGCACGGTTATGGGCTATTTGCCACTTGTCACATTATGCCCATACTATCGTGTTCACTTTGCATGTTATGCCTCTTGCTATGAATTTGCCATGCAATTGTGACCCTTGCTTGCCTTTACACATGATTCACCATTATACTACTTATATGTGTATTTGCATGCTTGGTGGAGATACTTGTAGCTATTGCCATGATTTCTTTGTGCCCCATGCTATTGTTGATTCTTGTGTTGAGAGAGACATGATATCCCATTGCTATTTCCATATGGCCTCTCATCAACACATTGATGCTATTTTGCTCATATCTTGCTTTCATGCTTGTGCTATGCCATGTGCATCATGTATTCTCACTATTTGCACACATGCCATGATTACTTCTAGTATGTTGCATCTTTGCACTACTAGCTTGCTTGACTTGATCACTATGCTTGCTTGCTATGTTGCATCACCCATGTTCCTCTCTTACTTGCTTTCTTGGGTTGATGACATATATGTTCATGCCACTCACATGATATATCTTGATCATTGTCATTTGTCTCCACTAGTTACATCCCTCATCACTTGTATTGAGTGCAACAATGCTATGTTTGTTGATCTTGCAGGCTTGGACACCATTCTTGTGATGCATGCTTGCTTGTTTGAGCCTAATGCCTTTGGTTGTTATCGCATCATATGATTACATGCCATGCCACTTTACCTTGTCCTTTCTTATGATAAGCATCATGACTACACTTGTTGGGTATCTTACCATACGAATGATAGGTTTTGCAAGTCCGCTAACCTCATTTGTTTTTCCGAGTGTTTGTCATGTTCTTTCATTTTGAAGGATTCACAAGGCGGTGTCGTCATGCGACAACTTGGTCATGCGAAGGCATACATGATGTGCAACACCAACATTCGCGACAATCTCCTAAAGGTGAACTCCTTCCCTTTGAGCCATCCTCACATACACATATTGGATGGGTCATTCTTTCATTGTTGTCTTCTTCTTCTTGTCTACATGATACATCTATTGGAGAGAGGACCTACATTGGAGATGGACCTCCAAGATGAGGAGCGCTCGGACTTATTGGATGCACCTTCGGACCTTCACTCATGCCACGACATCGAGCATTGGTATGTCAAAACCCCTTTGACACATTGCACCAAAACCTTCATATTTGTTGATTGTGTGCTCACATGCCATGCTCAATGGACATATCATTCCCATAACAAATTTGCATCTTGCCCATGGATTGACTCACATTATGATTGCCTTGTTGCATCTTGTATTCCCATGTCATCCATGATATATGAGCTTGTGCATTTCCTTAGCAAATTTGTTGTGATCTACCTTGATGGCATATTCATACATAATGATCACATTGCCAAACATCAATTGCATGATCACATAGTCATATTGAGCATCGATTACCATGTTCATGCATTTGATACACCGTCCCACTATGACATCATTTTGCACAATGGTTGCATTGATCTCATTCACAACACCTTTGTGTGCACCTCAAATGCATTTGATCACATGAATGCTTTACATGTCATTGTACATCTTTTCGATAAGCATCTTGTGCCTTGCCATGCCCAAATTTGTCACACGGACCCATTCTTACATGATAGACACTTGTGCGCTAACCATTGTATTTCCGAGTGTCGTTTGTGTTTGCCCTTCTTGCATGTATACCACTCCGACGACACCTTGGACTACTTGGATTACGCCAAGTCTTCATCTCGGTCCAACTACAAGCCCGTCCACGACAACCGTTTCCATGGTGATGAGGTTTTTGATCCGAGGTTGGATCTTTCCCAAGGGAGGGGAGATGATACGGTGTATCCCATGATCATCCCCATGTTCACTCGACAAGACCTCAACCACACACAATTGGACACAAGGTTCACTCGCTCCTCTCTGAACCCCCACTTTCTACATGTGAGACATGGCTACTACCTCAAATATATGTGCTATGCATGACCAGGAACCAAGAGGGAGGCCATGGAACAGCTAGGAGCGTTGGACGAGACGGCGAGGACACCAAGTACAAGGAACAAGAGAAGCTGCTGGAAAAGCTTCAGGCTCCGGACGTCCGGCATCTACCGGACGACCGACGACTCCCAGGCGTCCGGACGACCGGAGGCCACCGGGCGTCCGTGACTTCGACGACAGAAGGAAAATAGCGGAAGTCCGAAGACTTCCGGACGTCCGGACCCTCGCGAGCCACCGGACGTCCGGTAGCCGTCGGACGTCCGCTACCTGCTGTCTGCGCACAGTTATCGGGCCAGAGGCCCATGTATCCCTCTCCCACTTACCCCTTCGTGGCCCTAGACTATATATACTCCTCCACCTCCTCCTAATGAGGGTAGCTTAGTGATAGCTCATTTGATACCTAGAGCTTTGCTCATCTAGTGGTTCATCTCCTTGTGAGTGACTGCGGCCCCTCCACGGAGAAGATCCACACGGATTCAAGAC
This sequence comes from Secale cereale, assembly GCA_902687465.1. NCBI lineage: Eukaryota > Viridiplantae > Streptophyta > Magnoliopsida > Poales > Poaceae > Secale > Secale cereale. The sequence goes on along the minus strand of LR738715.1, from coordinate 445,660,217 downwards.
CTCCTCTGCGGAGAAGATCCTACGGGATTCAAGGCCCCTCGCGGGAAGATCCTACGGGATATCATCAAGACCTCCTCACGGAGAAGAACCGGTTACCCTTTGTATCGTCCCTTGTTGATCATGGATCTTGTATCTCTTTGTGTTTCGAGGATCTAGCATATGTGTGACTTGTTCTTGTTGGTTTGAGTGATTCTCTCGTGTTTCCCCTCGTGTTCCCCTCGTGTTCTTCGTGTTCTTCATGGGATCCCCTCCATTTCGTGAAAGATCGGCCATCTAGGGTTCCACACTACATCACACTGGTGCCCCCGTGGCCTGCAACAACAGCAACGGCCTCGCTGGTGCATGCATCTTCGGTGGACCGGCGCTCACCTATTTATAGGCCGCCCCCGAGCCCCCTTGCACCTCCTTTAGCTCTTCCCTTCTCTCTTACGCCTCCCAGGCCAACTCGTTGCTCTCCCCGTGCCCTACGGCCTCCTTTCTGGCCGAAGTTCCGCCGCCGGCCTCCGCTCGAATTCTCGCCATCTCGAGCTCGCCTCCCTCCCTTTCCTCCACCAGAAGAGATGCGAGGGTACGGTGACCCTTTCCCCTACTTCTCCCAGACCGCCGGGGCACCACACCCCCCCAGCAGCTCGTCGCCCGAATGGGCATCCGCCGAGGTAGTGCCGAGCGCACCGCGGTCGTCTCCTGCCAGCCCCGCTGACCTTCCCCGATGCGCCGCTCTCCAGTGGCCCATCCGGTGGCCACCGCTTGGCCGGAGGTGGCCTCAGCCGCTGGGGGGCAGGAGCTGCAACCTCCCGTCGACGAGGCCCCTGCCTCTTCTGTCGCGGGCGGGAGGAAGGAGAAGGCCTGTTGGTGGGGCCCGCTCGTCGGTGACCCAGCGGGGCGGGCCCGACATTTTAAGTGGAGACGGGCCGGGCGGGAGCCGTGTTCCCCAGGCGGAAGCGTACTTCGGAAAAGACGCCTTCAGCGTCACCCACCTCCCCCCGCACAGCCGAGCCGCTGGGCCGGCCCACGGGCTATTCATCGCCATGAGCACAGTGAAGGGTATACCCCTTTTTCCCTGTTCTTTTCTTTTTCAGACAACTTCTAAAATGCTTAAATAATTCATTTGAACTCCAAATTGCATGATTCAAATTTCTTATGGCTCCATAAATCATGCTCTATCACATGGTGCAACATGCACATTATTCCAGAGACATTTCTTTCACAAATAATTATCAAATGCCCATATTCCATTTTCTGTGATGAACTTTAGAAAATCACAGAGGGCTCAAATTTCATCCAAATGCAGTGATTCAAATTCCTAGGTGCTTGTCATATCCAAACTTAGTTTTGGAACATTTTTATTAATACTTTCTATACCCCACCAAATATTGAGCCATTTCTTCATATTTATCAGCTCTGCAAAATCTTAGGAAATTCATTTGAATTCCAAATCTAGTGAAACCAACTCCTAGATGCTTCTAAAATCATGACTTGTTGATGGGTGCCTTTGCTCATCATTCAAGGAAATATTTCTGTATACTTCTTCCAAATCCATAAACCCCTTGGTTCCATCACACTGAAATGATCCAAGCTATTCATTGATCCAATACCTATGAAACCACCTTGGTTATTTTTCATATGACCAGAGGTATCCTAGAAAAGTCCAACTCCTATTTTTAGAGCACTTTTATTTTTGCTTTGATTGTGTTGCTTATTATGATTGTTTCCATCGTTAGTTGACGAAATAAACGGAGTACTCGGAGACGGACCAGAAGGTTTGAAGACTCGGAAGAATAAGGCAAGCAGCCCTTTGACCATGTCCAAGAAACCTTTTTGTGCATGTCTCATAGCACCTTATTATTCAATGCATCGAAATCATGTAGAAGAGGTGACCACCTTGGTTGGTACCTTGTTACTTTACTATTGAAACTTGCATCAAACATGACCCTACCTTCCTATGAGGGTTATGTGGGTGGGAGTAGATAGATGTATGCTATAGTAGTTGGCTACGCAAATGGGTCAGGGTTATGCATTGAGTGAAACAAGTGTGGTCTGACATACTTGCAAATGACCTAGTGGGTGCCACTAATGCCCCTGGGAGTTGATGAGAACTAGGGCACTACTTGGTGAAGAAGTAGTGTGCCGAGGCTTGTTGAAAGTGTTGTTTACAGAGATGGATTAGATTTATGTGTGACTACCGTCCCAACCAAACATGTGCAACCACACTACCCCTTATGGGACGGGGCTTTATTGATTACTTAGGTCGATACTAGCATGGTGCCCGCATTACTAGTGACGGGAAGACTTGAGGTCTTTCCCGGGACGGGGTCGTGCTTGGATAGACGGCCATGACTATTTTTACAGGGCACCGGACACACCGTTGGTCCCTTCGGGTATGCGTGACATTGAAATTAGGGCAAGTCCCGTGATCTATTGTTTGTACCCGAGGGCCGTGTACCAACGAGTGGACTCTATGTTAGTGTCGTCTAAGGAAAGGTAATGACCGGGTGCTTACCCCGGGTACTTGAGGTACCGCGGGTCGTGGATGACACGGAAGTTCCCCGGTTCTTGTGGGTAAAGTGTGCAACCTCTGCAGAGTATCAAACTATTCGAATAGTCGTGTCCGCGGTCAAGGACAGTTGGGTGGTGCTACTTAGACTATGTCCATAAGTTTCTGGGAAACAACACGATTCAGAGATATTGTTGATGTGATTGTGAGAAAACCACAATGAGCTTGAGCATGAGTTGATTACAACTCTTTCTCGATAATGATGTATGTGACCTCCTGATACTTGTTACAGACACATGCATGCCCATGTTATATGTTGATCATACTTGCATATGAAAAACTAGCTTTCCGCAAAACTGCCAATCTAGTAGTAGAGCCTTGCATAATTATTCTGTTATCACACTTGGGTTGCTTGCGAGTACATTCAAAGTACTCATTGGCTTGCCACTGGTTATTTTATTGGCCAGACATGAGAGAATAGGTTATGATGAAGATTTCTTGGTGACGAGCATGCGAGCTAGGACGCTTCCCAGTCAGAATGCCTGTAGGGTTAAGGCAGATGGCATGGGTCCAAGTTGTCGTTGAAGATTTCTGCTGCGATGTTATACTCAAGACTTGACCTTAATGGTCCTATTTGTGTAATATGGTATGTATGGATGTCAGACTCTTGTTATTCAGCTTCTGCGTGTTCAGTGAGCATTGATCTCTGGGATCACTGTACACGTGCATTCGGTGATCACGACTTATGAGTCGGGGTCCCCACAGAATTCCAACAAGTTGATGCCGAAGTGGGAAGGCCCTTATCGGGTGAAACGAGTCAGTAGGCCTGGCGCTGTCCTCCTTGAGACCGAAGATGGCTTTCGGGTGAGCAACTCCTGGAACATCGAGCATCTTCGTAAGTTTTACCCGTAAGGCGCGGTTGCCAGGACCCGTTCCGGCAACCACCTTTTGTACAAGTCTTGCCGCTGTTGCATGTAATCCTTTGTACAAAGCCAGGCGCAGACCCCGTGCATAAGTAAAGCTCATGTGCCCCGCACATCTTGTCAATTTCTTGCTTTTTATTTTTTGCATGTATTATCTGACACTTTGTGCAGCGCCTGCCCCCGGTAAGCCATAACGAGCCGTAAGGCTCCATATCTGTATTTTCTCTTCTTTCTTTTTCGCAAGGAAAGGAAGGTTCCCTCGCGCACAAGTTTGACGTGGGGGGAGGAGAAGATAGTGGTATGGACCAAGCGCCGTTCAAGAAAGTTTCGCCTTGCCGGGAAGCAAACAACACAAAAGCTAAGTTGCCAAAGTTTTGAGCAATCAGATTTTTAAATTTTTAAGTTATCTTCCTTGAACGACCGCACTTTGTATGGAAAACCTGTGCGCGGAGGAACCAACTCGTGGCTAGACGCGCCCTTACTTTGTTTCGAGTCCGCTCAACGACTTAAGTGTGCTGCGACTAGTGTTGCACCCTTACTTCGTTTCGAGTCCGCTCAACAACTTAAGTGTGCTGCGGCTAGTTGCGACAAGGTTTCTTGCCGGCAGCGGCACCGCCAGCAGGCTGCTGACGTTCCGCACTCAGCGCTCGCGGCTAAGGTGCCTGCGCCGGCAAGTTCCCTAAAAGCGTAGGGCAAAAACATACAAAGGAAGGGAGTCAAGTAAAGGAAATAACATTGCAATCACTACCCAAAATAGAGTTATATTACAAGATAGCTTGTCGCAGCTCTAACAGATTGTTCTCCTAACATGATAAGCAGCGACAAGGAAAGAAGAAAACGGGCAGCCTAATCTACGCGGTCGCCCTCAACCCTCTTGATGCCGCTCACCTTGTCCACAATGGGTGCGACAAGGGCCTTGAGCGCCTCTAGATCAGCATCCTGCGGCAGGGACTTGAGGACGTTGGTGAGGTTGAGGCCCGGATTGCGGAAGGCCACCTTCACCAACACCTTTTGAAGGGCTCCCGCGCAGAGCTTGCGCGACTCGTCGGCCAGCTGCTTTGGGATTCTCTCCCGGAGCTGCTGGAGGGCCGTCGCCACGCCTTTGAAGAATAGGGTGAGCTTGGCGCTGGGGTGGAGATTCTTGTCGGAGGAATACCCGAGATACTCCACCCCCAGCTACGCCAGCTCCCTGTCGATATCTGCGGCAGCATTGACGAGACCCTCCGTCCAGTGCTCCACAGTCTCCCTGAAGGTGTTCTGGGTGACAGCAGCACTCGCCAGCAACGCCTTCTCGGCCTTGACCTCCTCCTTCAAGGCCGCCTCCCACTCCTTGGCGCCGTCCAGCGTCTTGGTCAAAGTGGTTAGCTTCAACTCAAGATCCGCGTTGGAGTCCTTGGCGACGGCAAGCTCCTTGCCCTTCTCAGCGAGGCGAACCTGCAGCTCGGAGTGGCTGTGGGCGTCCTTCTCCCGCTCAAGCTTGAGCGCGGCGATCTCTTCACCTCTCGCCTTGAGATCGGCCTCTAGCTGCGCCACCTTCGCCTCCAGTTCCTTCTTGGCGGTCTCGGCAGCTGCGACAGCGTCCTTTGCTTCCTGGAGGGCCCCGCCAAGTGATTGCTCGTGCCCGGCAAGCTCTTCCTCGTGGCTGTCGAGGTTGACCTTCCGCTGCGCCAGCTCGCCTTCTCGCGTGGACAGCATCTCGTCGGCAAGCCGCTGTTGCCCTTCGACTTCGGCCTTCTCGAGGAAGAAGGCCGTCTGTTCTTCGGCAAGCTGCTCCCGCTCCTTTGCCAAGGACCGGTGAGCTGCCTGGTTGAGGGCCCAGAGCTCCTCCGCGCGCTTCTCAATGTCGGCTCCCGCCTTGGCGGCCAGCGGTTCGCGGGACTCCAGCTTGGCCTACCGAGCGCGGTAGAGCGACAACAGCTTCCGCAGCAGCCGCTCCTGCTCAGGCTCGCCACTGCTGCTGCTCGGCGTGTCGACCAGCGTCAGCCCGGCGGAGGCGAGCACCTCTCCATCGAAGATTTCTCCCTCGACCGGCGCCCTGGAGCTTGAGGCCCAGGGGAGTTTGATGAAGACGCTGTCGCCGGCCTTCAGGTAGGCGCCTGGCTCGGGCTCTTCGGAGCCTGGGGCTGCGGCAGCGGTGGAGGTCTCGGTGGTCGGTGTAGCGCCTGGCGCTCCTGCGGCCTCAGGGCCGTCAGTGCGATCGCCGGACCCCTCGCCAGCTGCTGCGGCGGCAGCCTTGGCGGCCTCGTCGCCGGCGGGATCGTCAGCCCCGGCCGCCTCTTCGGCGGCAACAGCGTCGCCGGTGTTGCCGCGCGCGTTCTCTTCATCAGCAACCTCCGTCTCCATCGGCTCCGCAACAGTTGGATCTGACGGCCTGAAAGGGGAGAAAAACAATCAAGCAAATATCCAAAAAAGAAGAATCAAAAGAAGAAAAGCCCAAGGGAAGTTTGAAGCAAGGGGATTACCTGCGTGAGCCGGCTCCTCGGTGGTGTTCCTTGGCGGGGAACTCTCCCTTGGCGGTGTAGTTGTAGTCCCCGCTGGCGGAGGGCCGCTGGTACTGTCCCTCGCCGGAGGACTCTCCCTTGCCGGGGAAACCCTTGCCGGAGAGCTTTCCCTTGGCGGCGTAGTTGAAGCAGATGGCACGTCGGGGGCGGTCTCCGGGCGCTCCTGGCGTGGCTGCTCTGCTCCTACACAAATCAACAAACAAGACATCAGCAAAGATAGAACACCCACGCGCGCCTAACAGCGGAAAGTAAACCATACACTTACGTCGGGGGCTGCGCTGGGGGCTGCTCTGAAGATCAGTTGCCGGTTCCGGCAAGTTTGTCTCAGGCGCACCCCCTGCTGGCACGGTGGGCTCGTCCTCGATGACAATCACCGGGACCTTAGCTCTCTTTGCCGCCCTCTGGGACAGAGTTCTGAAAAAAGGAACAGGTTCAGAGTGAGGCAAATGAGATACAAGAGAAAACAGCAAGAATTGAAGAAATGAAAGAACAACAAGAATCTTACTCTTCTTCTTCCTCATCGGAGCTGAGCGCGGAGAAGTCGAAATCCGGCTCACGCCCGGCGCGAGGAGGCGGAGGAGTAGGCTCCCTTGGCCGCTTGGCGGCCGCAGCGGCGGTGGTCTGAGATGACCCCGCTCCGGGTGTCGCCGTGGCGAGAGGGGCGGCAGGAGCAGAAGCGGTGGTCCGAGAAGATCCCGCTCCAGTTTCCGCAGAATCGCGAGGTGCTCCCACGGCAGCCTTGCTTGCCGCGGTGGAGCGTGTCGCGCGGCGCGGCGGCTGTTGACCCGTCTGCCGCCCCGTTACGTCTCCGGCCTTGCGGAGACGCCTTCTTGGTGGAGCTGGAGGCTCTGCTGGCGGCGAGCTGCCTGAAGATGAGGAGGAAGAGGAGTCGATCTCCCGCGAGCCGCTCGTATCCTCGGCGGCCCCGCTCGTATCCTCGGCGGCCCCGCTCGACTCGACGCCCTGCTCGGCGGGCTTTCTTGACTCGACGTCTTGCCCGGCAGGCTCTCCCTCGCCGACAAACTCCCCTCGCTCGGCAAGGCTTGCCGCCTTTGTTGCCTCTGCCTCCTCCGGGGTGAAACCGAACTCGCCCGCGGCTGCGGCTGCCGCCGCCTCTTCCAGCCTAGTGGCGATGTACGCCATCTCCTTATCGGTGGTGTCGCGGGTGAGGCCCTTCTTCTCGTCGGAACGGATCGGCACTTCTTCCAAGCTGTCGAAGAATGTCTGCACGGCGTCGTCGGCAGGCTCTTGCCAAGTTGGGTCGATCCCATGAGAGTCGCACAGCGGCATCATTGCACGGATGCGGCTGAGAGCGGAGTTGTTGCACAGTGGGACGACCCCCCTCGGCAACCTGAACACTTCGGGATGATCGGGGTCATATTTGAACAGCTCCTGGAGCATCGCGTTGAGCTCCAGGACAGTGAAGTTGAAGTTGAGGCCCGGGCGCAGCCTCATGATGTCCGCCGCATTCTCGAACTCCCAGGCGGGCCTCTTCCTCTCCTGCAAGGGGGCGATGTGGCGGCGAAGGAAATCTGCACCAACTGCGCCTACAGTGAGCCCGGCAAGCCTGAGGCGCTGGATCCGGGCGGTGGCAATCTTTAGCCTACTGTCTTCCGGGGCCAAGTCGCTCCAGTCGTTGCCGCGTACTACTGGGGCTTGGCGCCGGGCGGTAAATGGCTGCGGGTTCTCCTCTACAATCCAACACCAGTTGGCTCTCCATTCCTCCCATTTGCTGCGGAGCTCTCCCTCCAGATAAGCTTCCTTCTTGTGGGCCCTCGAGATCCAGGAAACTCCGCCGGATAAAGGCTCTCCTCTCTCAACTCGGGGCGTAAAGAAGTGGCGGAAAAGGGCGACATTGGGATGGACTCCGACAAAGTTTTCGCAGAGATGTGCGAAAACTGCCATGGTCAGAACGGCGTTGGGGGTGAAATCAAGGAGGTGGAACCCGTAGGTATTCATGAGGTCACAGAAGAATTCAGAGAAAGGCGGGCAGAGCCCGCAGTAGAAGAACAAGGCGAAGAACGCATATCCGTTCGGAGCCATTTCACAAGCAACGGCAGGGAGTACCTTGGTGTGTGGATGCGCCCGCGTCTCCCCCGACCAGAAGAGGTAGTAGTTCTCCTTCAGCTTCCTCGCGGCAAGCTTGGGGGGGGG
>LR738715.1:445599183-445652111 GCA_902687465.1 Secale cereale | reverse complement strand
GGGGGGGAAGACAGCCCGCTCCTTTCACAGCGCCCCGAGCCGCAGCGCCTCGGCCGACTTCGCAGCCTTCCCCTTCTCGCCTTTCGGAGCCATCGTGGAAGCGGTGAGGGAGGCCGACGGCGCTGGTGGTGCTGGTGGCGATGGGGGGCCGAGCCCGGCTCTCTTTCAAGCTTTGGGAAGAAGGGGAGCGGCGGAGGCTTTCGAGGTTGAAGCAGCAACGGGGGGATGGACAAACTGTCCCTGTTTCCCCTGCTTATAAGGAGGGAGGGGGCGGATGTTCCGCATTTCCGATTAAAGAAGGCGCCAACGATCTCTCCCACGACGCCGCAATCGACGTGTGCCGTTAGGGGAGGGCGCGGTGGATACGGAGTAAGATACGGCGTGAACCAGGCCGCGCGTGCCCGTGCCCTGTTTTGGGCCTGGCCCAACAACGCTTAGCACCGTGTATGGCCCAGGCCCGGGGGCTCCTGCCAGTGTACTAAAGTAGGGGTACCATTAGTATCCCGAACTTGTGCACGAGCAGTCGTAGCGTCCCGCGGCAAGGCTTGCCGGGTGACCGCCGAGGTCCTCCGTGGTTCCTTTGGAGCCATTCAAGAACAAAGTATCCAAGCCAAGGAGACAAGGCCCCGGCAAGAGGAGCTTGCCGGGAAGGCCACTCAAGTTACAAGACCACTCAAGGCGCAAGACCCTGGCAAGAGGATCTTGCTAGGAAGGCCAACTAAGGCGTCTCAAGAAACTTGCCGCGACGCGCCACGCGTCCCGGCAAGGCCCGGTGAGCGACAAGCTCCCGGAAGCGACAAGATAGCGACCGCGGCAAGCTACCACTTTGTACCCGCGCTCCAGCGCATCCACCCATGTGTCGCTTTGGGACCCTTCCAGGCGTACGTGGTGGGAGGCTGTGCAGCCAGGGGTACGCGGTGGCAAGCGGCGCTGACAAGAGTGCCATCGTGGCGAACGGTGGCGCCCCTGACGGCCCCTTTTTTGCACTGTTTGGGCGACGTCGATGGGCATTTAATGCCCTTGTCCCCTGCCGTCAGGGTTAGGTATGGAACACTGTACAGGTAGCTGTACCAACCGCAACATTTTTCCACTTTTACCCTCATCTGCGTTGCCACCTGTCGGTGACCCCTTGAGCATATAAAAGGAGGCCCATGCGCAACGTAGAGGGAGGTTCAAAGGATTGGAACACTCTCACGCTCGGTCTCGTTAGCTGCTGAGGGGTACTGTAGCTTCCAGCGCTCCCGAGCCAAGAACTCAATACAAACCACAAAGCAGGAGTAGGGTTTTACGCATCCGTGCGGCCCGAACCTGGGTAAACTGCTCGTGTGCCTCGCCTCGATCTGCTCTTCGCGCGACCTCCGCCCCCTGCCGTACCGAAAGGGGCTCCGTCCCCATAGGTGTCACTGGACTTGCCGTTGTCGGTGATGATCCTGTTAGGGACCCCGAAGCGGCAAACAATCGACCCGAAGAACTTGACTGCTGACTGTGCTGTCACCTTCCTCACTGGTTCCACTTCCGGCCACTTTGTGAACTTGTCGATTGCAACGTACAAGTACTCAAAGCCCCCGGCTGCGCGGGGAAAGGGGCCGAGGATGTTGAGCCCCCAGACCGAAAATGGCCAGGATAAAGGGACCGTCTGGAGAGCTTGAGCTGGCTAGTGTATCTGCTTGGAATGGAACTGGCACGCTTCACACTTGGTTACTTGTGCAGTTGCATCCTGGAGGGCTTCCGGCCAAAAGAAACCTTGCCGGCAAGTGCTCTTGCGCCAATGTGGTGACCACATATGCCTCCATGTATTTCTGCCAACAACTTTTGTCCGTCTTCCCGGGGAATACACTTTAATTTCACACCGTTGAGTCTTCTTCTGTACAGTGTGTTGTCAACAAATTGGTACATACTTGACTGCCGGGCTACTCTTTCCGCTTCTTCTTGCTCTTCGGGAAGTTCTCCTGTCTGAAGGAAATGGACAATTTGCTCCTCCTCGTCGGAACTGAGCGCGGAGAAATCGAAGTCCGCCTCGTGCGTCCCGGCGCGAGGAGCTGGAGGAGTAGGCTCCCTCGGCCGCTTGGCGGGAGCAGGGACGGTGGTCTGAGAAGACCCCGCTCCAGTTGTCACCGAGGCACGAGGGGCGGCAGGAGCGTTAGCCCCAGCCCGGGAAGACCCTCCTCCAACCGCTGCTGAAGCGCGAGGCACTCCCTTGGCGGCCCTGCTCGCCGCTGTGGCGCATGTTGGACGGCGCTGAGGCTGTTGGCCCGCCGGCCGCCCCGCCACGTCTGCGGCCTTACGGAGGCGCCTCCTTGTTTGAGCCGGAGGATTTGCTAGTGGTGGTGAGCTCCCCGAGGATGAAGAAGAGGAGTCGAGGTTCAGCGACCTGCCAGAGTCTTCGGCAGGATCGCTTGATCCAACGCCCTGCTCAGCGGGCCCGCTCGACTCTGTGCCCTGCTCGGCGGCCTCGCTTGTCCCGGCAAGTTGCCCGGCGAGCTTCCCCGCCTTGAGGAGTTCTTCCTCCTCGGCAAGACTTACCGCCTCCGCCGCATCCGGCTCCTCCACAGTATATCCAAACTCGCCCGCGGCCCTGGCTGCAGCTGCCTCCTCCAACCTGGTGGCAATATACGCCATCTCCTGGTCGGTAGTGTCGCGGGTGAGTCCCCTCTTTTTGTCGGGTTTGATTGGCAGCTCCACCAGGTTGTCGAAGAACGTCTGCACGGCTTCGTCAGAAGGTTCCCGCCAAGTGGGGTCGATCCCATGGAAATCACACAACGGCATCGCTGCGCGGATGGCGCTGAGCGACGAGTTGTTGCACAACGGAACTACGCCCTGCGGCAACGCAAACCACTCTGGATGGGTTGGGTCGTACTTGAATAGCGCTTCGAGCATTGCGTTGAGCTCCAAGACGGTGAAATTGTAGTTGAGGCCCGGACGCAGCCTCATGATGTCTGCCGCGTTGTCAAACTCCCAAGCAGCCCTTTTCCTCTCCTGCAAGGGAGCGATGCGGCGGCGAAGAAAGTCTGCCCCGACGGCACCTACAGTGAGCCTGGCTTGCCGGAGGCGGAGGATCCTAGTGGTGGCTATCTTCAGCTTGTCGTCCTCAGGGGCCAGGTCACTCCAGTCATTGCCACGCACTACCGCAACTTGGCGCCGGGAAGTGAACTGCTGTGGGTCGTCCTCCATAATCCAACACCAATTGGCCCTCCATTCATCCCACTTGCCGCGGAGCTCCCCTGTCAAGTAAGCCTCTTTCTTATGGAGCCTAAAGATCCAAGAGATGCCGCCGGAAAGAGGAGACCCAGACTCGACTCGAGGTATAAAATAATGGCGGAAGAGAGCTACATTGGGGTAAACTCCGACGAAATTTTCTCACAAATGTGCGAAAATGGCCATGGTCAAGACGGCATTTGGGGTGAAGTCAAGGAGATGAAACCCGTAGGTATTCATGATATCGCAGAAGAACTCCGAGAAGGGCGGGCAGAGCCCGCAATAGAAGAACAGAGCGAAAAAGGTATATCCTCCCGGGAACATGTCGCAGGCCACGGCGGGGAGTACCTTGGTGCGCGGATGCGCCTTTGTCTCCCTCGACCAGAAGAGGTAGAAGGCGTTCTTCAGCTCCTCCGCGCTGAGCCTCGGCGGGAAGACCGCCATCTTCTTCCGCATTGCTGCTAGCTTCAGCGCCTTGGCGGTCTTCGCGGCCTTCGCCTTGTCGCCCTTCTGGGCCATGGCGAGGACGGCGAGGGAAGTCGACGGAACTGGGGATGCTGGCGGCGACGGAGGAAGGGCGGAGCGCTGCTCTCTTTCAACCTTCGGGGAGGAGGGGAGCGGCGGGGGTTTCTGGAGGTTGAAGAAGCAACGGGTGAATGGAAGGGACTGCCCCTGCTTCCCCTGCTTTTAAGGGGGAGGAGGGGACGTTCCGCCTTTTCCCCATTAAAGAAACAGGCCACGATCTCTCCCACGACGCCGCGATTGACGCGTGCCATTAGGGAGGGGCGCGGTGGATACGGAGTGGGATACGGCGCGCCGTGGGCCGCGTGTGCCCGTGCACTGTTTTGGGCCTGGCCCAACAGCGCTCGGCATCGCATGTGGCCCAGGCCCGGGGGCTCCTGTCGGTGTACTAAAGTAGGGGTACCTTAGTATCCCGAACTTGTGCACGGGCAGTAGCAACGTCCCGTGGCAGGGCTTGCCGCGCGTCCGCCAAGGCCCACTGTGGTTCCCTTGGAGCCATTCAAGAACAAAGTATTCAAGTTAAAGAGACAAGGCCCCGGCAAGAGGAGCTTGCCGGGAAGGCCACTCCAGGCTCAAGACCACTTCTTTGGCACAAGACCCTGGCAAGATGGGCTTGCCAGGAAGGCCAAACATGGCATTTCATGAAACTTGCCGCGACGCACCGCGCGTCCCGGCAAGGCCCGGGGAGCAACAAGCTCACGGGCGCGACAAGATGGCGGCCGCGGCAAGGCGCTTGCCGCGGCAGACTTCCACTAGGTGCCCGCGCTCCAGCGCATCCGCCCACGCGTCGCCCTGGGGCCCTTCCAGGCGCACGTGGCGGAAGGCTGTGCAGCCTGGGGTACACGGTGGCGAGCTGCGGTGACAAGGCCACCGTCGTGGCGGACGGAGGCGCCCTGACGGACGCTTTTTGCACTGTTTGGGGCGACGGCGACGGGCATTTAATGCCCTTGTCCCCTGCCGTCAGGGGTAGGTATAGCGGGGGTTCCGATCTTCGATCATTCTCACGCTCGGTATTGTTAGCGATAAGCACTTTAGCTCCTCTCGCTCCCGGGCCAAGAACACAATACAAACCAAGGCAGGAGTAGGGTTTTACGCATCCGTGCGGCCCGAACCTGGGTAAACTGCTCGCGTGCTCGCCTCGATCCGCTCTTTGTGCATCCTCCGCCCCCTTGCCGTACCGAAAAGGGGCTCCGGTCCCATAGGTGTTCGTGGGCGATCAGTTTCCCCGACAACTCTGCTATGAATTCTGCCAATGCTCTACTTTGGATAGTTGAAGTGCTCTCGAACTTGAGGCCAAAGCTTGACAGTTCCAGTGCCCACTCAACAATCCTGCCTATTGCTTCTGGATTCTGCAGTATCCTCTTCAGCGGAAAGCGAGTGACAACTGTGATCTCATGTGCTTGGAAGTAATGGCGCAGCTTTCTCGAGGCCATGAGAAGGCCGAAAAGCAACTTCTGCACACGAGAGTACCTTGACCTAGCCCCCTGCAGAAGGGAACTGACAAAGTAAACTGGGCGCTGCACCATTTTCTTCCGTATCTTCTCTTGCGCCTGCGCAGATCTCGCTGGATGCGCTTGCCGCGGTTGCCGGCTCATCATCTACCTCCCTCTCCGCTACTAACGCAGCACTAACCACTTGATTGGTTGCCGCTAGATACAGCAGCAACTTCTCTTGTGGCTTAGGTGCGACAAGTATTGGAGTGGAGGACAGGTATCTCTTCAAGTCTTGCAGCGCAGCCTCCGCTTCTGGAGTCCATTTCATTGGACCTGCCTTTTTCAAAATTTTGAAAAACGGCAGGGCGCACTCAGCTGACTTAGAGATAAACCTGCTGAGAGCGGCCACGCAACCGGCAAGTCTTCGTACATCCTTGACGCGCTTTGGTGCTTCAATCTGCTCGATGGCCTTGATCTTGTCGGGATTGGCTTCAATTCCCCTCTGAGACACGAAGAACCCGAGAAGCTTGCCGGAAGGGACTCCAAACACACACTTCTCGGGGTTGAGCTTGAGCTGGATCTTGCGCAGATTTGCAAAGGTCTCGTCTAAATCTTGAATCAGGGCTGCCCTGTCTTTGCTCTTGACCACTATGTCATCCATGTATGCTTCTACATTTATGTGAATTTGTGGCTCAAAAGCTGTATGGACTACCCTTGCAAATGTTGAACCAGCATTCTTCAAACCGAAAGGCATCCGTATGAAACAGTACGTGCCACATGGAGTGATGAATGCGGTCTTCTCCTCATCCTCTTCTGCCATGAAGATCTGATGGTATCCTGAGTATGCGTCAAGAAATGAAAGCAAGTCGCATCCGGCCGTGGAGTCAACAATCTGGTCAATGCGCGGCAAGGGAAATGGGTCTTTGGGACAAGCTTTATTGACATCGGTAAAGTCGATACAAAGCCTCCATTTCCCGTTTGCCTTGCGCACGACCACAGGATTGGCCAACCACGTAGGATGGAGCACTCCTCTGACAAGGCTGCGTTGCCCATCGGCGGCGTAGCCGGCTCCCACGACGACCGGGCGCACTCCAAGACCTCGGCGTCCGTGCATGCACCGCGCCCATCTCAGGAGGCGCGGGACCGGCAGCGTCATGGTACCCACGGTACCATACACTTGCTGGGCCAAGATCGACCTGGCGGATCTCGGGATGCTCAAGACCAGCATGCACGCCAACATGCTGGCACGAGCAAGGCACGGTCGCCTGGACGGGATACTGCTCCTTCTAACACAGTTAGAAGTCCGAGCATATCCCGCTCCTCGCACCGTTCGCCACCGCTACCCGCCACTCCAGCAGAAGCTTTGGCACGAGCTCAACTGCTCCTAGACTTCCCTCCAGCGGCAGACAAGGCCGACGACTGGAGAGCCACCATTCAGAGTCTCATCGCCTTCGCCAACGGCGACACTCCGCGGCAGCCAAGTACATCGCAACCGCGGCAAGTCAGCTAGGCACGGGCCGATGGCGACAACACCGGTGGGGGTGCAACCACCGTGCACTCTTCGCCCCGAAGGCCAAGATCACCGACTCGCCGGATCAACATCGACGACGACTCCACCGCGTCATCGGATCCACGAGCTCGTCGCGATCAGCGCCAAGTTCTTCACGAACGACAACAAGAAGACGCTCGCACCCGCATCGAGCGCCGAAGAGAAGCGCAGCGTCAATCAGACCAGCGCGTTGGGCCCGCTGTCGACATGCATGCGCCAGGGGGACCAGGTGACTTGCCGTACGCGGTAGGTTGTCCTGCGTTTACTCGTGAGCTGCGGCAAGTCCAGTGGCCCAGTATGAAGAATTTCAAGCCAGACGTACCAGAGAAGTACGACGGCAAGACGCATCCGTCGGAGTTCCTCAGCATCTACACCATCGCGGTGCAACCTGCCGGGGGGCGAGACGACAAGATCCTTGCCAACTACTTCCCGCTGGTACTAAAACCCAACGTCAGATCCTGGCTCATGCACTTGCCGGACAACTCTATATCTTCTTGGGCAGACCTATGCCATCAGTTTGTTGGCGCCTTTACAGGCGGCCACAAACCCCATGGCCAGGAGAGTGACCTTCACCTGCTCGCCCACAAGGAAAGAGAGCCCCTGCGCAAGTATATTCAGAGATTCAGCCGTGTACAGCACAACATCCCAGATGTCCACCCTGCCGCTGTCATCAGCGCGTTCCATCAGAACGTGCGTAACCGCAGGATGCGGGAGGAGATGGCGATGTGCAAGATCAGGGACGTCAGTGAGCTGTATGCCCTGGCCGACAAGTGCGCACGTGCTGAGGAGGGGAGGAAACTCCCCGGAGAGGATACAGGAGCAGGAGGATCTGAAAGTGAGGATGCTGCCCCGGCAAAGAAAAACCGGCGGCGGAACAACAGGAAAAAGAAAAGCAAAGAGGTGCTAGTCGTTGAGCAGTCCGGCAATGAAGGTGGCGCCAAGAAAGCCCAAGTTGGTAGCTCCGGCAAGGAGACTACCGCATGCACCAACTGCCAGGCTGTGGCGGCCGCCGACAAGCAGGACGGCACCGACAAGCAGTATTGCAAGATCCACCGCACCAAGGGCCATGACCTCCAAAACTGCAAGAGGGTCGAGCAGCTTGTTGAGCAGCAAAAGGCTGAATACGAGCGACGCGACAAGGAGAAGGCCCAAGGAGGTGATGGAGGATCCGGCAAGAAGCGGTCATTCAACTGCCGAGGAGGACGCCGCGGCAAGGCCAAGCAGCGGCAAGGAGACAGACCTCCCTGTGGCCGCGACAAGGATGAAGACGACGACGACGATGACGACATAGATGATGTCGAGACCAGTGAGCAGGAGTTCCAGAAAGCCACAGAGGTCTTGTGCGTTGACGGCGGTGCTTCTCTGCATACTTCACACTGCCAACTCAAGCAGTGGGTGCGGGAAGTTAACGCAGCAGAACCACCTGTCGAATCGCGCAAGCTTCTGAAATGGTCCAGCACGCCTATCATCTTTGATATTGAGGACCACCCTGATCGCAGAACTGCGGTCGGGTGCTTGCCGATGTTGGTTTCACCAACTATCCACAACCTCAAGGTCACTAAGATGCTAGTTGACGGCGGGGCCGGCTTGAACCTGATCTCCTCCGCTGTACTCCAGAAACTCCAGATCCCTGACAGCGAGCTCGAAGAGACCGGCACATTCCAAGGAATTAACCCGGGAAGGAGCAAGCAGAAGGGGAAGATCACGCTGCCAGTGACATTTGGCGGCGAGCTGAACTTCAGGACTGAGAGGGTTACTTTTGACGTTGCTGATTTTCCATTGCCTTACAATGGGATACTCGGCCGTCCAGCACTCGCCAAGTTCATGGCAGCCTCTCACTATGCATACAATATGCTGAAGATGCCAGGCCCGATAAGCATCATCTCTGTCCCTGGCGACAAGAAGGATGCTCTTATCTGCGCCGACAAGATCTACCGAGAAGCAGCGGCCGCAACAGGTCGCAAGTCACTTGCCACTGAAGCTCCCGGGGGGAAGAAGAAGACCAAGTCCGGCAAGAGCTCTGATGCCCACTCCGGCAAGCGCACCTCTTCGGAGTGCTGCGCTAGCGTCGAGGACGCACCATCGAGCTCCACCGGCAAGTGTAAGAAGACGATGGCAGCTCCGCCAGAGACCAAGAAGGTGTCTGCCAAGGAGGACGGCACTGGTTGTACCTTCACCATCAGTGCCACACTTGACCCTAAATAGGAAAGCGCGCTCATTGCTTTCCTGCGGGCGAACGTCGACGTGTTTGCATGGCAACCGTCTGACATCCCCGGTGTTCCCAGGAAAGTAATTGAGCACCACCTTGCCTTCTGTCCTCATGCGCGGCCCGTCAACTAGAAAGTCAGGAAGCAAGCAGTGGAGCGCCAAGAGTTCGTCGCAGAAGAGATCAAGAAGTTGGAAGCAGCAGGCCTTGTCAGAGGAGTGCTCCATCCTACGTGGTTGGCCAATCCTGTGGTCCTGCGCAAGGCAAACGGGAAATGGAGGCTTTGTATCGACTTTACCGATGTCAATAAAGCTTGTCCCAAAGACCCATTTCCCTTGCCGCGCATTGACCAGATTGTTGACTCCACGACCGGATGCGACTTGCTTTCATTTCTTGACGCATACTCAGGATACCATCAGATCTTCATGGCAGAACAGGATGAGGAGAAGACCGCATTCATCACTCCATGTGGCACGTACTGTTTCATACGGATGCCTTTCGGTTTGAAGAATGCTGGTTCAACATTTGCAAGGGTAGTCCATACAGCTTTTGAGCCACAAATTCACAGAAATGTAGAAACATACATGGATGACATAGTGGTCAAGAGCAAAGACAGGGCAGCCCTGATTCAAGATTTAGACGAGACCTTTGCAAATCTGCGTAAGATCCAGCTCAAGCTCAACCCAGAGAAGTGTGTGTTTGGAGTCCCTTCCGACAAGCTTCTCGGGTTCTTCGTGTCTCAGAGGGGAATTGAAGCCAATCCCGACAAGATCAAGGCCATCGAGCAGATTGAAGCACCAAAGCGCGTCAAGGATGTACGAAGACTTGCCGGTTGTGTGGCTGCTCTCAGCAGGTTTATCTCTAAGTCAGTTGAGCGCGCCCTGCCATTTTTCATTTTGAAAAAGGCAGGTCCAATGAAATGGACTCCGGAAGCGGAGGCTGCGCTGCAAGACTTGAAGATATACCTGTCCTCCACTCCAATACTTGTCGCACCTAAGCCACAAGAGAAGTTGCTGCTGTATCTAGCGGCAACCAATCAAGTGGTTAGTGATGCGTTAGTAGCGGAGAGGGAGGCAGATGATGAGCCGGCAACCGCGGCAAGCGCATCCAGCGACAAGCAGGGGGCTTCCCCGACAAGCTCTGGTCCCGACAAGGATGGATCTGCGCAGGAGCAAGAGGAGATACAGAAGAAAATGGTGCAGCACCCAGTTTACTTTGTCAGTTCCCTTCTGCAGGGGGCTAGGTCAAGGTACTCTGGTGTGCAGAAGTTGCTTTTCGGCCTTCTCATGGCCTCGTGAAAGCTGCGCCATTACTTCCAAGCACATGAGATCACAGTTGTCACTCGCTTTCCGCTGAAGAGGATACTGCAGAATCCAGAAGCAACAGGCAGGATTGTTGAGTGGGCACTGGAACTGTCAAGCTTTGGCCTCAAGTTTGAGAGCACTTCAAGTATCCAAAGCAGAGCATTGGCAGAATTCATAGCAGAGTGGACGCCAACACCAGGCAAAGAAATTCCAGAGACGAGCATCCCTGTCAAGGAAGCAAGCAAAGAGTGGCTGATGTACTTTGATGGTGCCTTCTCGCTGCAAGGCGCCGGTGCTGGCGTGCTGCTTGTCGCACCCACCGGAGAGCACCTCAAGTACGTAGTCCAGATGCACTTTCCCAAGGATCAAGCGACAAACAATACCGCAGAGTATGAAGGTTTGCTTGCCGGTCTCAGGATCGCGGCAGACCTTGGGATCAAGAAGCTCATTATCAGGGGTGACTCGCAGCTTGTCGTCCGCCAAGTGAACAAGAATTATCAGTGTCCGTTGATGGAAGTTTACGTCGATGAAGTGAGAAAGCTAGAAGAGCACTTTGACGGCCTACAGATGGAACATGTTCCGAGAGCTCAAAACGACATTGCCGATGGCCTGTCAAAGTGCGCCGCACTTAAGTTACCTGTGGAACCAGGGATCTTTGTGCTCAAGCTGACTCAACCATCCGTAACACCATCAACTGGACGGAACAAGAAGAGGAAGTTGATTTCTGGCGACTATTTTCCGGCAGAGCTTCCCGAAGCCGCCGCAAAGAAGGTCCCCAAGATCAACACCAAGAGTGCTGAGGAGCAGTCTGCTCCGGCAAGCCCCAGGGTTTGTTCCGTTGGAGCAAACGCTCCCGACAAGTTTTGCTCCGGCAAGCTTGCCGGGGAACATCAAGCTCCGGGTGAGCCGCAGGTTCTCGTCGTAGAAGCGGATGTTCCCACAGCAGCAGATGTGCCTTCAGTCCTTGTTGTCGAGCCACAGGCTCCAGCATGGGCACAGCAGATTGTCCGTTTCCTTCAGACAGGAGAACTTCCCGAAGAGCAAGAAGAAGCGGAAAGAGTAGCCCGGCAGTCAAGTATGTACCAGTTTGTTGACAACACACTATACAGAAGAAGACTCAACGGTGTGAAATTGAAGTGTATTCCCCGGGAAGACGGACAAAAGCTGTTGGCAGAGATACATGGAGGCTTATGTGGTCACCACATTGGCGCAAGAGCACTTGCCGGCAAAGCATTCCGGCAAGGTTTCTTTTGGCCGGAAGCCCTCCAGGATGCAACTGCACATGTAACCAAGTGTGAAGCGTGCCAGTTCCATTCCAAGAAGATACACCAGCCAAATCAAGCTCTCCAGACGATCCCTTTATCCTGGCCATTTTTGGTCTGGGGGCTCGACATCCTCGGCCCCTTTCCCCGCGCAGCCGGGGGCTTTGAGTACTTGTACGTTGCAATCGACAAGTTCACAAAGTGGCCGGAAGTGGAACCAGTGAGGAAGGTGACAGCACAGTCAGCAGTCAAGTTCTTCAGGTCGATTGTTTGCCGCTTCGGGATCCCTAACAGGATCATCACCGACAACGGTACACAATTCACGAGCCGCACCTTCATGCAGTACGTCCAAGATCTTGGCGCCAAGGTCTGCTTCGCTTCTGTTGCTCACCCGAGAAGCAACGGTCAAGCGGAGAGGGCAAATGCTGAAGTGCTGCGTGGACTCAAGACCAGAACTTTCGACAGGCTGCACAAGTGCGGAAGAAACTGGATCGAGGAGCTGCCGGTGGTTCTTTGGTCGATCAGGACGACGCCAAATCGAGCCACTGGACAGACACCTTTCGCTCTAGTCTATGGAGCAGAGGCAGTTCTCCCCACGGAACTCGTATACGGGTCACCTCGAGTGCTCGCTTATGATGAGCTTGAGCAAGAGCAGCTGCGACAAGATGACGCGCTGCTCCTTGAGGAAGACCGTCTTCAGGCTGCTGTACGAGCTGCTCGCTACCAGCAAGCTTTGCGCCGCTACCATAGCCGCAAAGTTAATGCCAGAAGTCTCGAGGAAGGCGACTTTGTTCTTCGGCGCGTTCAGTCCACCAAGAATTCCAACAAGTTGACGCCGAAGTGGGAAGGCCCTTATCGGGTGAAACGAGTCACTAGGCCTGGCGCTGTCCGCCTTGAGACCGAAGATGGCTTTCCGGTGAGCAACTACTGGAACATGGAGCATCTTCGTAAGTTTTACCCGTAAGGCGCGGTTGCCAGGACCCGTTCCGGCAACCACCTTTTGTACAAGTATTGCCGCTGTTGCATGTAATCATTTGTACAAAGCAAGGCGCAGACCCCGTGCATAAGTAAAGCTCATGTGCCCCGCACATCTTGTCAATTTCATGCTTTTTATTTTTTGCATGTATTATCTGACACTTTGTGCAGCGCCTGCCCCCGGTAAGCCATAACGAGCCGTAAGGCTCCATATCTATATTTTTTCTTCTTTCTTTTTCGCAAGGAAAGGAAGGTTCCCTCGCGCACAAGTTTGTCGGGGGGGGAGGAGAAGATAGTGGTATGGACCAAGCGCCGTTCAAGAAAGTTTCGCCTTGCCGGGAAGCAAAGAACACAAAAGCTAAGTTGCCAAAGTTTGAGCAATCAGATTTTTAAATTTTTAAGTTATCTTCCTTGAACGACCGCACTTTGTATGGAAAACCTGTGCGCGGAGGAACCAACTCGTGGCTAGACGCGCCCTTACTTTGTTTCAAATCCGCTCAACGACTTAAGTGTGCTGCGACTAGTGTCGCGCCCTTACTTCGTTTCGAGTCCGCTCAACAACTTAAGTGTGCTGCGGCTAGTTGCGACAAGGTTTCTTGCCGGCAGCGGCACCGCCAGCAGGCTGCTGACGTTCCGCACTCAGCGCTCGCGGCTAAGGTGCCTGCGCCGGCAAGTTTCCTAAAAGCGTAGGGCAAAAACACACAAAGGAAGGGAGTCAAGTAAAGGAAATAACGTTGCAATCACTACCCAAATTAGAGTTATATTACAAGATAGCTTGTCGCAGCTCTAACAGATTGTTCTCCTAACATGATAAGAAGCGACAAGGAAAGAAGAAAACGGGTAGCCTAATCTACGCGGTCGCCCTCAACCCTCTTGATGCCGCTCACCTTGTCCACAATGGGTGCGACAAGGGCCTTGAGCGCCTCCAGATCAGCATCCTGCGGCAGGGACTTGAGGACGTTGGTGTGGTTGAGGCCCGGATTGCGGAAGGCCACCTTCACCAACACCTTTTGAAGGGCTCCCGCGCAGAGCTTGCGCGACTCGTCGGCCAGCTGCTTTGGGATTCTCTCCCGGAGGTGCTAGAGGCCCGTCGCCATGCCTTTGAAGAATAGGGTGAGCTTGGCGCTGGGGTGGAGATTCTCGTCGGAGGAATACCCGAGATACTCCGCCCCCAGCTGCGCCAGCTCCCTGTCGATATCTGCGGCAGCATTGACGAGACCCTCCGTCCAGTGCTCCACAGTCCCCCTGAAGGTGTTCTGGGTGACAGCAGCACTCGCGAGCAACGCCTTCTCGGCCTTGACCTCCTCCTTCAAGGCCGCCTCCCGCTCCTTGGCGCCGTCGAGCGTCTTGGTCAAAGTGGTTAGCTTCAACTCAAGATCCGTGTTGGAGTCCTTGGCGGCGGCAAGCTCCTTGCCATTCTCGGCGAGGCGAACCTGCAGCTCGGAGTGGCTGTGGGCGTCCTTCTCCCGCTCAAGCTTGAGCGCGGCGATCTCTTCACCTCTCGCCTTGAGATCGGCCTCCAGCTGCGCCACCTTCGCCTCCAGTTCCTTCTTGGCGGTCTCGGCAGCTGCGGCAGCGTCCTTTGCTTCCTGGAGGGCCCCGCCAAGTGATTGCTCGCGCGCGGCAAGCTCTTCCTCGTGGCTGTCGAGGTTGACCTTCCGCTGCGCCAGCTCGCCTTCTCGCGTGGACAGCTTCTCGGCGGCAAGCCGCTGTTGCTCTTCGACTTCGGCCTTCTCGAGGAAGAAGGCCGTCTGCTCTTCGGCAAGCTACTCCCGCTCCTCTGCCAAGGACCGGAGAGCTGCCTGGTTGAGGGCCTAGAGCTCCTCCGCACGCTTCTCAATGTCGGCTCCCGCCTTGGCGGCCAGCGCTTCGCGGGACTCCAGCTTGGCCTGCCGAGCGCGGTAGAGCGATAGCAGCTTCCACAGCAGCCGCTCCTCCTCAGGCTCGCCGCTGCTGCTGCTCGGCGCGTCGACCAGCGTCAGCCCGGCGGAGGCGAGCACCTCTCCGTCGAAGATTTCTCCCTCGACCGGCGCCCTGGAGCTTGAGGCCCAGGGGAGTTTGATGAAGACGCCGTCGCCGGCCTTCAAGTAGGCGCCTGGCTCGGGCTCTTCGGAGCCTGGGGCTGCGGCAGCGGCGGAGGGCTCGGCGGTCGGTGTAGCGCCTGGCGCTCCTGCAGCCTCAGGGTCGTCAGTACGATCGCCAGACCCCTCGCCAGCTGCTGCGATGGCAGCCTTGGCAGCCTCTGCGTCGGCGGGATCGTCAGCACCGGCCGCTTCTTCGGTGGCAGCGGCGTCGCCGGTGTTGCTGCGCGCGTCCTCTTCATCTGCAACCTCCGTCTCCATCGGCTCCGCAGCAGATGGATCTGACGGCCGGAAAGGGGAGAAAAATAGTCAAGCAAATATCTGGGCCTTACACGGTGTCGAGCGCTATTGGGCCAGGCCCAAAACAGGGCACGGGCAAGCGCGGCCTGGTTCACGCCGTATCTTACTACGTATCCACCGCGCCGTCCCCTAACGGCACGCGTCGATTGCGGCGTCGTGGGAGAGATCGTGGGTGGTTTCTTTATTCGGAAATGCGGAACGTGCGCCCCCTCCCCCCTTATAAACAGGGGAAACAGGGGCAGTTCGTCCATCCGCCCGTTGCTACTCTAACCTCGAAAACCTCCGCCGCTCCCCTTTTTCCCAAAGCTTGAAAGAGAGCAGCGCTCCGCCCCCCATCGCCACCAGCACCACCAGCACCATCGACCTCCCTCACCGCTTCCGCCATGGCTCCGAAAGGCGAGAAGGGGAAGGCCGCGAAGTCGGCCGAGGCGTTGCGGCTCGGGGCGCTGCGAAAGGAGCGGGCTGTCTTCCCCCCCCCCCAAGCTTGCCGCGAGGAAGCTGAGGGAGAACTACTACCCCTTCTGGTCGGGGGAGACGCGGGCGCATCCGCGCACCAAGGTACTCCCAGCCGTTGCTTGTGAAATGGCTCCGAACGGATATGCGTTCTTCGCCTTGTTCTTCTACTGCGGGCTCTGCCTGCCTTTCTCTGAATTCTTCTATGACCTCATGAATACCTACGGGTTCCACCTCCTTGATTTCACCCCCAACGCCGTTCTGACCATGGCAGTTTTCGCACATCTCTGCGAAAACTTTGTCGGAGTCCATCCCAATGTCGCCCTTTTCCGCCACTTCTTTACGCCCCGAGTTGAGAGAGGAGAGCCTTTATCCGGCGGAGTTTCCCGGATCTCGAGGGCCCACAAGAAGGAAGCTTATCTGGAGGGAGAGCTCCGCAGCAAATGGGAGGAATGGAGAGCCAACTGGTGTTGGATTGTAGAGGAGAACCCGCAGCCATTTACCGCCCGGTGCCAAGCCCCAGTAGTACGCGGCAACGACTGGAGCGACTTGGCCCCGGAAGACAGTAGGCTAAAGATTGCCACCGCCCGGATCGAGCGCCTCAGGCTTGCCGGGCTCACTGTAGGCGCAGTTGGCGCAGATTTCCTTCGCCGCCGCATCGCCCCCTTGCAGGAGAGGAAGAGGCCCGCCTGGGAGTTCGAGAATGCGGCGGATATCATGAGGCTGCGCCCGGGCCTCAACTTGAACTTTACTGTCCTGGAACTCAACGCGATGCTTCAGGAGCTGTTCAAGTATGACCCCGATCATCCCGAAGTGTTCAGGTTGCCGAGGGGGGTCGTCCCACTGTGCAACAACTCCGCTCTCAGCCGCATCCGCGCAATGATGCCGTTGTGCGACTCTCATGGGATCGACCCAACTTGGCAAGAGCCTGCCGACGACGCCGTGCAGGCATTCTTCGACAGCTTGGAAGAAGTGCCGATCCGTTCCGACGAGAAGAAGGGCCTCACCCACGACACTACCGATAAGGAGATGGCGTACATCGCCACTAGGCTGGAAGAGGCGGCGGCAGCCGCAGCCGCGGGCGAGTTCGGTTTCACCCCGGAGGAGGCGGAGGCAGCAAAGGCGGCAAGCCTTGCCGAGCGAGGGGAGTTTGTCGGCGAGGGTGAGCCTGTCGGGCAAGACGCCGAGTCAAGCGAGCCCGCCGAGTAGGGCGTCGAGTCGAGCGGGGCCGCTGAGGATACGAGCGGCTCACTGGAGATCGACTCCTCTTCCTCCTCATCTTCAGGCAACTCGCCGCCAGCAGAGCCTCCAGCTCCACCAAGAAGGCGTCTCCACAAGGCCGGGGACGTAACGGGGGGGGGCAGACGGGTCAACAGCCGCCGCGCCGCGGGACACGCTCCACCGCGGCAAGCAAGGCTGCTGCGGGAGCACCTCGCGCTTCTGCGGCAACTGGAGCGGGATCTTCTCGGACCACCGCTTCTGCTCCTGCAGCCCCTCTCGCCACGGCGACAGCCGAAGCGGGGTCGTCTCAGACCGCCGTTGCTGCGGCCGCCAAGCGGCCAAGGGAGCCTACTCCTCCGCCTCCTCGCGCCGGGCGTGAGCCGGATTTCGAGTTCTCCGCGCTCAACTCCGACGAGGAAGAAGAAGAGTAAGATTCTTGTTGTTCTTTCATTTCTTCAATTCTTGCTGTTTTGTCTTGTATCTCATTTGCCTCACTCTGAACATGTTCCTTTTTTCAGATCGCTAAAGCACGCAATTGGGCATTTTTCTTGCATGAGCACGCCACCTATATCAGTACCACTAGCGTCACAATGAATCTCAAATGGTTTGTCAAAGTTTGGTAGGGCAAGAAGTGGTGCGTGTGTAAGCAAGGTTTTTATCTCATTCAACGTGATGTCTTGCGAATGACCCCAAATAAAGGGTGTGTTCTTCTTGCTCAAGGCGTGAAGAGGCATAACAATTGTGCTAAAGTCCTTCACAAAACGTTGATAGAAACTGGCTAAACCAAGAAAACTATGCACTTGTTGGAGATTCGTTGGTTGTGGCCAAGTTTTAATTGCTTCAATTTTAGTTTCGTCAATGTGAACACTTTGTGAAGAAACAACAAATCCTAGGAAGACCACCTTATCAACGCCAAAAGTGCATTTATCTATGATAGCATATAAGCGTTCTTTCCGAAGGGTTTGCAAAACCATATGGATCTATGTCATGTGATCCTCAAGCGACTTGCTAAAATCGACGATGTCATCAAAGTAAACCACTACAAAGACGCCTATATAGGGTCGGAGAACGAAATGCATAAGACGCATGAAAGAGCCGGGCGCTTTCGATAAGCCCATCGGCATGACTAATGATACGGAGTATCCCATGATCATCCCCATGTTCACTCGACGAGGCCTCAACTACACACAATTGGACACAAGGTTCACTCGCTCCTCTCTGAACCTCCACTTTCTACATGTGAGACATGCCTACTACCTCAAATATATGTGCTATGCATGTTCAGGAACACCCAAGGGGACCATGGAGAACCCAAGGACCAAGGCCAAGTGCGCGTGGAAGAGAAGGAAGAAGGACCAGCACCTACAGGCCCCGGACATCCGGCCCCCAAGCCCGGACATCCGGCGCCCCTTCACAGAAGCTAGCACCGCAAGCCCGGACATCCGGCCCCATGCCCCGGACATCCGGCTCCACTCGAAGCCCCGGACATCCGGCCCCTTCGCCGGAAATCCGGCCCCTCATCACAGAAGGCAACCGAAGCCGGCCACGCTCAGCCCGGACATCCGGCTCCTCGCGAGCCGCCGGACATCCGGCCCCCGGCCCGGACATCCGGCGCCTGCCTGCGCGCAGAGACGGGCCTGAGGCCCATGTATCCCTCTCCCACTTACCCCTTCGTGGACCTAGACTATATATACTCCTCCCCCTCCTCCATTTGAGGGTTAGCTTAGTGATAGCTCATTTGATACCGAGAGCTTTGCTCATCTAGTGGTTCATCTCCTTGTGAGTGACTGCGGCCCCTCTACGGAGAAGATCCACTACGGATTCAGGACCTCCTTCGTCGGAGAAGATCCCCAGGGATATCAAGACCTCCTCACGGAGAAGAACCGGTTACCCTTTGTATCGTCCCTTGTTGATCATGGATCTTGTATCTCTTTGTGTTTCGAGGATCTAGCATATGTGTGACTTGTTCTTGTTGGTTTGAGTGATTCTCTCGTGTTTCCCCTCGTGTTCCCTCTCGTGTTCTTCGTGTTCATCGTGGGATCCACTCCATTTCGTGAAAGATCTGCTGATTAGGGTTCCACCCTGTATCATATGGTATCATGAGCCACAGTTTCTCACGAATTTGGAGCCTCCCCACCGTTTTCTAGCCTTGTTTTGTTGTGTTCTTCCCTAAATTCGAAAATTCCCCACCAAAAATAGCCCCAAAAAATTTTGTGATCTGTTGGTTTGATGAAGTTTTGTTGATTTTGATCCGTGGATTTGCTTGGTTTCAAGTGGATCTAGCATTTCCCCAAGTTTCCCCATCTTTCCTCCACAAAATCCGTCAAATTTTGCCCCCAAAATCATCAAATTCCGCCCACAAACGAGTTTGGAAGTCCCGATTCAGATCTGGAATCGTCGGGCCGGACATCCGGGCCATAGGCCGGACATCCGGGCCATCGGGCCGGACATCCGGGTCCCCGGCCGGACATCCGGCTCCTGGAGGGCAAAATCGCGCAGGTTTCTGGACATCAGGCCCCGGAAATCCGGGCTCCACCCCGGATGTCCGACCCCTGGAATTTCAGCCACCCGTGTTTGACCGTTTTGTCCATAACTAATTCATCCGAACTCCGATTTCGACGTTCTTGAGCTCGTTTTGAAGCTCTTGACATCCCCCATAACACAAAAATACCACCATAATCATTTGACTCCATCATATTTTGTGGATTTTGGCATCTTTGCCTAGGGCTTCCACCACATCATCCGCTATACCACCACCGACTTCCGCAACCTAACCATTTTGTCCCCCATAGCATTTGTGGTTGCTTGAGTAGTGATTTGAGTCTCCTAAGGTGTTTAGGCTACTTAGGGACCATTGCTTCTTCATCAATCACCACCACCACTTCCGCATTGCCTAGTCCACCATACATAGCCAACCCAACTTAACCAAATTTTTGTTCAAGCTTGTTTGAGTTGTGGCTTGTGTCTCCTAAGGTGTTTCGGCTACTTAGGGACCGTGACTTCAACTCCGACATCGTGTATAGCCCATCATACACAACCACCACGGCATTGCCGCTACCACCATTTGATATTTGTCCTTGAGATTTTGAGTTGTGGTTTTTCCGTTTCCTAAGGTGTTTCGGCTAATTAGGAACGGGTCTACATCAAGAGCACCACCTCTCATCATCGACACGGACGGTAACTTCGACGACATCATTGTATATTCCCTTGCAATTGCATTGTTAACCCCTAGCCCATTTTTGCGTCACCTACCTATCGAGACTAGCCATTTGAGTATTGCCGGCAACGTGGCTTGTGCACATTAGTGATCATACTCCCATATCATACATACCATATCACCGAGGTGCATATCTTGGTATCATCTCTTGTGACACAAGGTTGTCATCCCATATACTCAATTGCTATCTTGGTTCGTGAAGTTTTGCATGAGAAAAGAGCTCAAAAGAGAAAGAGCCAAACAAGCTTTTAAGCAAAAAGAGAAAGACAAAGAAGCTTGTAAGCAAGAGCCATAGCATCACAAAATATCATATCATACTTGATCATCTTGGATCATCTTGTTCTCAAAGCACCGGAACATCATACACATAGCATACTTGGGATAGAAAGTTCATACATTTTGCATCTTATAGGTTGTGCACAAGTGTCGTATCCGCCTATAGAGCAATCGTGCTAGCGTCTCTCTTGAGTTGTGCAACACGAGCGTTTTCCGTGGATTCCACATTTTGGCTCATTCCTTGGTTGCACGACCCCATCTATCTATCCGTGTGTGTGTTTCCGTGTGCCACCCATATTGCTATTGGTCTTCTTGTTTCACTTGCGAATTTGTGAATCTTTTTCAACATTATTGAGTCTTGCTAACTTTTTGCATCAAATTTTTGTGCCACTAACCTCACCGAGCTCCACCATAAGCTTTACTTGTGTAGGTGTGAGAAACCGACAAGAATTGGTACCTATTGTGCTATTTCCTTGTTCCACATTTGAGTGATCATTGATCCATCTTCAACATCGGTCAAGGTACATTTGGTCTAGTTCTTCTCTTTCTCCCACTCATACTTGCTAGCGTCTTGTGATGGATAGGCAAGGCATTTCATCTCCGGTCTTCGACATCGACGGCGCGAACAAGGACATCCACGAGAAAACCATTGGACTACAACGAGAAATGCAAGCGTGCTTGGGCAACATCGCCATCGAACAACGACACTTCGCGACAAGGACAATGGCTTCCTTCGACGACATGTGCGACTCCTTCAACAAACAAATGGCGGAGCTCCGACACTTGGTGGTCGATTACAAGTCTTCTTCCCCTTCGTCATCCTCTCGGCGGCGACGTTCAAGTCACAAGTCTTCGGAGCGCAAACATGATGCAAGTGCAAGTCTTCCACGGCCACACCGCCATGGCGACCATCGACATAGTCATGAAGGGAAAGTCACCTCCAAGCATCATGTGCACGACGACGACGAACGACATCTACCAAGAGCTCAAGCAGGACAACGACATCATCATCATGAAGATGCTCGACAAACGCATATCTCCAAGTCCGAAGAAGCTCTACATCACGCCAAGGCCAAGCTTCAAGAGCAAAAGATAAGACCGCGAGACAAGCACACCCAAGATGGAGCTACGGCTACAACCACCACTTCGGCATCTTCGCCAAGTGCTATCAAGGCATCTTCGCCTTCGGACGTACGCCATCTTCGCCTACTTCCCATGAGTTCGCCTACATCGACATCTCCAACTACAAGGCGAGCACCTACGAGCGAGGGTGACACTTCCATCTTCGGAAGCTCCCCACATCAAGATGGCGACAAGACGGTCGATCAAGGGCCATCCCCTTCGACTACGGCATTCACCTTTGGAGGCGTTATGGATGAGGCGGCGAAAGGAGTTGAGTTTGGAGACGTTTGCACCTACATCTCTC
This sequence comes from Secale cereale, assembly GCA_902687465.1. Classification (NCBI taxonomy): domain Eukaryota; kingdom Viridiplantae; phylum Streptophyta; class Magnoliopsida; order Poales; family Poaceae; genus Secale; species Secale cereale. The sequence goes on along the minus strand of LR738715.1, from coordinate 445,630,691 downwards.
CGACACCCATATATCATGAGATGCCCCAATTTCCATGTGAGGAGAGACACCACCATATGAGTGACATGAGTGACTCCACCATATGTGAGATTGAGAGCATTTCTTTTGAGAGGACGAGAGTGATCACCACTATCCCAACACATGAGAGCATGCCACACATCATATGTGAGGTTGAGAGCCATTTGAGTGACTCCACCAACCATACGAGTGAGAGCATCCATGAGGGAGTGAGTGAGCCACACCACTTAGTGAGTGAGGTAGTTGATAGGGCACGTGAGGCCACTATGATTTCTAACGACTTAACCTCTACTCCGAGTGTGTTTTCTTTGGTGCTAGGTCTCCTACAAGAGGACATGCCTACCCTCGATGAGTCCGTCCCTCCATTGGATAACCCGATGGCCATGGTGGAAGAAGATGTACCCCCCACATGGTACCATCAAGTTGCAACCTCACCTACAATACATGAGCGATGCTCCAAAGGTAACATAGGTGATGGTGCTTCTTTCGTCCCACTTGTGGACTATATCACCAATGATTGCTTGCATGATGTTGATTCACCTATGGCCATGCTTCATGCTAGTGCAACTCCCTCATGTCTTGACTTACCTATTTATGATGAATATGATGATGAGCATGTTGAGTTGCCTAGTTGTGATGCTATGCTCCATAGGATATCATGTGAAAATTCTTTTGGTCACATCATGTTTGATAATCCTTTGAACTTGTCATATGCTATGAGTGAGATTTCTCATATTGTTTCATTTCAATCTCAACATAGTAACTATGCATGCCCCATTAAAGTAAATCCTATTTGCACTTGTGGCATAGATGACAAGATGATGGTCATTGGCTTTTGTTTTTCATGCGATGATATTGCCATGCTCCCTTTACATAATTTGCGCAATTCATCTACTATGCCATGCCATGAACACATTGTTCCAAATATGCTTTGCTTTGGATGTTGTCAATATTCTCCATGTGATGTTTCCATTGATGCTCATGAGGAGACCCCCATAGTTTCCTCATACATACTAGGAGATCTTGATGCATTACATACTTTGCATAGTTCCCATAATTGTGTGCACCATATGCATTCCATGAATAACAATGCTCTACCTACTTGTCATGATGCATTACACAATTTGAGTCTCCATTATGCTATACATAACAACAAACCTCTCATGATGGATGACATGTTTCTATATCACGCATCTCATGTATTTGAGCATTGGCTATTTTGTGCTAACCACCACACGCACGTGCGCATCATGATGGATGATGTGTACATATACCACGCACACACAATTTTTCCTTTGTGTTTGTTTTGTGTAGGTACTCATGAACACTTGTCAACCTCACAATCCCATGAGTTGACAAAACGAGCTCTTGAGAGCAACGACGATTTGGGATCTCGTGGATTGTCCCTACCACCGTTCTTTTTGTGCAACGACTACGCACATCTCTTTTACTTGGCTCTCACACGGCTATGGGCTATTTGCCACTTTTCACATTATGCCCATACTATCGTGTTCACTTTGCATGTTATGCCTCTTGCTATGATTTTGCCATGCAATTGTGACCCTTGCTTGCAATTACCCATGATTCACCATTATGATACTCCTATGTGTATTTGCATGCTTGGTGGAGATACTTGTAGCTACTACCATGATTTCTTTGTGCCCCATGCTATTGTTGATTCTTGTGTTGGGAGAGTCATGATACTCCATTGCTATTTACATGGGACTTCTTGTCACCACAATGATGAGACTTTGCTCATATCTTGCTTTCATGCTTGTGCTATGCCATGTGCATTATTCATGCCTACAATTTGCGCACATGACATGCTTGCCATGATTACCTCTAGTACGTTGCATCTTCGCACTACTAGCTTGTTTGACTTGATTGCTATGATTGCTTGCTATGTTGCATCACCCATGTTCCACTCTTGCTTGCTTTCTTGGGTTGATGACATATATGTTCATGCCAGTCACATGATATATCTTGATCATTGTCATTTGTCTCCACTAGTTGCATCTCTCATCACTTGTATTGAGTGCAACAATGCTATGTTTGTTGATCTTGGAGACTTGGACACCATACTTGTGATGCATGCTTGCTTGTTTGAGCCTAATGCCCTTGGTTGTTCTCGCATCTTATGCCTACATACCATGCACCACACCCTTGTACTTTCTTATGATAAGAATGATGCAAGCACTTGTTGGGTATTTTCCCGCACGAATGCTAGGTTTTGCATTATGGCTAACCTCATTTGTTTTTCCGAGTGTTTGTCATGTTCTTTCATTTTGAAGGATTCACAAGGCGGTACCATCACAAGGCATCTTTGGCATGTGAAGGCATACATGATGTGCAACACCAGAATCTTCGAGAAATTCCTAAAGGTGAATTCCTTCTTTGTGAGCCATCCTCACTTATACATATTGGATGGGCCATACTTTCATTGTTGTTTCCTTCTTGTTGTCTACATCATACATCTACGGGATGGAGGACCGACATTGAAGATAGACCCTTTGGATGCACCTTTGGACCTTCACTCATGCCACGACATCGAGCATTGGTATATCAAAACTCCTTTGGCACATTGCACCAAAACCTTCATATTTGTTGATTGTGTGCTCATCTGCCATGCTCCATGGACAAATCATACCCATGACAAATTTGCATCTTATGCATGGATTGACTCACAATATGGTTGCCTCGTTGCATCGTGTATTCCCATGTCATCCATGATATATGAGCTTGTGCATTTCCTTAGCAAATTTGTTGTGATCTTTCTTGATGGCATATTCATACATCATGATCATATTGTCCTCCATCAATTGCATGATAACATACACATATTGAGCATCCATTGCCATGTTCATGCTCTTGATAAACCATCACATTATGACATCATTTTGCATAATGGTTGCATTGATCACATTCACAACACCTTTGTGTGCACCACAAATGCATTTGATCACATGAATGCTTTACATATCATACTATATCATCTTGTTAAGCTTCATGTACCTTGTCACACGGACTCATTCTTACATGATGGACACTTTGTGTGCGCTAACCATTGTATTTCCAAGTGTCCTTTGTGTTTGCTCATTTTGCATGTACCACATACCGGAGACACCTTGGAATACTTGGATTGCAACATGCCCTCAACTTCGTCCAACTACAAGTCCGTTTACGACTACCGTTTCCATGGTGATGAGGTTTTTGATCCGAGGTCGGATCTTTCCCAAGGGAGGGGAGATGATACGGAGTATCCCATGATCATCCCCATGTTCACTCGACGAGGCCTCAACTACACACAATTGGACACAAGGTTCACTCGCTCCTCTCTGAACCTCCACTTTCTACATGTGAGACATGCCTACTACCTCAAATATATGTGCTATGCATGTTCAGGAACACCCAAGGGGACCATGGAGAACCCAAGGACCAAGGCCAAGTGCGCGTGGAAGAGAAGGAAGAAGGACCAGCACCTACAGGCCCCGGACATCCGGCCCCCAAGCCCGGACATCCGGCGCCCCTTCACAGAAGCTAGCACCGCAAGCCCGGACATCCGGCCCCATGCCCCGGACATCCGGCTCCACTCGAAGCCCCGGACATCCGGCCCCTTCGCCGGAAATCCGGCCCCTCATCACAGAAGGCAACCGAAGCCGGCCACGCTCAGCCCGGACATCCGGCCAGAGGCCCGGACATCCGGCTCCTCGCGAGCCGCCGGACATCTGGCCCCCGGCCCGGACATCCGGCGCCTGCCTGCGCGCAGAGACGGGCCTGAGGCCCATGTATCCCTCTCCCACTTACCCCTTCGTGGACCTAGACTATATATACTCCTCCCCCTCCTCCATTTGAGGGTTAGCTTAGTGATAGCTCATTTGATACCGAGAGCTTTGCTCATCTAGTGGTTCATCTCCTTGTGAGTGACTGCGGCCCCTCTACGGAGAAGATCCACTACGGATTCAGGACCTCCTTCGTCGGAGAAGATCCCCAGGGATATCAAGACCTCCTCACGGAGAAGAACCGGTTACCCTTTGTATCGTCCCTTGTTGATCATGGATCTTGTATCTCTTTGTGTTTCGAGGATCTAGCATATGTGTGACTTGTTCTTGTTGGTTTGAGTGATTCTCTCGTGTTTCCCCTCGTGTTCCCTCTCGTGTTCTTCGTGTTCATCGTGGGATCCACTCCATTTCGTGAAAGATCTGCTGATTAGGGTTCCACCCTGTATCAACTAACCACTCATATAACCCAAACTTGGTTTTGAAAGCCGTTTTCCACTCATCACCCTCTTGAATGCGAATTTGGTAATAGCCACTTTTAAGATCGATTTTTGAAAGATGGTAGCACCAGATAATTCATCAATCATGTCGTCTAAACATGGAATAGGGTGATGGTATCTAACGGTGATAGCATTTATCGGGCGACAATCGGAGCACATGCGAAAACTTCCATCTTTCTTAGGCACGAGAATAACCGGAACGGCACGAGGGCTTAAGCTCTCATGTACATGACCTTTGTCGATGAGTTGTTGTACTTGCCGTTGTATCTCCTTGGTTTCCTCGGGGTTGACTCGGTAAGGATCCTTGTTCGGAAGGGGTGCGCCAGGTATGAGGTCGATGCAGTGTTTGGCCGCGAAGTGGAGGTAGACCCAGTGGTAGCTCATTGGGAAAGACGTCTGAGAATTCCTGCAACAATTGCGACAACACTAAAGGTAGAGATGGTGAAGTGTTAGTAGGTTTGGCCTCCCCATTGCATAAAAGCACAAGGTGAAAGACACTTGAAGGGTTCTCACACACTTCTCTCATCTCACTTTTGGTGGCGAATAACACTAGTTGTTTCTTGTCGCTCATCGTGGAGTCGCTCATATTTGGCTTGTGGCTCTCACTCTCTTTTTGGTGGCTCACTCGCTCACCATTCTCTCCACGATGGTTGGTAGGTATGTGTTTGTCGCGGCTACTTGACTTGGTGACATTGGGCGTAGCACGAACTCTTTGCCCTTCATCTTGAAGATATAGCGGTTGGTCCGTCCGTTGTGGGTGACGCCACGATCATATTGGCATGGTTGTCCTAGAAGAAGGTGGCATACAGACATAGGGACCACATCACACTCAAGTGTGTCCTTGTAGGCGCCTATCTTGAAGGATACTTGCACGGTGTGCTCGACTCGAATAGTTCCGACGTTGCTAAGCCATTGGACCTTGTATGGGGGAGGGTGCTTTGTCTTGATCAATTGTAGCTTGTCGCAAAGCTCTTCACTTGCCAAGTTATGACAACTTCCTCCATCGATGATAACCTTGACGGAACGTCTATTGATACCGGCCTTGGTGTGGAAGATGTGACAACGTTGATCTTCGTCTTGATGATGTTGAAGTGTCAAGACCTTGGAGACAACGAGATTGGGACTCGAGTCATTGTCACAAAACACTTGATGGTCTTCATCTTCATTCACTTGGCGATGCATAGCAACATGCTCAAGGGCTTCCATCTCGTCATCGCTCATTGAGTCATAGGATCCGTCGTCATTGATGATCATGGTACGAACGGTCTTGCACTCAAATGACGTATGTCCTCGTCCTTGGCATTTGAAGCAATTGATGGAGCTCATCTTGGAGTTATCCTCGGTTGGAGTTGTAGATGATGAAACTCTTGGCTTGAAGTTGGTCATAGATGGTGGACGACTTGATGTAGTCGAATTCTTGTAGCTTGACTTGTCACCGAAGCTTGTAGATGGTTTTGTAGATGTAGGAGATGCCGTAGTCGTTGAAACTTGGTTGTAGGAGCCGTTGTTCTTGTAGGTGAGCTTGGAGTACTTGTAGTCCTCTTGAACTTGTCGCTCCGCTTTGGTTGCTTGGTGTACTAGCTCGATGAGATTCATGTATGGTTGAAAGTCCACAATCTTCTTGATAGGATAGTTGAGTCCATTCAAGAATCTCGCCATAGTTTGTTCTCCATCTTCTGTGATGTTAGCTCTTATCATGGCAATCTCCATTTCCTTATAGTACTCTTCAACCGACTTGATTCCTTGCTTGAGGAGTTGCAACTTTTTGAACAAGTCACGGTTGTAGTGTGTTGGCACGAAACGTGCTCTCATGACTTCCTTCATTTGACTCCAAGTTGTGATAGGCGGTTCACCTTTTGCTTCACTTCTCTCTATGACTTGCTCCCACCAAATGAGAACATAGTCTTGGAACTCAAGGGACGTCATTGCAATCTTCTTTTCTTCATCAAAGTTGTGTAGGCGAAAAATCTTGTCAACTTTCAATGCCCATGAGAAGTAGTCTTCGGGATCAATGCTTCCGGAAAACTTTGGCATGGTGAACTTAAGATTGCCATAGCGACGCTCTTCAATGTTTCCTTGCCTATTGTGAGGTCGTTCTTGATTTGGAGGATTGTCAACCTCATGGTGCTCTTGGCGAAGTTGATCCTCATTGTTATGTTGTGCTTGCCGAGCTTGTGGTTCTTGTTGAGCTTGTTTCTCTTGTCACGCTGGAGGAGGAACTTCTTGTTGCATTCGTTCTAGGTGACGCCTCTCTTGCATCTCATCTCGAAGGAACTCCTCTTCATGACGAATGTTTCGATTGCGAGTTGCCACATTGCGATGTGAATCATGTCGGGCACGTTGCGCCTCAAGAGCTTGGGCTTCTCGGCGTTGTTGTGCTTGACGTTGAGCCTCGGCATCTTGTTCTTCTTGGTGTTAACGTGCTCGCTATTCTTGTTGTTGGCGTACTCGGTGTCGTTCTTGTGCTTGCTCAAGTGTAGCTTGGTTTTGACGATGTCGACTTTCTTGCTGTTCAAATAGCTCTTGGGAACTCTTGTCATGAAGGGGGTTCCGGATGTCATGTCGAGCTTGATGTGCGGCTTGCCGAAGAGTGTTTGATGTAGGTGTACTTGAGCCGGATGTGTAGTCGGTATGACGACTTGAGTGACTTCGTCTTTGAGAAGATGTGGATGAGGAGCGTCGGTTGACTATCAAAGTCCGTAGCTCGTCGAATTGAGTAGACATATTGGTGTTGATGATATCGAATTGCTCCCATGTGCTTGCTTCGAATTGTCGTGCGTCAGTGGTGACTTGCTCAATTCTCTCTTGCATAGCTTCACTCTCTTGATGTAGAGCTCGTTGGACACCGAAGAGATGTAGTTTGGTGAGTAGTTGTTCGATTCTTGAGGATCATGAAAGAGCGGGTTCGTAGATGTACTTGGCCTATCCATGATTGCAAGGAAGAGTGTGAGTGGGAGAAACAAGAAGACAATACCAAATGTACCTTGACCGAAGTTGAAGATGGATCAATGATCACTCAATAATGTAACCCGGAAATAGGACTATTGGTACCACCTCTTGTCGATTCGCACACCTACACAAGAAAAGCTTTGAGTGGGGCTCTGTGAGGATAGTGGCACAAATTTATGCAAAATGTGAGTAAGACTCAATGATGTTGAAAATGATTCACAAATGAGAAATGTCACAAGAGGACCAAAGGCTATCTAGGTACACGGTAAGACACACGCAAATAGAATAATGGGGTCATGCAAACCAAGGGTGAGCTGGAAATGCTCGTGTTGCACAACACTAGAGAGACGCCAGCACGATTGCTCCATAGGCGGATACGAGACTTGTGCACAACCTACTAAGCAAAAATGCAACGACTTCTAGCCCAAGTATGCTATATTCTTGTTGTTTTTATGCAATGATCCAAGATGATCAAGTATGGTACCGTATGATTCACAATGTTGAAATGTGATGCTATGGTTCTTGCTTAAAAGCTCTTTGCTTATCTTTTTCCTTTGCTTACAAGCTTGATTGGCTCTTTGTCTTTGAGCTCTTTTGCCAGAGTACTTATGCGACGCTTGTTGAACCGAGATAGCAAATGCGTATATGCTATGGTAGCCTTGTGACACAAGAGATGATGATAATCTACCACTAGGGCTTCTATTATGAAATGTCATGACTCGATGATCTCTAAAGTGCACAAGTGTCGTTGCCCGACAATATTCGGACGGCTAGTATCGATGGGAAAGCTACGCAAAGTGGTCAATGAGGGTTTATCAATGCAATTGCAAGGTAGGATACAAAGCGTCGTCGATGTTACAGTCCTTGACGAGGTTGAGAGGTGGTCTTGTCTATGTCGTTCCGTTCCGAGATAGCCGAAACACACAAGGAAATGGATAAACCACAAGTCAAATTGATCCAAGACAAAATGAGGCAAAATTGTATTGATGGAGGGTAAGCGATCGTGGTAGTGGTGGGTTATAGGTCGAGGGTCTAGCGGCAGTGGTGGGTAGTGGTTGTGGTGGTGGCGGAAACGGTGGCGGCGAAAAACTGCAGAAATGCAGTTTCGTCAGGGTAGTCCGGATGATCGGGATGATCGGACGGATGATTCGGGTGTTTATCCGGATGATCCGGGTGGGTCAACTCGCTGGTGGTGAACTCGGGGAGAAGCTGAAAAATGTGAGGAAAACAAAATTTTCGGGGATTTTGGGCGGGTGTGAGGGTGGGGAAGGTGGGGGAGAGGTAAATCCACTTGCAACACAGCTTATCCATGGATCACAATCAAAAATATCTCATCAAAGCACACAAATCACAAAAAAAATGTACGGCTATTTTTGTGGGAATTTTTGAAATTGGGCGAAAACAACAAAAACAAGCTAGAAAATGGTGGGGAGGCTCCAAATTTGTGAGAAACCGTAGCTCATGATACCATATGATGCGGGGTCAACCCGATCTAGGCCGATCTTTCACGAAATGGAGGGAATCCCACAATGAACACGGGGAAGAACAAGGAGAAATCACAAGGGGAAACGCTCAAATCAACATGAAGACAGTCACACAAGTGCTAGATCCACGATACATAGAGAGATACACGATCCACGGTCAACAACGAACGATACAAAGGTAGTCATCTCCGGAAGGAGGCCTTGAGGGTATCCCATAGGATCTTCTTCGGAATGGAGGTCTTGAATCCGTGTGGATCTTCTCCGTAGAGGGGTCGCGGTCACTCTTGAGGAGATGAACCACTAGGTGGATGAGCAAGGCTCCAGGTTTTGAGCTATCACAATTCTAACCCTAGAAAGTATGGGTGGAGTACTATATATAAGCTAGGAGGGGCGAATGGGTACATGGGCCTCGGCCCAAAGTCATGCACGCGGGCACGGTCCGGATGATCCGGATGTTGGTCCGGATGATTCGGATGTTGGTCTGGATGATCCGGGCTTCGCCGGTCTGGATGATCCGGGGCTGCGTCTGGGTGATCCGGCCGGGTCTTTTCTGCAGCGAGAGGTCTGGATGTCCGGGTCCTGGTTCGGATGTCTTGGCGCGACCGGATGATCTGGGCTGGGGTCTGGATGATCCGGCTTCGGTGAAGGAGCTTCGGTTGTCGGGGAGCGCATTATCCGGATCATCCGGGCTGGGGTCCGGATCATCGGGGCTCTGCCCGGATCATCCGGGTCTCTGTCCGGATCATCCGTCCAGTCTAGGACTTGGCAGATATCTCCTCCGTCTTCCTTCTTCGATTACTCTTGTTCCTTAGTTTCTCCATGGTCGTTCTCGAGGTGCCTAAGTATGCATAGAGTTTCCGATGAGGGTAGTAGCCATGTCTCATGTGAATCGAAATGAAGTTGAGAGAGGAGTGAAGTCACCTCGGTCTCGAGAGCTCGTGCATGAGCGCGTGTCATGGGTCAACTTGGAACTTGCTAAGACGATGGTAGGTCCATGGGGATGACCTTGGGATGCTCCGCATCAGGGGCTCTCTCTCCCCCTCTCTTCCGGTGGGGCTAGAGTGCCACCGGGGCAAGAATCGTGACGGAGATCTACATCAAAAATCTTGCTACCGTCAACACCAACTTTATCCCCCTCTAAGCAGCGGTGTAACCTCTCTATTCCCACTGTAATTCTCTACTTAAAAATGGTGCTCAACACTATATATTATTATCCAATGATATGCGGTTATCCTATGATGTTTGAGTAGATATGTTTTGTCCTATGGGTTAATCGATGGTCGTGGTTAGTATGAGTTTTATATTTTATTATGGTGTTGTCCAATGGTGCCCTCCGTGTCGCACAAACGTGAGGGGTCCCCACTGTAGGGTGTTGCAATATGTTCATGATTCCCTTATGGTGGGTGCCTAGAGTGATAGAAACTTATGCCCGAGTAAGGGGGTTGTTGCGTATGGGGGTAAAGAGGACTTGAAACTTAAGGCTATGGTTGGGTTTTACCTTAGTGATTTTAGTAGTGGCGGATGCTTGCTTGAGTTCCAATCATAAGTGAAGAGGATCCAAGTACGGAAAGTATGTTAGCTCATGCCTCTCCCTCATATAAAATTGCAATAATGCTTACCGGTCTAGTTATCGATTGCCTAGGGACAAATATTTCTCTTGTGTTACAAAAAGCTTTCTACTACAGTACTAAGTTTATTATCTTGTAATTTATTATTAGTTTTATTCTCACAAAGTACTTCTAGTTTTATGCTGGTTCTAGGTAAAGCAAATGTTAAGTGTGCATAGAGTTGTACCGATGGTCGATATAATTTGAGGTAATATCTATTCTACCTTTAGCTCCTCGTTGGGTTCGACACTCTTACTTATCGAAAAAGTCTACAAATGACCCCCCTACAATTTTGGGTTATCAAGACCTTTTTCTGCCACCGTTACCGGGGAGCAATAGCGTGGTGTGAATATTCTTGTGTGTGCTTGTTTGCTTTGTCACTAAGTAGTTTTTATTTTGTTCTTGTTTTCTATCTTTAGTTATGGGTAGGAAACGCAAAATACCAAAAAAACAGTTGTACCTACTAAACAAATAGTCGTAGAACCACCCAAAATCTATCATACTCCTGAAGCTTTCTACTTGGATCATCTTCGATCCCTATGTGCTCGTGGTGAAACCCCAACTAGCTTAGTTGAGGGAAAATTATCAGATGAGCATGCTTATTATGTGCGACACTTCTTATCTCAAAAGGGAAACTTTTATGGCATCATATTAATACTATGCATTACTATGCTTGGAATTTATGCGAAATATATGATTTTACCTATTATTTTGAAGATCCTAAGAAACACCTTCCCTACCAATGTGAGTTTAGTGATAATGCAATTCTATCTTCTTATGCTAAGGGTGTTTATAGTTACTATGATGTTGAAGAAATTGAATAATTTGTTGGTTTTAAGGGTGCTTATGAAATTGCTTCTTTGATTGAAAAGTATGTGTGGGGACCCCGACTTAAGAGTCGAGATCACCGAATGCACGTGTATAGTGATACCAGAGATCAATGCTCACTGAACACACAGAAGCTGAATAATAAGAGTCTTACATCCATACATACCCTCTTACACAAATTATGACCATTATGGCCAAGTCTTATATAGATAAAGCCTCAAGGGCTGAACAACAAATAAACTCGAATAGCGGAAGTCTTTGTAGATAAGTAGAACCCATGCCATCTGCCTTAACCCTACAGGCATTCTAACTGGGAAAGCGTCCTAGTTCGCATGTTCGTCTCCATAGAATTCTTCTTGAAATTCCTGCTCTACCATGCTTGGCCAATTAAATAACCAGTGGCAAGCCAATGAGTACTTTGAATGTACTCGCAAGCAACCCATGTTTTTGGAACAAGTATGACAGGGTATGAAATAGCACTAGATAGGATATGTTTGCAGAAAGAAAAGTTTGTGAGTGTAATGACATGAGCTATCTGAGGCATGCATTATAGGAAATATAGGTTACAGATATCAACATAGCCAAGTTATGATCTCTTCCATCTTCTCAAGTCCTATTAACTCAAATCAAACGGAGCTTTCACACTCTGATAGAGGCAAAGGTGTCCCATCTTTCGATGAGATGGTGGCTATCGTTTGGATGAAGTCGACTTTGACGATCCGACTACGAACGTGCGTGGACGTCGCGCCTTAGCAATCGCTAAACCAACTCCGAGAGGTTATCGACCACACCGGAGCACGATCAACCTGACCACGAAGGTCTGTTTCCTGCAGGCAAACGAAGAACAAGCAAGAAACTAAGATTGCAATCTGGATATTGCGAATATAAGAGGAAAGCTTTATTGATCAAGGTGGGGTTCTATGACGCCTTTGTCTGGTCGTTGAACACAAACGAAGTACGCGAAGTAGCAGCTATGGCGAATTTTTAATCTAAACAAAACCCAAAGTCTAAACGACGCCCTAAGGGCTGTATATATGAGGGAAAGAGGGGGGAATTTCGTGGCCCTTGATGGAGGGGTCCGAAACCAACCCTAACTCTTGTTTCCCCACACATACGAACTCTAAAAACAGCCTATACTCAAGTATTTCGAAATTACATGGGCCTGGCCCAATAATAAGGTGACGCAGCACCTATAATAGCCTCTGGACGAAATTTATGAAGTAGCATCTTGTATATTTCGTCCAAGGCTTCTCGCACTCATTATGGTGGCTTCAAAGTCCTGAAATCATCAATTGAAACTCCATTCTTGTTCCCCTTGCGCATGCCATCATCTCCATGCTTGATCTTGCTCCAATGTTCATCCTTCTTGTCCAAGCTAGGCCCTTCATTTGTAAGCAAGACAAATGTATCCAATTTAGGCAGCATCATATTCTCATGAACATTAGATTCATTACCAAGAAACGAAAGTACACGGTAATTTAATTGGCGTGCGCGAGCTCTAGTAATTGGTCCTGTATATGTGTCAGTTGGAGCTGTGGGTGTAACCTTGTTAGTGATGTCCTCATCATCCTCCCCTTCTTGAATTGAAGTCGTCCTCGACGGAAGCTCATCTTCCTCACCCAAGTAAGGCTTCAAATCTGCAATGTTAAATGTGGGACTAACCCCAAAATCTGCAGGCAGCTCAAGTTTATATGCATTATCATTTATTTTCTCTAACACCTTGAAAGGACCATCAGCACATGGCATTAGCTTTGACTTGCGCAAATTAGGAAACCTATCCTTACGCAAATGTAACCAAACAAGATCTCCAGGTGCAAAGACAACACGTTTTCTACCCTTATCTCCAACAAGTTTATATTTAGCATTCATGCGCTCAATATTTTCCTTAGGTAACTCATGCATTTTTAAGATCAATTCAGCATGTTGTTTAGCATCAAAATTAACCTTCTCCGAAGATGGAAGAGGCAACAAATCAATAGGTGCACGAGGTAGGAAACCATAGACAATTTCAAAAGGGCACATCTTAGTAGTAGAATGCAACGAACGATTATAAGCAAATTCAATATGAGGAAAGCATTCTTCCCACATTTTCTTATTATTCTTCAAAACAGCCCTAAGCATAGTAGACAAAGTTCTGTTGACTACTTCAGTTTGTCCATCAGTTTGGGGGTGACAAGTAGTACTAAAAAGCAGTTTAGTCCCCAACTTAGCCCATAAACATCTCCAAAAGTGGCTAAGAAATTTAGTATCACGATCTGAAACAATAGTATTTGGCATACCATGCCAGCGAATAATTTCACGAAAGAACAAATCAGCAACATTAGCAGCATCATCGCTTTTATGACATGGTATAAAGTGTGCCATCTTCGAGAACCTATCCACGACAACAAATATGCTATCCCTCCCCTTCTTTGTTCGAGGTAAACCCAAAACAAAGTCCATAGATATATCTTCCCAAGGAACACTAGGGACAGGCAAAGGCATATATAAACCATGAGGATTGAGTCGTGACTTAGCTTTTTGACATGTAGTGCAGCGACCAACAAAACGCTCAACATCCCGTTGCATCTTTGGCCAAAAGAAATGTGTAGCAAGTACGTCCTTCATCTTCTTCACGCCAAAGTGTCCCATTAATCCTCCTCCATGCGCCTCCTGCAACAACAAAAGACGAACAGAGCTAGCTGGAATGCATAGCTTGTTAGCACGAAACACAAATCCATCATTAACGACGAACTTGTTCCATGTTCTCCCTTCTTTACAATTCTGCAATACATCTTTAAATTCAGCATCATGCACATATTGATCTTTGATGGTCTCCAAACCAAATATTTTAAAGTCAAGTTGTGAAATCATAGTATAACGACGAGACAATGCATCAGCAATAACATTTTCTTTTCCCTTCTTTTGTTTAATAACATAAGGGAAAGTCTCTATGAATTCAACCCATTTAGCATGTCTACGGTGCAGTTTTGCTTGACTTTTAATGTGCTTCAAAGATTCATGATCAGAATGTATAACAAATTCTTTGGGCCATAAATAATGTTGCCATGTTTCCAAAGTCCGAACAAGAGCATATAATTCCTTATCATAAGTAGAATAATTCAGACTAGGCCCACTCAATTTTTCAGAAAAGTATGCAACACGTTTACCATCTTGTAATAACACACCTCCTAACCCAATTCCACTAGCATTACATTCAAGCTCAAAAGTTTTATTAAAATTAGGAAGTTGGAGTAAAGGAGCATGTGTCAACTTATCTTTCAATACCGTGAATGCTTCTTCCTGTGCAGTACCCCAAACAAAAGGCACATCCTTCTTTGTAAGCTCATTGAGAGGTGCAGCAATGGTGCTGAAATCTCTCACAAAACGCCGATAGATTCCAGCGAGGCCAAGGAAACTCCTCACGTGTGTGATCGTTTTGGGCTGCGGCCAACTCTCAATAGCTTCAATCTTGGCTTTATCAACCTCAATTCCCTGTGGAGTAACAACATAGCCAAGAAAAGAGACTCGGTCGGTGCAAAAGGTGCACTTTCCAAGGTTACCAAACAAACGTGCATCACGTAGAGCAATAAAAACAGCACGTAAATGTTCCAAATGTTCCTCCAAAGATCTGCTAAAAATCAATATATCATCAAAGTATACTACCACAAATCGTCCAATGAAAGCACGTAAAACTTCATTCATTAATCTCATGAAAGTACTAGGTGCATTAGTTAACCCAAAAGGCATGACTAACCACTCATATAATCCAAACTTAGTTTTAAATGCTGTTTTCCATTCATCTCCCAATTTCATACGAATTTGATGGTATCCACTACGCAAATCAACTTTGGAGAAAATTGTAGAGCCACTCAATTCATCGAGCATATCATCTAACCTAGGAATAGGATGACGATAACGAATAGTAATATTATTAATGCCTCTACAATCAACACACATACGCAATGTACCATCCTTTTCGGCACTAGAATAATAGGAACAACACAAGGACTAAGGGATTCACGTATATAACCTTTGTCGAGTAGCTCCTGTACTTGACGCATAATCTCCTTCGTCTCTTCTGGATTGGTACGGTATGGTGCGCGGTTGGGTAGTGATGCACCGGGAATTAAGTCAATCTGATGCTCAATCCCTCGAATAGGTGGTAATCCCGGTGGCACGTCTTGTGGAAAGACGTCGGCGAACTCCTGCAAAATGTTAGTGACAGCAGGAGGCAAAGAGGAAGGCACGTCCTCGAATGAAAATAATGCCTCTTTGCACACAAAAGCATAGCAAACAGATTTGCTAAAATCTAGCTCATCAATATCAGATTTGGTGGCAAATAAACATGCAGTTTTCAATTTAATTTCAGAAGCAACATTAGATTGTTTATTATTAGGCTTCATTTGTTGCTCAAATTCTTTTGCCACAATCTGATTTTCACTCTTATTTTTCTCCTGTTTCGCTTTATTTGCTCTATTAATATCATCTTTCAAAATGGAATCAGGAGTGATAGGAAGCAAAGTAATATTTTTATCCTTATGAATAAGAGTATACTGATTGTTTCTACCATGGTGTACAGAATTTTTATCAAATTGCCATGGTCTACCAAGTAATAAGGAACATGCTTGCATAGGTACCACATCACAATCAACATAATCAGCATATGTAGAGATACTAAAATGCACATGAACAGTACGTGTTACCTTAACCTTGCCGCTGTTGTTGAACCATTGGATGTAGTAAGGATGTGGATGTGGTCTTGTGGTGAGAGATAGCTTCTCCACCATCTCCATGCTAGCCAAGTTGTTACAACTCCCTCCATCTATGATCACGCGAACAGAACGTTCCTTCACAACTCCCTTTGTATGGAACAAATTATGCCTCTGATTTTGCTCAGCTTGTGTAACCTGCACACTCAAAACACGTTGAGCAACTAAACATTCATACCTGTCAGCATCTTCAGGAGCCATGTATTGTGTCTCATGATCAGAGTCGTCTCCACTGTATTCTTCACGTGTAATAAGAGCCAAAGTGATACAGGGTGGAACCCTAATCAGCAGATCTTTCACGAAATGGAGTGGATCCCACGATGAACACGAAGAACACAAAGGGAAACGGGGGAAAACACGAGAGGAAACACACAAGAACAAGTCCAATCACACATCCACTAGACAATCAAACACACAAGATCACACGGTACATGAACAACAAAGGGAAAGATACAAGGTAAAGTTCATCTCCAAGAGGAGGTCTTGAATCCGTGAAGGATCTTCCCGCTAGGGGTCTTGAATCCAAGGTGGATCTTCTCCGTAGAGGGGCCGCGGTCTCTCTCGTGGAGTAGATCCGGGATGGATGAGCAAAGCTCTATCTCTCATATGAGCTAAACCATTGCTAACCCTAAAATGGTGGAGGTGGAGGAGTATATATAGTCTAGTATACGAAGGGGTAAGTGGGAGAGGATACATGGGCCTCTGGCCCGAATCTGCGCGCAGGCAGGCGCCGGATGTCCGGGCTGGGGGCCGGATGTCCGGCCGTTCATGGGAGGCCGGATGTCCGGGCACGGGCCGGATGTCCGGCCTGGCGATGGCCGTTCTTCGGGTGCTTCTGTTGCCCTTGCCGGATTTCCGGGGTGATGCCGGATGTCCGGCCTCTGCTGAAGCGTCGGATGTCCGGGCTGGTCGCCGGATGTCCGGGCTGGCGCCGGATGTCCGGGCTGGCGCCGGATGTCCGGCGGCTGTAACTTCAGCCGCTCCGTCTTCTTCCGTCTTCTCTTCCAAGCTTCCCTCGCGGATGGTGTAGGTGTTCCTCGGCGCTTGCACTCCTCGTCGTCGTCCGTGAAGCTCCGACAATACCTATGCATGCACACGAGTGGAGTGTCAAGTAGTATACCATCCTCGAAGGGGTCAAGTGAACACGTGTAAAGGAGATGATTCACCTTTATGTATGAGAAGTAGAGGTCGCACGTGTCACTTCCCAAGCAGACTCTTGACATGGTGATGTCCATAGGATACACCGTATCACAAAGTCTCCTCATCATAGTCACTAGCGGATTCATATCCACCATCCTCAGTAGCAATCATCACACGCTGAGATCTGCATTCTCTCGCAAAATGTCCTCTTCCCTTACAACGATGACAAATAATGTCACTAGTGTGCCCTGTTGATGCCATGGAAGAAGAAGAACTCTGTGCAGGCCCAATAGGTGTGCTCTTGGCAGATAATGGTGGTTGTGCCTGCTTCCTTGTATCACGGCTGGAGGTAACAGCTGATGGAGGTGTCGGTGCAGTATAATGTGTGGAGTAGAGGATGCACGCGGTGTCCATGATGAAGGTCGACCTGCAGAAAAGTTAGTCCGCGCCAATGCCTGTCGATTCTGCACTTCACGTTTATCTTTACAAGCAAGATGGAATAAACGAGTGATATTAGTATAATCCTTATACTCTAGAATGGTCTGAATCTCTCTATTTAATCCACCCATAAAACGTGCAAGCATAGCTTCATTCTCCTCAACAATACCACATCTAATCAGGCCAGTTTGTAATTGTTGATAATATTCTTCTACAGAATTTTTTCCTTGTCTTAAGCGCTGCAGTTTTTGAAGTAATTCACGTTGATAATATGGTGGAACCCAACGAGTACGCATAGCAGTTTTCAAAGCAGCCCAAGTAGCTGGAATAGGATATAATCTACAATGTTCAGACCACCAAACACATGCAAAACTAGTGAAAGCACAAACAGCAGCAGGAACACGTCTCTCCTCGGGATAATGTAAACATGTAAAACGTTGTTCAGTTTCTAACTCCCAAGTAAGATATATATCAGGAACATATCTACCCTCAAATGGCGGAATATTCAATTTCAGTTCAGGAAGATGGTCATGTACCTCATGTGGTGGTGCAGCCCTACCGTTGCGATGATATGCATGAGGACGACCTGGTGGTGGTGGTGCTGGTTGTTGCACGTAGTTCTGATTTTGGTCAACCTCATCCTCGTTATGGTCCTCCACCTCTGCAGTAGCAGCAAGAGCTACAGAAACATCAACAGCAGCACCAGAAGCTTGACCAGGCTCAAGGGGAACGCGTTGTGCTCGTCCCACTTGATTTGGAAGGCGATGTTGTTGTTGTTGTTGTTGTAGAGGTGGGATAGCTGCAGCAGCCGGTGGTGGTGGAAGACGCGAAAGCAATTCAGCAAACTTGTTATCCAGCTTTGTTTCAAACGTCTTCTCCATGCCATCTATCTTCTCCATGGCCTCGTCCAATGTGTTTAGCACATCTTGCACCTGTACACTCATCATTTGCTGAAACTTATCATGAAGCTCCTTGTTCGTCAAGTTCTCCCAGTCAGTCTCGTCGACTTGTGATCCTGGCATGGTTAGCAGCAATAGAAACACACAAGAATATGATCCTACAGACTACTAACAAGTGGTGGTGGTGGCGGGTGTCACAAATCCGTCAAGCAAATCTCCAATTCTTACCAGTTCTTACCCAGCAGCAGGCGGTGATCGGCAACCGATGTAGTCAAAACTCTCAAAGCTTGGATAGAGCGATTACCAAGGAGAGTCAAACGCACGATGTAGATGTATGTGGAGCTGGGAAGGCTTATAATATGGTAGCAAAAAGGGTCAACAATAATCAATTCAAAGATGCAAAGGTGAATAAACGCTCAACGACGGTACTGTGCTGGTCCTAGGCTAGACCGTACTAGAGACGCGAGCCTAGAACACTAACAAAATCACGGCGCTGCACGTAATCAAGGGGAAAGCACACTCTGATTTTTTTTTCACCTCTTTTTTTTTGGCGCTTTTTTTTGCGCTGTTTTTTTTGCCGAAAATCACTATAATGGCGAGTGTCTCAAAACACTTCCCAAGTCAAACTAAGATGATAGGCACGAAATTTTTTTGACAAATTTGTTTTTCGGAATCAGGGCAGCGACGACGAAAAAGTGCGGTAAAAAATCAGTATGGTGGCACGTGTCTCAAAAGACTCAGAAAAGCCCAAAAATAGGATAGGGAAAAAATATTTCCACCTGTCGAAATTTTGGCCTAAAAACTGCCCGGGGGTCTCCGGACTCGAGACCTACTCAGGCAAGGAAACACGAAACCGAAACTAGATGGATCTCGAAAGCCAATCTAGAACGAAAAGAACTCGGATTGGTGGTGGATATGTGGTGGTAGAATATGGCAGCGGTGGTGGTATTTGGCAGCGGTGGTGGTATATGGATACGGATTGGTGGTGGTATATGGATACGGATCGGTGGTGGTATGTGGCAGTAGCGATGAAGATGTTGTGGCGGCGGCGTGACAACTTATGACCAGAACTCGAAACTCTAAAAGATTAGACGCTAAGACCAGCAACTTGACACTACGATGCAACCGCAAATTCAACTAAGCAAACACGGAAAAGATTATGCAATGGCTCAGACTGGTTCGGATATGATGAACTAACCCTAATTTTTTTTGGCTTTTTTGTGGACTGTAGGTATGAAGAACAGACTCGATCTAATCTACAAAAAACTATAAAATCTCACCGAGCAACCTGGAAATATGATACCACTTGATAGAGGCAAAGGTGTCTCGTCTTTCGATGAGATGGTGGCTATCGTTTGGATGAAGTCGACTTTGACGATCCGACTACGAACGTGCGTGGACGTCGCGCCTTAGCAATCGCTAAACCAACTCCGAGAGGTTATCGACCACACCGGAGCACGATCAACCTGACCATGAAGGTCTCTTTCCTGCAGGCAAACGAAGAACAAGCAAGAAACTAAGATTGCAATCTGGATATTGCGAACATAAGAGGAAAGCTTTATTGATCAAGGTGGGGTTCTGTGACGCCTTCGTCTGGTTGTTGAACACAAACGAAGTACGCGAAGTTGCAGCTATGGCGAACTTTTAATCTAAACAAAACCTAAAGTCTAAACGACGCCCTAAGGGCTGTATATATGAGGGAAAGAGGGGGGAATTTCGTGGCCCTTGGTGGAGGGGTCCGAAACCAACCCTAACTCTTGTTTCCCCACACATACGGACTCTAAAAACAGCCTATACTCAAGTATTTCGAAATTACATGGGCCTGGCCCAATAATAAGGTGACGCAGCACCTATAATAGCCTCTGGACGAAATTTATGAAGTGGCATCTTGTATATTTCGTCCAAGGCTTCTCGCACTCATTATGGTGGCTTCAAAGTCCTGAAATCATCAATTGAAACTCCATTCTTGTTCCCCTTGCGCATGCCATCATCTCCATGCTTGATCTTGCTCCAATGTTCATCCTTCTTGTCCAAGCTAGGCCCTTCATTTGTAAGCAAGACAAATGTATCCAATTTAGGCAGCATCATATTCTCATGAACATTAGATTCATTACCAAGAAATGAAAGTACCTGGTAATTTAATTGGCGTGCGCGAGCTCTAGTAATTGGTCCTGTATATGTGTCAGTTGGAGCTGTGGGTGTAACCTTGTTAGTGATGTCCTCATCACTCTCACACACACACAGGGTTTCGCAAACATTGGACGTAGCCCAAGAGCGGTTACCCAACTATCCTTGACCGTGGACACGGCTATTCGAATAGTTGTACACTCTGCACAGGTTGCACATTTACCCACTAGATCCGGGGAACTTCCGTGTCATCCACGACCCGCGATACCTCAAGTACCTGGGGTGAGCACCTGATCACTATCTTTCCCTAGGCGACACTAATATGGAGTCCACTCGATTGGTAGCAACCCCCGTGCCCCACATTTCACATCTTAATATTTGGAGCCTCGCTCCCATTTCACATACCACGGGCACGGGGTACCAACGGTGTGTTCGGTGCCCTGTGAAAACAGTCATGGCCGCGTATCCAAGCACGACCCCGTCCCGAGAGTGACCTCATGTCACTCCCATCACTAGTAATGCGGGCACCATGCTAGTATCGGCCTAGGTAATCAATAATGCCCTTTTCCCATATAAGGGTAGAGTGGTTGCGCATGTAAAGTTGGAATAACGGTCGCAACTTAAACCAATCCGTTTGAAAAACATCACACACACACTTGTCTCGGTACACCACTTCGTCATCAAGTGGTTACCCTTCTCATCATCTCCCTCGGGCATAAGTGTCACCCGATGGGTTTTTATAAAGAGTTCCTTGAATGAACTATGCTTTCATTATTATGCATATCCCGTTCCACTAGCATAGCCACTACTATAGCAACCTATCTACTCCCACCGGCATGACCCTCATAAGAAGGTAGGGTCATGCACAAATGCAACTATCAACGAGGAAGTATAGTGGCAAACCAACAAGGGGTTTCTACCTCTTCATGATTCCGTTGCAACAACAATATGGTGCTATATTACATGCAAAAAAGGGGTTCCCTAGACATGGTCAAAGGGCTGCTTGCCTTGGTTGGCTTGGTCTTCAAATCCTTCAAGTCCTTCTCCTTCTTCTTCTCCAGCAACCTCGTCAAACACGGTATCTAATCGTCGCAATAGAACAACGAAAAAATAAGACAATAATAAAAACAGAAAAATCAAAGTACTCAGAAAAATGTCAACTTATTTTTGTAAAATACTAGAGGGAAAACTAACATGGCAACAATTCTTAGTTTGTATTTTGGAGTGACAGAATGGGGCACATGGATTTTTGAATATAGGTTTTAGTGTACAAATTGAGATTTAAATTTGAACAGAACAGAAAAGGTTCATGGATATGGGTCAAAGTGATATCATTAAATAGGTTGGAGTTTTACAAGTTTTTAGAAACTGGAATCATTTCAGTTGGATCATTATTTAATCCTGTGGAATTATTTAAAAACTAACAGAAAAGAAAAAGGAAAAGGGCTACTGTGCAACTGGGCCAGAACGGCCACAGTGCAATAGGCACAGAGGGGAAACAACCCAGTGCACGGGCGCTTGCGCGCGCGCCATGTTTCAAACCTGACGGGCGGGGCCCAGGCGTTAGCGAGAGGAGAGAGAGGCGAGGGGGAGGAGAGGCTGACAGGCGGGGCCCGCCTGTCATCCCTAACCCTCCGGTAGAAGGCCGGCGAGCACACCGTCGGTGATGCAGGGTACGGCGAGGGCAGGGACGGAGTCAGCGTGGAGTCGCCGTTCGGGTGGTGGTGGAGGTAGTCGCTGGAGTGGCCTGGTTCGCCGGCGACGAGGAGGGACGGCGGAGAGGCGTCGGGTGGTGGTTGCTCCGGCCGTTTCCGGCAGCTGCAGCGAGGGGAAATGACGGGGAAATGATCAGCGGCGCTTGGCGGTTTCAGATCAAACGAGAGGAGCGACGGGGAGGGTCTGTACCTCCGGATAAACGGTGACCCGAGGCGGCGGAGCTCGAGCTCGATCTCGAGCTCGGGCCCGTCTGGAGGGAAGTGAGTGGCGTGGGGAGATGATTAGTTGTGTGAGAGGGCGAGTGGTGAGGAGAGGAGGGCGTGGGGGTGTCCTTTTATAGGCGACCGACGAGGTGCCGTGGACCCGTGCGCCGGCGAGCTTTTGCCCATTGCCACAGGGCTCGGGAGGAGCTGGGGCAGTGTCTGTGGTGTTGTTGGATGCCGTCCAGAGCCGGTGAGAAGAAGAGAGAGAGCAGGAGGAGTCCAGAGCAGCGCGCGTGCGAGGAGGCTCATTGGAGCTCTCGGGCGGCCGTCGCGCGTGCGAGCTGAGGCGAAAGGAGGGAGAAGGAGGAGGGGGACAGAGCCGGGGCGCGTCGCGGACGTCGAGGCACCTTGACTGGCATGAGGGGGAGGCTCGAGGTGGTCGGGTGCTGCTGATTGGAGGAGGCTACAGTGCGGGAGCGCACTGTAGCACGATCCAGACCGCCCAAATGGCCGGCATGGCCGTGTCCCACGCGCTTTGGGCGCGGCCACCGTGTCCATTGGCTCTAGGGGGGAGTAAACAACGTAGGAGAGTCATTGGATGCCCGGGAAAGCTTCTAGAAGAAGAGGGGGCTTAGATAGAATGGTGAAAACTATTGTCC
Organism: Secale cereale; assembly: GCA_902687465.1. NCBI lineage: Eukaryota > Viridiplantae > Streptophyta > Magnoliopsida > Poales > Poaceae > Secale > Secale cereale. The sequence goes on along the minus strand of LR738715.1, from coordinate 445,607,596 downwards.
AGAGTGCAAATTGGGGTTTTACCCCTACTCAATCATGGAGCTGAGGCCAGGGAGAGTTGCTGGAGGTGCAAGGGAGCCTGAGGGAGCTGTGGTAAAAAGTTGGGCTCAAGGAGAATAAGGAAAGGGGTGAAAGTGGTAATTTTGGAAAATCACCTGAAGGTGTTTGATGTGGTTTTGAGCAACCAAATGATTTCCACTAGTCATGAGACTTAACAGGATCAAATGGTATATAAAAATAGGGTGTTCCACCAAGTTTGGGCTCTACTTGCCAATGTAACTTTGGTGAACCCTAGAAATCAACAGAAATGGTTTCACCAAGTTTGAGTTAAGCAAATCATCCCTCCTTGATGCACCACTTGGTGTAGTGTCATCATTTGGTGTTGTGATCATGCCCACAAAGTTTGAGGTCCCAAGTAAAAAATTGGCAATGTAAAGTTGTTCAAAGTTGAATCTAAATAGAAATGGTTTTGGGGTACTCTGATCAAGTTACCCTTCTCCAAAATTTGTGCCATTTGGTCCAGATGCATTATTAGACCATTTTAGCAAGTGTACCAAGTTTGAGAGCATTTAGGGAAGTTTGGCAATGTAGAGTTGCTCAAACTTCAAAGATGGACAGAATGCTTTTGAGGGGTTTTGATGATGTTTTATATCTTCACAAGGCATGGGGCTTGGCAAGATCATCACACATGCCATACATGACATGATAGAATTTCCCTGGAATTTATAGAGAATGTTCCTTTGTAAATATTTCAAAAGCTTGAAATATCCGGAAAGGGTTTCTGAGAGATTTGTCCAATATTTTGAACATGACCAAGTGTTGAAACTCTTATATATGGACAATATATGTCCTAAGAGTCTACCTGAATTTTGGCAAATATTTTTGAAATAGTTAAATAATTTTTCCCTATTAAAGACCATTTCTGGCCTTAAGAAAAAGCTTTTAAATAAAATAGGAAAATAACTTTTAAAATTATATTTTTGTGGTTTATGGGAGTCCTATATCTACTAGGTTTCAAATATACTCTTTGAAATATTTTTCTCACCCTAAATCAAGCACTTGCAGTGCAAACCTCAATTCAGGGGTTTTTGGAAAACTAATTTTTGAAAATACTTTTTGGCCAAATTATTTTTGTAAGAAAATACTATACTTTTATATACACTTGGCATAATCATTGGGCAGATGTTTGGGGTAAGGAGATGAAATATACAAGAGGGAGTAGTTGACTTTAAAGAGCACTTGAAAATCACAGAGAGAAAAACTGAATTCCAAATAAAAGCCAAATGATGCCAAAAAAAATTGTTGGTCCAAATTTTCATGCTTTATTAATGCAAATGACATGTTACAAAATGCAGGGTGTGACAGACCTACCCCCTTACAAAAGATCGTCCCCGAGATTGCTAAACTAGGGCTTAAAAGAGACCGGGATACTCGGATCTAAGATAGTCTTCTTGTTCCCAGGTTGCTTCTGCTTCCGTGTGGTTGCTCCACTGGACCTTGAAGTACTTGATGGTGCGGCTTCGCATCCGTCGCTCTACTTCATCCAGAATGCGAATGGGCTTCCCACGGTAGGTCAAATCAGGCTGGAGATCAATGGCTTGGTGCTAGGTGGCCTCTCACCCCTCGTTGGTTACCCCAAGTGGAAGGTTTGAGATGCAGTGTAGCAGAAGTTTTCCCTTGGTAATACCAAGGATCGATTTCCCAGAGACTCCCAGTTTCAACAAGAAGGTGTCAACTGCTAACGGCGCCAGATATTAGCAATCAACGTGGACCTCCACACAGATACAAATAACTTTGCTCCCAACGAGTACAGAGAGGTTGTCAATCCCTCCGGCCTTGTAGTTTACAAAGGATCAAACGCAAGTGATAATAGTGATAGGTATAATTGCAATAGTAAGTAAATAGCGGAAAAGTAAATAGCGGATGTGATCAATGATGGTAATATGGACCGGAGTCTCATGATGTTCACTAGTGATATCTCTCTCCCAAAAGACGATAAAAAAGCTATGTGAGGTAAACGAATTACAGCTGGGCAATTGACAGGACCATGTGCGCAAACCAATGCTGACTACATTGCAAGAAAGGTAGAGGTTCAAAGCATGGGCGGTACGCCAAAGTAAGTAGACCGAAATCCATCAATATCTACTACTAATCATCCACCTTGAGATATCTATCCAGAACATCTCGCTGGTATTAAGTTGCGAGCCCCACCCATAGTGTAAACTCAAAGCAACAGACAACTGCATTAAAAGAACTTTGCGTAAAGTAAACAATCCTTGCGCCCGCGGGCACAAGCACCGTTGTTTTCCCCCTTGTGGCAACATCACATCCCCTAGACTCATGTTTCTGTCACTCAAGCTAGTCATCGAGGGGCATGAACCCACAATCGAGCATAACGTTCCCTCTTGGAGTCACTACCTACTACTTGGCCAAAGCAATAAATAACAACGGATAACATGCAAGAATTACTTACGAACATAAATGTAAAAGAGGTAGATCAAATATATTACTCAAACACAATCTGAACATAATCTCATAATCCATCGGATCCCAGCAAACTCATCATAGCAACAGCATAAGGATTACATATGTGCCTCGATCATGTAGGGCAGCTCACGAGGACTAATTAGTGAAGCACAAGAACGGGAGGAGAACATCACATAGCTACTGGTCATGGACTCATGGTCCAAGGGAGACTACTCACAACTCATCCGGGAGGCGTCCATGGTGGTGGAGAAGCTCCCGGTGGTGATCCTCCCCTCCGGCAGGGTGCCGGGAAGGGTTCTCCTGGTGCTCCCGATCTTGGAAGCGGCGGCGGCGGTGAAACAGAGATGAGATCGCGAAAAAGAGTTCCTGTTTCGAGGGATTCGGGAGACGCTTTAAATATATGCCAAAGGGGGGCATCGGAGGAGCCTCGGGGGGCCCAGGCGCCCCCCCGGCGCGGCCCAGGGGGGGGCTCGCCGTCAGGGCGCCTGGAGCCCTGGTGCCCCCCCCCCCCGGCTGTCCTTCGGGCGCACGGTAGTTTCTGGAACGCTGATTTTTTATATAATTTTTCTAGATTTTTCCTGACAGTTCTCGTAACGTGAAAACCTGAAATACAAAAACAGCCGAATACAGAAACTGGCACTGGGGTGCACTGAGTTAATAGGTTAGTCCAAATATGATCAAAAGTGTATGGAAGTGTATAAATATCATAGCAATATCACCCAAAAGAGGCATGGAGCAAGCAGAAATTATAGATACGTTTTGGACGTATCAACATCCCCAAGCTTAATTCCTGCTCGTCCTCAAGTAGGTAAATGATAACAAGAATAATTTCTGTGGTGACATGCTATTAACCATATAGGGCTTACTCATAGTCATATGACAAAAGCTTACTGAGACAATGAATCTGTAGTAATTAAGTTGCCTCATGAGAAAATCACTAAGAACTGAAAGTTTTACAATATGATACTGAAACATCAAATAGATTTGCAATGAATATGATGTGCAAATATGATAAAGTGATATCTAGCTTGCCCCCTTTAGTGAAGCAAAACATAAATGCAGGGGCACCTTCAAGGTTTAAGTGATGACTAGATACAATGATTTCAAAATAAACGATATCACAATCATGCAAAAGACAATGCTACTTTGGGACAATGCACATTACACTCAGAATGACAATCATGCTCTCAGTAGTTGGTGCTTTTAAAAGAAGGTGGAGACTCAACATAAAAGTAAAAGAATGGCCCTTCACAGAGGGAAGCAGGGATTACTCATGTGCTAGAGCTTTTTATTTTGAAAACATAGAAACAATTTTGTCAACGGTAGTAGTACTTCATATGTGTTATGCATAAGACATCCTATAAGTTGCAAGCCTCATGTATCAAATACCAATAGTGCTCGCACCTTGTCCTAATTAGCTCGGATTTCCATGGATTGTCATTGCATTACATATGTTTCAACCAAGTGTCACAAAGGGGTACCTCTATGTCACCTGTACAAAGGTCCAAGGAGATAGATCGCATTTGATTTCTCGTTTTTGGTAGATCTCAACTTGAGGACATCCATACCGGGACAACATAGAAAATAGATAATGGACTCCTCTTTAATGCTTAAGCATATTCTCATAAGAGATTGAGGATGAATGTCCAAGCTAAAACTTCCACCATGATACATGGCTTTGGTTAGCGGCCCAATGTTCTTCTCTAACAATATGCATACTCAAACCATTCAACCCATGGCAAATCACCCTTACTTTAGACAAGACGAACATGCATAGCAACTCACATGATATTCAACAAAAGTGTAACAGTTGATGGCGTCCCCAGAAACATGGTTACCGCTCAGCAAGCAACTTATAAGAAAATAAGATACATAAGCAACATATTCTATACCACAATAGTTTTTAATCTACTTTCCCATGAGCTATGTATTGCAAAAACTGAAGGTTTTAAAGGTAGCACATGTAAATTTACTTGGAGTGGCGGTGAAATACCACATATAGCTAGGTATGGTGGACTCATATGGCATAACTGGTTTAAAAGGATGTGGATGCACAAGCAGTCAGTCCGCTTAGTACAGGTGGAGGTTAGCAAAAGACTGGGAGCGACCAACTAAGAGAGCAATGACGGTCATAATCATGCAGAGCGACAGAGCAACATTGAATCAGGCATGGAAGTTATATCGCTACTCAGAAACAAAAGATCATCAAGGCTTGACAGACTTTCTTTACAGTCTTAAATATGCGTGAGCATACGCCAAGTCAATCAAAATAAATTCTTGAGGGAAGATATTACTAAACCATACCACATCATTGGCAAACAAATCATGTTGGTACTCCAATAACATATTGGGAATCCCCCAGCTATTTGAGACTAACCATAAGAAAACCTGAACTACTAAGCGCCATTATGCACGTAGCATCTTTATCATAGACATATCAACCAACGCAACGGAAGCAAACTCTCTTAATAAGGTGAGCATGGTAATTAAAGAGAGTTCAAGCAACCAACTAAACAAAAGCTCTTTAAAAAGATAAGCACGAATACTAAGAGCAGAGCATGATAGTAGCTATTTAAAAGACAAAGAACACACACATCAAAGATAGTCATGAAAATTCTATGTTATGTTCTAGGTAGAAGTGGAGCGTGTTTCTCTCCCACATAAAGAACGCTGAGTTCTGACTCGTTATGAAAAACTAAAAAGGAAACTAAAAGCAAGACGCTCCAAGCATAGCACATAACACATGAAGTGATTAAAATATAGTGGAACGAAAGACGAACTGATAATGTTGATGGAGAACGGGATGCACGGGGGCATCCCCAAGCTTAGACGCTTGAGTCTCCTTGAATATTTCTTGGGGGTGCATGGGGGCATCCCCAAGCTTGAGCGCTTGACACTCCTGAATCTTTTTATCATCTTCCCTCGCACACTTGAAAACTCCCTTCATACATAACTCATCATAATCTGATTAGCGAGGTTAGTACCCATAATAAAATAATTGTACCTTGCTGGAATAAAGATATTCTTGAAGGTCTACTGTTTCTCAAGATTGCCAAAAGGTTTTTGCTAAGAAAAAGCAAGCTCTTGGTTTGCAAAATGAAGGAAAAGCAAAACAGGACAGAATCTGTGAAAAACAGAACAACAGGTAGTAATTGATTTGTTCGGGGCACTTCTGCAACTCTAATCAAAAAACTCAGAACAGACGCACGAAAGACAATTATATAGAGAACGCTGTTGAAAAAATTCAGACCAAAAAGATGATCTGGTGATTTTATACGAATCTTTCTATCCAAGGACAGAATATGTTTCCTGGACAGCACCTCACAACTTTTGAACTTTCTAGCAATCAGAGGCTATACTTGGCACAAATATGAAAAGCAAAGATACAATGATGATGCTACTGTAGTAAACAACATCAAGACACAACAAAAACAAAATAAATTTATTCATTGGGCTGCCTCCCAAAAGCGCTTTCTTTTATGCCTTTAAGCTAGGCATAATGCATATAGATCAAGTTTTATCAAGAGTAAAAGAATAGCTAGCCCGTACAACGGACTCAAAAGGTAACTTGATCTTCTTTCGAGGGAAGTGTTCCATCCCTTTCTTGAGAGGAAACTGAAATTTTATATTCCCCTCTTTCATGTCAATGATAGCACCAACGGTGCGCAAAAAAGGACGTCCCAAAATAATTGGACAAGAAGGATCACATTCAATATCCATAATAGTGAAATCAACGGGAACATAATTGTCATTGACAATGATAAGAACATCGTCGATCCTCCCCAAAGGTTTCTTTATGGAAGAATCAACGAGACGAACACCAAAAGAACAAGAATCAAAAGGTTTCAATTTAAGCATATCCTATAGTCTTTTGGGCATAATGGAAGTACTAGCTACAATATCACATAAAGCATAGCATGAGAAGTTATTTATCTTAATTTTAATCATAGGATCCCAACCATCTTCTAGCTTTCTAGGTATGGAGGCTTCTACTCTAAGTTTCTCCTCCCTAGCTTTGATGAGAGCATTAGTGACATGCTCTGTGAAGGCAAGATTAAGCGTGCTAGTGTGGGGATCTTTGGCCATTCCTTGCAGAAAGGTGACAACTTCTGAAATACTACAATTATCAAAATCAATTTTATCATTATTGGGCAGAATTGTAGTGTCATCCTCTTTGTTTGAATCGCTCTCTATTATAAGAGTTTGAACGTCTTCCCAAGTTTGGGGAAGCTTAGGAGCAATTTTAAACTGAGGCTCATACTCTTTTTCGGGAAGACCATGCCATGGGCATAACCCTCCGTCAAGACTAACATAATCACAAGGTTTATTACTTTTGTAGATCCCGACAGTGGTGATTGGTGTAATGGAAGAAGGGGTGTACTCCTCCCATCTAGTGTTTTTGGTGGAACCCATAGTAGCAAGCAAGCAAGATAACTATTTTTGTGATTTTCGATAAAAGATACTAAAGCAAAACTGAAAGGTAAACTAACAAGACTAAAAGCAAAGGTAAAAGATAGCGTGCAACTGCCCTATCCTGAAGAGTGGAGTCCCCGGCAACAGTGCCAAAAATTGCTTTGCTAGGTGGCTTCTCACCCCTCGTTGGTTACCCCAAGTGGAAGGTTTGAGATGCAGTGTAGCAGAAGTTTTCCCTTGGTAATACCAAGGATCGATTTCCCAGAGACTCCCAGTTTCAACAAGAAGGTGTCAACTGCTAACGGCGCCAGATATTAGCAAGCAACATGGACCTGCACACAGATACAAATAACTTTGCTCCCAACGAGTACAGAGAGGTTGTCAATCCCTTCGGCCTTGTAGTTTACAAAGGATCAAACGCAACTGATAATAGTGATAGGTATAATTGCAATAGTAAGTAAATAGCAGAAAAGTAAATAGCGGATGTGATCAATGATGGTAATATGGACCGGAGTCTCATGATGTTCACTAGTGATGTCTCTCTCCCAAAAGACGATAAAACAGCTATGTGAGGTAAACGAATTACAGCTGGGCAATTGACAGGACCATGTGCACAAACCAATGCTGACTACATTGCAAGAAAGGTAGAGGTTCAAAGCATGGGCGGTACGCCAAAGTAAGTAGACCGAAATCCATCAATATCTACTACTAATCATCCACCTTGAGATATCTATCCAGAACATCTCGCTGGTATTAAGTTGCGAGCCCCACCCATAGTGTAAACTCAAAGCAACAGACAACTGCATTAAAAGAACTTTGCGTAAAGTAAACAATCCTTGCGCCCGCGGGCACAAGCACCGTTGTTTTCCCCCTTGTGGCAACAGCACATCCCCCAGACTCATGTTTCTGTCACTCAAGCTAGTCATCGAGGGGCATGAACCCACAATCGAGCATAACGTTCCCTCTTGGAGTCACTACCTACTACTTGGCCAAAGCAATAAATAACAACGGATAACATGCAAGATCCAATATATTACTCAAACACAATCTGAACATAATCTCATAATCCATCGGATCCCAGCAAACTCATCATAGCAACAGCATAAGGATTACATATGTGCCTCGATCATGTAGGGCAGCTCACAAGGACTAATTAGTGAAGCACAAGAACGGGAGGAGAACATCACATAGCTACTGGTCATGGACTCATGGTCCAAGGGAGACTACTCACAACTCATCCGGGAGGCGTCCATGGTGGTGGAGAAGCTCCCGGTGGTGATCCTCCCCTCCGGCAGGGTGCCGGGAAGGGTTCTCCTGGTGCTCCCGATCTTGGAAGCGGCGGCGGCGGCGGAACAGAGATGAGATCGCGAAAAAGAGTTCCTGTTTCAAGGGTTTCGGGAGACGCTTTAAATATATGCCAAAGGGGGGCATCGGAGGAGCCTCGGGGGGCCAGGCGCCCCCCCGGCGCGGCCCAGGGGGGCGCGCCGCCAGGGCGCCTGGAGCCCTGGTGCCCCC
>LR738715.1:445580023-445599104 GCA_902687465.1 Secale cereale | reverse complement strand
TCTGGAACGCTGATTTTTTATATAGTTTTTCTGGATTTTTCCTGGCAGTTCTCGTAACGTGAAAACCTGAAATACAAAAACAGCCGAAAACAGAAACTGGCACTGGGGTGCACTGAGTTAATAGGTTAGTCCAAATATGATCAAAAGTGTATGGAAGTGTATAAATATCATAGCAATATCACCCAAAAGAGGCATGGAGCAAGCAGAAATTATAGATACGTTTTGGACGTATCACTTGGTGATCGACATCCTTGTAGAGATTAGGCTTGTCCGGAACTTGGAGACACTTCCGGAGTTGTGACACGTGGAATACGTTGTGCACATCGGATAGCTCAGGTGGTAGTTCCAACTGGTAAGCCACTTCTCCTCGTCGGTCGGTGATCTTGAAGGGGCCAATAAATCTTGGTGCAAGTTTTCCCTTAATGTGGAAACGCTTGGTTCCTTCTGAGGAGTTACTCACAGGTACACATGGTCTCCAACACGGAAACTCATGTCTCGGCGACGAGTGTCAGCATAGCTCTTCTGCCTTGATTTGGCGGCCTTCAAACGTTCTCTGACTAGTTGGACTTGCTCTTCTGCTTCGCGGAGAATATCTGGTCCAAAGACTAGTCTTTCTCCAGTCTCTGACCAATTGAGGGGTGTGCGACACTTGCGTCCGTACAACACCTCAAATGGTGCCATCTGAAGGCTCGACTGATAACTGTTGTTATAATAGAACTCAGCAAAAGGGAGGAAATCTTCCCACTTGGCTCCATATGCCAAGACACAGGCTCGGAGCATGTCTTCTAGAATTTGATTTACTCGCTCTGTCTGACCTCCGGTCTGCGGGTGAAAAGCCATGCTGAAAGACAACTTGGTTCCCAAGGCTTCTTGGAATCTTTTCCAGAACCTTGAAGTAAACAGGGTGCCTGGATCTGACACAATCTCCATTTGAACACCATGGAGGCTCATGATTCGATCGATATAGAGAGTTGCCAGCTGGTTGCCATTATAGGTAGTCTTGACAGGAATGAAATGGGCTACCTTGGTCAAATGGTCGACTATGACCCAGATGGAGTCATGTCATTTATTCTACCTTGGTAATCCAGTGATGAAATCCATTCCGACTTTATCCCACTTCCACTCAGGAACCTTGAGTGATTGGAGCAGTCCAGCGGGTCGCTGATATTCAGCCTTGACCCTTTGGCACACATCACACTTTGCAACATAAGTTGCAATCTCTCTTTTCATCCCGTGCCACCAGAATCTTTCCTTCAAGTCTTGACACATCTTGGTTCCTCCGGGGTGGATGAAATATGGAGTGTCGTGGGCTTCTTGCAGGATCAAAGTCTTCAGCTCCATCTTGTTTGGTACGCAGATGCGGCCTTTGTACCAAACAATCCCGTGCTCGTCCTCGGAGAATCCTAGGGTCTTGCCTAGCTTCATCTTCTTCTTGATGCCTTCAATGCTTGCGTGCCCACCTTGTGCTTTCTTGACTTCGTCCATCAGGGTTGGTTTGACTTCCAGATGGTCTAGGAATCCAGGGGTGACCAATTCCAAACTGAATTGTTCCAGATCTTCAAACAGGGCTGGCTGCCTTCTTTGAATTATGGCATTCAGGGAGCAAGCCTTTCTGCTCAAGGCATCGGCTACCACGTTAGCCTTCCCGGGGTGATATTGAACACTGAGGTCATAATCCTTGATTAGTTCCTACAATCTTCGTTGCCTCATGTTCAATTCCTTCTGGGTGAAAATATACTTCGGACTTTTATGGTCTGTGTATATCTCACACCGTTTCCCTAGAAGGTAACCACTGCTGCTAACTCAAGATCGTGAGTAGCGTAGTTCTCTTCATGAGGTCGTAGCTGCCTTGAGAGGTAAGCTATGACTCGTCCTTCTTGCATCAGAACGCTTCCCAATCCGGTTCGAGAGGCATCACAATATATCACGAACTCCTTATGAATATCAGGTGTTGCCAGAACTGGGGCGGTGGTCAATCTCTTCTTGAGCTCCTGGAAGCTTTCTTCGCATTTTGGCGTCCATTCGAACTTCTTGTCCTTCTTTAGGAGCTGAGTCATTGGTCGGGCAATGCTAGAGAATCCTTCCACGAATTTGCAGTAATAGCTTGCAAGTCCGAGGAAGCTTCTGACTTCCTTGACGGTCGTTGGAGATTGCCATTGGGTCACAGCTTCGATGTTCGCGGGATCAACTAACAATCCTTCTTCGGTCAAGACATGACCTAATAATCCAACTTTATGCAGCCAAAACTCACATTTGCTGAATTTGGCATATAGCTGGTGCTCTCGAAGCTTGTCTAGGACCATCCTCAAATGTTGCTCATGCTCTTCCTCCGTCTTCGAGAAGACAAGAATGTCATCAATGAAGACAACAACAAACTTGTCCTAATATTCCATGAAGACTTTATTCATGAGATACATGAAGTAAGCTGGGGCATTGGTTAGTCCAAAAGACATGACCGTGCACTCGTACAGGCCATATCTTGTTACAAATGCCGTCTTCGGAATATCTTGGGGTCTGATTTTCAGCTGGTAGTACCCAGATTTGAGGTCGATCTTGGAGAACACCTTGGCTCCGCTGAGTTGATCAAACAGATCTTCAATCTTGGGAAGTGGGTACTTGTTCTTGATTGTAACCTCATTGAGGGAACGGTAGTCAATGCATAGGCAGATGGGTACCATCCCTTTTTGCCACAAACGGAACAGGTGATCCCCAAGGGGAGGCACTTAGGCGGATAAACCCCTTCCTTAGCTGCTCTTCCAGTTGCTTCTTCAACTCGGCTAATTCTTCCGTCCCCATTCTATCAGGCTTCTTATAGATGGGTCCTGCCCCGGGCATGAGCTTGATGATGAACTCAATGTCACGGTCAGGGGGCATTCCCGGTAGCTCATCCGGAAAGACATCGGGATAATCGCATACTACCGGCACTTGCTCCAGTCCAACTTCAGACAAACAGTTGACTTGAGCGGTTTGAGCAGAAGAGGAGTTGGAAGCAAACTTAACTTCGACCCCTTGGTCATTGGTCACAGTGATAGTCCGGTTGGCACAGTCTAACAAGCCTTGGTGCTTGCTGAGCCAATCCATTCCTAAGATCACATCCAAGCCTTGTGATCTTAAGATGATAAGGTCTGCTAGGAAGTCTACACCGTTAATGATAATACCGACTCCTTTACAGCCTATGTTGGCTCTCATCTCTGCTCCGGGGGTTTGTACTACCATGGGGTTATTCAGGGGTGTAGGGGTCATGCCACTTTTTAATGCAAATCTTTGAGTGACAAATGAATGCGTGGCTCCAGAATCAAACAAGACAGTTGTAGGTGCTGAGTTGACAAGGAACGTACCCAGCACGACGTCCGGGTCTTCCCGGGCTTCTTCAGTAGTGACGTGATTCACACGCCCCTTCCCATGGTTGGGCGGGTTGCGAGGAGCTTGGTTCCTTGGTGGCATCCCGCGGCCTTGTCCTCGGTTCTGCGCATTGGGACGCAGGGCATCAGGCTTCTTGTTGGGGCACACCTTAGAAATATGTCCTGACTGGCCACAACCAAAGCAAGTGAGTGGGGACCCCGACTTAAGAGTCGAGATCACCGAATGCACGTGTACAGTGATCCCAGAGATCAATGCTCACTGAACACACAGAAGCTGAATAATAAGAGTCTTACATCCATACATACCCTCTTACACAAATTATGACCATTATGGCCAAGTCTTTCATAGATAAAGCCTCAAGGGCTGAACAGCAAATAAACTCGAATAGCGGAAGTCTTTGTAGATAAGTAGAACCCATGCCATCTTCCTTAACCCTACAGGCATTCTGACTGGGAAAGCATCCTAGTTCGCATGTTCGTCTCCATAGAATTCTTCTTCAAATTCCTGCTCTACCATGCTTGGCCAATTAAATAACCAGTGGCAAGCCAATGAGTACTTTGAATGTACTCGCAAGCAACCCATGCTTGGCCAATCAAACGGAGCTTTCACAATCACACACACACACAGGGTTTCGCAAACATTGGATGTAGCCCAAGAGCGGTTACCCAACTGTCCTTGACCGTGGACACAGCTATTCGAATAGTTTTACACTCTGCAGAGCTCGCACACTTTACCGACTAGATCCGGGGAACTTCCGTGTCATCCACGACCCGTGGTACCTCAAGTACCCGGGGTAAGCACCCGATCACTATCTTTCCCTAGGAGACACTAATATGGAGTCCACTCGATTGGTAGCAACCCCCGTGCCCCACATTTCACATCTTAAGATTTTTAGAGCCTCGCTCCCATTTCACATACCACGGGGACAGGGTACCAACGGTGTGTTCGGTGCCCTGTGACAACAGTCATGGCCGCCTATCCAAGCACAATCCCGTCCCAAGAGTGACCTCATGTCACTCCCGTCACTAGTAATGCGGGCACCATGCTAGTATCGGCCTAGGTAATCAATAATTCCCTTTCCCATATAAGGGTAGAGTGGTTGCGCATGTAAAGTTGGAATAACGGTCGCAACTTAAACCAATCCATTTGAAAAACATCACACACACACTTGTCTCGGTACACCACTTCGTCATCAAGTGGTTACCCTTCTTATCATCTCCCTCGGGCATAAGTGTCACCCGATGGGTTTTTTGAAAGAGTTCCTCGAATGAACTATGCTTTCATTATTATGCATATCCCGTTCCACTAGCATAGACACTACTATAGCAACCTATCTACTCCCACCGGCATGACCCTCATAAGAAGGTAGGGTCATGCACAAATGCAAGTATCAACGAGGAAGTATAGTGGCAAACCAACAAGAGGTTTCTACCTCTTCATGATTCTGTTGCAACAACAATATGGTGCTATATGACATGCAAAAAAAGGGATTCCATAGACATGGTCAAAGGGCTGCTTGCCTTGGTTGGCTTGGTCTTCAAATCCTTCAAGTCCTTCTCCTTCTTCTTCTCCAGCAACCTCGTCAAACACGGTATCTAATCGTCGCAATAGAACAACGGAAAAATAAGACAATAATAAAAATAGAAAAATCAAAGTGCTCAGAAAAATGTCAACTTATTTTTATAAAATACTAGAGGGAAAACTAAGATGGCAAAAATTCTTAGTTTGGATTTTGGAGTGGCAAAATGGGGCACATGGATTTTTGAATATAGGTTTTAGTGTTCAAATTTAGATTTAAATTTTAACAGAACAGAAAAGGTTCATGGATATGGATGAAAGTGACATCATTAAATAGGTTGGAGTTTTACAAGTTTTTAGGAACTGGAATTATTTCATTTGGATCATTATTTAATCCCGTGAAATTATTTAAAAACTAACAGAAAAGAAAAAGGAAAAGGGCTACTATGCAACTGGGCCAGAACGTCCACAGTGCAACAGGCCCAAAGGGGAAACAGCCCAGCGCACGGGCGCCTGCGCGCGCTAGGTTTCAAACCTGACGGGCGTTGCCCAGGCGTCAGCGAGAGGAGAGAGAGAGGCAAGGGGGAGGAGAGGCTGACAGGCGGGGCCCGCCTGTCATCCCTAACCCTCCGGCAGAAGGCCGGCGAGCTCACCATCGGCGATGCAGGGTACGGCGAGGGCAAGCGAGGGCAGGGACGGAGTCAGCGTGGAGTCACCGTTCGGGTGGTGGTGGAGGCAGTCGCCGGAGTGGCCTGGTTCGCCGGCGACGAGGAGGGACGGCGGAGAGGCGTCGGGTGGTGGTTGCTCTGGCCGTTTCCGGCAGCTACAGAGAGAAGAAATAAGGGGGAAATGATCAGCGGCGCTTGGCAGTTTCAGATCGAACAAGAGGAGCGGCGGGGAGGGTCTGTACCTCCGGATCAACGATTACCCGAGGCGGCGGAGCTCGAGCTCGATCTCGAGCTCGGGCCCGTCTGGAGGGGAGTGAGTGGCGTGGGGAGATGATTAGCTGTGTGAGAGGGCGAGTGGTGAGGAGAGGAGGGTGTGGGGGTGTCCTTTTATAGGCGACTAGCGAGGTGCCGTGGACCCGTGCGCCGGCGAGCTTCTGCCCGTTGCCACAGGTCTCGGGAGGAGCCGGGGCAGTGTCTGTGGTGTTGCTGGATGCGGTCCAGAGCCGGGGAGAAGAAGAGAGAGAGCATGACGAGTCCGGAGCAGCGCCGTGTGAGGAGGCTCATTGGAGCTCTCGGGCGGCCGTCGCGCGTGCGAGCTGAGGCGAGAGGAGGGAGAAGGAGGAGGGGGACAGAGCCGGGGCGCGTCGCGGACGTCGAGGCACCTCGACTGGCGCGAGGGGGAGGCTCGAGGTGGTCGGGTGCTGCTGATTGGAGGAGGCTACAGTGCGGGAGCGCACTATAGCGTGCTCCAGAGCACCCAAACGGCGGGCATGGCCGTGTCCCACGCGCTCCGGGAGCGGCCACCGTGTCCATTGGCTCTAGGGGGAGTAAACAACGTAGGGGAGGCATTGGATGCCCAGGAAAGCTTCTAGAAGAAGAGGGGGCTGAGATAGAATGGTGAAAACTGTTGTCCAAAGTGCAAATTGGGGTTTTACCCCTACTCAATTATGGAGCTGAGGCCAGGGGAGAGTTGTTGGAGGTGCAAGGGAGCCTGAGGGAGCTCTGGTAAAAAGTTGGGCTCAAGGAGAATAAGGAAAGGGGTGAAAGTGGTAATTTTGGAAAATCACCAGAAGGTGTTTGATGTGGTTTTGAGCAACCAAATGATTTCCACTAGTCATGAGACTTAACAGGATCAAATGGTATATAAAAATAGGGTGTACCACAAAGTTTGGGCTCATTTCAAGAAACTTGCCAATGTAACTTTGGTGAACCCTAGAAATTAACAAAAATTGTTTCACCAAGTTTGAGTTAACCAAATCATCCCTCCTTGATGCACCACTTGGTGTAGTGTCATCATTTGGGGTTGTGATCATGCCCACAAAGTTTGAGGTCCCAAGTAAAAAGTTGGTAATGTAAAGTTGTTCAAATTTGAATCTGAACAGAAATGGTTTTGGGGTACTCTGATCAAATTACCCTTCTCCAAAACTTGTGCCATTTGGTCCAGATGCATTATTAGACCATTTTAGCAAGTGTATTAAGTTTGAGAGCATTTGGGCATGTTTGGCAATGTAGAGTTGCTCAAACTTCAAAGATGGACAGAATGTTTTTGACGGGTTTTGATGATGTTTACTATCTTCCCAAGGCATGGGGCTTGGAAAGATCATCACACATGCCATACATGACATGATAGAATTTCCCTAGAATTTATAGAGAATGTTTCCTTTGTAAATATTTCAAAAGCTTGAAATATCCAGAAAGGGTTTCTGAGGGATTTGTCCAATATTTTTAACATGACCAAGTGTTGAAACTCTTATATATGGACAATATATGTCCTAAGAGTCTCCCTGAATTTTGGCAAATATTTTTGAAATAGTTAAATAATTTTTCCCTATTAAAGACCATTTCTGGCCTTAAGAAAAAGCTTTTAAATAAAATAGGAAAATAACTTTTAAAATTATATTTTTGTGGTTTATGGGAGTCCTATATCTAGTACGTTTCAAATATACTCTTTGAAATAGTTTTCTCACCCTAAATCAAGCACTTGCAGTGCAAACCTCAATTCAGGGGTTTTTGGAAAACTATTTTTTGAAAATACTTTTTGGCCAAATTATTTTTGTAAGAAAATACTATACTGTTATATACACTTGGTATGATCATTGGGCAGAAGTTTGGGGTAAGGAGATGAAATACGCAAGAGGGAGTAGTTGACTTTAAAGAGCACTTGAAAATCACAGAGAGAAAAACTTAATTCCAAATAAAAGCCAAATGATGCCAAAAAAAATTTGTTGGTCCAAATTTTCATGCTTTATTAATGCAAATGACATGTTACAAAATGCAGGGTGTGACAGTATGACATTACTCTTTATGAATCTGAAATTATTGCTATGAAAACTATGCTTCTAATGCATATGTTAAATATTTTATTGAGAAAGTATGTATTGTCCAGGAAGCGACTATTATTTTGCAGGAATCTATGGAAGACCAAGACCAAGACAAGCTACGAGGTGAAGCACCAGAAGCAGCTCTTCATGAGATCAGGGAGTGCATTAATAAGACCAAGACAAGCAACGAGCTGAAGCACCAGAAGCAGCTCGCTTGCCGGGGGCGCAAACCCGGCAAGGTCGAGGCCCGGCAAGCCTTGTGAACAGCAAGCCTCTCCCTTGCCAACTACCATTCGTTCCAACTCACAGAGCAGTTACTCACTAATTAGTGAGGTGTCGGGCCCGCGGGTAGTTAGGTGAAGCTTGCCGGACAAGTGGCGGCGCATCAGGGCGATTTGATACCTTTATCGACACCCATCTGGGTGTTTTGTCAAGATTACAAAGAGGCGGCTCGGCAAGTGGTGCAACATCCTTGCCGGGCCTCTTCCTCCTCGTGACACCTAGCAATGCAATTAATGCACTCTGTCTTAACTAGCAGAGTTAGGTATGATAGCATTGTTTGTCGTCTAAAGACTGTTCTATACTGTGGTAACCCCTTAAGCTATAAAAGGACGGCCATGGCAACCTTTATAAGGGTTCAAACCCATTCAAACCCCACATGTACGTACCTGTGTAGCAGCTTTCCCTTCGCGCCTTGCCGGGGGAGAGCGCTCCATGTACCTATGCACACAGTCACCTAATACACCAAAGCAGGAGTAGGGTTTTACACCTCAACGATGGCCCGGACCTGGGTAAAGATCCTTGCGTCCTTAGTCATTCATGCTCTTTGTGTTGCGTGCCACCCCTCACCGAACCAACAAAGGGGCTCATCGGCCCCATAGATCATCGACACAAGCCGACATCTTTGGTGCGCCAGGTAGGTGGGTTCACCAGCGTGAACCCAGATTGGTGAACGACATGCAGTTTCATCGAGCTTCGTCACCAACATCTTCATCCATGGCGCCCAACAAGAAGGGTTGCATGGAGACGAAGCCTTCCACGTCCAAGCCTCCTTCAGTGCACCAGGAGCGGACGGTGGAGGTACTGGAGGCGGTCATCTTCCACGACCCTCTGACCAAAATAGCAATAATGGTGTTGGCAGCGCTGGCTTACAACTTTCGCCCCCTCAGTGCGACGGTGAACGCGGCCACCGAAGCAACACCGCCCGGTGAGGCGCAAGCCAATATCCTCCTGCCGCGGAGGCTACAGTGGCCATGAGGGAGACGACATCGAAGCACATGCCGCGTCCATCGCAAAATGGGCGGGATGTGACCCCGAGCATCGTTGTTAATCATACGCAACAACGCCCACATGGAAGACACCTGTGAGTCAAGTCCAAGATCCCCAGGCCCCACTCCTACATTGTCAACCTCTCGTCACTACCGTGGCATGATGGCAAGAACAAAGCAGCACTCCTGCTGGCTCTGCCAGGAGTCGAACAATGTCATGTTCTTCCTGTTCCAATATGCCTTTAGTGGCAATGGAGGTGATGGCGCGGGCCGAAATACTATTGAACTTCCCTCCGGTACCACACAAGATGGATGAATGGAGAGCCACCGTCCATAGTCTAGTCAAGTTTGCTGAGGCGAACAAGTCCCAGCTGGTGGAGTCGTCCCGGCGCTTGCATGTAACACCAGCAAGGCCAATCGATGAACTGTCTGGACCAACTCCGGAAAGGCCCATAGCCGACAAGGTAGCTGTAGTGCGAGGAGACGAGGCGGGCTAGCAAGCGTTGCAAAAGAAGAAAGGGGTGCAGCGGCCAGTGTACTTTGTTAGTTCCCTTCTGCAAGGGGCCAAGTCAAGGTACTCTGCAGTGCAGAAGATGCTTTTTGGCCTCCTCATGGCCTCAGGAAAGCTATGTCACTACTTTCAAGCACATGAAATTACTGTTGTCACCTGTTTCCCATTGCAACACATCTTCAGAAATCTAGACGCAACCGACAGAATTGTAGAATGGGCACTGGAACTGTCAAGTTTTGCACCCAAGCTTGAGAGCACTTCGACCATCCAAAGCAGAGCCTTGGCAGAGTTTATTTCTTAATGAACAACACCAGGTGAAGAAAATCAAGAATCAACTCTCCCCGACAAAGAATCATAGAAAGAATGGTTCATGTACTTTGATGGTGCCTTTTCGCTGCACGGCGCCGGTGCCGGAGTGCTGCTTGTCACACCAACTAGAGAGCACCTCAAGTACGTATGTCAAATGCATTTCCCGAGGGAAGAAGCAACCAACAACACAACAGAGTATGATGGGCTCCTAGCCGGTCTCAGAATTGCAGTGGAGTTGGGAATCAGAAAATTGATTGTTCGCGGAGATTCACAACTTGTTGTGAATCAAGTGAACAAAGATTATCAGAGCCCATTGATGGATGCGTATGTGGAAGAAGTGAGGAAATTGGAGGAACACTCCAGCGGGTTCCAAACGGAGTATGTCCCACGTGCGAAAAACATCGTTGCTGATTACTTGTCAAAGTGTGCCGCACAAAAGCTTCCCATGGAACCTGGAACCTTTGTGCTCCATTTGAATCAGCCATCATTCAGCCCGTCAATGCGAGTCAGCAAGATGAGAAAGTTAAGTATCGGCAAGTACTTCCAGTCATAGCTCCCAGAAGCTACCACCGAAGAAGTTACCGGGAACAACAACACGCGGTCGGTTAGCAGTGAACTCGCGCAGAGCCCTTGGCCCTTGCCTCTGAGATCAACGCTCCCATGCTCGAAGAAATGCCTTTGGTCCTCGTTGTGGAGCCGCATGCTCCAACATGGGCACAACCTATAGTATGTTTCTTTCAGACATGAGAACTTCGCAATGAGAAAGAAGAAGCCGAAAAGTAGCCCGGCAATCGAGTATCACTACTGCAGGATGGTCCAAACGCGATAGTCCAATCACAGACCCTTCAAAGAAACTATGTGTGAGGCATTACTCGCAAACGTTGATGTGAAATAACCGTCAAAAATGATACGAAACATTTGCGATGGCGGAGACATCAAACACGATCCAGATTTTAGTTGCGTGTGCGATGCATGGCATACAGTTAATGCAAAGGAACTATTTGCGATGAGCCAGAACAACAGCAAAGGATAACCATATCAAGATGTGTGTGATATACAGCATGTATTTCACTCGGATGAACTGCTTGCGATTAGGGAACACAACAGAAACGGCCAGCGAGATCAAGGTGCGTGTGATATACGGCATATAATTCACTTGGATGAACTATTTTTGATTAGGCTAGACAACAAAAACGGTTCAACTTAACAAGATGTGTGTGATATGTGGCATATAGCTCACATAGATGAACTATTTGGGATGAGCCAAAAGAACAGAAATGTTTCGTGTAAACAAGATGTAT
This sequence comes from Secale cereale, assembly GCA_902687465.1. Classification (NCBI taxonomy): domain Eukaryota; kingdom Viridiplantae; phylum Streptophyta; class Magnoliopsida; order Poales; family Poaceae; genus Secale; species Secale cereale. The sequence goes on along the minus strand of LR738715.1, from coordinate 445,587,845 downwards.
GTGATACTCCGCAAACAGCCCACTAGGATGAACTATTTGCGATGAGAAAATATAACACAGATGGTTACTACAGTTAATTCATGTGCAATTCTGTGTGTAGAAAAAACTTTGAAAAATGCAAACTAGTTGCTTGAGATGGCTAAGAGTATTGCACACGATGCGTGTGCGAGTACTCATGTGCGATGATTAGTAAGTTTCACATACGTTTCCTTATGTTAACACATAGCAACACTGCGCGCAGATCTAGTCCACACCCATCTAGCATTAGTTATTCCAAGCATGCTAGGCAACGACCAAAGCTTCAACTTCGACCCCTTCCTGAGTTACATCTTCAACAAGGAGAACGAGCCGGAGCAGATCGGGGAGCAAGAGCTTCATCGGCCGGTGTAGGCGCCATGGCCCGTCGGCAGCGATATAGCCGTGTTGTTCCTTGGGGGCACAATGGACATATTGCAGAGGAATTGTGATGAGCAGTTTGTTATCCATCGTGCAAAAGATTCCAAGCTGCTAGGCGGCATGACCGACAACCCACCTGAAGAGCCGCCATGACCGGTGCTCATCGAGAGCGTGATGCCCCGCCAGGAATGGGCAAAGGAGCTCTGCTATTCAATTATGACATAGCCAGCATGTGGCTTCATCATTGCCGACGGCGACCGTGTCAACCTCGATGCCAATGATGTGGTGGCCAAGCTCGAGCACATACTTGGCAGAGTTGACGTCCCCGACAAGGTAGAACATTGCCAGCGTGGTATCTTGAGGATGTAGGTGATGGACATAATTTTCTACCAGGCCAGAGACATGCACATGCAGCGGTTTTGCGGGCATGTCATGCACACGATTGCACGCTGTCAAGCTCTTCTGAAAGAGGCCCAGCAGCGCCCCAAGAGCCTACCAACGCCAGAAGCTCCGTAGGCGGAGACGGGTAATGTGGCCACGAGTCGGGACACTCAGAATGAACATGGAGTTTGAGAAGAGCGTCATTGGAAGGCTGCCAGCTTAGCTTATTAGCCTATATTTTATTATAATTGTATGCAAATGTCGTATATCGACATTTAAGTCACTAAGCATATGTAGCTCGTGTGTGTTTTGGGCTTTGCCGCATGTGGAATTTTAAATTATTCTGAATATGTAAGACAATTATTAACCATTGCCATTGTAAATTTGCCTCAATGGCGATCATAGGGCACATAGGGATGCCAGAGCGAAGTGTACCAAGGCCGCCTCAATGATGAGCAAAATGAGTGGGCGGACACAAGCAGAGCGCGCCGCGACCGCCTCAATGCAGTACTAAAAAAAGACACATCCGTGACATTTTGTCCCGAACGCATTTCCCCCCTGCCATGGTTATGAAAATTCTATGATGATAATTGTGACAAAAACATGTATCATCATAGATGTGGCGGCCACCTTCTTCGATTCCTACTAATAAAGCAAGGTGATATTCTTGGTTTCGTCTCGCGATTAGGTTTTTTTTTGTTAGTTGTTTTCATGCACTGGTGGTCCGGCCGTCCTATTTTGCTCGCGTAGGAGGTAGTACTATACGCTGATCTCAATTTTGATTCCGTTGCTGGGTGTCTGGGCCCTAGCCTACTTCGTACAGATACATATGTGGGCTATGGGCCTCCTGGGCCGGTGTGCGTGTCGGGCCGTCGAGAAAAATATATAATTGCTCAATGTTAGGATCGAACTCAGCACCTCCCTTGGGAGGAAGAAGGGGTCTAACCAGGTGCACTGACTACGATTTTATTTCAATGGCTAGTTCGCCAACTACTTAAATGTCCCACCTCGCATTTTTCGAAGAAAAATCAGCAATTTATATACCTTCAGGAGTTGTCTAGGGCACCAATAGGCAACTTTAATAGAGTGTGATGTGCGGATTTCAGAATAAAGGAATTAACTCCCTTAATAAGGAATGATAGAATATATTGAGTCTGTGTTGGAGAAAGAAGGAAGGAAATAAGAGAGGAGAAATAAATTGAAAAACAATTTAGTCCTTGTGACATGAATATAAGGAAGGGGTCTGTCCACGCCTTCTATGTATAAACCTCAACATGATAGCCAAAAATAAGGAAAGAAATTCAGTCCATGCGACAGGAATATAAGAGGGAAAGCAAAAGCTTTAAAAGGGATTTCTAAAATAAATAGGAAGGAAAATAAAATAAGGAGGGCAAGTAGTCCAAATAAGGAAGGACCTCTAATTAAAGGGATTCATGAGAGCGCATAATCAAAGGAATGCATTGGTGTGGTTAGCGATTATTAAATTTAGAATGGGATTACTACGGGCTGTGCACAATGGGAATTTGGATTGTAGCTGGTTTGTCCCTCATTCTGGTGTTGCACGGCTCGCAAATCAAACAATATTTCTCTGGAAAAAATGACAATGCATACATTTTAAAGATGGTCTACTTGGAAGAACTTCATGTTGGGGATATTTGACAATACTTATTGTTTTTGAAAGAAAACATAGTGATTGGATAACAATTGTTTGAGTGTCATGAATTTTGATCCCGTTGCAACGCACGGGCCATTTTCCTAGTCTATGACGAAAAATCATGACAAAAAATGGAATTTTTCGTCCTCGGCAGGCTGAACGCACCTGCATGACATTCTTTGGGCCGTCCATGAGGGACAAAATCGTCGTAGAAGCAAGGGCGAGGAAAATATCGGGGAGTTCCTGGTTACGATGGGTGGTAGGGGCAGAGCAATGCACTGTGGTTTGCGCGTTTCTCTCGTGTACGTGCGTGTGTGTGTAAGGCGTTGGCTAACTGCTGAACCCGAGCAATTGCACTAGCTACGTTATTGAGCCCGAGCGATCGATCCCTTGGCTGTTAACTAAACCCGAGCGATTCATGCGCTGCTGGCTGAACCCGAGCAATTCCTTTGCTGCTGCCGACTGACTAAACCCAAGCGATCGATCACTGCTGCTACTTACTGAAGCCGATCGAGCCCCCGTGCGAGACGTAGCCAGTCGGTGTTGGGTTGCATCTCTATGAACAATGACTGTTGCTATCGTGCGCGAGGTACATAGACCAAGTCGAGACGTGGTGAGGCTCTACGAACAATAGTCGGTGGATGCTGGATGAACAGTAGCCTGTGGATGAACAATAGCTACTCGAGGCATGAGGAAGACGTGCTGGATGAATAGTAGCTAGTGGAGGCTAGAGGAAGTTGACAGTAGATGAATAGTAGCTTGTTAAGTCCCGTTTTGCGGTACACCACACCCTTCCCGATGAACATGACCCCATTTCGACGATAGGCGCTCCAACAGAAGTCCATTTCCTTCGTTTTGCGATAGGCCACACCCCTCCCGATGAACAAGACCCCGTTCGACTGTAGGTGCTCGAACAGAAGTCCGTTTCCTCCGTTTTCGGTACGCCAGGCCTTGTTTCGGCTGTTCCGTCCAAGCCGGTTGGTTCCTGATGAACATGACGCATTTTGATGCCTCCTGATGAACACGACGCAATTTCTTCGTTCCAACCCAGCCAATTGGCTGCCGATGAACAGGACACCATTAATGTCGTTCGCTGCCTCTTCATGTACACGAGCCCCGGTCGTACGTATGCGCGAGGAGGCGTTCGAGACCCTACTCGTATTTACGAACGTGGCCGTATTTTTTGGCATGTGGCTGTACATACATGTACACGGTTTAGACTGGACTGCCTGAACTGCAACGTCAGGGGCTCTACTGCTACACATGATGCTGCTTGCTCGGCCACGATTCATCATTGCAGAGAGACCGATCGACCAGTATGTACGTACACGTTCGCGGCTAGTCATAGAATGCTATATACGCTTCGGCCGGGTGGGTCCCAGCTGTCAGGGAGGATAAGGACACACTTACCTGCGTGCAAAGATATAGCTGATGGGTCCCAGCTGTCAGGGGAGGAATCATTTTTATTTTGCAAGTAATAAGGAGGGAGGCACTTCCTTGTATTTGAAGATGTAGCTGCTGGGTCCAGTTGTCAGCCTCATTGCCTAAAGTCCTCTTTTGATAGCTTTCGTTCATTGACCATGTTGACCATGCCACGCCGAGAGCACCAAGGCAATGAACGACAGCGAGGTCTAGGAAGGGAATGACGCAGAGCCGGGGAAGACATAGAAGTGGATGCTCACGCGAAGGGGAGTATGAGGGTTGACTGCTTCGGCTATGGTGTGAGGCTGCCAGCACCAGAGAATAACAGGAGGTGCGGGTGAGTAGTGGGATGTCATGGCCAGCGGTGGCAACACAGCCAACCATGGGAGGCAGGAGCAGGCAGTCCCACCGGCGTTGGTTTCGGCGGTTGGAGCAAGAAGATCAGAGATTGAAGAAGCAGAGCGGTCGTTGGATGTTAATCCAATGGTCACTACTGCTAGAATCATTAGTCGACCATGTTAACAATGCCCTGTGGACGTGTCAATTTACTAGGCCCACAAGTTAGCATCCGAATTAGCTGGGTCTGAGCTAGCAGGGGGCATTATTTTTCTTGCGCATAATAATGAGGCACTTCCTTCCGTGTGAAGATCTAGGTTATGGGTCCCAGCTGTCATGTGAAGGAATTTTTTTTTGCATAATAAGAAGGAACTTCCTTGCGTGCAAAGATTGTAGCTGGTGAGTCCAACCTATTAGGAGAAGGAATCATTTATTCCCACATAATAGGGAGACACCAGCTTGAATTCGAAGATGTAGATGGTGGTTCCCAGCTATTAGCCTCTCGGCATACTCCATTTTGGCTCTCGTTGTTTTTTTTGACAAATTAAAACAGCAGGAGAGCCTCCTACTGTTGTTTTTTCTATTTTTCAATGAATGCTAACCAAAGGTTAGCATTGGAGAGAGAAGTTTACATGGCTAACACTTACAAAAATACAACAAGCCACAAACTAGCCCAAGTAAGATAGAGTTTAAATGGAAATATAGCTACTAAAGTTGTCCAAGAAGGATAGGTTTTGAGGGTTGATCCTGTAGCCCAAGATCACAAAGTCTTCTCTGAGCCTCCTCAGCCACTCCGCATGCATGGCTATTTCACCATCAAATATCTCTCTGTTGCGTTGCTTCCAAATATTCCAGGCGGCCAAAATGGTTATTTCCTTGAAGATAGGCCCTTGCCACCTAGCTTTAGCCCTCTCATATTACTATGTACGTCTGGGCGGTCGCCCCAATCGATGTACAGCAAAGGGACATTCATAAAATATATGGGCATTTGTTTTAAGCACCCCCACGCTGCACATTGGACAATTGTGATACTCCCCGATATTGAAGTGCCTCCTCAACAGCAAGTCCCTTGTGTTGACTCTATCATACAACATCAGCCACGCAAAAACCTTATGTCTCATGATACACTTTGTCTTCCAAACGAAGGTGATGCATTGTGGAGCCAAAACATTTCTGAACATATATTTGTAAAACTTTTTTGGCTTATACTCTGTATCTCCCCAGCAAAGAATCCATTCATCAGTCCCCATAGGTTCTAAGGAGATCCCTGTCATAACCTCTTGTAAATCATCAAGCTCAGCCCTGGCTTCTATCGACAAAGGAAGCATAAAATTATCCCTGTAATCATCATTATAGTAGTATTGGGCCAACGAGATGTCTTCATTTTTAAAAAACGAGATGAGATGTTCATGTCAGTCTGTTAACGGCCTTTCATTGATCCATACATCTTTCCATAACAGAATAGTGTCTCCTGCAGTAGGTATACATGACGTGATTCCACGGTAAATATCCATCTGAGAAAAAACATCACGCCACCAAAAAGAACCACACGCCGGCCTTGCATGAGGGGGTATATCATTATAGTGAGCATTCCAAATTAGCATCACCCAAGGGACATCCCGTTTGTGAATAAATTTATGAAGGTACTTGAGCAGTAATGCTTTGTTTTGAACTTGTAGGTTTAAAATCCCAAGGCCCCCTCTTTTCTTTGGTCGGCAAACCATATCCCAAGCGGCCAAGGAGTGGGTTTTAGCGCCTCTGTCGATTTCTTTCCTCCATAGACAATGTCTCCTTGCTCTATCAAAAATCTTAATCAACTTGAGTGGAAGTTCGAGAACACACATAGCAAAAGATAACAATGACGAGAGCGCAGAGTTAATTAGTTGAACTCGTTCTCCGTAAGATAACCTAATAGCAGTTCCTGTCAATCTTCTTTCAATTCTGTCCACAGATGGCCTCATGGTACCAAGGGGCAGACCTAGGTAGGTGAACGGCATCGATCCAACTTGACACCCCAGATCATTGGCCAGGCCCAAAGCTTTCTGCGCATCCACATTAATTGGCATTAGTTGCGACTTCGCGTAATTAATTTTCAGACCAGTTGCCCGGGCATAGGAATCAAGAATCTCTTTAACTGTCCGTAGCTCATGTTGATCCGCAAGTAGAATTATTAGTGCATCGTCAGCATATTGGATTACTGGGTTCTCCTCCGAATCAGGCTGATTAATTGGGAGCGAGATTCAACCTTCCTGCCAAGCTTTGTTAATCAATGTCTGTAATAAGTCTGCCGCTAGCACAAATAACAATGGGGATACTTGGTCACCTTGTCTCACCCCTCGTTTACACTTAAATTCCCTGCCTGGTATTCTGTTTAAAAGAATAGATGAAGATCCTGACTGTTGGAGCCTTTTAATCCACATACACCATCTGTCGTCAAAATCCTTGCATTCTAGCATTTTCAGAATAAACGAGTGTTCCATCGTGTCAAAGGCTTTTTCGAAATCCAGTTTCAGGATCACAATTTCCCTGCCCGATTGTTTACACTGATGCAAATATTCGAAGGCCCAGCCTAAATAGTCCTGAATTGTCCTCGTTTTAATGAATCTGTATTGGTTTCTATGCACCACTTTGAGTATCCAACATTGCAGTCTCTCTGAAAGAATTTTTGTTATGACTTTTAGCACACAATTCAGCAAGGAAATGGGCCTATAATCATTGACCGATTCAGGTACTAGTTTCTTCGGTATCAGCGTGATTAAAGAAGTGTTTAGACATTGTAAGTTAATTGCCCCTTTCCAGAAATCCTCACACAGCGAGTAAAAGTGCTCTTTGATTATGTCCCAACACACCTTAAGAAAGAGTCCATTGAACACGTCCGGTCCAGGCGCACGGTCTGCAGGAATGATTTTGATCACATTGTCAATTTCTTCCTTCGTAAATGGAATTGAGAGTTCCTCTAGACCTTGGCATTTTTGGACGAGGTTTGCAAGGTCAAAATCATATACCAGCTGAGAAGAAACCCCCAGCCTCCTTTTGAAACAATCATAGAAGTGTCACACCCCAAAATTTTAACCACTTTTTCAGTAAATAAAATTTGGCCAGAAATAAAATCTTGAATTACAATAGGCCCTTTTATAATTTTCAGAGCCTTTTCTACTCCTGACTTAGAAAATCTTCTCTTCTTATAATAAATCTTTTTGGAATTATTTTTGTGGGCTCTGGTTGTATCTTGGGTCTTTTCTTTATTTGTTTGATAACATTAGAAATTATTTTCATAATAAAATTCTGCCTTAGAATTTTCTTTTAATAGCTTTTGCAGTGTTTTAAATACTTCTGTTGCACTTCTTCTATTTTAAATAATTCTCTAAAAATTCCACCATAATTCTGGGAGGTCATGGGATGCCTATATGTCACATTGGTACAAAAACCCAACTTGGTGTTTTGCAAATTTTGAGTGAAACATCCTCTTTTTCATTTCTGTCCATCTTCTAGGTTTCTACTACAACCCCTCTATTTCTTGCTTCAAAAATTCTGTGCTTTGGCCATCTTCTAGTTCCTCCTATCAAACCTTTAACTCCAGAAGATCAGCTCCATTAGCATCTTTTAGACTCACCAAAGATCCCTCTGAATATT
>LR738715.1:445420164-445560052 GCA_902687465.1 Secale cereale | reverse complement strand
TACAAGAATGCGACTACATCGAGTCGTCCACCTTCTACCAACAACTTCAAGCCAAGAGCTTCCTCAACTACTACTCCAACCGAAGATACCAACAAGATGAGCTCCATCAAATGCTTCAAGTGCCAAGGACGAGGCCACAAGTCATTTGAGTGCAAGACCGTTCGCACCATGATCATCAACGACGACGGATCGTATGACTCCATGAGCGATGATGAGATGGAAGCACTTGCGCATGTCGCTATGCATCGCCAAGTCAATGAAGATGAAGACAATCAAGTGTTTAGCGACAACGACTCAAGCCCCAACCTTGTTGTGTCCAAAGTCTTGACACTCCAACATCAACAAGATGACGACCAACGATGTCATATTTTCCATACGAAGGCCGGCATCAATGGACGCTCCGTCAAGGTTATCATCGATGGCGGAAGTTGCCACAACTTGGCAAGTGCAGAGCTATGCGACAAGCTTCATTTGGTCAAGACGAAGCATCCGCACCCCTACAAGGTCCAGTGGCTCAACGACGCCGGAATTCTTCGAGTCGTGCACACCGTGCAAGTCTCTTTCAAGATCGGCGCCTACGAGGACACTCTCGAATGTGATGTGATACCCATGTCCGTGTGCCACCTTATTCTTGGACGCCCATGGCAATATGATCGTGGAGTCACACACAATGGACGGACGAATCACTATCACTTCAATATGAAGGGCAAGGAATTCGTGCTACGACCAATGACTCCAAGTCAAGTTGCCGCCGACAAGCTTTTACCTACAACCCATCGTGGAGAGAATGGTGAGAGAGCGAGCCACCAAAAAGAGAGCGAGAGCCACAAGCCAAATATGAGCGACTCCACGATGAGCTACACGAAGAAACTAGTGCTATTTGCCACCAAAAGTGAGATGAGAGAAGTGTGTGAGAACCCATCGAACGTCGTTCACCTTGTGCTCTTATGCAAAGGGGAAGACAAAACTACTAACACTTCACAACCTCCACCTTTTGTGTTGTCTCAATTGTTGCAGGAATTCTCGGACGCCTTTCCCGATGAGATACCACCGGTTCTACCTCCTCTTCACAGGATAGAACACCGCATCGAACTTGTATCCGATGCACCATTTCCCAACAAGGTTCTCTACCGTGTCAACCACGAGATACAACGGCAAGTACCCAAACTCATCGACACAAGTCATGTACGTGACAACTTTAGCACTTGTGCCGCTCCGGTTATTCTATTGCCTACGAAGCATGGAAGTTTTCACGCCAATGCATGCTTGTTACGCAAATGCTTACTTGTTACACAACTTGAGTTGAACTTGATTGGCTTTGAGCATATCAAAGATTTATATGAGCATGATCCTTTCTTTGCAAATGCTTATGCTAAATGCTTGACTCACACTTCTTGGGAACATTACTACATCAAGGATGGATATCTTATGAGAGCTAACAAACTTGGCATTCCCGATTCTTCGCTTCGATTGTTCCTTTTGCAGGAATCTCATGGAGAAGGACTCATGGGACACTTTGGAAGAGACACGGCGTTTGCTACCCTCTCTAAGAACTATTTTTGGCCCAAGCTGCTTCGTCACGTTTTCCGCATAATCAACCGATGGTCGACATGCCGCAAAGCTAAGTCCAAAGCTCAATCTCATGGTCTTGACATGCATCTTCCTACTCCATATCATCCATGGGAAGACATAAACATGGATTTCATACTTGGCTTGCCTAGGACTAAAAATGGAAAAGATTCCGTGCTTGTCATGGTCGATACATTCTCTAACATGGCTCATTTCACTCCCGATAACAAGATCGACGATGCTTCACATATTGCCACTCTTTTTTGTAGCGAAATATTCAAGAAGGTGTACGAACAAACAAGGGCAACAATCGAGAGACAAGTACATCGCCTCACCATCAAGCTCAACGTCAACAAGGCAACAATGGTGTTTCACCCGGGAGAAATTAATTGGCTACATCTTCGCACGGACAGTTTCGCACATGAGCCCCAGTCCACACTTCTACCTCACGACAACGGACCATTACAGGATCTCTCTCCTTTCCATGGTGATGAAGATTTCGATCCGAGGTCGGATCTTTCCCAAGGGAGGGGAGATGATACGGTGTATCCTAGGGCCATCACCATGGACCCTTCATCGCCTCGTCAAGTGCCCAAAGGACCCATGACTCGAGCCCGGGCAAGAGCTCTCGAGACCGAGGTGACGTCACTCCTAGCCCTACTTCCATATAATGCTTGCGAGACATGGTCGCTACCTCAGACGGACGTGTTGTGTGTGCTCAGGTGTGAGGAAGACCACATCGGAGATGGGCGTGAAGATGGACAAGTCGTCAAGTTCATGAACGAGTCAATGCATCGAGAAGGGCAGAAGAGAGCTCCAGGCCCCGGACATCCGGCCCCTGGCCCGGACATCCGGCCCCTGGGCGTTCAACTACAGAAGGCCGCCTGCAGCAGAAGCTACAGGGCTCGGACATCCGGCCAGGGCCCGGACATCCGGCCAAGCACGGCCCGGACATCCGGCCCCGGCCCCGGAAATCCGGCGCCTCTGTCCAGAGAGCGCCCGAGGCTCGACCGCCCCAGCCCGGACATCCGGGCCCCCGCCCCGGACATCCGGCGCCCCGCGAAGCCCCGGACATCCGGCCCGCCGTCCGGATGTCCGGCCCCTGAAATGCCTGCGCGCATCCCCTGGGCTGAGGCCCATGTACCCATTCGCCCCGTAGACTATATATACTCCTCTCCTCATTCCGTTTAGGGTTAGCTGTGGTTTAGCTCATTTGACACTTGTGTGGATTTCTCCCACGAGACGGTGCGCCTCTACGGAGAAGATCCACTTCGGATTCAGGACCTCCTTCATCGGAGAAGATCCCCCGGGATATCAAGACCTCCTCCGGGAGAAGACTATCTGTATCACCGTTGTTGACCTTGGATCATGGATCTCAACCTTGTATCGCGAATCTAGCATTTGTGTGATTGCTTTCGTGTTGATTGAGTGTTTTCCTCTTGTGTTTTCCCCATCTTTCCCTTGTGATTCCCCGTGTTCATCGTGTGCCAACCTCCAAACGTGAAAGATCCGCTGATTAGGGTTCCACCCTGTATCACCTAAGATGGGAACGATCTGGAGTCATGGAAGAAGAGGAACTAGAGTCCCTGGCAGAGGGGAGTACCAGGGACAGGTTTGGTTGCAGGGTGAGGCTGCCGTCGCCGGAGAATAACAGAAGGTGTGAGTTGGTAACCCACAAGTATAGGGGATCGCAACAGTTTTCGACGGTAGAGTATTCAACACAAATTTATTGATTTGACACAAGGGGAGCCAAAGAATATTCTCGAGTATTAGCAGCTGAGTTGTCAATTCAACCACACCTGGAAAACTTAATATCTGTAGCAAAGTATTTAGTAGCAAAGTAATATGGAAGTAACGGTAACGGTGGCAAAAGTAATAGTAGCAGTTTTGTATTGATGGTGACAGCAGAAGTAACGAAAGTAACAAAGCAAGTATCAATATGGAATGAACTCGTAGGCAATGGATCAGCAATGATAGGTGTTGAATAATATTAATCATGTAGAAGTTATAACCTAGGGTGACACAGAACTAGCTCCAATTCATCAATGTAGTCTGGGCATGTATTCCGAATATAGTCATACGTGCTTATGGAAAAGAACTTGCATGCCATCTTTTGTCCTACCCTCCCATGGCAGCGGGGTCCTAATGGAAACTAAGGTATATTAAGGCCTTCTTTTAATAAAGTACCGGACCAAAGCATTAGCACTTAGTGAATACATGAACTCCTTAAACTATGGTCATCACCGGGAAGTGCCCTATTATTGTCACTCAGAGGTTGCCGGATCATAACACATAGTAGGTGACTATTGACTTAAGATAGGATCAAGAACACAAATATATTCATGAACACATAATAGGTTCAGATCTGAAATCATGGTACTCGGGCCCTAGTGACAAGCATTAAGCATAGCAAAGTCATCACAACATCAATCTCAGAACATAGTGGATACTAGGGATCAATCCCAATTAAAACTAACTTGATTACATGATAAATCTCATCCAACCCATCACCATCTAGGAAGCCTACGATGGGATTACTCACGCACGGCGGTGAGCATCATGAAATTGGTGATGGAGGATGGTTGGTGATGACGACGGCGGCGATCTCCACTCTTCGGAGCCCCGAACGGACTCCAGATCAGGTCTCCCGGTGAAGAACAGGAGTTGGCGGCAGCTCTGTATCCTAAAACGCGATGGGATGTTCTCTCTATTTTTTCTCCCCGAAAGAGAATATATGGAGTTGGAGTTGACGTCGGTGCAGCTCCAGGAGACCCACAAGGTAGGGGGTGCGCCTTAGGGGGGGGGGGCGCCGCCACCCTTGTGGCCAGGGTATGGGCCCCTGCTACCTCTTGAATATGCATTGGTTTTCCGTTGAAGAGGAAAGGGTGATGCAGCAAAGTAGCATAAGTATTTCCCTAAGTTTATGAGAACCAAGGTATCAATCAAGTAGGAGAGTACACACAAGTCGCCTAGTACCTGCACAAACAATCAAGGACCTTGCAACCAACACGATAAAGGGGTTGTCAATCCCTTCACAACCACTTGCAAAAGTGAGATATGATAAAGATATTAAGATAAATATTTTTGGTATTTTTGTTGTATAGATTGGAAAATAAAGAGTGCAAAATAAATAATAAACTAGAATTGTAGATCGAAGACTTATATGATGTAAAGTAGACCCAGGGGCCATAGGTTTCACTAGTGGCTTCTCTCATGATAGCATATATTACGATCGGTGAACAAATTACTGCCGAGCAATTGATAGAAAAGCGCATAGTTATGAGAATATCTAGGCATGATCATGAATATAGGCATCACATCCGTGTCAAGCAGACCAAACGATTCTGCATCTACTACTATTACTCCACACATCGACTACTATCCAGCATGCATCTAGAGTATTAAGTTCATAAGAATGGAGTAACGCCTTAAGCAAGATGACATGATGTAGAGGGATAAACTCAAGCAATATGATATAAACCCCATCTATTTAACCTCGATGGCAACAATACAATACATGTCGGTTCCCTTTCTGTCACTGGGATCGAGCACCGCAAGATTGAACCCAAAGCTAAGCACTTCTCCCATTGCAAGAAAGATCAATCTAGTAGGCCAAACCAAACTGATAATTTGAAGAGACTTGTAAAGATATTAAATCATCCATACAAGAATTCAGAGAAGAATAAAATATTGTTCATAGATAATCTTGATCATAAACCCACAATTCATCAGATCTCGACAAACACACCGCAAAAAGAATTACATCGAATATATCTCCAAGAACATCGAAGAGAACTTTGTATTGAGAACCAAGGAGAGAGAAGAAGCCATCTAGCTAATAACTATGGACCCAAAGGTCTATGATAAACTACTCACACATCATCGGTGAGGCTATGCTGTTGATGTAGAAGCCCTCCATGACTGATTCCCCCTCCGGCGGAGCGCCGGAAAAGGCCCCAAGATGGGATCTCATGGGTACAAAAGGTTGCGGCAGTGGAAACGTGGTTTCTTTGCCCTCCTGGATGTTTTTAGGGTACAAGCGTATATATAGGCAGAAGAAGTACGTCTGTTGAGCTACGAGGGGCCCACGAGGGTGGGGGCGCGCCTACCCCCTGGGTGCGCCCTCCTTCCTCGTGGCCGCCTCGTGGCTTCCCAGACTTCTACTCCAAGTCTTCTGGATTGCGTTTGTTCAAGAAAGATCCTCGCGAAGGTTTCGTTCCGTTTGGACTCCGTTTGATATTCATTTTCTGCGAAACACTGAAATAGGCAAAAAAACAGCAACTGGCACTAGGCCTCCAGTTAATAGGTTAGTCCCAAAAATAATATAAAAGTGCATATTAAAGCCCATTAAGCATCCAAAACAGATAATATAATAGCATGGAACAATCAAAAATTATATATACGTTGGAGACGTATCAGCCCCCTCTGATATTTCTTTCCATCAATAATTTTTATATATTCTAAAAATATTCTCCGTGATGTTTCAGGTCATTCCGAGAACTTTTATTTCTACACAAAAATAACACCAAGGCAATTCTGCTAAAAACAGCGTCAGTCCGGGTTAGTTCCATTCAAATCATGCAAATTACAGTCCAAAACAAGGGCAAAAGAGGTTGGAAAAGTAGATACGATGGAGACATATCAACTCCCCCAAGCTTAACCCATTGCTTGTCCTCAAGCAATTCAGTTGATAAACTGAAAGTGACAAAGAATTTTTTTACAAACTCTGTTTGATCTTCTTGTTGTAAATACGTAAAGCCAGCATTCAAGTTTTTAGCAAAGATTATGAACTAAGCACATTCACAATAACATTTAGGTCTCATGTTTACTCATATCAATGGCATAATCAACTAGCAAGCAATAATAACAAATCTTGGATGACAACACTTTTTCAAAACAATCATGATATAATATGACAAAGTGGTATCTCGCTAGCCCTTTCTGAGACCGCAAAACATAAATGTAGAGCACCTAAGAAGATCAAGGACTGACTAGACATTGTAATTCATGGTTAAAGAGATCTAGTCACACTCATACTCAACATCAATTAATAACAAAGCATATAAATGACATGGGTGCTCTCCAACTGGTGATTTTTATAAGAGAATGATGACTCGGCAATAAAAGTAAATAGATAGCCCTTCGTAGAGGGAAGCATGGATTTGCAGGGGTGCCAGAGGTCAAGCTTTTAAATCAGAGATGAATATAATTTTGAGCGATATGCTTTCTTTGTCAATGCTACGACCAAGAGTTCTCAATATCTTTCATGCTACATACATTATAGGCGGTTCCCAAACAGAATGGTAAATTTTTACTCTACCTCCAGCATCAAACACACTCCACGGCTTATCCAAAACAATGGGTACCGTCCAAACCAACAACATTCATGGGGGAGCTTTGTTTAATTATATTTTGATCTTTTGATATTGGGACTGGGTATCCCGATTACCAGCCATTTTCTCGTGAATTACAATCGGAGTCCACTCATCATGAGAATAACCCACCTAGTATGGAAGATAAAGACAGCCCCCAGTCGCCACATGGGAGATTTGGGCATACCGAACATAATTTTGTTTGAAGGTTTAGAGTTTGGCACATGCAAATTTACTTGGAACGGCATGTAAATACCACATATCAGTAGGTATTGTGGACTCTTATTGAAAAACTTTGAGTTTATGGAACTGGAAGCACAAGTAGTATTCCCGCTTAGTACAGGTGAAGGCTAGAAAGAGATTGGAAAGCGACCAGCTAGAGAGCAACAATGGTCATAAACATGCCTTGAGATTAACCAACATTGAGTGCAAGCATGAGTAGGATATAATTTACCATGAACATAAATATCATGGAGGCTATGTTTATTTTGTTTCGACTACATGTGTGAACATGTGCCAAGTTGAGCCACTTAAATCATTCAAAGGAGGATACCATCCTATCATACTACATCACAACCATTATAAAAGCATGTTGGCACGCAAGATAAACCATTATAAACTCCTAGCTAATTAAGCATGGCTTGAGTAACTATAATCTCTAATTGTCATTGCAAACATGTTTCATTCATAATGGGCTGAATCAAAGAATGGCAAGCTAATCATATTTACAAAAACAAGATAGGTCGAGTTCATACCAACTTTTCTCCATCTCAATCATTTCATCATATATCTTCATCATTTCCTTTCACTTGCACGACCGAACGGTGTGAATAATAATAAGAGCGCACGTGCATTGGACTAAGATGGAATCTGCAACATTTATTCAAAGGAGAGGACAAGGTAATGTGGCTCTTTGTTAGTTCAATAATAATGCATATGAGAGCCACCCATCATTTTCATCGTGGTCTTCTCCTCTCGACCCCCAAAGAAAAGAAAAGAGTTTCAAAGAAACACACTAAAATATTTTTGGAGTTTTTGTTTTCTGAAGAGAGCAAAACAAGAACGAGAAAAATATTTACACGGGAAAGCTCCCAACGAATAAAAGAAGAACGAGAAGTCCTTTTGAATTTTCTTTTAATACTACAAACTACTAAGGAACTAACTGGAAAGAAAAGACAAAAAGAGGCAAGAAATCTTTTTGGGTTTTCAGAGTATTTCAAACACACAAGAAGAAAGCGAGAAAAATAAACTAACATGGATGATACAATGGAAAAGTAAGAACACCGGCAACTGGAATGAATGTGCGAACATGATTATAATGTCGGTGAGAAATACGTACTCCCCCAAGCTTAGGCTTTTGCCTAAGTTGGTCTAGGCCCATGGATCAAAGTATCCCTCTCCTGGGTACTGAGGTGGATCCTATGGGTTCCACTAGTTTGCGAGCTCTTGCGGCCCCCACTGAAAGGTAGGCTCGTGATATGGATTAGGTGACGGCTCTGGCTCAGGAACTGGGGACCGTGTCCCATCCCAGTATGCATGAATGTCCTCGGGAAAAACGAAGTACCTCCCTGAATGAAGATCGAACAAAGTAGGTGCAAGCAAGGTAATAAATTGAAAAGTGTCCTTGCTAAATATCAAGTTATAAATAAGTGTCTTTTCCTGATGTAGGGTGGAACCCTAATCAGCGGATCTTTCACGTTTTGGAGAGTGTCCCACGATGAACACGGAGAACACAAGGAGGAAGACGGGGAAAACACAAGAGGAAACACTCAAATCAACACGAAGATAATCACACAAGCGCTAGATCCACGATACATAGTGCGATACATGATCCATAGTCAACGACGGTGGTACAAGGGTAGTCTTCTCCGTGAGGAGGTCTTGGAATCCCGTAGGATCTTCTCCGATGTGGAGGCCTTGAATCCGTAGTGGATCTTCTCCGTAGAGGCGCACGGTCTCGTGGGAGAAATCCACACAAGTCTGAGAAATGAGCTAACCAACAGCTAACTCTAAACGGAATGGGAAAGGAAGTATATATAGTATACGGGGCAAATGGGTACACAGGCCTCGGCCTAGGGGATGCACGCAGGCATATCAGGGGCCGGACGTCCGGGCGACGGGCCGGATGTCCGGGGCTTCGCCGGGCGCCGGATGTCCGGGGCGAGGGGCCGGATGTCCGGGCTGGAGGGGTTGAGCCACGGGTGTCTTCTGGACACTGGTGCCGGATTTCCGGGCCTGAGGCCGGATGTCCGGGCCATGTCTGGCCGGATGTCCGGGCCCTGGCCGGATGTCCGGGCCCTGTAGCTCCTGTGGCTGGTGGCTTTCTGTAGCTGCTCGTCCAGGGGCCGGATGTCCGGGCCAGGGGGCCGGATGTCCGGGGCCTGGAGCTTCCTTCTGCCCTTCTTGATGCATCACCTCGTCCGTGAACTTGGGGACTTGTCCATCTTCACGCTCTCCTCCAATGTGGTCTTCTTCACACCTGAGCACACAAAACACATCCGTTTGAGGTAGCAACCATGTCTCGCAAGATTCGTACGGAAGTAGGGCTAGGAGTGACGTCACCTCGGTCTCGAGAGCTCTAGCACGAGCACGTGTCATTGGTCCTTGAGGAGGTGAAGGAGGGTCCATGGGGATGACCTTGGGATGCTCCGCATCATCTCCCCTCCCTTGGGAAAGATCCGACCTCGGATCGAAATCTTCATCACCATGGAAAGGAGAGAGATCCTTGACGTTGAAGGTGTCGCTCACGGAGTACTTGTCTCGCGGGATGTCGATCTTGTAGGCGTTGTCGTTGTAGCGAGCTAGCACCTTGAATGGTCCGTCGGCGCGAGGTAGAAGTTTGGACTTGCGCTCGTGTGGGAAGCGGTCCTTGCGAAGATGAAGCCAAACAAGATCTCCCGGTTGGAACACCATTGGTGCCTTGTTGACGTTGAGCTTGGTGGCGAGACGTTGGACTTGCCGTTCGATCATGGCCCTTGTATCTTCGTGCACCTTCTTGAGATAGCTCGCACGTGCACTTGCGTCCATGTTGATGCGCTCTTGTAGAGGTAGAGGTAGCT
The DNA here is from genome assembly GCA_902687465.1 of Secale cereale. Taxonomy (NCBI): domain Eukaryota; kingdom Viridiplantae; phylum Streptophyta; class Magnoliopsida; order Poales; family Poaceae; genus Secale; species Secale cereale. The sequence continues at coordinate 445,550,052 of LR738715.1, read as the reverse complement.
TGTCCAATGGGGACAATGGGCTGAAACCGTAGACGAACGTCTTGTCTCGTCCAAAGTGTTCCATGAGTCCTCCTCCATGAAATTCCTGCCAAAAGAGCAAACGAAGCGAAGACTCGGGAATGCAAAGTTTGTTAGCTCTCATAAGATATCCATTCTTGATGTAATAATGTTCCCAAGAAGTGTGAGTCAAGCACTTAGCATAAGGATTTGCAAAGAAAGGGTCATGCTCATATAAATCTTTTAGGTGCTCAAAGCCAATCACATTCAACTCAAGTTGTGTAACAAGTAAGCATTTGCGTAACAAGCATGCATTTGCGTGAAAACTTCCATCTTTCTTAGGCAAGAGAATAACCGGAGCGGCACAAGTGCTTAAGCTGTCACGTACATGACCTTTGTCGATGAGTTTGGGCACTTGCCGTTGTATCTCTTGGGTTGCCTCGGGGTTGACGCGGTAGGGAGCCTTGTTGGGAAATGGTGCGCCGGGTATGAGGTCTATGCTGTGTTCTATTCCGCGAAGTGGAGGTAGACCCGGAGGTAGCTCATCGGAAAAAACGTCCAAGAATTCCTGCAACAATTTAGACAACACGAAAGGTATAGGTGGTGAAGTGTTAGTAGGTTGGGCTTCCCCTTTGCATAGAAGCACAAGGTGAAAGACACTCGATGGGTTCTCACACACTTCTCTCATCTCACTTTTGGTGGCAAATAGCACTAGTTGCTTCTTGTCGCTCATCGTGGAGTCGCTCATATTTGGCTTGTGGCTCTCACTCTCCTTTTGGTGGCTCACTCTCTCACCATTCTCTCCACGATGGTTGGTGGGTAAAAGCTTGTCAGCTGCTACTTGACTTGGAGACATTGGTCGGAGCACGAATTCCTTGCCCTTCATCTTGAAATGATAGTGATTTGTCCGTCCATTGTGTGTGACTCCACGATCATATTGCCATGGACGTCCAAGAATAAGGTGGCACACGGACATGGGTATCACATCACATTCAAGAGTGTCCTCGTAGGCGCCAATCTTGAAAGAGACTTGCACGGTGTGCTCGACTCGAAGAATTCCGGCGTCGTTGAGCCACTGGACCTTGTAGGGGTGAGGATGCTTCGTCTTGACCAAATGAAGCTTGTCGCATAGCTCTTCGCTTGCCAAGTTGTGACAACTTCCTCCGTCGATAATGACGTTGACGGAACGTCCGTTGATGCCGGCCTTTGTGTGGAAGATATGGCATCGTGTGTCTTCGACTTGGCGATGTTTGAGGTTCAAGACCTTGGATATTACTAGAGATGGACTTGGATCGTTGTCACAAAACACTTGATGGTCTTCATCTTTGTTGAGACGCCAGTGCATGACCACGTGGTCGATGGCTTCCACTTCGTCGTCGCTCATCGAGTCTTATGTGCCGTCGTCGTTGAAGATCATGGTTCTTTTGTTGGTGCACTCGAATGACTTGTGACCGCGGCCACCACATGTGAAACATTTGATGGAGCTCGTCTTGGGGTTGTCTTCGTTTGGAGTTGTAGAGGATGAAGCTCTAGGCTTGAAGTTGTTGGTGGAAGGTGGATGACTCGATGTAGTCGCATTCTTGTAGCTTGGCTTGTCGCCTAAGTTTGTAGAAGGCTTGATAGAGGTAGGAGTAGTAGCCGAAGTCGTTGAAGCTTGGTTGTAGGAACCGAAGTTCTTGGAGTTGAACTTGGAGTACTTGTAGTCCTCTTGAACTTGTCGCTCCGCTTTGGTTGCTTGGTGTACTACCTCGAGGAGATTGTTGTATGGTTGGAAGTCCGCAATCTTCTTGATAGGATAGTTGAGTCCATTCAAGAATCTCGCCATAGTTTGCTCTTCATCTTCCGTGATGTTTGCTCATATCATAGCAATCTCCATCTCCTTGTAGTACTCTTCAACGGACTTGGTACCTTGCTTGAGGAGTTGTAGCTTCTTGAACAAGTCGCGGTTGTAGTGTGTAGGCACAAATCTTGCTCTCATGACTTCCTTCATTTGAGCCCAAGTGGTGATAGGAGGTTCTCCTTTTGCTTCTCTTCGCTCTATGATTTGCTCCCACCAAATGAGAACATAGTCTTGGAACTCCAGGGATGCCATTGCGATCTTCTTCTCTTCATCGAAGTTGTGAAGGTGAAAGATCTTGTCAACCTTCAATGCCCATGAGAGATAGTCTTCGGGATCAATGCTTCCGGAGAACTTTGGCATGGTGAACTTGAGCTTGCCATAGCGATGCTCATCGTTGTGTCCTTGCCTATTGGGAGGGCGATCTCGATTTTGGCGGTTTGCCATATCTTGTTGCTCTCGTTGATGTAGATGTTCTTGTTGGAGTTGATGTTCTTGCTGGTGTTGTTGCTCTTGCCGCGCTTGAGGAGGAGCTTCTTCTTGCATTCTTGCTTGATGGCGCCTTTCTTGCATCTCATCGCGAAGGAAATCCTCTTCTTGACGAGTGTGTCGAGTGCGGGCTGCCACATTGCGATGTGCATCTTGTAAAGCACGTTGCGCCTCCATAGCTTGAGCTTCTCGACGTTGTTGTGCTTGGCGGTTAGCCTCGGCATCTTGTTCTTCTTGATATTGACGTGCTCGCTCTTGTTGTTGTTGGCGTAGTCGTTGCCGTTCTTGTGCTTGCTCAAGTGTAGCTTGGTTTTGACGACGTCGGCTTTCTTGCTCGTCGAATAGCTCTTGTGAACTCTTGTCATGTAGAGGATGCCGGTGGTCATGTCGAGGTTGACGTGCGGCTTGACGAAGAGTGTTGGACGTAGGTGTACTTGAGTCTTGCGTGGAGTCGGAGTGTCGACTTGAGCGGCTTCGTCTTTGAGAATATGTTGAGGAAGAACGTCGGTTGATTATCAATGTCCGGAGCTCGTTGTATTGGGTAGTCATGTTGGTTTTGATGGTGTCGAATTGTTCTTTTGTCCTTGCTTCAAATTGGCGCGCGTCCTCGGCGACTTGACCAATGTATTCACGCATAGCTTCACTCTCTTGATGTAGAGCTCGTTGGACACCGAAAAGATGTAATTTGGTGACGTAGTTGTTCGCTTCTTGAGGATCGTCGAAGATCGGGTTTGAAGATGTACTTGGCCTATCCATCATCACAAGCAAGTATGTGAGTGGGAGAAAGGAGAAGACAATATCAATGTACCTTAACCGAGGTTGAAAATGGATCAATGATCACTCGATAATGTAACCCGAAAATTGCACTATTGGTATCACTTCGTGTCGATTCTCACACCTACACAAGTAAAGCTTTGAGAGGAGCTTGGTTAGGATGTGGCACAAATTCAATGCAATCGTCAAAATGACTCAATGATGTTGAAAATGGTTCACAATTTGCTCATGCAACAAGTAAATCACTAGCAAAGGTAGCACACGGAACACATGCACGGATAGATAAATATGGTTGTGCAACCAAGGGTGAGCGACAATGTGGAAAACCACGGAAAATGCTCGTGTTTCACAACACTAGAGAGACGCTAACCGATTGCTTAATAGGCGGATACGCACTTGTGCACGACCTATAAGAGGCAAAACGTAACGACTATCTATCACAAGTATGCTATGAGTGTATGATGTGCCGATGCTTGAGCACAAGATGAAGTTGCTATGATGTATGATCTCTTTGGATGCAAGGCGTATGATGCTATTGTCTTTTGCTTTGGTTGGCTCGTTTGCTTAGAAGCTTGTGAGCTCTTTCTTTGGGTACTTATGCATGCTTCGCGGATCGAGGTAGCTATTGTGTATGCGGGACACTCTTGTGTCACACGGAGATATGCAAGATACCAAGATGATGTGGTGTTACTCACAATGATGTAGTATGCAATATCTATGACTATCACTAATGTGCACAAGTGTCGTGGCCCGGCAATACTCAAATGGCTAGTCTCAATGGGAAAGCTACGCAAAGATGGTTCATAGGGTGACAATGCAATTGCAAGGTAGAATGAGCGAAGTGTCGTCGATGTTACCGTCCTTGCCGAAGTTGAGCGGTGGTGTTGTCGAAGTCTTGCCGTTCCAAGGTAGCCTAAACATCCAAGGAAACGGTGAAACCACAACTCAAGTATCCAAGGCAAATGGAGACAAACTTTTCAAACTCGGAGCGGGTAAGCGATAGTGGTTGCGGAAGTGGTGGTGGTATGCGGAAGGATGGGTGGGTTACCGAACGAAAATGGCGGTGGAGGAGTGCAAGGTGGGGTGTGGTGGTGGAAAATTGGCTGCGGGAGGCCGGATGTCCAGGCCAGGCCGGATGTCCGGGGCACGTGCCGGATGTCCGGGGTGCCCGAGGCCAGGGAGAACTCCTTGCAATCGGTGGTTTTGGGGCCAAAATTCGTCGGATTTTGCGGATGAAAATTGGGGAAAAGTGGAGGAAAAGCTAGATCCACACGTGGCACAGCAAATCCATGGAACAAAGTCAACAAAATCTTGCCAAATCAACAGATCAAAAAAAAATTTGGGGCTCTTTTTGTGGGGAATTTTTCGAAATTGGGAAGAACACAACAAAAACAAGTTAGAAGACAGGGTGTGGGGCTCCAAAATCGTGATCAACCTTGGTCTTGATACCAAGATGATGTAGGGTGGAACCCTAATCAGCGGATCTTTCACGTTTTGGAGAGTGTCCCACGATGAACACGGAGAACACAAGGAGGAAGACAGGGAAAACACAAGAGGAAACACTCAAATCAGCACGAAGATAATCACACAAGCGCTAGATCCACGATAGATAGTGCGATACATGATCCATAGTCAACGACGGTGGTACAAGGGTAGTCTTCTCCGTGAGGAGGTCTTGGAATCCCGTAGGATCTTCTCCGATGTGGAGGCCTTGAATCCGTAGTGGATCTTCTCCGTAGAGGTGCACGGTCTCGTGGGAGAAATCCACACAAGTCTGAGAAATGAGCTAACCAACAGCTAACCCTAAACGGAATGGGAAAGGAAGTATATATAGTATACGGGGCGAATGGGTACACGGGCCTCGGCCCAGGGGATGCACGCAGGCATATCAGGGGCCGGACGTCCGGGCGACGGGCCGGATGTCCGGGGCTTCGGCGGGCGCCGGATGTCCGGGGCGAGGGGCCGGATGTCCGGGCTGGAGGGGTTGAGCCACGGGTGTCTTCTGGACACTGGTGCCGGATTTCCGGGCCTGAGGCCGGATGTCCGGGCCATGTCTGGCCGGATGTCCGGGCCCTGGCCGGATGTCCGGGCCCTGTAGCTCCTGTGGCTGGTGGCTTTCTGTAGCTGCTCGTCCAGGGGCCGGATGTCCGGGCCAGGGGGCCGAATGTCCGGGGCCTGGAGCTTCCTTCTTCCCTTCTTGATGCATCACCTCGTCCGTGAACTTGGGGACTTGTCCATCTTCACGCTCTCCTCCAATGTGGTCTTCTTCACACCTGAGCACATAAAACACATCCTTTTGAGGTAGCAACCATGTCTCGCAAGATTCGTACGGAAGTAGGGCTAGGAGTGACGTCACCTCGGTCTCGAGAGCTCTAGCACGAGCACGTGTCATTGGTCCTTGAGGAGGTGAAGGAGGGTCCATGGGGATGTCATTGGGATGCTCCGCATCATTTCCTCATCATAGTGAATAAACTTATGTGCCGCCATGCTATCATAATCTAAGTAAATGGTCGGTAGCAATTTCTCCTCTTTTTCATAATGCCTAATAGGTATTTCAAAATGTTCAGCAAGGCGCGAGGTGAAAATGCCTTCAAAAATAGGACCCTTAGTACGGTTTAAACTCAACCGTTTAGCAACCATATCACCCAAACTAAAAGTTCTATCGCGAAGCAAAGCATGTCGCAAAATGGCAAGGTCAGGAGAACTAAGGCCTCCACTCTCCCCACGACCAATTAAACATCTCCCAGCAAATAGTGAATAATAGCGTAAAACAGGAAAATGTACACTGGCAACTCTTGCTTCCGACACCCTTCTCCTTTCCCCTACGGTAGTTTCATCAATGAAATCTTCCACATCTCTAGGACGTGGTTCATCGACGCTGCCTTCATAAGGTAATTTGCATACCCCACAAAAATCATAAAGCGTCATCTCCTTATGCACATGATATAAATCAAATTCTACCATAGGTGGTGATTTTCTAGCATGAAAATGAAAATTTTGCATGAAAGTTTTGGTTAGGAGTAGATACTGATCACACTGGTCGCGGAGGAAGTCGGTGATGCGTGCATTCTCGGTCAAATAATAGAAATGCTCATAAATTCTGGCCGCCTGTAATAATGCATCACATGGCCATTCACACGCCAGAATCTCCGTGGTACGAGGAAGATTATATTGGGCTTCCCCTTCTCCTTATTCTCCTTTTCCTTTGAACCCCGGCTCGAGGAGCCTCTCAACAATCTCCTCATCATTTTCTTCATCTGAAAATTTCTGAATTTTTTAGTGACACAAAATAAAAGTGAACCAAACTCAACAAAATTGATAGCAACTACTCCTACAAGTGTCTAGAAGCTATATCATGCATCAAAACTACAAGTGTCTAAAATTTGACATGCAAGCTCAAGAACAAGGTCACTACAGCAGCAAAAATTTGTAATAAATAAAGAACTATAACAAAAACTAATTGGACCATTGGAGGAGTGACACATCGAAGAACAATCCCCCAAAACAGTTTTGCAAATGATGGATTGAGCAAGGAGATCAAAAATGGCAGCAAGATGAGCTAGAACACGGGTTTGAGCTGGTGGATGATTTTTTCTGGAGGAAGAAGGAGAGGATGGGTGCTGGAGTAAGTGGAGGGGGCCACATGGGGCCCACAAGGACAGGGGGCGTGTCCAGGGGGTAGGGCGCGTGCTCCACCCTTGTGGCCCACTGGTGCAGCCCCCTGGTGCATTCTCAGTGCCAAAAATCTTAAAGTATTCTAGAAAAAATCATATTAAATTTGCAGGGCATGTGGAGAATTATTATTTCCGGGACATCTTTTATTGCACGGATAATTCAGAACACAGACAGATAATACTATTTTTGCTTTATTTAATCTAAATAATAGAAAGTAAAAGTTGGGTACAGAAGGTGGTGTTCTCTAAATTCACCCATCTCATGCTCATCAAAAGGAATCCGTCAATGACGTTGATCAAGTAACATTAACAGACTTCTTTTGAATAACATAAAACCGGAGATTTTTTGAATAACACTAGGTTACCTCAATGGAGATATGCATGCCCCAACAATAAGAATATCATATTTCTTCTTAACAGTAGGAAGAGGGAATTCAGAACCTCCAATAGCAATAGTTGAAAATTTTCCAATAGAATTGACGCTATTAACTTTCTGGTTGTTTCTTCAGAAAGTGTACCGTATGCTCATTACCATTTACATGAAAGGTGACATTGCCTTTGTTACAGTCAATAAAACCCATGCATTATTCAAAAAGGGTCTACCAAGGATAATCAACATACAGTCGTCCTCGGGAATATCAAGAATAACAAAGTCCGTTATGATAGTAACGTTTGCAACCACAACAGGGACATCCTCAGAAATACTGATAGATATAGCAGTTGATTTATCAGCCATTTGCAAAGAAATTTCAGTAGGTGTCAACTTATTCAAATCAAGTGGATGATACAAAGAGGAAGGCATAACACTAACACTGGCTCCAACATCACATAAAGCAGTTTTAACATAGTTTCCTTTAATGGAGCATGGTATAGTAGGTATTCCTGGATATCCAAGTTTCTTTGGTATTCCACCCTTAAAAGTATAATTAGCAAGCATGGTGGAAATTTCAGCTTCTGGTATCTTTATTTTATTAGTAACAATTTATTTCTTATACTTGGCATAAGGAGGCATTTCAAGCATATCGGTCAAATGCATACGCAAAAAGACAGGTCTAATCATCTCACGAAAGCATTCAAAATCCTCATCATCCTTTTTCTTGGATGGTTTAGGAGGAAAGGGCACGAGTTTCTGAACCCATGGTTCCCTTTCTTTACCATGTTTCCTAGCAATGAAGTCTCTCTTATCATAACGTTGATTCTTTGATTGTGGGTTATCAAGATCAACAACGGGTTCAATCTCTACATCATTATCATTAATAGGTTGAGCAAAAGTATGAACATCATCATTAACATTATCACTAGGTTCATGTTCATTACCAGACTGATGCGGAGCATCCTATGGACATCACCATGTCAAGAGTCTGCTTGGCAAGTGACACGGGCGACCTCTACTTCTCATACAAAAAGGTGAATCATCTCCTTTACACGTGTTCACTTGACCCCTTCGAGGATGGTATACTACTTGACACTCCTCTCGTGTGCATGCATAGGTATTGTCGGAGCTTCACAGATGATGAGGAGGAGTGCAAGCGCCAAGGATCACCTACACCATCCGCGAGGGAAGCTTGGAAGAGAAGACGAAAGAAGACGGAGCGGCTGAAGTTACAGCTGCCGGACATCCGGCGCCAGCCCGGACATCCGGCCTTCAGCTAGGAAATCCGGCGCCAGCAACAAAACCGCACCCGAGACTTGGCCCTGCTAGCCCGGACATCCGGCCAACCGCCCCGGACATCCGGCGTCTCATGAGAGCCCGGACATCCGGCCCCCAACCGGACGTCCGGCACCTGCGCGTGCCTAACCGGGCCAGAGGCCCATGTATCCCTTTCCATTTGCCCCCACTTGCACTAGAACTATATATACTCCTCCACCTCCACCATTTTAGGGTAGCAATGATTTAGCTCATACGTGAGAAAGAGCTTTGCTCATCCATCCCGGATCTACTCCACAAGAGAGACCGCGGCCCCTCTACGGAGAAGATCCACCTTTGGATTCAAGACCCCTAAACGGGAAGATCCTTCACGGATTCAAGACCTCCTCTTGGAGATGAACTCTACTGATGCGGAACATCCCAAGGTCATCCCCATGGACCCTCCTTCACCTTCTCTAGTGCCTCAAGGACCAATGACACGTGCTCGTGCTAGAGCTCTCGAGACCGAGGTAAGGTCACTCCTAGCCCTACTTCCATACGAATCTTGCGAGACATGGTTGCTACCTCAAACGGGTGTGCTTTGTGTGCTCAGGTGTGAAGAAGACCACATTGGAGAAGGGCGTGAAGATGGACAAGTCCCCAAGTTCACGGACGAGGTGATGCATCAAGAAGGGCAGAAGGAAGCTCCAGGCCCCGGACATCCGGCCCCCTGGCCCGGACATCTGGCCCCTGGACGATCAACTCCAGAAAGCCACCTGCAGCAGAAGCTACAGGGCCCGGACATCCGGCCAGGGCCGGACATCCGGCCAAGCACGGCCCGGACATCCGGCCTCGGGCCCGGAAATCCGGCGCCTCTGTCCAGAGAGCACCCGAGGCTCGACCGCTCCAGCCCGGACATCCGGGCCCTCGCCCCGGACATCCGGCGCTCCGCCAAGCCCCGGACATCCGGCCCGACGCCCGGACGTTCGGCCCCTGAATTGCCTGCGCGCAGCACTTGGGCCGAGGCCCATGTATCCATTCGCTCCGTACACTATATATACTCCTTTCCCCTTTCCGTTTAGGGTTAGCTGTTGGATAGCTCATTTCTCAGACTTGTGTGGATTCTCTCCCACGAGACCGTGCGTCTCTACGGAGAAGATCCACTACGGATTCAAGGCCTCCACATCGGGGAAGATCCTACGGGATAATCAAGACCTCCTCACGGAGAAGACTACCCTTGTACCACCGTCGTTGACTATGGATCATGTATCGCACTATGTATCGTGGATCTAGCGATTGTGTGATTATCTTCGTGTTGATTTGAGTGTTTCCTCTTGTGTTTTCCCCGTCTTCCTCCTTGTGTTCTCCGTGTTCATCGTGGGACACTCTCCAAAACGTGAAAGATCCGCTGATTAGGGTTCCACCCTACATCATCTTGGTATCAAGAGCAAGGTTGATCACGATTTTGGTGCCCCACACCCTGTCTTCTAACTTGTTTTTGTTGTGTTCTTCCCAATTTCGAAAAATTCCCCACAAAAAGAGCCCCAATTTTTTTTTTGTGATCAGTTGATTTGGCAAGATTTTGTTGACTTTGTTCCATGGATTTGCTGTGCCACGTGTGGATCTAGCTTTTCCTCCACTTTTCCCCAATTTTCATCCGCAAAATCCGACGAATTTTGGCCCCAAAATCACCGATTGCAAGGAGTTCTTCCTGGCCTCGGGCACCCCGGACATCCGGCCCGTGCCCCAGACATCCGGCCCCTGGCCCGGACATCCGGCCTCCCGCAGCCACTTTTCCACCACCACACCCCACCTTGCACTCCTCCACCGCCATTTTCGTTCGGTAACCCACCCATCCTTCCGCATACCACCACCACTTCCGCAACCACCATCGCTTACCCGCTCCGAGTTTGAAAAGTTTGTCTCCATTTACCTTGGATACTTGAGTTGTGGTTTCACCGTTTCCTTGGATGTTTAGGCTACCTTGGAACGGCAAGACTTCGACAACACCACCGCTCAACTTCGGCAAGGACGGTAACATCGACGACACTTCGCTCATTCTACCTTGCAATTGCATTGTCACCCTATGAACCATCTTTGTGTAGCTTTCCCATTGAGACTAGCCATTTGAGTATTGCCGGGCCACGACACTTGTGCACATTAGTGATAGTCATAGATATTGCATACTACATCATTGTGAGTAACACCACATCATCTTGGTATCTTGCATATCTCCGTGTGACACAAGAGTGTCCCGCATACACAATAGCGACCTTGATCCGAGAAGCATGCATAAGTACCCAAAGAAAGAGCTCACAAGCTTCTAAGAAAACGAGCCAACCAAAGCAAAAGACAATAGCATCATACGCCTTGCATTCAAAGAGATCATACATCATAGCAACTTCATCTTGTGCTCAAGCATCAGCACATCATACACTCATAGCATACTTGTGATAGATAGTCGTTACGTTTTGCCTCTTATAGGTCGTGCACAAGTGCGTATCCGCCTATTAAGCAATCGGTTAGTGTCTCTCTAGTGTTGTGCAACACGAGCATTTTCCGTGGTTTTCCACATTTTCGCTCACCCTTGGTTGCACAACCACATTTATCTATCCGTGCGTGTGTTCCGTGTGCTACCTTTGCTAGTGATCTACTTGTTGCATGAGCAAATTGTGAACCATTTTCAACATCATTGAGTCATTTTGACGATTGCATTGAATTTGTGCCACATCCTAACCAAGCTCCTCTCAAAGCTTTACTTGTGTAGGTGTGAGAATCGACACGAAGTGATACCAATAGTGCTATTTCCGAGTTACATTATCGAGTGATCATTGATCCATTTTCAACCTCGGTTAAGGTACATTGATATTGTCTTCTCCTTTCTCCCACTCACATACATGCTTGTGATGATGGATAGGCCAAGTACATCTTCCAACCCGATCTTCGACGATCCTCAAGAAGCGAACAACTACGTCACCAAACTACATCTCTTCGGTGTCCAACGAGCTCTACATCAAGAGAGTGAAGCTATGCGTGAATACATTGGTCAAGTCGCCGCGGACGCGCGCCAATTTGAAGCAAGGACAAAAGAACAATTCGACACCATCAACACCAACATGACTACTCAATACAATGAGCTCCGGACATTGATAATCAACCGACGTTCTTCATCAACATCATCTCAAAGACGAAGCCGCTCAAGTCGACACTCCGACTCCACACAAGACTCAAGTACACCTACGTCCAACACTCTTCATCAAGCCGCACGTCAAGCTCGACATGACCACCGGCATCCTCTACATGACAAGAGTTCACCAGAGCTATTCGACGAGCAAGAAAGCCGACGTCGTCAAAACCAAGCTACACTTGAGCAAGCACAAGAACGGCAACGACTACGCCAACAACAACAAGAGCGAGCACGTCAATATCAAGAAGAACAAGACGCCGAGGCTAACCGCCAAGCACAACAACGTCGAGAAGCTCAAGCTATGGAGGCACAACGTGCTTTACAAGATGCACATCGCAATGTGGCAGCCCGCACTCGACACACTCGTCAAGAAGAGGATTTCCTTCGCGATGAGATACAAGAGAGGCGACATCAACCAAGAATGCAAGAAGAAGCCCCTCCTCAAGCGCGGCAAGAGCAACAACCCCAACAAGAACATCTACATCCACAAGAGCAACAAGATATGGCAAACCACCAAAATCGAGATCGCCCTCCCAATAGGCAAGGAAACAACGACGAGCATCGCTATGGCAAGCTCAAGTTCACCATGCCAAAGTTCTCCGGAAGCATTGATCCCGAAGACTATCTGTCATGGGCATTGAAGGTTGACAAGATCTTTCGCCTTCACAACTTCGATGAAGAAAAGAAGATCGCAATGGCATCCCTTGAGTTCCAAGACTATGTTCTCATTTGGTGGGAGCAAATTATAGAGAGAAGAGAAGCAAAAGGCGAACCTCCTATCACCACTTGGGCTCAAATGAAGGAAGTCATGAGAGCAAGATTTGTGCCTACACACTACAACCGCGACTTGTTCAAGAAGCTACAACTCCTCAAGCAAGGAACCAAGTCCGTTGAAGAGTACTACAAGGAGATGGAGATTGCTATGATAAGAGCAAACATCACGGAAGATGAAGAGCAAACAATGGCGAGATTCTTGAATGGACTCAACTATCCCATCAAGAAGATTGCGGACTTCCAACCATAAAAAGATCTCCTCGAGCTAGTGCATCAAGCAACCAAAGCGGAGCGACAAGTTCAAGAGGACTACAAGTACTTCAAGTTCAACTCCAAGAACTTCGGCTCCTACAACCAAGCTTCAACGACTTCGGCTACTCCTCCTACCTCTACCAAGCCATCTACAAACTTTGGTGACAAGTCAAGCTACAAGAATGCGACTACATCGAGTCGTCCACCTTCTACCAACAACTTCAAGCCAAGAGCTTCCTCAACTACAACTCCTACCGAAGACAATAACAAGACGAGCTCCATCAAATGTTTCAAGTGCCGAGGACGAGGCCACAAGTCAATTGAGTGCAAGACCGTTCGCACCATGATCATCAACGACGACGGATCTTATGACTCCATGAGTGATGATGAGATGGAAGCACTTGAGCATGTCGCTATGCATCGCCAAGTGAATGAAGAAGAAGACCATCAAGTGTTTTGCGACAATGACTCAAGCCCCAACCTTGTTGTCTCCAAAGTCTTGACACTCCAACATCAACAAGATGACGACCAACGATGTCACATTTTTCATACAAAGGCCGGCATCAATGGACGCTCCGTCAAGGTTATCATCGATGGAGGAAGTTGCCACAACTTGGCAAGCGAAGAGCTATGCGACAAGCTTCATTTGGTCAAGACGAAGCATCCTCACCCCTACAAGGTCCAGTGGCTCAACGACGCCGGAATTCTTCGAGTCGAGCACACCGTGCAAGTCTCTTTCAAGATTGGCGCCTACGAGGACACTCTCGAATGTGACGTGATACCCATGTCCGTGTGCCACCTTATTCTTGGACGTCCATGGCAATATGATCGTGGAGTCACACACAATGGACGGACAAATCACTATCATTTCAAAATGAAGGGCAAGGAATTCGTGCTCCGACCAATGATTCCAAATCAAGTAGCCGCCGACAAGCTTTTACCTACCAACCATCGTGGAGAGAATGGTGAGAGAGCGAGCCACCAAAAAGAGAGCGAGAGCCACAAGCCAAATATGAGCGCCTCCACGATGAGCGACAAGAAGCAACTAGTCCTATTTGCCACCAAACGTGAGATGAGAGAAGTGTGTGAGAACCCATCGAGCGTCTTCCACCTCGTGCTTCTATGCAAAGGGGAAGCCAAACCTACTAACACTTCAACACCTCCATCTTTTGTGTTGTCTCAATTGTTGCAGGAATTCTCGGACGTCTTTCCCGATGATCTACCTCCGGGTCTACCTCCACTTCGCGGAGTCGAACACCTCATCGACCTCGTACCCGGCGCACCACTTCCAAACAAGGCTCCGTATCGCGTCAACCCCGAGGAAACAAAGGAGATACAACGGCAAGTGCAAAAACTCATCGACAAAGGTCATGTACGTGAAAGCTTAAGCCCTTGTGCCGTTCCCGTTATCCTCGTGCCTAAGAAAGATGGAAGTTTTCGCATGTGTTCCGATTGTCGTCCGATAAACGCTATCACCGTTAGATACCGTCACCCTATTCCACGCTTAGACGACATGCTTGATGAATTTGTGGTGCCACCATCTTTTCCAAAATTGATCTTAAAAGTGGTTACTACCAAATTCGCATTCAAGAGGGTGATGAGTGGAAAACAGCTTTCAAAACCAAGTTTGGGTTATACGAGTGGCTTGTTATGCCAATGGGCTTATCGGAAGCACCCGGCACATTCGTGCGTCTTATGCACTTTGTTCTTAGACCCTACATAGGTGTCTTTGTCATGGTTTACTTTGATGACATTCTAGTCTTTAGCAAGTCGCTTGAGGAACATGTTGACCATGTCCAACTGGTTTTGCAAGCCCTTCGCAAACAACAATTATATGCTAATATGGAGAAATGCACTTTTGGCGTTGACAAGGTTGTCTTTCTAGGATTTGTCGTTTCTTCTCAAGGTGTTCACGTTGATGAAACTAAAATTGAAGCAATTAAAACTTGGCCTCAACCAAAGAATCTCATGCAAGTGCGTAGTTTCCTTGGTCTAGCCGGTTTCTATCGACGTTTTGTGAAGGACTTTAGCTCCATTGCTATGCCTCTACACGCTTTGAGCAAGAAGAACGCACCCTTCATTTGGGGTCCTTCGCAAGACACCTCGTTCAATGAGCTTAAGAGCTTGCTCACGCACGCAACACTTCTAGCCCTACCAAACTTTGACAAACCGTTTGAGATTCATTGTGATGCTAGTGGTACCGGCATAGGTGGCGTGCTCATGCAAGAAAAGCGCCCAATTGCGTACTTTAGCGAGAAGCTATCGGGAGCGCAACTTAACTATCCCATCTATGATAAAGAGCTTTATGCCTTGGTGAGAGTTTTACGTGTTTGGGAACACTATCTTAGACCTCATGAATTCATTCTTCATACGGACCATGAGACACTCAAGTATCTCAAAGGTCAAACTAAGTTGAACAAGCGTCATGCTAAATGGAGTGAGTTCATTGAGTCTTTTCCCTATGTCATCAAATACATCAAGGGCAAAGAAAATATTGTGGCGGACGCGCTTTCCCGCAAATGCATGCTTGTAACACAACTTGAGTTGAATGTGATTGGCTTTGAGCATATTAAAGATTTATATAAGCATGACCCTTTCTTTGCAAATGCTTATGCTAAGTGCTTGACTCACACTTCTTGGGAACATTACTACATCAAGGATGGATATCTTATGAGAGCTAACAAACTTTGCATTCCCGAGTCTTCGCTTCGTTTGCTTCTTTTGCAGGAATCTCATGGAGGAGGACTCATGGGACACTTTGGACGCGACAAGACGTTTGCTACCCTCTCTAAGAACTATTTTTGGCCCAAGATGCTTCGTGACGTCTCACGCCTCACCAACCGATGTTCGACATGCCGCAAAGCTAAGTCCAAAGCTCAATATCATGGTCTTTACATGCCTCTTCCTATTCCATATCATCCATGGGAAGACATAAGCATGGATTTCATACTTGGCTTGCCTAGGACTCAAAATGGCAAAGATTCTGTGCTTGTGGTGGTAGATAGATTCTCCAAAATGGCTCATTTCATTCCTTGTAACAACATCGACGATGCTTCACATGTTGCCACTCTCTTTTGTAGGGAGATACTTCGTCTTCATGGCGTGCCCAAAACGATCGTGTCGGACCGGGACGTCAAGTTCTTGAGTTACTTTTGGAAAACACTATGTGCCAAGCTCGGAATCAAGCTACTCTTTTCTTCGGCGTACCATCCACAAACGGACGGCCAGACGGAGGTGACGAACCGCACGCTTTCCACTCTTCTTCGTGTGTTGATCAAGAGGAACATCCGGGAATGGGAGCATTGCTTGCCCATCGCCGAGTACGCCTACAACCGCGCAAGACATTCGACCACCGGCAAGTCGCCATTCGAGGTTGTCTACGGCTTCAACCCATTGTCACCTTTGGACATTCTACCTCTACCACTACAAGAGCGCATCAACATGGACGCAAGTGCACGTGCGAGCTATCTCAAGAAGGTGCACGAAGATACAAGGGCCATGATCGAGCGACAAGTCCAACGTCTCGCCACCAAGCTCAACGTCAACAAGGCACCAATGGTGTTCCAACCGGGAGATCTTGTTTGGCTTCATCTTCGCAAGGACCGCTTCCCACACGAGCGCAAGTCCAAACTTCTACCTCGCGCCGACGGCCCATTCAAGGTGCTAGCTCGCTACAACGACAACGCCTACAAGATCGACATCCCGCGAGACAAGTACTCCGTGAGCGACACCTTCAACGTCAAGGATCTCTTTCCTTTCCATGGTGATGAAGATTTCGATCCGAGGTCGGATCTTTCCCAAGGGAGGGAAGATGATGCGGAGCATCCCAAGGTCATCCCCATGGACCCTCCTTCACCTTCTCAGGTGCCTCAAGGACCAATGACACGTGCTCGTGCTAGAGCTCTCGAGACCGAGGTGACGTCACTCCTAGCCCTACTTCCATACGAATCTTGCGAGACATGGTTGCTACCTCAAACGGGTGTGCTTTGTGTGCTCAGGTGTGAAGAAGACCACATTGGAGAAGGGCGTGAAGATGGACAAGTCCCCAAGTTCACGGACGAGGTGATGCATCAAGAAGGGCAGAAGGAAGCTCCAGACCCCGCACATCCGGCCCCCTGGCCCGGACATCCGGCCCCTGGACGATCAACTCCAGAAAGCCACCTGCAGCAGAAGCTACAGGGCCCGGACATCCGGCCAGGGCCCGGACATCCGGCCAAGCACGGCCCGGACATCCGACCTCGGGCCCGGAAATCCGGCGCCTCTATCCAGAGAGCACCCGAGGCTCGACCGCTCCAGCCCGGACATCCGGGCCCTCGCCCCGGACATCCGGCGCCCCGCGAAGCCCCGGACATCCGGCCCGACGCCCGGACGTCCGGCCCCTGAATTGCCTGCGCGCAGCACTTGGGCCGAGGCCCGTGTATCCATTCGCTCCGTACACTATATATACTCCTTTCCCCTTTCCGTTTAGGGTTAGCTATTGGATAGCTCATTTCTCAGACTTGTGTGGATTCTCTCTCACGAGACCGTGCGGCTCTACGGAGAAGATCCACTACGGATTCAAGGCCTCCACATCGGGGAAGATCCTACGGGATAATCAAGACCTCCTCACGGAGAAGACTACCCTTGTACCACCGTCGTTGACTATGGATCATGTATCGCACTATGTATCGTGGATCTAGCGCTTGTGTGATTATCTTCGTGTTGATTTGAGTGTTTCCTCTTGTGTTTTCCCCGTCTTCCTCCTTGTGTTCTCCGTGTTCATCGTGGGACACTCTCCAAAACGTGAAAGATCCGTTGATTAGGGTTCCACCCTACATCATCTACCCATGTATCTTTCCCTTTGTTGTCCATGTATCTTGTGATCTTGTGTGTTTGATTGTCTAGTGGATGTGTGATTGGACTTGTTCTTGAGTGTTTCCCTCGTGATTCCCCTTTGTCTTCTTCGTGTTCATCGTGGGATCCCCTCAATTTCATGAAAGATCGGCCACATAGGGTTCCACCCTACATCATATGGTATCATGAGCCACGGTTTCTCACGAATTTGGAGCATCTCCACCGTTTTCTAGCCTTGTTTTGTTGTGTTCTTCCCCAAATTCGAAAATTCCCCACCAAAAATAGCCCCAAATTTTTTTGTGATCTGTTGGTTTGATGAAGTTTTGTTGATTTTGATCCGTGGATTTGCTTGGTTTCAAGTGGATCTAGCATTTCCCCAAGTTTCCCCATCTTTCCTCCACAAAATCCGTCAAATTTTGCCCCCAAAAACATCAAATTCCGCCCCAAAACGAGTTTGGAAGTCCCAATCCCGATCTGGAATCGTCGGGCCGGACATCCGGACCATCGGGCTGGACATCCGGGCCCCCGGCCGGACATACGGCTCCTGGAGGGCAAAGTCGCGCAAGTTTCTGGACATCCGGTCCCGGAAATCCGGACCCGACCTCGGATTTCCGACCCGTGGGAATTCAGACTTTTCCGTTTCACCATTTTGTCCATAACTAATTCATCCGAACTCCGATTTCGACGTTCTTGAGCTCGTTTTGAAGCTCTTGACATCCCCCATAACACAAAAATACCACCATCATCATTTGACTCCATCATATTTTGTGGATTTTGGCATCTTTGCCTAGGGCTTCCACCATATCATCCGCATAACCACCACCGACTTCTGCAACCTAACCATTTTGTCCCCCATAGCATTTGTGGTTGCTTGAGTAGTGATTTGAGTCTCCTAAGGTGTTTAGGCTACTTAGGGACCATTGCTTCTTCATCAACCACCACCACCACTTCCGCATACCCATTACCCATTATACATAGCCAACCCAACTTAACCCAATTTTGTTCGAGCTTGTTTGAGTTGTGGCTTGTGTCTCCTAAGGTGTTTCGGCTACTTAGGGACCGTGACTTCAACTCCGACATCGTGTATAGCCCATCATTCCATGTCCGCAACCACCACGGCATTGCCGCTACCACCATTTGATATTTGTCCTTGAGATTTTGAGTTGTGGTTTTTCCGTTTCCTAAGGTGTTTCGGCTAATTAGGAACGGGTCTACATCAACAGCACCACCTCTCATCATCGACACGGACGGTAACTTCGACGACATCATTGTATATTCCCTTGCAATTGCATTGTTAACCCCTAGCCCATTTTGCGTCACTTGCCTATCGAGACTAGCCTTTGAGTATTGCCGGCAACGTTACTTGTGCACATTAGTGATCATCGACCCGCCCTTCCATTGTATGCATACCTTATCATCTTGGTATCATCATATCATCCCTTGTGTCATAAGATTGTTCCCGCATATACACAATTGCTATCTTGGTTTGTGCATTTCGCATCGTGGCCATACAAAAAGAGAGAGAGAGAGAGAATAAGCTTTTAAGCAAAGGAGAAAAGCAAAGAAGCTTGTAAGCAAGAGCCATAGCATCATACCACATTGCATATAAGATTGTCATACTCGATCATTTTGGATCATACCGCCGGAATACCATACATATAGCATACTTGGGATAGAAAGTTCATACATTTGCATCTTATAGGTTGTGCACAAGTGTCGTATCCGCCTATAGAGCAATCGTGCTAGTGTCTCTCTTGAGTTGTGCAACACGAGCGTTTTCCGTGGATTCCACATTTTGTGCTCATTCCTTGGTTGCACGACCCATTTATCTATCCGTGTGTGTGTTTCCGTGTGCCACATATTGCTATTGGTCTACTTGTTACATTTGCAAATTTGTGAATCTCTTTCAACATTATTGACTCTTTCTAACATTTTGCATCAAATTTTTGTGCCACTATCATCACCGAGCCACTCAAAAAGCTTTACTTGATAGGTGTGAGTGAACAAGTCCGGTACCAATTCCACTATTCTTTCATTTCACATTGAGTGAAATGGGATACATCCTCAACATTCGGAAAAGGTAACTTGGTATTGTTTATCTCATCTCCTACTCACCTTTGCTCGACTCTTGTGATGGATAGGCAAAGCATTTCTTCTACTTCGGTCTACACCAACAACGACAAGTTCGATGCCATGACGAACAACTTGTGCGCCAACATGAATGCTCAAATGGAGGAGCTCAAAGCCCTCATCAAGAACCGCAAGAGGTCTCCCTCATCTTCGAGAAGACGCTCAAGTGCACGTCCTTCCGAATTACCATCTCCGGCAAGATCTCATCGGCATCGACGCCATCAACGACAAGAACGTGAAGGTCAAGAGCTCAACACCAACAACCGATCAACGACTTCACCGTACACCTTGGCATCTTCACCAAGCGACTTCAAGGCATCTTCGCCTTTGGATATGCGGCATCTTCGCCCACAAGCACCTCGAGCTTATGATCAAGAGAAGCTCCCCAAGCTCAAGTCCGCGACTACCACGAGCTACTACGACCTCGACAACGACCATGAGATTCCTTTCTATGGGACTCAAGACCCCGAGGAGTATCTCGAGTGGGAGCGCAAGATGGACGACTACCTCAAGCTACATCAAGTTCCCTACGAAGATCAAGTGAAGTGCACCACAAGACACCTCCACGACAACGCGTCCACATGGTGGCTTCACACACCTTCGACGAGCTTCAACGTGAATTGGCCCAAGATGAAGAAAGCTATGCGAAGAGAGTTCGTGCCTCCCACCTACACGGAACAACTTCTACACCAATTGGAGAACACCATTCAAGGATCCAAGTCCATCGACAAGTACTTCAAGGAGATGAAGATGGCCTTGCGACGAGCCGGCGTGGACGATCCCATTTCGATGAAGCTACACTTCATGATGGGATTGCACAACGACATCTACAAGACTATCTTCTTCGAGAACTACAAGTCCCTCGACGACAACTACATTGGTGCTCTCAAGGCGGAACAAGAACTAATGAAGGCCAAGGCTTCTCCACCGCAAGCAAACTTCTCGAAGACCAAGCTCCAAGACGACGAGCATGAGGGTAGTACCACCGCGATGTCCAAGCCCAACAAGCTCCAAGACGATGCTCCCAAGTTCGACTCCACCGCCATCCATCTTTGTGGCATTGATGATGCCGAGTCTACTTCGACTCTTTTTCAAGACGGTGCGGCGACGACTATGACTACGGAGCCATTCGAGGACCAAGCTTTGGAGGCGAACGACATGGTGACGAGCAAGGATGATGCTTCCATCTTTGGAGGCGAGAGTGATGATGTGCCATCTTCGGCCTTCATCCACGGTGACAATGACGAGATGGTTGAGCATGGGATTTTCCCTTCGACCACGGCGACGTATGATGACTTGAGTGACTTGTGCCACCATATTGAGAGTAAGAGCGAGTTCACCACTAGCCCCATATATGATGAGCTGCCACAATTCACATGTGAGGAGAGCCACAACCCCCACCACTTGAGTGAGATGAGTGACTCCACCATATGCGAGTTTGAGTGCACCTACCTTGAGGGAGTGAGTGAGCCACCACATAGAGAGAGTGAGATAGTTGATACGGCATGTGAGGCCAATTTCAACACTAACGACTTAACCTCTACCTCTATTGTGCCTTCTCATTTGGTGCTAGGTCCCACATATGATGACGCGCCGATTCTCGACGACTTCGTCCTTCCATTGGACAAGACGATGGCCATGGTGGAATATTATGCACCCCCCACATGGTTCCATCAAGTTGACGATGATGACCACCATTTGGTCTTTCCCACCTCACCTACACCACATGAGTGGAATGAGAAAGGTAAGAAAGGTGAAGGTGATGCTCTCGTCCCACTAGTGGACTATGTTAACTTTGATTGCTTGCATGATGTTGATCCACCTATTGCCATACTTCGTGCTAGTATGATTTCCCCATGCCATTATTTACCCATTTATGACGAGTTTGATGATTTTCATGTGGAGTCTATTAGTTGTGATGCCATGTTGCATA
Source organism: Secale cereale (assembly GCA_902687465.1). Lineage (NCBI taxonomy): Eukaryota > Viridiplantae > Streptophyta > Magnoliopsida > Poales > Poaceae > Secale > Secale cereale. Next base: position 445,528,545 of record LR738715.1, on the reverse strand, counting down.
CGATTTCTTGTGATAATTCTCTCGGTCACATCATGTTTGACAATCCACTTGACTTGTCATATGCTATGCATGAGATCAACAATATGTCATATTTGCAATCTCATCGTAGTAACTATGCATATGCCATTAAAATAAATCCAATTTGCACTTATGGCATAGATGACAAGCCCATGGTTATTGGCATTTCTTTTTCTTGTGATGATATTGACATGCTTCCTTTGCATCATATCCATCATATGCCATGCCATGATTACCTAGCTTCCGACATGCATTGTTTTGGATGTTGTTACACTTCTCCAAATTATGCTTCCGATATTGCTTATGAGGAGACCCTCATAGTTTCCTCATACTTTTTAGGAGATTTTGACCCATCCCATCCATTGCATAATCCCCATGCTTGTGTGCACAATATGCTCCCCATGAATGAACTTGCTATCGATGTGCCATATAATTGTATGCTCAATTTGCATCCACATCATGCTATACACAATAACTATTCATTCATGATGGACGACATGTTCTTATACCATGCATCAAATTTCTTTGAGAGATGCTTATCTTGTGCTAACTCTAACGTGCACATACACATCATGATGGATGATGTGTACATTTACCACGCACACAATTTCTTCGGTTTGTGTCTCTTTTGTGTAGGTCCCCATAATTACTCGTCAACCTCACAAGAGCACGAGTTGACAAAACGAGCTCTAGAGAGCAACGACGACATGGGACTCCATGGATTATCCTTCCAACCGCTCCCTTTGCGCAAAGACTTCGCGCATTCCTTCTACATGGCACTCACATGGTTATGGGTTATTGTCCATTATATCTCTTATGCCCACCTTGCCATGTTCACTTTGCATAATATGCTCATTTATATGCCTTTGCCATGCATTTGTGACCCATGCTTTGCATTACACATGATGATTGATTCTCATACTTGTATGTGTATTTGCAAGCTTGGTGGAGATATCACTTGTTATTGCCATGATTCCTTTGCACACCATGCCTATTATGATGCTTTGATCTTGATATGTGCTCGTGTTTGTGATATGTCGTGTGCCTTGCTTATGCCTACTATTGGCTCACATGACATGATTACTATGAACTCATCTAGTGTGTTGCATCTTCGCTCCACTAGTTTGCACGACATGATTGATATGCTTGCTTATCTTGCATCACCGATGATTCATACTTGCTCCTTTCATGCGGTTGATGTCAACCATTGCCATGCTTTGCACATGATTGATATTGCTTGTTGTCATATGTCTCTAGATGTTGCCTCTCTCATGCTATATGATTGTCCATGCATTGAGCGCAACCATGATTTTAGTCTTGCCAATGAGATTGCCCCCATAGCATTCTCGCATTTATTTGGAGATTTTGACATATTTCTTGTGAAGCATGCTTGTCTTACATCTTTGCACCATATGCCTAGTGCCATGAATATAGCCATTGTTACATCATCTTATTCATGCACTTTTGCTCCTAATGGTTATGTGCAAGAGAAGAGAACCATCATGATGGATGATGTGTTTATCTACCATGCGCATACGTTCTTTGTTTTGTTGTGTGCATGTGTAGGATACTTGGACATCGTGTTGACTTCCACTTCACGTGAGTTGACCATTCGAGCTCTTGAGAGCGAACCACTTTCTACCATGACACTTCTACATCGCACTTGGTTGTGCTTCGGCATTGTTGAGGATGCACAAGGACACGTTTTCAAGGTGATATCCTTCTCTTTCGAGAACCCAAAAACCATGAGCATGACTATTGTGGATCATACTACATGTGTTGCTTGCACCATGAGACTTATTTGTCATCTTGGACCCCTTGGTCGCGCACATGTTAGTGATATTGCTTTCTTTCACGATAGCCAAATTGCTATGCCTAATGTTATATATGCCTTGTGTGTTGCATCCGACTTGTGGATTACTTGCTCCTATCATATGCTTGGTTGCAACAATATCATCGCTTCACATATGCCATGCCACATTGCTTGTCACATGATTGACTTGTTTGCCTCACACATGATGAACAATTGCTATTTCTATTGTGTTGAGTGCCACTCGATTTTCACTACACCCTATGCTATGCTTGATGACAACACTTGTTGGGTAAATCACCTCTTGAATGTTTGGTTTTGCACTAACGCTAACCACATTTGTTTTTCCAAGTGTTTGTTGTCTTTGCTCCTCTTGAAGGAATCACTAGACAGTGAGACATTGGAGAGTGCCCATGTTGAGCTTCATGATGATGAGCACTTCGTGATCGTCCACATCTACACGACGACACCACCTATCTCCCATGGTGATTTGGTTTTCGATCCGAGGTCGGATCTTTCCCAAGGGGGAGGGGATGATGCGGAGCATCCTATGGACATCACCATGTCAAGAGTCTGCTTGGCAAGTGACACGGGCGACCTCTACTTCTCATACAAAAAGGTGAATCATCTCCTTTACACGTGTTCACTTAACCCCTTCGAGGATGGTATACTACTTGACACTCCTCTTGTGTGCATGCATAGGTATTGTCGGAGCTTCACGGATGATGAGGAGGAGTGCAAGCGCCAAGGATCACCTACACCATCCGCGAGGGAAGCTTGGAAGAGAAGACGAAAGAAGACGGAGCGGCTGAACTTACAGCTGCCGGACATCCGGCGCCAGCCCGGACATCCGGCCTTCAGCCCGGAAATCCGGCGCCAGCAACAGAACCGCACCCGAGACTTGGCCCTGCTAGCCCGGACATCCGGCCAACCGCCCCGGACATCCGGCGTCTCATGAGAGCCCGGATATCCGGCCCCCAGCCAGACGTCCGGCACCTGCGCGTGCCTAACCGGGCCAGAGGCCCATGTATCCCTTTCCATTTGCCCCCACTTGCACTAGAACTATATATACTCCTCCACCTCCACCATTTTAGGGTAGCAATGATTTAGCTCATACGTGAGATAGAGCTTTGCTCATCCATCCCGGATCTACTCCCCAAGAGAGACCGCGGCCCCTCTACGGAGAAGATCCACCTTGGATTCAAGACCCCTAAACGGGAAGATCCTTCACGGATTCAAGACCTCCTCTTGGAGATGAACTCTACCCATGTATCTTTCCCTTTGTTGTCCATGTATCTTGTGATCTTGTGTGTTTGATTGTCTAGTGGATGTGTGATTGGACTTGTTCTTGAGTGTTTCCCTCGTGATTCCCCTTTGTGTTCTTCGTGTTCATCGTGGGATCCCCTCCATTTCGTGAAAGATCGGCCACATAGGGTTCCACCCTACATCACAGACTGAGTCTCAAAATTAGAAATAGAAATATTATTGGGATTCTCAGGTGTATCGGTAACAGGTTCACTAGAAACAGGCAAAGTCCTATCAGTTTTCTTTTTCTTTTTATTACTGGGACTAGGTTTATCAGTATTAATTCTCTGAGAATCTTGCTCAATTCTCTTAGGATGGCCCTCAGGATACAAAGGTTTCTGAGTTACTTTACCACCTCTAGTTGCAACCATAACAACATTATCATTATTCTTACTATTCAACTCATTAAGCAAATCTTTTTGTGCCTTAAGTACTTGTTCTACTTGAGTGGTAACCATGGAAGCATCTTTACTAATAAGTTTAGGATCATTGGAAGTTCTAGTCACAAGATCATCCAAGCGTTCAAGCATATAAGCATTACGCTTCAGTTGTCTACTAACGTAAGCATTGAAGTCTTCTTGTTTAACTATAAAATTATCAAACTCATCTACGCATTGGCTAGCAGACTTATTATGAGGAATATCACCTTCATCCATTCTATAGGGAGAATTTACCTCTACTACCTGTGTCGGGTTATCAAGACCGTGTATTTCTTCAACATGTGGTAAATTCTTAACATCTTCAGCTTTAGTACCTTTTTCTTTCATAGATTTCTTTGCCTCTCGCATATCTTCGGGACTGAGAAATAGAATGCCTCTTTTCTTCGTAGTTGGTTCAGTAAGAGTCCAATCATTATCATTACTCAATATATTATTCAATAATTTTCTAGCTTGTTCAACAGTTCGTTCACCAAAAACACAACCAACACAACTATCTAGGTGGTCCCTATAAGCATCGGTTAGTCCATTATAAAAGATATCAATTATTTCATTCTTCTTGAGTGGATGGTCAGGCAAAGCAGTAAGTGGAGAAGCCTCGCCCAAGCTTGTGGGAGACTCTCTTCTTCAATTTGCACATAACTAAATATTTCCTGTAAGGCAGCTTGTTTCTTATGAGCAAGAAAATATTTTGCAGAGAAGTAGTAAATCATATCCCGGGGACTACACACACAACTAGGAGCAAGGTAATTAAACCATAACTTGGCATCACCCTTTAATGAGAAAGGAAACAATTTAATAATATAGTAATAGCAAAAAAAAATTCCTCATGGGCAAATAGGGTGCCTATATCATTTAATTTAGTAAGATGTGCCACTATAGTTTCACATTCACCCAGTCAAAAAAATAGTTTCAAATTCATAACCATGAAAAGGATCAGATTCAACCATGGTAATTAACTCAGGGTCAACAGAGAATTCATAATCCTTATTAGTAACACAGATAGGTGAAGTAGCAAATTCAGGATCATATTGCATTCTAGCATTCAAAGGTTGTTCTTTCCACTTGCGTACTAATTTCTTAAGATCATTCCTTTCCTTGCAAGCAAGAAAGTCTCAAGCTATTTTTCCTTCCATAACATATCGCTCATGAACAATAGGCAATTCCTATATAGGGGAAGTAGGTCTAATAGGTGTTTCAAAGTTTTTGGTATTAATAATTTCATCAGTTTCAGAAATATCATCATCTTCAGCGTAATCAATAGTACTAGCTCTAGGAAGATGTTTATCAAGTAATTAACCCAATGGCACAGTAACATCAAGCATAGTTGTAGCATCATAAGCATCATTCATAATAGAAGTGGCATCATCAATAGCATGCAACATATCAGAATCAATATCAGGTGTAGGCATCGCAAGTTTACTCAAAACAGACGGTGAATCAAGTGCAGAGCTAGATGGCAGTTCCTTACCTCCCCTCGTTCTAGAGGGAACGCTCTTGGTTCTATCATCCTTCAGATTCTTCATAGTCATCAGTAGATATAAATCCCAAGTGACTCAGAGAATAGAGCTATGCTCGCAAGCAACGGCGCCAGAAAAAGGTCTTGATAACCCACGAGTATAGGGGATCGCAACAGTTTTCGAGGTTAGAGTATTCAACCCAAATTTATTGATTCAACACAAGGGGAGCCAAAGAATATTCTCAAGTATTAGCAGCTGAGTTGTCAATTCAACCACACCTGGAAAACTTAATATCTGCAACAAAGTATTTAGTAGCAAAGTAATATGGAAGTAACGGTAACGGTGGCAAAAGTAATAGTTGCAGTTTTGTAGTGATGGTGACAGCAGCAGTAATGAAAGTAACAAAGCAAGTATCTACATGGAACGAACTCGTTGGCAATGGATCGGCAATGATAGGTGTTGAATAATATTCATCATGTAGCAGTTATAACCTAGAGTGACAAAGAACTAGCTCCAATTCATCAATGTAATATAGGCATGTATTCCGAATATAGTCACACATGCTTATGGAAAGGAACTTGCATGACATGTTTTTGCCTACCCTCCCGTGAGACCTGCGTCCTAATGGAAACTAAGGGATATTAATGCCTCCTTTTAATAGAGCACTGGACCAAAGTATTAGCACTTAGTGAATACATGAACTCCTCAAACTATGGTCATCACCGGGAAGTGTCCCGATTATCGTCACTCTGGGGTTGCCGGATTATAACACATAGTAGGTGACTATAGACTTGCTAGATAGGATCAAGAACACAAATATATTCATGAAAACATAATAGGTTCAGATCTGAAATCATGGCACTTGGTCCCTAGTGACAAGCAATAAGCATAGCAAAGTCATAGCAACATTAATCTCAGAACATAGTGGATACTAGGGATCAAACACTAACAAAACTAACTCAATTACATGATAAATCTCATCCAACCCATCAACGTCCAGCAAGCCTACGATAGGATTACTAATGAACGATGGTGATCATCATGAAATTGGTGATGGAGGATGGTTGGTGATGACGACGACGATGATCTCCACATTCCGGAGCCCCGAACGGAATCCAGATCAGGTCTCCCGATGAGGAACATGAGGTGGCGGCGGCTCCATATCATAAAACGCGATGGGATCTTCTCTCTGATTTTCTTCTCGCCGGAAGAGAATATATGGAGTTGGAGTTGACGTCGGTAGAGCTCTAGGTGGCCCACAAGGTAGGGGGCGCGCCCCCACCGTTGTGGCCAGGGTGTGGGACCCCTCTAGTATTTCTTTTCATCAATACTTTTTATATATTCTGTAAATATTCTCCGTGAAGTTTCGGGTCATTCCGAGAACTTTTATTCTGCACAAAAATAACACCAAGGCAATTCTACTGAAAACAGCGCCAGTCTAGGTAAGTTCCATTCAAATCATGCAAATTAGAGTCCAAAAGAAGGGCAAAAGAGTTTGGAAAATTAGATACAATGGAGACGTTTCCTAGGTGGGTACAAGTATGACCTGGACATCGTTGGGAGTAGGGTGGGGTGGCGAGGCCTGCGCTGCAGCACAGCCAGCCACGGGAGGCAAATGCAGGCGCTCCAGCTAGCGATTGTTTTGGTGGCTGGAGCGAGAGCAACTAGATCATAGATTGAAGAAGTAGGATCGCCGTTGGATGTCAATCCAACGACTACAGATGTCAGAAAAATTTGACGACTTTTTGTTTTAGACCATTAAATCGTTTTGTTTACTAAATGGACTACACCTTGCGTAGGCTTCTTCCTAGTGGGCAAACTAAGTCAGCTTCGAAAGATGTGGCTGAATGCAACCCATTTATTTAGGTTTTACAACCCAATTCATTTTGTTTCCCAATACATCTATTTCCTGCGCTTAGACTCAAAAAATAATCTATTTCCTAGGCTGGGTAAAAATAATAATTGCCAATTTACTATTAATGATAATTTACAACACATTTGATTATTTATTCGAATACACCTATTTACTCGGCTGGGTGAAAAAATAATATTGCGTACATGCAGCCCATTTATTATTTCTGGTAACTTACAACCCATTTAATTTTAGTAGAAATGGACCCATTTTCCAAAATGGGTGAAAAACAATGATTGTCTGGACAGAGTAATATTGAGATACGAATATTATTAAAAACACTTAAGTTGGGCTTGGTAATCTTATTATATAAAAAATGAACTGGGTTGTGCATTTTATTAAGAAAACATAGGCTAGGCTGCGCTTATTTTAGGATCTTGTGTACAAGTGTCGGCCCAGTTGCATTGCTGATGTTAAAAAAAGGCATGTGTGGTACAATACAACTTTACATAGCTCTCATTCCACATTCAACAACGCATGAAAAGGCCCAAACAAGGCTTGTGTACAACCTTTTGAAGTCACTGAGCTCAATTTATAACTTACAAAAAAGTTAGAGTACAATGGAACCTAATTAAAAGCTGTCACGAGTCAAGCTTGAGTCATGAGGGGAGAAATATTCAACGGGTCCCACTTGTGTGTGTGTATGAGAGAGAGTGAGAGAGATTGAGAGAGAGAGAGAGAGACCCATCGGTCGATGTTCGTGAATACATCATTCAGCCATATGCATTGCTGATGCTCAGTAAAAACTTAAGTTGACACAATCATATACAACATCATAGCACATTGAACTTACATACAAAAAATTCATGCAGGCGGCACAACAGCAGTGGATCGCTATGGGTAGGGCTATGCTGAAACTAACAAACTCGTACATAACCTTTCATCTTCTTTATCAATGACGGGGAAATATATGGAATGATGTGCAAAGAAAACAGACAGACAACACAATAAGTTCTGCCAGCACATTAAGTTGACGTACACCCATTTCTAAAAAAGATCAGGTACAAAAATATATAGAACATGTCACAGTCAAATGTACTGGCACATCAGTGCTTCACATTGATAGCTCCGATTTAACTAGTATGTGAGAAGATTCAATTGTTACCTCAAATTAGAGCACATCCAGGCAGCCAACCCTGCCTCTTCTCCCAAAGAAGCAGTGGCCTCTGCGGCACGATGGAGGAGGCCAGGTGCCATACATCATTCCGAACAACACCGGGGAAGTCTGACGTTGACTCCTGTAATGGACGTCACTGGCGGATCCTGGCATCAATAGTGGTGGCAGGCCTTCAATTGATTGATTGACCACTTCTTTGACATGCACAAACACTCAATACGGGTACATCCCTAACGTGGTCTGTGGCAGCCTTGGCAGCGACGAATAGTACAACCCCGGTTCCTACACCGGTATCTCAATACCAATCACCTTTGGTATGGTGGATGGCTTCTTCATCCATGCCATAACCATCAGAACCAAGTTGTCTAGAGGAACAAACATACTTACAATCTCACCTCCTAGGTCGTTGATAAGCTCATTCAGGGCCTCACTATTCCAAGCACGTCGAGGCATGCCGTGGAAGGTAAGCTTTGTTAAAAACTCAAGCTCAGAGGGTACCGAGCCCCATCTTGGGTGCCACCGATAAAAGGTCACTAGTGCGTCATCGCAGAACAAACGTCGGGAAGATTCGAACACACGACTGCAGTCGATACTTGTCCGGAACCTGACGAAGAAATTAGCGGGGGTGGCGGAAAGACTTTGACGAGCAAGTCACTTATTTGTATGCCGTGCATAGTTCCAAGAGCTTTGACAAGGTCATCCGGCGAGATGGGAGGCCGGTCTCCCTTGATGGTTACCATCAACACTTTCCTAACAAACTAGTCGTCAAGCGCTGCCATGCCACTGTTGAGCGACAGCATGCAGCGCCCGAAGGCAGGACGAATCTCAGGATCTCTGGCTCAGAGATCCACGTTGATCGGCGACATTATAGTGTGCTAGAGTACATGGACTACAAGAGGGTTTTTGGGGGGAACTGGAGTAGGAATTGAGATTCTAGAGGTGCGGGAGGGGCGGGAGATTGGGGATGAAAAGGTAGCATGGATTTTGAACACGCGCCAATACGCTCTCGGCGCGCAAGCACACGAAAACACCGGTGGCGCCCACATGTCGTCCTAATAGTCCATTTTCCTTCTTTTCTTGATCGCCCGACCTGAGAGACATAATTGACTTGTTTGGCATTGCATGACTACTTGGCCCATATTCAATGACACCACACATTGGCCCGAACAAGTGTAGATCGAAAAGACACTGAGCTCAAAATATAACTTGAAAAAAGGATATATATACCGAACACTGGAGAATGGTGTGCTACTTCTCGAGCTTGCATTGTATTCCCTCGAAGAGGAAAGGGAGATGCAACACAGTAGCGTCAGTATTTCCCTCAGTTTTTGAGAACCAAGGTATCAATCCAGTAGGAGACCACGCGCGAGTCCCTCGCACCTGCACAAACAAATAAGAACTTCGCAGCCAATGCGATAAGGGGTTGTCAATCCCTTTACGGTCACTTAAGAAAGTGAAATCTGATAGAGATGATAGTTTGATATTTTTGGTATTTTTGGTTATAAGAATAGAAAGTAAAAGCGGAAAAGTAAAGTAGAATATAGATTGATATGTTGAGAATAGACCCGGGGGCCATAGTGTTCTCTAGTGGCTTCTCTCATGATAGCGATATTCTACGATGGGTAAACAAATTACTATCGAGCAATTGATAGAAAAGCGAATAATTATGAGACTATCTAGGCATGATCATTATATATAGGCATCACGTCTGAGACAAGTAGACCGAAATGATTCTGCATCTACTACTATTACTCCACACATCGACCGCTATCCAGCATGCATCTAGTGTATTAAGCTCAGAAGAACAGAGTAACGCCTTAAGAAAGATGACATGATGTAGAGGGATAAATTCAAACATAGTGATATAAACCCCATATTTTTATCCTCGATGGCAACAATACAATATGTGCCTTGCTTCCCCTACTGTCACTGGGAAAGGACACCGCAAGATTGAACCCAAAGCCAAGCACTTCTCCCATTGCAAGAACTATAGATCTAGTAGGCCAAAGCAAACCAATAATTCGAAGAGACTTGCAAGGATATTATAATCATACATAAAGAGTTCAGAAAAGAACCAAATATTTCTCATAGATAATCTTGATCATAAACCCACAATTCATCGGATCTCGACAAATACACCGCAAAAAGAGATTACATCGAATAGATCTCCTCGAAGACCGAGGAGAACTTTGTATTGAGATCCAAAGAGAGAGAAGAAGCCATCTAGATACTAGCTATGGACTCGAAGGTCTGTGGTAAACTACTCACAACTCATGGTGAGGCGATGATGATGATGTAGAAGCACTCTGTGGAAGATCCCCCCTCCGGCGGAGCTCCGAAACAGGCCCCAAGATGATATCTCACGGGAATAGAAGGTTGCGGCGGTGGAACTAGGGTTTTCTCTATTGTTCTGATAGTTTCGGGGTACGTAGTAATATATAGGAAGAAGGAGGGCACCGGGGGCCAGACATGGGGCCCACGAGGCAGGGGGCGCACCCTGTAGGGGGGGGGGGCGCCCCCCACCCTCGTGGGCGCCACGTGTGCCCTACTCCGTGGTTCTCAAGTCTCTCGTGCGTATTTTGCTCCAAAAATATCTCTCCCGAAGGTTTCATTCCGTTTGGACTCCGTTTGATATTCCTTTTCTGTAAAACCCTAAAACAGGCAAAAAAACAGCAATCTGGACTGGGCCTTTGGGTTAGTAGGTTAGTCCCAAAATAATATAAAAGTGTATAACAAAGCCCATTAAACATCCAAAACATCATAAATAATAGCATGGAGCAATCAAAAATTATAGATACGTTGGAGACGTATCAAGCATCCCCAAGCTTAATTCCTGCTCGTCCTCGAGTAGGTAAATGATAAAAAAAGAATTTTTGATGTGGAATGCTAACCAACATAGTTTTTCAATGTAATTCTCTTAATTGTGGCATGAAAGTTCAGATTTGAAAGATTCAAGACAAAAGTCTATGTTGACATAAGAAATAATAATACTTCAAGCATACTAACAAAGCAATCATGTCTTCCCAAAATACTATGGCTAAATAAAGTTATCCCTACAAAATCTTATAGTCTGGCTATGCTCCCTCTTCATCACAAAAAATATTCATATCATGCACAACCCCGATTTCAGCCAAGCACTTGTTTTCATACTCTATTCTTTCAAACCTTTCAACTTTCACGCAATACATGAGTGTGAGCCACGGACATAGCACTATGCGTGGAATATAGAGGTGGTTGTGGAGAATACAAAAAGGAGGGAGATAGTCTCACATCGACTAGCCGTATCAACGGGCTATGGAGATGCCCATCAATAGATATCAATGTGAGTGGGTAGGGATTGCCATGCAACGGATGCACTAGAGCTAAAAATGTATGAAAGCTCAACAAAAGAAACTAGTGAGTGTGCATCCAACTTGCTTGCTCATGAAGACCTAGGGCATTTGAGGAAGCCCATCGTTGGAATATACAAGCTAAGTTCTATAATGAAAATTCCCACTAGTATATGAAAGTGACTAAACATGAGACTCTCTATCATGAAGAACATGGTGCTACTTTGAAGCACAAGTGTGGAAAAAGATAGTAGCAATTGTCCCTTTTTCTTTTCTTTTTCTCTTTTTTTTTTCTTTCTTCTTTGGGCCTTTTTTTGGAGAAGCTTTATCGATTTAGCCTTTCCTCACATGGGACAATGCTCTAATAATGATGATCATCACACTTTCATTGAATTACAACTCGATATTACAAATCGATACTAGAACAAAGTATGACTCTATATGAATGACTCCGGTGGTGTACCGGGATGTGCAATGAATCAAGAGTGACATGTATGAAAAATTATGCATGGTGGCCTTGCCACAAATATGATGTCAACTACATGATCATGCATGGCAATATGACAATATGAAGCGTGTCATATGAACAGAACAGTGGAAAGTTGCATGGAAATATATCTCAGAATGGCTATGGAAATGCCATGATAGGTAGGTATGGTGGTTGTTTTGAGGAATATATATGGTGGTTGTTTTGAGGAAGGATATATAGTGGGTGTATGGTACCGGCGAAAGTTGCGCGATACAAGAGAGGCTAGCAATGGTGGAAGGGTGAGAGTGCGTATAATCCATGGACTCAACATTAGTCATAAAGAACACATATACTTATTCCAAAAATCTATGAGTCATAAAAACAAAGCAATCAATGCATGCTCCTAGGGGGGGGGGAGGTTGGTTGGAGTTAACCATTGCGCGCCCCCGACCTCCACACAAAGGTTGACACTTTACAAATACCTCATGCTCTAACTTCGTCACATAGCGGTTCACCATACGCGCATGCTACGGGAATCACTAACCTTAACACAAGCATTTCTCAATTTCATAATAACTCCATTAGCATGACTCTAATATCACTATCCTCATATCTCAGAACAATTATCAAGCATCCAACTTGTCATCATATTCAATGCACTTAGTGTGAAAGTTTTTACTACATTGATATTGGATGTTTATCATGTGAAGACTAGTTTTATAGCCTAAGCACATTACCATGTTGTTTTAATAGACTCTCAAGAGGATATAAGTGAAGCATGAGAGTTCAACAATTTCTACAAAATATTATCACCACCGTGGTCTAAAAGATATAAGTGAAGCACTAGAGCAAAAACTATTCAACTCACAAGATATAAGTGAAGCACATAGAGTGTTCTAACAATTCCTATGCCATATTTAACTCTCTCAAATAGGTGTGTCCAGCAAGGATAATTGTGTCAAACTAACAAGCAAAGACTCAAATTGTACAAGACGCTCCAAGTAAAACACATATCATGTGGTGAATAAAAATATAGCTCCGAGTATAGTTACCGATGGATGAAGACGAAAGAGGGGATGCCTTCCCTGGGCATCCCCAAGCTTAGGCTTTTGGTTGTCCTTGAATTTTACCTTGGGGTGCCTTGGGCATTCCCAAGCTTAGGCTCTAGCCACTCTTTGTTCCATAGTCCATCAAAGCAATACTCAAAACTTGAAAACTTCACAACACAAAACTTAGACAAAAATATCGTGAGCTCCGTTAGTATAAGAAAGCAACCCACTACTCAAAGGTACTATAATGAATTCATTCTTTGTTTATATTGGTGTTAAACCTACTGTATTACAACTTCTCTATGATTCATACTTCCCAATATTACTCATAGATGCATTGAAATAAGCAAACAACACACAAAAAACAGAATCTGTCAAAACAGAACAGTCTATAGTAATCTGCAGGTTTCGTATACTTCTGTAACTCCAAAAAAATTAAACTAAATTGGTAAACGTGAGTAATTTGTCTACTAAGCGTCTACAAAAAGAATCAACTAAATAGCAAGCTCTAGTAAAATCTGGTGACCATTCTAGCGAGCGCTAACAATTCTGTTTTTCACAGCAAGATCATATAAACTTCACACAAGTCTTCCCAAAGGTTCTACTTTGCACAAACACTAAACAAAACACAAAACCACATCTAAATAGAAGCTAGATGCAATATTTATTCCTAAACAGAAGCAAAAACAAAAAAATATAAAATTGGGTTGCCTCCCAACAAGCGCTATCGTTTTACGCCCCTAGATAGGCACGCTACAAGGATAGATCTAGGGAATGCCATAATGATACGATATATCGCGAAAAATCATCTCATATTCCCTACGTTGAGCAGCAAGTTTCCTTTGTGTCAGGCAAGAGTAATTAGAAGGGCTAAATTTAATGGGACAAAAGTCCCCCATATCAAGCTCAGGAGGAATAGGTTCCTCTTTTGGCCCTTTGTAGTGAACAACCAATTCATCATTATAGGCGTTCTTTTGGCAGAAGGTCATGAGCCTTCGCTCAAGGGAGATGCCTAACCCATTGTTTTGAATAGCAAAATCATCATTCAACTCAGAAATTCTATCAACCAAGACATCGGTAGGAACCTTTTTTCTAAGGTTTTCATTAAAAGCAACATGATCAGGAGATCGCAACCGCATTATGTCTTCTTGATTAAATAAGATAGCCTCTATGGGAGGTCGGCCGGCATCTACTCCGTAATGAGCAAAGATTTATTTGGCCTCTTTCATGATAAATCTAAATTCATGAGCCAAAAAGATAGTAGCTGCACGCTTAATAGAAGAATGCTCAATATTGGAAAACTCCAAAAAGATTCTCTGAATACAGGGATGCATAAGGATAAATTGCCTTTCAATTTCAACTATAAGCATAGATACAGCATCCGCAAGGCTACTAGTTCTGTGAAGAATAGAGCCACCCATAGTGGGCAAAGCACCGGCACAAATAAAGAACTCTTGAAGAACTCCTTTTCCAATGATATTACCACTACCAACCCAGAACTTCTTAATATGTAAAGTGGTAGTTTCATCCGGGGGGTCAAGATAGACGTTGACCTCAACATTATTACCCTTCTCGATAAAATCTTCCCCCATCTCAGACATGAGGGCAAGTGAAAGATAAACACACGACAGAAGAAGGGTGAATAAAACGGCAAGGGTGAAGTGGGGGAGAGGAAAACGAGAGGCAAAAAAAGTAATGCGAAGGATAAGGATTTGTGATAGGTACTTGGTATATGACTTTTGCGTAAGCCTCCCCGACAACGACGCTAGAAATTTTTCTTGCTACTTCTCGAGCTTGCGTTGTATTCCCTCGAAGAGGAAAGGGAGATGCAGCATAGTAGTGTAAGTATTTCCCTCGGTTTTTAGAAACAAGGTATCAATCCAGTAGGAGATCACGCGCGAGTCCCTCGCACCTGCACAAACAAATAAGAACTTCGCAGCCAACGCGATAAGGGGTTGTCAATCCCTTTACGGTCACTTACGAAAGTTAGATCTGATAGAGATGATAGTTTGATATTTTTGGTTATAAGAACAGAAAGTAAAAGCAGAAAAGTAAAGTAGATTGTAGATTGATATGTTGAGAATAGACCCGGGGGCAAGAGTGTTCTCTAGTGGCTTCTCTCATGATAGCGATATTCTACGGCGGGTAAACAAATTACTGTCGAGCAATTGATAGAAAAGCGAATAATTATGAGACTATCTAGACATGATCATAATATATAGGCATCACGTCCGAGACAAGTAGACTGAAACGATTCTGCATCTACTACTATTACTCCACACATCTATCCAGCATGCATCTAGTGTATTAAGCTCATAAGAGCAGAGTAACACCTTAAGCAAGATGACATGATGTAGAGGGATAAACCCAAACATAGTGATATAAACCCCATCTTTTTATCGTCAATGGCAACAATAAAATACGTGCCTTGCTGCCCCCATTGTCACTGGGAAAGGACACCGCAAGATTGAACCCAAAGCCAAGCACTTATTCCATTGCAAGAACTATAGATCTAGTAGGCCAAACCAAACGAATAATTCGAAGAGACTTGCAAGGATATTATAATACTACATAAAGAGTTCAGAAAAGAACCAAATATTTCTCATAGAAAATCTTGATCATAAACCCACAATTCATCGGATCTCGACAAACACACCGCAAAAAGAGATTACATCGAATAGATCTCCTCGAAGACCGATGAGAACTTTGTATTGAGATCCAAAGAGAGAGAAGAAGCCATCAATATACTAGCTATGGACCCGAAGGTCTGTGGTAAACTACTCACAACTCATGGTGAGGCGATGATGATGATGTAGAAGCACTCCGTGGAAGATCCCCCCTCCGGCGGAGCTCCGGAACTGGCACCAAGATGGGATCTCACGGGAACTGAAGGTTGTGGACGTGGAACTAGGGTTTTCTCAATTGTTCTGATAGTTTTGGGGTACGTAGGTATATATAGGAAGAAGGAGGGCATCGGGGGCCAGACGTGGGGCCCACGAGGCAGGGGGCGCGCCCTCCCACCCTCGTGGGCGCCACGTGTGCCCTACTCCGTGGTTCTCAAGTCTCCCGTGTGTATTTTGCTCCAAAAATATCTCTCCCGAAGGTTTCATTTTGTTTGGACTCCTTTTGATATTCCTTTTCTGTAAAACCCTAAAACAGGCAAAAAACAGCAATCTGGACTGGGCCTTTGGGTTAGTAGGTTAGTCCCAAAAATAATATAAAAGTGTATAACAAAGACCATTAAACATCCAAAACATCATAAATAATAGCATGGAGCAATCAAAAATTATAGATACGTTGGAGACTTATCATGGTGATGCTCTCATTTAGCCCACCAGCAGTTCGAGACAATAAACAGTTGAAAACAACGATATATACAACATTCAAACACGGACTAGTGACTACTACTAACATAAACAACAAGACATGATATTTCATAAGAAGTCTTGCTACACCACCAAAACGCACCCATCTCCAGCGCTCAAACTCTCATGATCCAAACGAGAATGACATTCTAAAGAGAGGCAAATATTACATAGTAAGAGTGACATAGATGAGGATGACCAAATGACAAGGAGTCTGCATAAAAAAAGAGAGAACTACACATCTGGAACAAGCACCAAAGACAACAAGTCATTCGAAGAGGGATGATCCAACACCATCATAATTTGCAACCCTGCTTCAACCACCATTGATTCGGAGACACCAGGACTCCACCCTTTCAATGCAACAACCCAATTACCTATCAACCTAAAGGCTTGAACCACACCACTGCCTATCGGAGTTGAGACATCCTAGTATCAAAGTTAATCCAATGCATTTGTCATTCCCACCTTCTTTTGGCTGTAGGCTGTATCGTTGACAATCAGGGTAATTTGCTCCCAAAGTCCTTGGGCTCGCCCTATAGACACAGTTCTTCCTAGAAAACAGAGCCTCTTTGCCATCAAGGTCCTTGCCAACAGTGATCTCCTAGTTAATCGGATAATTGAGTCCGAGAAACAGAGAGTGTGAACCAAGGCTGTTTACCCGCCTCCAACTCAAAAATCCAAAAGGCCCAACAAGGGGATACTCACGTATCCTTCTCATAGAAGTAATAGCAACTCTCCGGATACTCACATATTTCACGGTGCTTGTACATAGTGTTTTTTTGCAATATAACTTTGCCGACTCATGTGTGCAAATGATCATCGGTCTTTTTCCGTCATCTGGTCGAGTGAGGAACCAGTTGTGCTTCCCTATTATTGACAAAGATGGTGTGATTACAAAGGGCAGTATCTGCAGGGACACTACATCATATCAAAAGGACATGCATTGTTAATGTAAGATCAACATTGTTCAGAGTATGAGTAGGATAATGCAAGAAACAACTTTGTTCAGAGTATGAGTAGGATAATGCAAGAAACAACATTGATCTATCCCTATTGGAACTGAGAGGAAAATACAGGAAAATGTATACTAAGTTCGAAAATATAGAAATGCCATTGACGGTTATACTCCTGTTATCCCGCAATCAATTCTTCATAGGAAACTACCATGCCATGCATGTTATGTAATCATGTTCGGTCCTCACAAATAAATTCTTCAAGGAAACTAAGACACCATCCATTGTTATATACTCATGTTCTGTGGGAAAAATTCTTGTGAGGATATTATTCTAGCCATCGATTGCTGAAGGGCGAATATATGTATGTACACATGGTAAGCATTACAGGATTTCACTACTTCCAAATAAAGAGTTCTCCAGATGCACATTTACTTCCCTAATGTATGGTTGGATGAAACCAACAGTGTGATGCATGTTTCTACATCATGAAAATGAGGAAACTAACATGGCTATTGATACACACTCATATTTAGTAGTATATATATATTACTATAAAGTTAGGAAAATGTCCATATCTTCCTAACCATCTAATTATTCAACGGTAGAAATTGGTTGTAATGACATGGTCACAATCGCATGAATTAACTCATTCCAAATACATCTGATTTACGGTGTCTCTAATACATTGCCATAGTTTTACTCAAATTCTGCTCAAACATGGATATGCCAATCATCACAAAAGTTCAAACAGTCTCATGGCATTATCATTAGAATAAGACAAAAACAACTTACATGCACCATCCCAGCAATACGTGGTGCCATCTACTTTGTTGATTACGTAGATGATGCCATTGTGTTTAACAGCATCACATAAGTGTGTATCATATTTGATGATCCACTACGAGGTGAGTTGTCTCCCCATAAGGAAGAACAAGGCAATTAGCTTGAAGTCGGTGTAATCCGCATATCGTGTGTGCTGGTCCGTCCAACTGACGTGTTAATCTAGATGACTTGGACCGCGACAGTAAAACCCTACATAATCGGGCATAGCAAGGATAATCTCATGGGAGATGTGAAAGTTCACGCGCACCAACTTGTTCCGGTCTTCTCTGACAGCAGCCATCCAGTGGGAGTTCATGCCGACCCAGTACATACCTAACAAGAAGTTTCGGGCATTGGTGATCTGATCCAAGTCGAGGGACATGATGTACATCGGCCCAGTACATACCTGTAAAGAAGTTTTAGCTGATGGAGGTCGGATTGAAGTCGAGGGGCATGATGTATGCCTTCGTATCATGGTGAGTGCATCTCGCAAGAGCAGATAGCAGCAAGCATGGTGTCTTGAAAAGCCCAGGACGATGGCCGCATGCATGTCCCTCGAGCATGCGGCCAGCTGCACGGTGCTCATCATATCCATACGCGAACAACAAAGGTCGAGGGTGTCACTCGGGAGATCGCTCCACTCGTAGCTCATAGGTATGATGTGCAGTTCATGTTTGGACATGTGAGTTCGGAAGGTGGGGTTTTTTGGGGCTTGATTTACGTGGGAGAAGGCTCTCGGTGCTGGAGCGGCTAGCGAGGGAATGGTGGTACTAGAGGAGGCGAGCGAGGTGAGTGTATGCGGGGGCACAGAGAGATCATGAAGAGTGACCTCAGGATCTCCGGCCTAATGGAGATGGAGATGGAGTGGTGCTAGGGGAGAGGGAGACAAGGCGAGGCATGCTATACAACATCAGTGACAGTGACTGCACAATGCACAAGGTAATGCTGACTTTGGTAACCCAAACACGCCGCCTGGACTAGTGTCACCTCGGGCGCAGGGTCTTTTCACTTCACTGTGAGGACCGGATGAATAATATTTTGACCAACAAGTGTACTACATTTGTACTACTAGTAGTAGTAACATACGAAGTAGTACTGTATAGCGGAAAGAGGTCTCCTATGCTAGCATGCCTGTGGGTTCACTTCATCCTCCAGGTAGCATCCATTTTGCAAGCAGAACCAAATTCTTGTGAATGCGGAAGCCTAAAGAAGGTCTTTTTCTTTTTTCAGGATAACCGCATTTAACCATAAAAGGTTGTGTCTCGCACGCACATGCCAATATCCATCCGAGCCAGCTATGACACATTTTTTGTGCGCAAAGAGATGGGTATGTTTGTGTATCTGTTTGTCCACCCAAGTGGGTTTTGCATAGGTCCCACCTATCAAGAGGGGTGCAGAAATAAAAAGGAATCATAC
Source organism: Secale cereale (assembly GCA_902687465.1). Classification (NCBI taxonomy): domain Eukaryota; kingdom Viridiplantae; phylum Streptophyta; class Magnoliopsida; order Poales; family Poaceae; genus Secale; species Secale cereale. Next base: position 445,509,077 of record LR738715.1, on the reverse strand, counting down.
AATGTGTGAGTGCAATGAACATTTACATTCATTGCCTGGACCGTACACAGGTATTTTGGCAAAGGCAGAGCTGCACCCACATGTATAGCAAGGCTAAGCTAGAGAAGCAGCTCTTTGAAGGGTCAAAGAGCGGATCAAGAAGACCAAGACAAACAAAGACAGCGAGATGTCACCTTGGGAAAGCCTCCCTTGCCAGAAAGGAGAGCCTGGCCAGGTCGAGGCCGCCCCAAGGGCAAGTCCAAGATTTCTCTCGTAGGCTTACCGGGTCCGTCAAGGGCCAATCTCCTCGCTAAGGCGCCATCGCTCCACCACTCCTCCGCATCACAACGTAAATCAGCTATCAGTGCGGTGTCTAGCTCCCGAGTGATTAAGTGGCTTCCACTAAGCACGTGGCATCCGCTTGCAAGACAAATTATCTTCATCTGACACCCGTCCAATGTCGTGTCAAGCAGATAAGTAGGAGAAGATTAAGCGACGCGGAAGGCTTGCCGGGCTGCGTCCTCAGCATGAGACCTAGCAATGCATTTAATGCTCGTTGTCCTAACTACAGAGTTAGGTATGATAGCATTGTTGTCTATCTAATCAGCAGATAGTGACTGTTTTGCCACTATGGATACCCCTTAAGCTATAAAAGGAGGCCCAAGGCGACCTATAAACGGATACAGACCCTCTCAAACTTGTAGCGCGTGGCTGCTCTCCCCGAGGTCGTCTTGCTGGGCACGAGCATATCACGTTCTTTGGGTTCCTCCATCAAATCCACTAAAGCATGGGTAGGGTTTTACGCCTCACGTCGACCCGAACCAGGGTAAAAACCTGTAGTGTCATCATCGTCGTGTTGCTTCATGGCCTTCGCTCTTTGTGAAACGTGACTCCCCCCACGCCGAACCACAAAGGGGCCGATGGCCCCTAGGTGATCGTGTTCCTTCACAAAATCTTTTGCACACTAGGTAGAGGGTAGCGCTTGCGTGAACCTATGGTTGTGAACAACGCGTCAATCTTTGTCATCGACTTCTTTGTCATCAGTTTCATCGTCCATGGTGCCCAAGAAGAAGCCCGGCGCAACGGCTCACCCTTCCATTTCGAAGGCCCCTTCACACGTAGCCGCTGACGCCGCGGGCGCTGCGGCGGCGTTGGGAGAGGCGGGTGCCGTGGGCGACACAACCAGCGCAGGCGACACTGTCATTATGCCCCCCACGGTCGAAGCTGGAACAAAAGTCGCCGGGGAAGGGTGTGAAGCCCCAAGACCGACGCTCCAGAAGACTTGCATATGTTCCGGGTTTCACCGTGTGTTTCATTTGTGCTTGCTCTATTTATTTTTGCATTGCATCATGTCATCATGCCATCATGTCATTTAATTTTAAAAACTCAACTAAATAAATTGCATGGATCTTCGGTCCATTTAAACCGAGGGAATTCACATGATGTTTTCTTTTTATAACATATACACCCAATATTTTCTAGGGAGCTATTATAAAGTATTCCATTAATTTGGAATTTGCCATAACACACTTGCGAATAATTCCCCATGCCTTTGTTATCTCACTTCTTGACCTCAAATGTTGTCCACAAATTCTTTCTCCATTCATTGAGGTTCCTCCAATGATCCTCAACATTTTTGGTCACTTCTCAAACATGTCCTAGTTCAAACCATTTGAATAAAATTCAAATGGGTTTGTATTTGAATCTTGCACTCATGATCACTACCATTTTTTTCTTGAAACCAACACATTTTGCGAGTCCGGGAAATTTAACCACGGGCCCAAACACTATTCCAAACACTTCCTTTATTCTCCTTCTCTTCTTGTTTTTTTTTCTATTTTAGAAAAGAAGGACAAGAGAAGAGAGGGATTGGAAAAGAGCACTAGGCCCAGCCGCAACCGGCAGCCGAGCCAGGCCGAATGACCCACCAAGGCCCATCCTACCCCGCTGCCCGACTCGCACCCCTCCTAACCCTAGCATGCCCAGCCCTGATCGATCTCATCTCTCCCTCGTCTCCCATCCCACGCCGCCCCCACACGCGCCCTCTCGCTCGTTCCCATCGCCTCTTTCCCCTATCTCCTCCTCGTCGCCTCCTGAGCATCCTTCTGCCTACGCCATGCACTGCCGCGCCTACGACCTCCGACGTCCACTGCCTCTACGCAAGCTCCTGTCCAGCCGCCTCCTCGAGCGATGCCGCCACTAGCACACATCGAGCCAGGGAGAGGAGATCCCCGCACCGCATCCCCCGCTCGCGCAGCGCCTCTCATGGCCTCGTAGCCCGAGCACCTCCTACCGCGCTGGTCGTCTCCGCCACTCGCCGCTGGCCCTTGCTCCTTCGCGGCCCTTCCTGACGTTGCCGACCCCGGCGTCCTTCTCCTCCACGCCTCAGCCTCGCCACGGCCATCTGTGCCTGCCGTCGCACCGTGGTCTACCGTCCTCCAGCCATGGGTCAACATCGCCGTCCCACCGGCGAAGCTCCATCCCACCGCCGTGCCATCTTCGTTCTTGCCGTCGCCCCTTGACGCCACCTCGCTGGGCCGCACGCGTGCGTGCCACCAGAGTCCTCAGCACTTTCGTCCTTGTGTTGCATCACCGCCGCTGCCGGATCTGCCTCCTTCCGCCTAACCAAGACTCCTGGACCATCCATGGCTCCATCCTGGTGTTCCCTCCACCTCGACCCCGAGCAGCATTGCCTCCCTGCCATGGCCATCTCCTCCGGCCACCTATGCTGCTGCCGCCGCTGCTTTGCCTTTCTGCCTGTTGTCACGTGCCAGGACAAGTCCAAGGACTTTGGAGCGTCAAGTTTGATGATACACAGAGGTCGACTATGTTTTGCTGCCCCGACCAGAACCATCAAGTACCCAAGACCAAGATGGCGCCAAGTACCAAGACCAACATGAACGACTACTGTTGGCCTTCAAAGTTTGACTAAGATTACCGTGAACTTCTACGGTCATCGTCGAGTACCACTACATCAACAGGTGTACCACTACCGTCGACCCTCAAGACCACAAGTACCCCTTCGGATATGCCAAGGTCGACTACGCCTGGTGATGCGACAAGTACCTCTACCGACGACCCCGAACATCTACGGAATGTGTATGACTACGAAACGTGTACCACTACCGTCGATGTGTACCACTACTTCCACTACCGAAACATGTACCACTACTTCCACGACGTCCGTGAACGACTACTTCCCTTGACAAACTCGAACCGCTCCGAAAACGCACATTTTGAAGGTATAATGCTGAGTCGACGCCCGTGGACGAATGCATGTTGTATGGGTTCAACCGTGTCTGAGTTGTCGTTGCACGTTACCCTCGTTTGTGTTGCCGTCGACATGTGGGAACCCGGTTACTGGGATCACCCCACCATCTTTTGCATGCTCTACACATCCTATCTCTCTTTTGCACCGACGTCTCGACAAGCTGTCGGATCACCGGAACATTGCCGTGGCACCATTTTCGGTTATCGCCGCCGTGGCACCCCTTTTCTTTCCACTACGGTGACAAAATGCTCATGTAAACTTTTATCAAAAACCGCATAAAACTTGTACATGTCATCCGCATCATGATAACAACATTTAAATGGTTAAAATTGTTGTGTGCTTTGATAATTGCTAAATGACATGGGGATTATCCAGAATTATTGTTTATTGTTTCCGTCCTCATTTAAAATGCCTAAATAGTGTAGTTTGCTCGTGCTTCACCTCTTGCCATGTTAATTAACATTTAATATTGTTGTGTACCTAAACGAGAGTCAACTAAATATATCGAATGTGGTGTTTCGTCAATATGCAGCTTGTTGCATATTGAGCTCCACTTAACTTGTAGTCGTTTGTGCTCTTTTCCATGTCATGAATCTTTAAACCGGACATGCATCATACTTGTTTGTGCATCATATATACCATGATTATGCATGTGTGTTTACCATGTTCTTTGCTTTTTTCCGGTTTGCTTCTCTTGTTAGCTTCGGTTTCGTTCCGGAGTTGTGAGGATTCGTTTGACTATGCTTGGTTTGTCTTCGTGGCTCGTCTTCTTCATGGACTCTTTCTTCTTCCTTGCGGGATCTCAGGCAAGATGATCATCACCTTGGATCTCATTACTATATTTGCCATGCTAGTTGTCTTGATGTTATCGCTATATGTCATGCTACATATCTATTTGTTGTCAGCCTCTCATTGTTGCCATGAAACACCCTCTAACCTTTGATACCATTCCCTGCAAACTGTTGATTGGCTAAGTATGCTTTTGCTTAGCCCCTCTTATAGCATTGTTAGTTGTAGGTGAAGTTGGAAGATTGCCCCATGTTTGGACTTGTTTATGGGATAACACAATATATATCTTATTTAATTAATGCACATATATATTGATAATGGGTGAAAGGCTTGGCCTTCTACTTGGTGTTTTGTTCCACTCATGCCGCCTTATGATATGATAAACCGGTGTTATGTTCCTTGATTTTGCGTTCGTAACACGGTGGGGGTTTATGGGCCCCCCTCGATAATTTGCACTGTTTAAAGCTTTTCCAACAAGGCCCAACTTTGGTACTACATTTGCCTAACAACTAAAACTTGCATAGGGAGTAATTAACCCGAGTTCTTAATCAACAACCCGGACCAGTGCTCCTCATGAGTGTTGGTCCAAACTAGGCGGACTGCGGGGCCACCTTGGGGAAACCCGAGGGCTCGCATATACCTGTAGGCTGACCTATCCGGTCATGGCCTGAGACGAGATACGCGCGGCTACTATCAGGGTGTCGGCAAGCCGGGAAGTCTTGCAGGATTAGTTTTACCTTTGTCGAAATATTCTGAGCACGGGATTCCGAGAATACTCGGGTCTTCCCAACATGGAGTTGCGACTCCGCGGATCGTGAGAGCTTGTGATGGGCTAAGTTGGGACACCCCTGTAGGGTTATGATCTTTCGAAAGCCGTGCCCGCGGTTATGTGGCGGATTGGAATTTGTTAATATCCGGTTGTAGATAACTTGACACAATACCTCAAACATAATACACTATCGTGTGAGTACTCGTGATGGTCTCTTTTCGAGGGAGTTCGGGAAGAGAACACGGCTGGGTTATGCATGACTCGTAGGTAGACAGGATCATCTAGTGATCATGATTTAGTTCACGACCGATGGCTTTCACTTCTCTTCTCGCTCGGATGATACGTAAGCTAGCCACCTCATCTACGCTTAGCACTTGCAGTAGCCCATTTATACACTTTCTCCTTACCCAAAGGCTTTGATAGTTTTGATACCCGGGAATGGGATTGTTGAGTCCTCGTGACTCACAGTTTACTACAAAACTAGATGTAGGTACAAACGAGTATGATTTAGTTGATGGCCAAGAACTCAAGTGGGAGTTCGATGAGGAACGTGGGCGTATGTACGTGACGTTTCCGACGATCAGTAGTGGTTCCTACAAGGGCCGATCGGGCGTAGTGGGTGGTTATCTTCCTTTCATTTGGATTTGTCCATAGACGGACTATGATTGAACTTGGATGAATGTATGACTTATGTATGCATTGTGTGAAGTGGCGATTGTAAGCGAACTATGTATTTATTTCCCCTTTGTTCTTGTACATGGGAATGTGTGAAGATAACCTTCTTGTGATCATACCAAAATGCGATTATGCCTCTAAGTCGTGCCTCGACACGTAGGAGATATAGTCGCATCTTGGGCATTACAAGTTGGTAATCAGAGCCTTCCCCGACCTAGGAGCCCCCTGATTGAGCGAACCGCTGCCGATGTTGAGTCTAGAAACACACACAAAAATGTTTTGAGTCTTATATATATATATATATATATATATATATATATATATATATATATATATATCCGAGAGTAGGATTTCTTTTTACTCCTTACCCCTTCGTCGCTCTGGTGAGGACTCCTGACGTTGGTTTAACATCACTCTCCTCAATTTTTACCAGAAATAATTTAGGATCACGCAGGTATTGTTGGGATTGTTTCGATATCTTTGTGACGAGAACATTGTTCTTGGTGCCTCCTGTCATACAGGGGTTGTGGCAGTGTCCCGGGGAGTTGAGCTCCGAGGTGTTGCCGTCACAATTGTATCGTTGCGGTTCTGGAATACCAGAGGTGGCCAACATCGAAAACGCTTCTATGCGTGCCTGGTGGTGAGATAACCCCGACGTCACCTAGTACTGGTGGGATAGTTCGGGAGTATTGCCACATCTAGTGTAGCGGATGCTTTTCGAAGGTCTGAGGTAAACAGTTTCCAAAGGTGCCTGGTTATGTGTTGATGGATGGATACAGCTGGATGTAGGACTTATTAGTTGTGTGTTATGCGGTGCTTTCCCTGTATCCCAACACCAAATTGCAGAAATGGAAAGCTTCGGGAATTAATAGGTGGGAATTCAAGTAGCTATTAGGAAATCTTCCAATGGATGCATGATATGAGGTTGGGGTCTATCGTGTATTTGTTCCATCTATTACCTTGTTGGTTTATTCTTCAATCTTTCACGTGGCTTCTCAACAAGTTGATGTGTCATTTAAGCTTACGGAATTCATTCGCTCAATTCTCTGTTCGAATGATATTGTGAATATTATGTTGCAACATATCTATCCTGTGTTTTTGTTTTCATTGTGGTATTCGAGTTGCTTCGATGTCAAGTGTTGATTCCATACTTTTCCTAATCGGTGTTCTCATATTTCTATGGGAGTGCTAATCCTTCTTGATCATCAAGATTGTCATGTTAAATTCTTTTTCAACCAGTGCGTTTCTCTTCAAGTTAACCGATCCTTTCAATATGTGCAAGACCAATTCTTGGTTTTTCTCAATGGTGTTTGTTTCATTCATCCCAAATTGTCTTTGTTTTTCCTCACCCTCCCACCCTTTTTCCTTATGGAGCCAGAATTCTTAGTCAAGTATCCATTATATTCATGTGAATTCTTTCCTTCGATATTGTTTATCGGGTGATTTATCGTGAAGATGCTCAAGAGTTTCAAGTTCAGCATTCTTAATTCTGATATTCTTCTCCGGTGGACTAAATCCAAGCTTCCGTATTGATCATATATCTTCCTCTTGTTCACATGTTTTCCCATGTTGGAATTTCTTATCCAAAGTCTCTCTTGTTTATTCAATTCCCTCTAATTCTTCTCCGGAGTGCTAAAGATATCTTGGAAGATCCGCGTTTCCATTCTTAATCCATTCAAGCTATTTTGAGGCTGTTATCTCATTCAGTTCATTTAATTCAACCGGTGCAATCTCTCTTTCAAGTAATCATTTCAACTGTGTTTCTTTTGAGTGGGCCCTAGCCCATAGGTCTTTTCCCAGGATCTTACCTGACTCTTCTATTTTCCGCAGTTATTCTCAGATTCTTTTCAAGTGTGACGGAAGAATGTATTTCATCAATCATATGCCTTCTCCAAGATCGCTTTCAAATTCTTTTTATCGTTGGTTCAACCTTTTAGTACTTCATTCCGGAGTGCCTCAACAATTGATGGTGGTGTTTCTCGGCGTCATTCTCAGCATTTTGAAGACAGAAGAAGAGTTTCTCCTGAATCCTTACCCGTTCTTCCGAAGATTCATGGTTCTAGCTTGATGGCATCCTCATAATTGTTTTCGACTGTCAGAATTCTTTTCATACCCATCTGAAGCATTTCAGAGCTATTTTTCATTTTGATTCCACAGAGGCCATCATCTCCGAATATTTATTCGTTCTCATCATTCACCGCTCGTTCTTCAGTTCTCCTAAAATGTTATTTCTTCATTCATCTCCATATTCTTCTGGTGCATCATTCAAGTATCCTCTACTCTGCTCGTGATCCCTTCGTTCTTTTATATCAAAGTTTTCCTCAAGTGTCTTGGTTCTTTTCTATTTTTCTTCGGCGATTCGTTCTCTTTTCTTCATTTGTTTCAATTCTTACGGTGGTTCATTCAAAATTCCTTTTCCTTTGTTATCGTGTCATTTCACTTGTTCCTTCCAAATCCTACCGATAGTTCGTTGAAGATTTACCCAAGTTTGCGCTATATTTTTCTCCAATCCTTTTCAAGAAGAATAAGTAGTATGCCAAATCCATTGTTTGTCATAAATTTAAATTGATGAAGGATACGCATAACTTAATTCTTATTCTATTTTCTTCCAAGTGATTAATTCCTTCTTCTGAAGTTTGTTCATGATGAATAAACTCTTGGTTCGAAATGATCCACCTTTCTTTTCCGAAGGTCCAAGCTATATTAAATATCTCGTCGCTAAGCTCCATCTAATCATTGCAAGGCTTCAATCTTATTCTTTTCATCCTTCACTTCTCATCCTTTTGTTAGCGGAGTTCTTCTTGGTGGTTCATCGTGATTTAATTCATCCTTGAAGTGTTCATCAAGATTCTTGTGCGACGAGTTCAAGTATTCTTCTCCTTGCTCTTCAAAGTGCAATTCTTTCTACCTTATATTTTGGGGTGGTGTTATGTCATTCTCGACAATTTATTTCATGTTTCATGATTCACAAGTTATCAAGAATGAAATATGTAAACCAATCATTTTCTTCGTCCAGGAGATATTTTTCAACCCTTCAATTTATTCATTGGAGTTATCTTGGGTTGTATTTCACCTAAAAGCTTTTTCGTAAGGATTGTTGCTAATTATGGTGCTTATAAATGACCCAAATTCTTCATTTATCCTCTCGTTGAAAGAGTTTTTCATCTCTTCATTGATCTCTAGCAACAATTGGTTTCCATTAGTTGTCGGTTGTCACCTCATAATTTTGAGATGTTTTCCATAAGCCCACAACAAGCTTATTCTTTTGTTGTTGATTATTTTCAACAACTCTGTTCAACCCTTCTTCATAAGGATGATTTTCAAATTCAATTGTGGTAGAAGTTGTCATGTTCTTCTCCTTTCTTTTCTTCCTATGGTCTAGCTTATATTCTTTTGTTCTGGAGGCTTTGTGATATTTCTCTCTTCGAACCATCATCTTTTCATATCAAGATCATGTTCTTTTCCTTTCTCGTCCATTCAACAGGAGTGTCGTGTCACCCATTCAAGTTCCCCATCTTATCATGTTTTGCCTCTCATTTCAACCGGAGTGCGGTCTGAAACCTTCTTACACTTTGTGTCAATCTTTCAATTGTTTCGGAGGCAGTGCGTTGTTGATTTCATCAAGTATCATCCCAACTTGGCAAGTTCGTGTTCAATTCCTTCCATTTTCAGTTGGAGTGGTGTCCGAATTATTTCATTCTTATTCCTTCTCATCTTGTTTTAACCGGAGTGGTTTTTAATTCTTTTCGTGACCCTCGAGCTCATGGTTCATGTCTATTAACCTACAAGGTACTCGTAATGTTCCTTGTTCCTCTTTGCTAATGTAGTGTTTGCAATCTCATTCATCTCCATTCTATTCTTTCATTCAAGTTGTTCAACCTCTCAAAGTTCGTGGTTTCACTCGTTTGTCAAAGAAGCAATTTCGTTTTACCTCTTCCTTTTATGTTTCTCTCTGGTGCCATTCCTAGGATCTCGGGTCGAGATCCTCTGTTAGTGCGGGAGAGTTGTGACGTCCCAAGACCGACGCTCCAGAAGACTTCCATATGTTCTGGTTTTCACCGTGTGTTTCATTTGTGCTTGCTCTATTTATTTTTGCATTGCATCATTTCATCATGCCATCATGTCATTTAATTTTAAAAACTCAACTAAATAAATTGCATGGATCTTCGGTCCATTTAAACCAAGGGAATTCACATGATGTTTTCTCTTTATAACATATGCTCCCAATATTTTCTAGGGAGCTATTATAAAGTATTCCATTAACTTGATATTCACCATAACACACTTGCAAATAATTCCCCATGCCTTTGTTATCTCACTTCTTGACCTCAAACGTTGTCCATAAATTCTTTCTCCATTTATTGAGGTTCCTCCAAAGATCCTCAACATTTTTGGACACTTCTAAAACATGTCCTAGTTCAAACCATTTGAATAAAATTCAAATGGGTTTGAATTTAAATCTTGCACTCATGATCACTACCATTTTTTATTGGAACCAGCGCATTTTGCGAGTCCGGAAAATTTAACCCCGGGCCCAAACACTATTCCAAACACTTCCTTTCTTCTCGTTCTCTTCTTGTTTTTTCTGTTTTAGAAAAGAAGGACAAGAGAAGAGAGGGATTGGAAAGGAGCACCAGGCCTAGCCGCAACCGGCAGCCCAGCCAGGCCGACTGACCCACCAAGACCCATCCTTCCCCGCAGCCCGACTCGCACCCCCTCCTAACCCTAGCATGCCCAGCCCCGATCGATCTCATCTCTCCCTCGTCTCCCATCCAGCGCCGCCCCCGCACGCGCCCTCTCGCTCGTTCCCATCGCCCCTTTCCTTGATCTCCTCCTCGTCGCCTCCCGAGCATCCTTCTGCCTATGCCATGCGCTACCGCGCCTACGACCTCCGACGCCCGCTGCCTCTTTGTGAGCTCTCCTGTCCAGCAGCCTCCTCAAGCGCAGCCGCCACTAGCACACATCGAGCCGGGGAGAGGAGCACCCCACACCGCATCCCCCGCTCGCGCAGCGCCTCTCATGGCCTCATAGCCCGAGCGCCTCCTACCTCGTTGTCGTCTCCGCCACTCGCCGCTGGCCCTTGCTCCGTCGCGGCCCTTCCTGACATCGCCGACCCCCACGTCCTTCTCCTCCGCGCCTCGGCCTCGCCAAGGCCGTCCGTGCCCGCCGCCGCGCCGTGATCTGTCACCCTCGAGCCACGGGTAAACATCGCCGTCCCACCGCCGGAGCTCCATCCCACCGCCGTGCCGCCTTCGTTCTTGCCGTCGCCCTTGACGCCACCTCGCCGGGCCGCACACGTGCGTGCCACCAGAGTCCTCAGCACTGCCGTTCTCGTATTGCATCGCCGCCTCTACCAGATCTACCTCCCTCCGCCTCACCAAGAATCCTGGACCATCCATGGCTCCATCCCGGTGTTCCCTCCACCTCGACCCGGAGCAGCATCGCCTCCCTGCCATGGCCGTCTCCTCCGGCCACCTATGCTGTTGTTGCCGATGCTTTGCCTTTCTGCCTGCTGTCGCATGCCACGACAAGTCCAAGGACATTGGAGCATCAAGTTCGATGATACACTGAGGTCGACTGCGTTTTGTTGCCCCGACCAGAACCATCAAGTACCCAAGACCAAGATGGCGCCAAGTACCAAGACGAACGTGAACGACTACCGTTGGCCTTCCAAGTTCGACTACTGTTGTCGTGAACGTCTACGGTCGTCATCGAGTACCACTACATCAACGTGTGTACCACTACCGTCGACCCTCAAGACCACAAGTACCCCTTCGGATACGCGAAGGTCGACTACGCCCAGTTATGCAACAACTACCTCTACCGACGACCCCAAACATCTATGGAATGTGTACGACTACGAAATGTGTACCAACTACCATCGCCGTGTACCACTATTTCCACTACCGAAACGTGTACCACTACTTCCACGACGTCTGTGAACGACTACTTCCCTTGACGAACTCGAACCGCTCCGAAAACGCACGCTTCGAAGGTGTAACACTAAGTCGGCGCCCGTGGACGAATGCATGTTGTATGGGTTGAACCGTGTCCGAGTTGTCGTTGCACGTTACCCCTTGTTTGCGTTGCCGTCGACATGTGGGAACCCGGTTGCCCGGATCACCCCACCATCTTTTGCATGCTCCGCACATCCTATCTCTCTTTTGCACCGACGTCTCGACGAGGTGTCGGATCACCGGAACGTTTCCGTGGCACCATTTTCGGTTATGGCCGCTGTGGCACCCTGATGCGGAGCATCCTAAGGTCATCCCCATGGACCCTTCATCGCCTCATCAAGTGGCCAAAGGACCAATGACTCGAGCCCTTGCAAGAGCTCTCGAGACCGAGGTGACTTCACTCCTTGCTCTAAATCCTTCCGATGTACATGAGACATGGCTTCTACCCTCATCAGAAACTCTGTGCATACTCAGGTACTTGGGTGAAGGCCATGGGACAGCTCTGCACAATGGTCAAGACGGCGAGTTCGACAAGTACCCGGGACAAGAAGAAGGAAGGCTGAAGATGCTACAGGCACCGGACGTCCGGCCAACACCGGACGACCGGCGACTTCCAGGCACCGGACGACCGGAAGCCACCGGACGTCCGGCGACTCCCAGACGACCGTACGACCGGAAGTCACCGGACGTCCGTGACTCCGACCACAGAAGCTAAATAGCGGAAATCCGAGGGTTACCGGACGTCCGATCCCTCCAGAACCACTGGACGTCCGCCCCGACGGCGACCACTCGTGTAATATATACTCGTTGACTTCCATCCTTTGGGGGTAGCTTTTGGATAGCTCATCATAGACCTCTGTGGATTCTCTCCTACGAGACCGCGACCTCTTCGGAGAAGATCCATCTCGGATTCAAGACCTCCACATCAGGGAAGATCCCAAGGGATATCCAAGACCTCCTCCGGGAGAAGACTATCTTTGTACCACCGTCGTTGACTATGGACCGTGTATCTCGATGTGTATCGTGGATCTAGAACTTGTGTGATCATATTTGTGTTGATTTGAGTGTTTCCTCTCGTGTTTTCCTCCGTTTCTTCCTTGTGTTCTCCGTGTTCGTCGTGGGATATTCTCCAATCGTGAAAGATCTGCTGATTAGGGTTCCACCCTACATCATCTTTGGTATCATGAGCATAGGTTGATCACGAATTTGGAGCCCCACACCCTGTTTTCTAGCTTGTTTTTGTTGTGTTCTTCCCAATTTCAAAAATTCCCCACAAAAATAGCCCCAAAATTTGTTTTTTGTGATCTGTTGATTTAGCAAGATTTTGTTGACTTTGTTCCATGGATTTGCTGTGCCTCGAGTGGATCTAGCTTTTCCCCACCTTTTCGCCGACTTTCCCCCACAAATTCGGCCAAGATTCACCAATTTGTCCACAGATCCGAGAAACCTAGCCCCAGACCTACCGGACGACCGACGTTTACCGGACGTCCGGCACCCCACGAGACACCGGACGTCCGCCAAACACCGGACGACCGGAACCCCGCCTACAGAAACATTTCCCGGATTTCCGGAACTTCCAGACGTCCGACCCCTTCCGACAGACCGGACGACCGGTACCTACCGGATGTCCGACAGACCCTGACGAAGCTGAATTTGTTCAGTTCCGTACCACCTTCCGCTACCACCTACCTTCCCTGTCCACCACCTTTTCCGCAACCACCATCGATTAACCGCTACGATTTGGAACATCTTGTCTCCCTTTGCCTTGGATACTTGAGTTGTGGTTTCACCGTTTCCTTGGATGTTTAGGCTGCCTTGGAACAACACGACTTCGACAACACCACCGCTCAACTTCGGCAAGGACGGTAACATCGACGACACTTTGTTCATTCTACCTTGCCATTGCATTGTCACCCTATGGACCATCTTTGCGTAGCTTTCCCGTTGAGACTAGCCAATTGAGTATTGCCGGGCCACGACACTTGTGCACATTAGTGATAGTCATAGATATTGCATACCGTATCATCATATCTCCGTGTGCCACAAGAGTGATCCGCATACACAATAGCTACCTTGATCCGAGAAGCATGCATAAGTATCCAAAGAAAGAGCTCACAAGCTTTTAAGCAAAAGAGACAACCAAAGCTTATAAGCAAAAGGACAATAGCATCATACGCCTTGCATCAAAAGAGAGATCATATGAGATAGCAATACATCATCTTGTGCTCAAGCATCGGCACATCATACACTTATAGCATACTTGTGATAGTTAGTCGTTATGTTTTGACTCTTATAGGTCGTGCACAAGTGCGTATCCGCCTATTAAGCAATCGGTTAGCGTCTCTCTAGTGTTGTGCAACACGAGTATTTTCCATGGTTTTCCACATTTTCGCTCATCCTTGGTTGCACAACCACATTTATCTATCCGTGCGTGTGTTCCCTGTGCTACTTTGCTAGTGATCTACTTGTTGCATGAGCAAATTGTGAACCATTTTCAACATTCTTGCGTCACTTTGACGATTGCATTGAATTTATTGCCACCATCCTAACCAAACTCCTCTCAAAGCTTTACTTGTGTAGGTGTGAGAATCGACACGAAGTGGTACCAATAGTGCTATTTTCGGGTTACATTATCGAGTGATCATTGATCCATTTTCAACTTCTGTTAAGGTACATTTGGTGTTGTCTTCTCCTTTCTCTCACTCACATACTTGCTTGTGATGATGGATAGGCCAAGTACATCTTCCAACCCGATCTTCGACGATCCTCAAGAGGCGAACAACTACGTCACCAAACTACATCTCTTCGGTGTCCAACTAGCTCTACATCAAGAGAGTGAAGCTATGCGCGAGTACATTGGTCAAGTCGCCGAGGACGCGCGTCAATTTGAAGCAAGAACAAAAGAACAACTCGACATCATCAACACCAACATGTCTACTCAATTCAACGAGCTCCGGACATTGATAGTCAACCGACGTTCTTCTTCAACATCCTCGCAAAGACGAAGCCGCTCAAGTCGACATTCCGACTCCACGCAAGACTCAAGTACACCTACGTCCAACACTCTTCGTCAAGCCGCACGTCAAGTTCGACATGACAACCGGCAGCCTCTTCATGACAAGAGTTCACAAGAGCTATTCGACGAGCAAGAAAGCCGACGTCGTCAAAACCAAGCTACACTTGAGCAAGCACAAGAACGGCAATGAGTACGCCAACAACAACAAGAGCGCGCACGTCAACACCAAGAAGAACTAGATGCCGAGGCTAACCGTCAAGCACAACAACGTCGCGAAGCTCAAGCTATGGAGGCGCAACGAGCGTTACAAGATGCTCATCGCAATGTGGTAGCCCGCACCCGACACACTCGTCAGGAAGAGGATTTCCTTCGTGATGAGGTGCAAGAGATACACCACCAAGCAAGAATGCAACGAGAAGCTCCTCCTCAACAAGAACACCAAGCTCGACAAGCACACCATGATAATGGACATATACTTCGACAAGAGCAACATGATATTGCAAACCACCAAAATCAAGACCGCCCTCCCAATAGGCAAGGAAACAATGACGAGCATCGCTATGGCAAGCTCAAATTCACCATGCCAAATTTTTCCGGAAGCATTGATCCCGAAGACTATCTCTCATGGGCATTGAAGGTTGAAAAGACCTTTCGCCTTCACGACTTCGATGAAGAGAAGAAGATCGCCATGTCATCCCTTGAGTTCCAAGACTATGTTCTCATTTGGTGGGAGCAAATCATAGAGAGAAGAGAAGCAAAAGGCGAACCTCCTATCTCCACTTGGGCTCAAATGAAGGAAGTCATGAGAGCACGCTTTGTGCCTACCCACTACAACCGTGACTTGTTCAAGAAGCTACAACTCCTCAAGCAAGGTACCAAGTCCGTTGAAGAGTACTACAAGGAGATGGAGATTGCCATGATACAAGCAAACATCACGGAAGATGACGAGCAAACAATGGCGAGATTCTTGAATGGACTCAACTATCCTATCAAGAAGATTGCACACTTCCAACAATACAACAATCTCCTCGAGCTAGTGCATCAAGCAACCAAAGCGGAGCGACAAGTTCAAGAGGACTACAAGTACTCCAAGTTCAACTCCAAGAACTTAGGCTCCTACAACCAAGCTTCAATGACTTCGGCTACTCCTCCTACCTCTACCAAGCCATCTACAAACTTCGGCGACAAGACAAGCTACAAGAATGCGACTACATCGAGTCGTCCACCTTCTACCAACAACTTAAAGCCAATACCTTCCTCAACTACAACTCCAACCGAAGACAATACCAAGACGAGCTACATCAAATGCTTCAAGTGCCAAGGACGAGGCCACAAGTCATTTGAGTGCAAGACCGTTCGCACCATGATCATCAATGATGACGGATCTTATGACTCCATGAGCGATGATGAGATGGAAGCACTAGAACATGTCGCTATGCATCGCCAAGTGAATGAAGAAGAAGACCATCAAGTGTTTTGCGACAATGACTCAAGCCCCAATCTTGTTGTCTCCAAAGTCTTGACACTCCAACACCAACAAGATGACGACCAACGATGTCACATTTTCCATATGAAGGCTGGCATCAACGGACGCTCCGTCAAGGTCATCATCGATGGAGGAAGTTGTCACAACTTGGCAAGCGAAGACCTATGCGACAAGCTACACTTGGTCAAGACGAAGCATCCTCACCCCTACAAGGTCCAGTGGCTCAACGACGCCGGAATTCTTCGAGTCGAGCACACCGTGCAAGTCTCTTTCAAGATAGGCGCCTACGAGGACACTCTTGAATGCGATGTGATTCCCATGTCCGTCTGCCACCTTATTCTTGGACGTCCATGGCAATATGATCATGGAGTCACACACAATGGACGGACAAATCACTATACCTTCAAGATGAAGGGCAAGGAATTCGTGCTCCGACCAATTTCTCCAAGTCAAGTAGCCGCTGACAAGCTTTTACCTACCAACCATCGTGGAGAGAATGGTGAGAGAGCGAGCCACCAAAAAGAGAGTGAGAGCCACAAGCCAAATATGAGCGACTCCACGATGAGCGACAAGAAGCAACTAGTGCTATTTGCCACCAAAAGTGAGATGAGAGAAGTGTGTGAGAACCCATCGAGTGTCTTCCACCTTGTGCTTTTATGCAAAGGGGAAGCCAAACCCACTAACACTTCACAACCTCTACCTTTAGTGTTGTCTAATTTGTTGCAGGAATTCTCGGACGTCTTTCCGGATGAACTACCTACGGGTCTACCTCCACTTCGAGGAATCGAACACCGCATCGACCTCATACCCGGCGCACCACTTCCAAACAAGGCTCTTTACCGCGTCAACCCCGAGGAAACAAAGGAAATACAACGGCAAGTACAACAACTCATCGACAAAGGTCATGTACGTGAAAGCTTAAGCCCTTGTGCCGTTCCGGTTATTCTCATGCCTAAGAAAGATGGAAGTTTTCGCATGTGCTCCGATTGCCGTCCTATTAATGCTATCACCGTTAGATACCGTTATCCTATTCCTCGCTTAGACGACATGCTTGATGAATTATGTGGTGCCACCATCTTTTCAAAAATTGATCTTAAAATCGGTTACTACCAAATTCGCATTCAAGAGGGTGATGAATGGAAAACGGCTTTCAAAACCAAGTTTGGGTTATATGAGTGGCTTGTTATGCCAATGGGCTTATCAGAAGCACCCGGTTCATTTAGGCGTCTTATGCACTTTTGTCTATGACCCTACATAGTCATCTTTGTAGTGGTTTACTTTGACGACATCCTCGTTTTTAGCAAGACGCTAGAGGACCATGTGACACACATCCGTTTGGTTTTACAAACCCTTCGGAAAGAGCGCTTATATGCTAATATGGAGAAATGCACTTTTGGCGTTGACAAGGTCGTCTTCCTAGGATTTGTCGTTTCTTCACAAGGTGTTCACATTGATGAAACTAATATTGAAGCAATTAAAACTTGGCCTCAACCAACGAATCTCATGCAAGTGCGTAGCTTCCTTGGTCTAGCCGGTTTCTATCGACGTTTCATAAAGGACTTTAGCATTATTGCTATGCCTCTACACGCCTTGAGCAAGAAGAACGCACCCTTCATTTGGGTTCCTTCGCAAGACACCGCATTCAATGAGCTTAAAAGCTTGCTTACCCACGCACCACTTCTAGCCCTACCAAACTTTGATAAACCGTTTGAAATTCATTGTGATGCTAGTGGTACCGGCATAGGTGGCGTGCTAATGCAAGAAAAGCGCCCAATTGTGTATATCCGGAGCGCAACTTAACTACCCCATTTATGACAAAGAGCTTTATGCCTTGGTGAGAGTTTCACGTGTTTGGGAACATTATCTTAGACCTCATGAATTCATTCTTCACACGGACCATGAGACTCTCAAGTATCTCAAGGGTCAGACCAAGTTGAACAAGCGTCATGCTAAGTGGAGTGAGTTCATTGAGTCTTTTCCCTATGTCATCAAATACATCAAAGGCAAGGAAAATGTTGTGGCGGATGCGCTTTCCCACAAATGCATGCTTGTTACGCAACTTGAATTGAATGTTATTAGCTTTGAGCACATAAAAGATTTATATGAGCATGATCCTTTCTTTGCAAATGCTTATGCTAAGTGCTTGACTCACACTTCTTGGGAACGTTACTACCTAAAGGATGGATATCTTATGAGAGCTAACAAACTTTGCATTCCCGAGTCTTCGCTTCGTTTGCTCCTTTTGCGGGAATCTCATGGAGGAGGACTCATGGGACACTTTGGCCGCGATAAGACGTTTGATACCCTCTCCAAGAACTACTTTTGGCCCAAGATGCTCCGTGACGTCTCGCGCCTCACCAACCGATGTTCTACATGCCGCAAAGGTAAGTCCAAAGCTCAATCTCATGGTCTTTACAGGCCTCTTCCTATTCCATACCATCCATGGGAAGACATAAGCATGGATTTTGTACTTGGATTGCCTAGGACTCAAAATGGCAAAGATTCCGTGTTAGTTGTGGTAGATGGATTCTCTAAAATGGCTCATTTCATTCCTTGTAACAAGATAGACGATGCTTCATATGTTGCCAATATCTTTTGTAGGGACGTCATTCGTCTACACAGCGTGCCCAAGACGATCGTGCCAGACCGGGACGTCAAGTTCTTGAGCTACTTTTGGAAAACCCTATGTGCCAAACTCGGAATCAAGCTACTCTTCTCTTCGGCGTACCATCCACAAACGGACGGCCAAACGGAGGTGACGAACCGCATGCTTTCGACGCTTCTTCGCGTGTTGATCAAGAAGAACATCAAGGAATGGGAGCAATGCTTACCCATCACCGAGTACGCCTACAACCGCGCCAGACACTCGACAACCGGCTAGTCCCCCTTCGAGGTCGTCTACAGCTTCAACCTGTTGTCCCCATTGGACATCCTAACTATACCTCTACAAGAGCGCATCAACATGGACGCAAGTGCACGAGCAAGCTATCTCAAGAAGGTGCACGGAGATACAAGGGCAATGATCGAGCGACAAGTCCATCGTCTCACCACCAAGCTCAACGTCAAAAAAGCACCAACGGTGTTCCAACCGGGAGATCTTGTTTGGCTTCATCTTCGCAAGGACCATTTTCCACACGAGCGCAATTCCAAGCTACTACCTCGCGCCGACGGACCCTTCAAGGTGCTAGCACGCTACAACGACAACGCCTACAAGATCGACATCCCACGAGACAACTACTCCGTGAACAATACTTTCAACATCAAGGACCTATCTCCTTTCCATGGTGATGAAGATTTCGATCCGAGGTCGGATCTTTCCCAAGGGAGGGGAGATGATGCGGAGCATCCTAAGGTCATCCCCATGGACCCTTCATCGCCTCATCAAGTGCCCAAAGGACCAATGACTCGAGCCCGTGCAAGAGCTCTCGAGACCGAGGTGACTTCACTCCTTGCTCTAAATCCTTCCGATGTACATGAGACATGGCTTCTACCCTCATCAGAAACTCTGTGCATACTCAGGTACTTGGGTGAAGGCCACGGGACAGCTCTGCACAATGGTCAAGACGGCGAGTTCGACAAGTACCCGGGACAAGAAGAAGGAAGGCTGAAGATGCTACAGGCACCGGACGTCCGGCCAACACCGGACGTCCGGCCAACACCGGACGACCGGCGACTTCTAGGCACCGGACGACCGGAAGCCACCGGACGTCCGGTGACTCCCAGACGACCGGACGACCGGAAGTCACCGGACGTCCGTGACTCCGACCACAGAAGCTAAATAGCGGAAATCCGAGGGTTACCGGAGGTCCGGTCCCTCCGGAACCACCGGACGTCCGGTAACCAGCGGACGTCCGCCCCGACGGCGACCACGCGTGTAATATATACTCGTTGACTTCCATCCTTTGGGGGTAGCTTTTGGATAGCTCATCATAGACCTCTGTAGATTCTCTCCTACGAGACCGCGGCCTCTTCGGAGAAGATTCATCTCGGATTCAAGACCTCCACATCGTGGAAGATCCCAAGGGATATCCAAGACCTCCTCCGGGAGAAGACTATCTTTGTACCACCGTCGTTGACTATGGACCGTGTATCTCGATGTGTATCGTGGATCTAGCACTTGTGTGATCATATTTGTGTTGATTTTTTTTGACACACTGAAAACAGCAGGAGAGCCTCCTGCTGCCCTTTTTCCATTTATATGCCATGAGTGCCAGCTTAGAGTTGGCACCCAAAGCTAGTATTTACAATTTACAAGACAGGGTTGGTTACAAGAGTGGAAAACGCAGATAAACAAAAGGTACTTAGATAGAAAGAGAGTTGCTAAAGGCTCTCAAGAAAGCTAGGTTTTGAGGGTTGATCCTATAACCTAAGATCACCAAGTCTTCCTTAAATCTCCTCAACCAGTCTACATGTGTGGCAGCCACCCCCTCAAATATCTCATTATTCCTTTGTTTCCAAATGTTCCAAGCTGCCAAGATGGTTATATCCTTAAAAAGAGGTCCATGCCACCCAGCTTTTGCCGTGTCAAATCTATTTTGCAAGTCATGGTGATCACCCCAGTTTATACCCACAGCATCCGAGCACGTTACAGCGAATGGGCAGTCGTAGAACAAATGTTTGTTCGTTTCAATCATCCCCGTGTTGCACATGGGACAGCCATGATCATCCCCAATGTCGAAATGCCTTCGTAGAAGGAGGTCTCTAGTGTTCACTCGATCATTTAACATCAACCACGCAAAAACCTTGTGCCTCATGATGCATTTAGTCTTCCATATGGAGGTTATGCATTGTGGAGACGTGATGTTTCGGAAAACATAGTCATAAAACTTCTTCGGTTTGAACTTTGTATCTCCCCAGCACAGGATCCATTCATCAGTTGCCATTGGAGTCAAAGCCATTCCAGCCATCACTTGGTGCAAATCGTTCATTTCTTCGTGGGCTTCCAATGATAAAGGGAGCATAAAGTTATCCACTGCCGCATCATTATAGTAAAATTGAGCCAGAGAGATGTCTTCATCAAGCGCAAATGAGAAAAGATGATCTTGAATTTCTGTCAAAGGTCTTTCATTAATCCACACATCCTTCCAGAGCAATATAGTGTCACCCGCCGCTGGCACACACGTGGTGATACCTCTATAAATGTCCATTAGGGAAAAGATATCACGCCACCAAAACGATCCACACGCTGGCCTAGCATGTGGGGGTGTTTCATTGTGATACAGGGTGGAACCCTAATCAGCGGATCTTTCACGTTTGGAGGTTGGCACACGATGAACACGGGGAAAACACAAGGGGAAGACGGGGAAAACACAAGAGAGAACACTCAAATCAACACGGAAGCAATCACACAAGTGCTAGATTCGCGATACAAGGTCGAGGTACATGATCCAAAGTCAACAACGGTGATACAGATAGTCTTCTCCCGGAGGAGGTCTTGGAATCCCGTGGGATCTTCCCGTTAGGGGTCTTGAATCCAGAGGTGGATCTTCTCCGTAGAGGCGCACCGGTCTCGTGGGAGAAATCCACACAAGTGTCAAATGAGCTAAACCACAGCTGCCTCTAAAGGGAGGAGGTCAACAGTATTTATATTACACACGCGGTCGCCGTCGTAGCGGACGTCCGGGGGTTACCGGACGTCCGGTGGTTCCGGAGGGACCGGACGTCCGGTAATCCTCGGATTTCCGCTATTTAGCTTCTGTTGCCGAAGTCACGGACGTCCGGTGGCTTCCGGTCGTCCG
The DNA here is from genome assembly GCA_902687465.1 of Secale cereale. Taxonomy (NCBI): domain Eukaryota; kingdom Viridiplantae; phylum Streptophyta; class Magnoliopsida; order Poales; family Poaceae; genus Secale; species Secale cereale. Next base: position 445,487,397 of record LR738715.1, on the reverse strand, counting down.
GTCGTCTGGGAGGGGCCGGACGTCCGGTGTTTTCCGGTCGTCCGGTGCCTGGGAGTCGCCGGTCGTCCGGTGCAGGCCGGACGTCTGGTGCCTGTAGCATCTTCAGCATTCCTTCTTCTTGTCTCGAGCACTTGTCGGTCCTGTCCTCTTGAGCATCATGTAGAGCTGTCCCGCGGCCTTCGTCCAAGTACCTGAGTATGCATAGAGTCTCTGATGAAGGTAGAGGCCGTACCTCAAGTGAATCCGAAAGATGTAAAGAGAGGAGCGAGGTCACCTCGGTCTCAAAAGCTCTTGCACGTGCTCTAGTCATGGGTCCTTTGGGCACTTGGTGAGGCGATGAAGGGTCCATGGTGATGGCCCTAGGATACACCGTATCATCTCCCCTCCCTTGGGAAAGATCCGACCTCGGATCGAAATCTTCATCACCATGGAAAGGAGAGAGGTCCTTGATGTTGAAAGTATCGCTCACGGAGTACTTGTCTCGTGGGATGTCGATCTTGTAGGCGTTGTCGTTGTAGCGTGCTAGCACCTTGAAGGGTCCGCCGGCGCGAGGTAGAAGCTTGGACTTGCGCTCGTGTGGGAAGCGGTCCTTGCGAAGGTGGAGCCAAACAAGATCTCCCGGTTGGAACACCATCGGTGTCTTGTTGACGTTGAACTTGGTGGCGCGACGGTGGACTTGTCGCTCGATCATCGCCCTTGTGTCTTCGTGCACCTTCTTGAGATAAGTTGCCCTTGCACTTGCGTCCATGTTCGTGCGCTCTTGTAGAGGAAGAGGTAGGATGTCCAAAGGCGACAACGGGTTGAAGCCGTAGACGATCTCGAAGGGGGACTTGCCGGTTGTGGAGTGTCTTGCGCGGTTGTAGGCGAACTCGGCGATTGGCAAGCAATGCTCCCATTCCCGGATGTTCCTCTTGATCAACACACGAAGAAGAGTGGAGAGCGTGCGGTTCGTCACCTCCGTCTGACCGTCCGTTTGTGGATGGTACGCCGAAGAAAAGAGAAGCTTGATTCCGAGCTTGGCACATAGTGTTTTCCAAAAGTAACTCAAGAACTTGACGTCCCGGTCGGAGACGATCGTTTTGGGCACGCCGTGTAGACGAAGTATCTCCCTACAAAAGAGAGTGGCAACATGTGAAGCATGGTCTATCTTGTTACAAGGAATGAAATGAGCCATTTTGGAGAACCTATCTACCACGACAAGCACGGAATCTTTGCCATTTTGAGTCCTAGGCAAGCCAAGTATGAAATCCATGCTTATGTCTTCCCATGGGTGGTATGGGATAGGGAGAGGCATGTAAAGACCATAAGATTGAGCTTTGGACTTAGCTTTGCGGCATGTAGAACATCGGTTGGTGAAGCGTGAGACGTCACGAAGCATCTTGGGCCAAAAATAGTTCTTAGAGAGTGTAGCAAACGTCTTGTCTCGTCCAAAGTGTCCCATGAGTCCTCCTCCATGCGATTCCTGCAAAAGGAGCAAACGAAGCGAAGACTCGGGAATGCAAAGTTTGTTAGCTCTCATAAGATATCCATCCTTGATGTAGTAGTGTTCCCAAGAAGTGTGAGTCAAGCATTTAGCATAAGCATTTGCAAAGAAAGGATCATGCTCATATAAATCTTTAATATGCTCAAAACCAATCACATTCAACTCAAGTTGTGTTACAAGCATGCATTTGCGGGAAAGCGCGTCCGCCACAACATTTTCTTTGCCCTTGATGTATTTGATGACATAGGGAAAAGACTCAATGAACTCACTCCATTTAGCATGACGCTTGTTCAACTTAGTTTGACCTTTGAGGTACTTAAGTGTCTCATGGTCCGTATGAAGAATGAATTCATGAGGTCTAAGGTAGTGTTCCCAAACACGTAGAACTCTCACCAAGGCATAAAGCTCTTTATCATAGATAGGATAGTTAAGTTGCGCTCCCGATAGCTTTTCGCTAAAGTACGCAATTGGGCGCTTTTCTTGCATTAGCACGCCACCTATGCCGGTACCACTAGCATCACAATGAATCTCAAACGGTTTGTCAAAGTTTGGTAGGGCTAGAAGTGGTGCGTGCGTGAGCAAGCTCTTAAGCTCATTGAACGCGGTGTCTTGCGAGGGACCCCAAATGAAGGGTGCGTTCTTCGTGCTCAAAGCGTGTAAAGGCATAGCAATGGTGCTAAAGTCCTTCACAAAACGTCTATAGAAACCGGCTAGACCAAGGAAACTACGCACTTGCATGAGATTCGTTGGTTGAGGCCAAGTTTTAATTGCTTCAATTTTAGTTTCATCAACGTTAACACCTTGAGAAGACACGACAAATCCTAGAAAGACAACCTTGTCAACGCCAAAAGTGCATTTTTCCATATTAGCATACAATTGTTGTTTGCGAAGTGCTTGCAAAACTAGTTGGACATGGTCAACATGTTCTTCAAGCGACTTGCTAAACACAAGAATGTCATCAAAGTAAACCACGACAAAGACACCTATGTAGGGTCGAAGAACAAAGTGCATAAGACGCACAAAGGTGCCGGGTGCTTCCGATAAACCCATTGGCATGACAAGCCACTCATATAACCCAAACTTGGTTTTGAAAGCAGTTTTCCACTCATCACCCTCTTGAATGCGAATTTGGTAGTAACCAGTTTTAAGATCAATTTTTGAAAAGATGGTGGCACCACAAAGTTCATCAAGCATGTCATCTAAGCGAGGAATAGGGTGACGATATCTAACGGTGATAGCATTTATCGGGCGGCAATCGGAACACATGCGAAAAGTTCCGTCTTTCTTAGGCACGAGAATAACGGGAACGGCACAAGGGCTTAGACTTTCACGTACATGACCCTTGTCGATGAGGTTTTGCACTTGCCGTTGTATCTCCTTCGTTTCCTCGGGGTTGACGCGGTAAGGAGCTTTGTTTGGAAGGGGAGCACCGGGTACGAGGTCGATGCGGTGTTCTATCCCTCGAAGTGGAGGTAGACCCGGTGGTAGCTCATCCGGAAAGACGTCCGAGAATTCCTGCAACAATTTAGACAACACAAAAGGTGGAGGTGGTGAAGTGTTAGTAGGCTTGGCTTCCCCTTTGCATAGAAGCACAAGGTGGAAGACGCTCGATGGGTTCTCACACACTTCTCTCATCTCACGTTTGGTAGCAAATAGCACTAGTTGCTTCTTGTCGCTCATCGTGGAGTCGCTCATATTTGGCTTGTGGCTCTCACTCTCTTTTTGGTGGCTCGCTCTCTCACCATTCTCTCCACGATGGGTGGTAGGTAAAAGCTTGGCGGCGGCAACTTGACTTGGGGACATTGGCCGAAGCACGAATTCCTTGCCCTTCATCTTGAAATGATAGTGATTTGTCCGTCCATTGTGTGTGACTCCACGATCATATTGCCATGGGCGTCCAAGAATAAGGTGGCACACGGACATGGGTATCACATCACACTCAAGGGTGTCCTCGTAGGCGCCAATCTTGAAAGAGACTTGCACGGTGTGCTCGACTCGAAGAATTCCGGCGTCGTTGAGCCATTGGACCTTGTAGGGGTGCGGATGCTTCGTCTTGACCAAATGAAGCTTGTCGCATAGCTCTTCACTTGCCAAGTTGTGGCAACTTCCGCCATCGATGATAACCTTGACGGAGCGTCCATTGATGCCGGCCTTCGTATGAAAAATATGACATCGTTGGTCGTCATCTTGTTGATGTTGGAGTGTCAATACTTTGGAGACAACAAGGTTGGGGCTTGAGTCATTGTCGCAAAACACTTGATTGTCTTCTTCTTCATCGAAGTTGTGAAGGCGAAAGATCTTGTCAACTTTCAATGCCCATGAGAGGTAGTCTTCGGGATCGATGCTTCCGGAGAACTTAGGCATGGTGAACTTGAGCTTGCCATAGCGATGCTCGTCATTGTTTCCTTGCCTATTGGGAGGATGATCTCGATGTTGGCGGTTTGCCATATCATGTTGCTCTTGTCGCGCTTGAGGAGGAGCTTCTTCTTGCATTCTTGCTTGATGGCGCCTTTCTTGCATCTCATCGCGAAGGAAATCCTCTTCTTGACGATTGTGTCGAGTGCGGGCTGCCACATTGCGATGTGCATCTTGTAGAGCACGTTGCGCCTCCATAGCTTGAGCTTCTCGACGTTGTTGTGCTTGACGGTTAGCCTCGGCATCTTGTTCTTCTTGATATTGGCGAGCTCGCTCTTGTTGTTGTTGGCGTAGTCGTTGCCGTTCTTGTGCTTGCTCAAGTGTAGCTTGGTTTTGACGACGTCGATTTTCTTGCTCGTCGAATAGCTCTTGAGAACTCTTGTCATGTAGAGGTTGCCGATGTTCGTGTCGAGCTTGACGTGCGGCTTGACGAAGAGTGTTTGACGTAGGTGTACTTGAGTCTTGCGTTGAGTCGGTATGTCGACTTGAGCGGCTTCTTCGATGAGAAGATGTTGAGGAAGAACGTCGGTTGATGATCAATGTCCGGAGCTCATTGTATTGAGTAGACATGTTGGTGTTGATGAGGTCGATTTGCTCCTTGGTGCTTTGTTGGAATTGTCGCGCGTCCTCGGCAACTTGACCAATGTACTCTCGCATAGCTTCACTCTCTTGATGTAGAGCTCGTTGGACACCGAATAGATGTAGTTTGGTGACGTAGTTGTTCGCTTCTTGAGGATCGTCGAAGATCGGGTTGGTAGATGAACTTGGCCTATCCATCATCGCAAGCAAGTATGTGAGTGGGAGAAAGGAGAAGACAATATCAATGTACCTTAACCGAGGTTGAAAATGGATCAATGATCACTCAACAATGTAACCCGGAAATAGCACTATTGGTATCACTTCGTGTCGATTCTCACACCTACACAAGTAAAGCTTTTAGAGGAGCTCGGTTAGGATGTGGCACAAATTCAATGCAATTGTCAAAGTGACTCAAAGATGTTGAAAATGGTTCACAAATTTGCTCATGCAACAAGTAGATCACTAGCAAAGGTAGCACACGGAACACACGCACGGATAGATAAATGTGGTCGTGCAACCAAGGGTGAGCGTAAATGTGGTAAACCACGGAAAATGCTCGTGTTGCACAACACTAGAGAGACGCTAGCCGATTGCTTAATAGGCGGATACGCACTTGTGCACGACCTATAAGAGGCAAAAAGTAACGACTATCTATCACAAGTATGCTATGAGTGTATGATGTGCCGATGCTTGAGCACAAGATGATGTTGCTATGTTGTATGATCTCTTTGGATGCAAGGCGTATGATGCTATTGTTTCTTTGCTTGGATTGGCTCTTTTGCTTAGAAGCTTTTGAGCTCTTTCTTTGGGCACATATGCATTCTTCTCGAATCGAGGTAGCTATTGTGTATGCGGAGCACTCTTGTGGCACAAGGAGATATGCAATATACCAAGATGATGTGGTATGCAATATATATGAGTATCACTAATGTGCACAAGTGTCGTGGCCCGGCAATACTCAAATGGCTAGTCTCAATGGGAAAGCTACGCAAAGATGGTTCATAGGGTGACAATGCACTTGTGAGGTAGAAGTGTCGTCGATGTTACCGTCCTTGCCGAAGTTGAGCGGTGGTGTTGCCGAAATCTTGCCGTCCCAAGGTAGCCTAAACATCCAAGGAAACGGTGAAACCACAACTCAAGTATCCAAGGCAAAGGGAGACACACTTTTCAAACTCAGAGCTGGAAAATGATGGTGGTTGCGGAAGGTGGGTGGTGGTTGCGGAAGGTGGGTGGTAGCGGAAGGTGGGACTGAACAGAATCAGCAGTTTCAGGGTTTGTCGGACGTCCGGCAGTTACCGGTCGTCCGGTCTGTCTGGAAGGGTCGGACGTCCGGTGGAGACCGGAAATCCGGTAAAAGCGTTCTGTGGTCGGGGTGCCGGTCGTCCGGTGTTTAGCGGACGTCCGGTGTCTCGAGAGGTTCCGGACGTCCGGTAAACGTCGGTCGTCCGGTAGGTTTAGGACTGGGTTGGTGGGATCCGTGGCGAAAACGGTGAAACGTGGTCGGATTTGCGGTGGAAAACTGGTGAGATGGTGGGGAAATGCTAGATCGACACGTGGCACAGCAAATCCATGGAACAAAGTCAACAAAATCTTGCCAAATCAACAGATCACAAAAATTTTTTTTGGGGCTCTTTTTGTGGGGAATTTTCGAAATAGGGAAGAACACGACAAAAACAGGCTAGAAAACGAAGTGTGGGGCTCCAAAATCGTGAGAAACCTTTGCTCTTGATACCATATGATACAGGGTGGAACCCTAATCAGCGGATCTTTCACGTTTGGAGGTTGGCACACGATGAACACGGGGAAAACACAAGGGGAAGACGGGGAAAACACAAGAGAGAACACTCAAATCAACACGGAAGCAATCACACAAGTGCTAGATTCGCGATACAAGGCCGAGGTACATGATCCAAAGTCAACAACGGTGATACAGATAGTCTTCTCCCGGAGGAGGTCTTGGAATCCCGTGGGATCTTCCCGTTAGGGGTCTTGAATCCAGAGGTGGATCTTCTCCGTAGAGGCGCACCGGTCTCGTGGGAGAAATCCACACAAGTGTCAAATGAGCTAAACCACAGCTGCGTCTAAAGGGAGGAGGTCAACAGTATTTATATTACACACGCGGTCGCCGTCGTAGCGGACGTCCGGGGGTTACCGGACGTCCGGTGGTTCCGGAGGGACCGGACGTCCGGTAATCCTCGGATTTCCGCTATTTAGCTTCTGTTGCCGAAGTCACGGACGTCCGGTGGCTTCCGGTCGTCCGGTCGTCTGGGAGGGGCCGGACGTCCGGTGTTTTCCGGTCGTCCGGTGCCTGGGAGTCGCCGGTCGTCCGGTGCAGGCCGGACGTCCGGTGCCTGTAGCATCTTCAGCATTCCTTCTTCTTGTCTCGAGCACTTGTCGGTCCTGTCCTCTTGAGCATCATGTAGAGCTGTCCCGCGGCCTTCGTCCAAGTACCTGAGTATGCATAGAGTCTCTGATGAAGGTAGAGGCCGTACCTCAAGTGAATCCGAAAGATGTAAAGAGAGGAGCGAGGTCACCTCGGTCTCAAAAGCTCTTGCACGTGCTCTAGTCATGGGTCCTTTGGGCACTTGGTGAGGCGATGAAGGGTCCATGGTGATGGCCCTAGGATACACCGTATCACATTGTAATAAGCATTCTAGACTAGCATTACCCAGGGAGTATCATGCTTATGAATGAACTTATGTATGTATTTGAGCAACAACGCTTTATTTTGAATTTTTAGGTCAAGGATCCCCAATCCTCCTTTCTTCTTTGGTCTACAAACCAAATCCCAGGCAGCCAAAGAATTGGTTCTCGCTTCTCTATCGATCTCTTTTCTCCAAAGACAGTGTCTCCTCACACGATCAAATATGTCGATCAGTCTCAACGGCAACTTGAGAACGCACATCGCAAAGGACAGCAACGACGACAGAGCCGAGTTAATGAGCTGGACTCGCTCTCCATAAGACAACCAGATGGCAGTCGCCGTCAATCTTCACTCTGTCCTGTCTACCAGAGGCATTAAATCCCTGATAGTCGGCCTTGTAGTTCCAAGCGGTAGACCTAGATAAGTAAAAGGCATCGAACCCACCTGACAACCCATATCACGAGCTAGTTTTGTTGTTTTTTGTACACTTACATTTATTGGCATCATCTGCGACTTGGCGTAATTGATTTTCAGGCCTGTTGCCCGGGCATACGAGTCCAAAATCTGCTTGACAATGTTCAACTCCCGCGGTTCTGCCGGTAAAACGATCAATGTATCATCTGCGTATTGAATCACTGGGTAATCCTCAGAGTCGGGTTGAGATATTGGGAGTGTGATGAGACCATCTCGCCAGGACTTATTGACCATAGATTGTAGTAGATCTGCTGCAAGTACAAATAGTAGTGGCGACACCGGGTCTCCTTGCTTCACACCATGTTTACACTTAAACTCTGTACCAGGAATCCCATTTAAAACAATAGATGATGATCCAGACTGCAAGATATTTTGCATCCACATACACCATCTATCGTCAAAACCTTTGCACTGAAGCATTTTCAAGATGAAAGAATGGTCCATGGTGTCAAACGCCTTTTCAAAGTCAAGTTTCAGAACCACAATCTCTCTGCCCGAATGTTTGCACTAATGTAAGTATTCAAACGCCCAGCCCAAGCAATCTTGTATTGTTCTAGTTTTAATGAAACCATACTGGTTTCTATGGACTACTTGGAGAATCCGACGTTGTAATTGTTCAGCAAGTACTTTAGTAAGCACCTTGAGCACACAATGCATCAAAGAGATGGGTCTGTAATCATTCACCGATTCAGGTACTAGCTTTTTGGGAATCAATGTGATTAGGGAGGTGTTGATGCATTGTAAATTAAGTGACCCAGCCCAAAATTCCTCTGTCAATCTATAGAAGTCTTCTTTTATAACGTCCCAGGAGATTTTGAGAAAGAAGCCATTAAATCCGTCAGGTCCTGGCGCTCGGTCAGCTGGAATGATTTTGATTATATGGTCCACCTCCTCTTTTGAAAAAGGTAAAGATAAATCCCCCAGATCAGGGCATTTTTGAACGATGTCAGCAAGTTCAAAATCATAAATTGGGGGTGTTGAGACTCCCATCCGGCTCTTGAAACATGAAAGAAAGGCACTCGCTTTTTCCTCATGATTTTCTATCACACGGCCATCTGCCAAGACCAAATTAGCGATAGAGTTCCTCCTTGATCTTTCAGTAGCTCGTGCTTGGAAATACTTAGTATTTTCCTCACCTTTAACAGCCCACCTGACTGTATAACATTGTTTCCAATATTCACTTTGATATTTCAGTAATCGCATTACATGAGCTTTTAAAATATTTCTGAAATTAGTTTCAGGAATAGACAATGGGCGAAGATCTTCCAGATTATCCAGTTGTAATAGAATCTGGTTGCAATTGTCAATTAGCATTTTTAATTTGGAAAGTGACTTGCTCCATTTCTTCAATGCGTATCTGAGTCTCTTGAGCTTAGCAGAAATCATAGTAGCACTTGAGGAAGCTTTGATGGGAGCATTCCAAGCGGTTTTAACCACATCCAAAAACCCATGATGAGAGGCCCAGAAATTTTCGAATCTGAATAGTTTAGACCTGGGAATCGCCGTCTCCACTGATAATACACAGGGAACATGGTCAGATATTGGGCGCGCAAGTGGTTTAACAGTGGTATTAGGGAACTTTAGTGTCCATTCGGGTGAGGAAAAAACCCAGTCTAGTTGTTCTAGAAGAGGATGCTCCTGCATATTACTCCATGTAAATCTGCGGCCCTTGATGGGTATCTCAAGTAAACCAATGTGACTGATGATCTCGTTAAATTGAAGGACATCTTCCATATTTCCTCCTGGTAGGTTTCTGTTTTCCAGTGAACGCATGAAGTTGAAATCTCCCATGAATAACCATAAATCTTCAGGATCGAACGTTATATTGTCAAGCCAATCAGTGAAAATAACTCTTGCTGGCCCATCACAAGGTCCATAAATGTTAGATAGGAACCAACTTTCGTTAGATTGTATTGATGTCATTTTCAGAGTTAGAGCAAAAGGGAGTTGATGTATGATTTGTCCAGAGAATTGGCTACTACACCAGGCTGTAAGAAGACCACCCGAGGCTCCTTCAGATGGAACAAATTCAAATTTATCGAAACGCCTGGGACAACACTTCCGAAGAAAAGAGTGATCAAATTCCGACTTCTTCGTTTCTTGTAAACATATAATGGAGCAATTAGATTCATCAATCTTGTTACGTAGAGCATCGCATTTGGAAGTAGCATTTAAACCACGAATATTCCAGCACAGAATATTCCACATTAAGGCGACCATCACAGTTTCTAAAAGTAGAGTGCAAATGAAACTTAGAACAGTGCCAACAGGAAATGAAATAACTTAAATAAGCCTTTAAGCTTCATTCTGCTTGTTTCCGCCCAAGGGCGCAAGCAGTTTATCTTCAGTAAGCTCTTCTGCTGGGATCGCACATTGCATTGTTCCTAGCCGCTGCAATGTTTCGATTGGATTATGTGCAGGAACAGGAGCAGACGAAGATGAACCCTCCGAAGGAGTACTGTGCTGCAGTTGAAGAATGGCTGGGTTCCTCCTTGGCTTGACATAAGAAGGTTTTCTCTTGGAATCTACCATCGAAGGTGGCTTGAAGCCTTGGTACCTAGTTGAGCGCACACTCCGTCGAACTTCAGACACATCTACCGGCGTGAAAACATTACGTTTCCTCTTATTGAGACAAACTTCGATTTCCATAGGCTGCGACTGCGGATCAACAAGCCACTAGTCGGCTTCATCATCAGCCCTATCCACAGCACCCACACTTAAGCAGACCTGGTGTAAGTGTGCAGAGAAGAACTCAGTGCAAAAGGACCATGCTGTCGTTGGAAAAAGAATAGTAGTAGTTCCTGAATGGAAAGGCGAAAAAGGGCATAATGAGAAGCAAGCCCCGCCCACAAGGTCCTCAATCAAATTCTGAAAAACTTCGGCAAACTTTGACCAAGTTCCATCAACAGGCTCTTCCCCATAATTCCAGCCTATCCTGGGCGTAAAGACAGTACAGTAGAAGCAGAGCGTGAATGTGAGCCAATTATCTTCTTCCTCAGGAACTTCCAAAGTTGTGACATGATCATTCAGCTGTATAAAGTTTAAGTCTCCCTGTGGACTACCTTGCACAACTCGTTCTGCAATCTCTTCAACCAATTGCACATGTTCATTCCAAACTCTCAAACCATCATCAAACCCAGAATCTGCCGTTTGAATACCATCCATCATAGAGGGACCATCGTATCCAGTATAGGCTCTGAAGCTAAATCCGTGGTAAGCTGGTGGAACTGGCGGCAGTACAGGCCACTCCCCCCAACCCTGTTGTGGAGGAGGAGGAGGAGCAGCCTCCCACGCGTTCGCCGCATTCTGCAACTGCCAGACTTGCGCTTCATGGTGGTGCTGCTGCATGGCATTCAGGAACGGTAGATGATTGGGGTGTGGGGAGGCTCCCATAGGAGGCGGTGCTTCTTCATCCCCTACAAGACCCTGACTGGGGTTTCTGCCATTGAGCACATAAACCGGAACAGTCCAAGATGCGCCTAAACCACTTATATCAGTAAAGCGCTTGATGATCAAACTAAAAGGAACCAAAGCAAGCTCGTTGATGAGGACGCGAACCAGCACTCTAGACTTTCTATGACCTGGACGGTGCCAATACATGCATCTGCCAAAACAAGAAACTGCCTTGATAATATAGTGCTCGGTTTGATAGTTGAGAGGAAACCCAAGCATCCCGTTCAATCACATGTCTGCGCATGTTAGGACCTTCATCATGTCGTAGCAAGGAGAAAGTAGAGTGCTCATCTAATGGTTGGGCGCCTCGACTAATCAGAGTATCTCTAACCACACTGTCATTGAATCGAATCAAGCCCACACAGAAAGCATAGATCTCACCCTCAGATGTCGGAGCACCATGATCTTCTAGCAACACTCTTCTAACTTCAGCCAGTACCGCCTCCCTCTGCAGATCCGGCGCCGGCGGTTCCACCATGACCAAAGCATGGTGCGAGTGATCCAGAGGTGGATCATCGACCACCACCATATTGCGTTGAAGCCTCCCTGCAGGGCTAAGCTGGATGTCCATCTCGCCTGGGATGAACTGGAAGGGAAGCACTGGTAGGTTCGCCATGGAAGGGTTGGGAGGGGAGGAGTGCTCGAGGTGGGGGGCAGAACAGAGCAATGAGGTGCAAGGTGACGGGCGAGTCAGAGCTATGTCTATGGTCTCGGAAACCGGGCGGACGGAGATAGGTTGGCAGGGATGCGAAACGTCCGGGGCAAAATCGGCACTTTGTTGCAAAGAAGTAGGTATATCCCTACTGTTACGCTTAGCTATCCAAACTTTCTTAGTTATCCAGACCTTCTTTTTTTCTCTCCAAACCTTCTTAATATTCTCCGGCCGTTGGGATTGAATCCCCGAAAATCTGCGCGTGATCCTTTGTTTCCAAACCATATTATTTTGAGCTGGCAATACCCCAAGAGAAGAAACCCGCCTTGCCCTAGGAAAAACATCTTTCTTCACCCATGCAAAACGCTTAGTAGGAAGAACTCTAGCCAGACAATCCCATTGTAGATGCCCAAGGTTGCCGCATATATTACAACTCCTAAGCTCATTTGTAATATTGCAAGGAGTAGAAGGCATAATCACCGAGCTTGTACCTTTGGTGTATCTTGAAGATGGAATTGCGGTATTGCTCGAGGAAGAAAACATACGCTTAGCCGTGCAAAGCTCCTGGACATGCCCACGTCGCTCACAAAAGAGACACAAACGTAGCTTGTGATAAATGAATTCCTTCGAGGGCAATGTATTAAGATTAAGAACTGAAGAAATGATATCATTTGAATAACCCGCTTGCCATAGGTCAAGAATCTCCTCGAGCTTGATCGTAGGAATTTGATCCCAATAAGAAGTAGCAAAGATATCACCACAGAAACGTTTACCAATAATCTGATGACTCGGCGAAATGACAGTTGGTTCAAAACTCCCAAATGATACTTGATCCACGGATCCCATCTGAGGAGATATTGAAGGCCCAATGCGCAACGTGTTATGCATGGGTTTATGAACGCAGGAGGCAACATTGTCGTCCGGAATCAAATTAAATTTGGCCAACTCAGAGAGAGAAGAACGATTTGAGTGTTTCCTCTTGTATTTTCCTCCGTTTCCTCCTTGTGTTCTCCGTGTTCGTCGTGGGATATTCTCCAATCGTGAATAATCTGCTGATTAGGGTTCCACCCTACATCACACCCCTTTTCTTTCCACCACGGTGACAAAATGCTCATGTCAACTTTTATCAAAAATTGCATAAAACTTTGTACATGTCATCCGCATCATGATAACAACATTTAAATGGTTAAAATTGTTGTGTGCTTTAATAATTGCTAAATGACATGTGTATTTTCCGGAATTATTGTTTATTGTTTATGGCCTCATTTAAAATGCCTAATTAGTGTAGTTTGCTCATGCTTCACCTCTTGCCATGTTAATTAACATTTAATACTGTTGGGTACCTAAACGAGAGTCAACTAAATAAATTAAATGTGGTGTTTTGTCAATATGCAACTTGTTGCATATTGACCTCCACTTAACTTTTAGTTGTTTATGCTCTTTTCCATGTCATGAATCTTTAAACCGGACATGCATTGTTTGTGCATCATATATACCATGTTCATGCTTGTGTGTTTACCATGTTGTTTGCTTCTTTCCGGTTTGCTTCTCTCGTTAGCTTCGGTTTCGTTCCGGAGATGCGAGGATTCGTTCGACTACGCTTGGTTCATCTTTGTGGCTTCGTCTTCTTCATGGACTCGTTCTTCTTCCTTGCGGGATCTCAGGCAAGATGATCGTCACCTCGGATCTCATTACTATCTTTGCCATGCTAGTTTTCTTGGTGCTAGCGCTATATGTCTTCGCTGTATATCTATTTGTTGTCAGCCTCTCATTATTGCCATGAAACACCCACTAACCTTTGACACCATCCCAACAAACCGTTGACTGGCTAAGTACGCTTTTGCTCAGCCCCTCTTATAGCGTTGTTAGTTGCAGGTGAAGTTGGAAGATTGCCCCATGTTTGGACTTGTTTATTAGGATAACACAATATATATCTTATTTAATTAATGCACATATATATTGGTAATGGGTGGAAGGCTTGGCCTTCTGCATGGTGTTTTGTTCCACTCATGCCGCCTTAGGATCTGATAAACCGGTGTTATGTTCCTTGATTTTGCGTTCCTAACACGGTTGGGGTTTATGGGCCCCCATCGATAATGTTCACTATTTAAAGCTTTTCCAGCAAGGCCCAACTTTGGTACTACATTTTCCTAACAACTAAAACTTGCATAGGGAGTAATTAACCCGAGTTCTTAATCAACAACCCGGGCCAGTGCTCCTCATGAGTGTTTGTCCAAACTGGTGAACTGCGGGGCCACCTTGGGGAAACCCGAGGGCTGGTATATACCTGTAGGCTGACCTATCCGGTCGCGGCCTGAGACGAGATACGCGCGGCTACTATCAGGGTGTCGGCACGCCGGGAGGTCTTGCTGCATTAGTTTTACCATTGTCGAAATATCCTGAGCACGGGATTCCGAGAATACTCGGGTCTTCCCAACATGGAGTTGCGACTCCGCGGATCGTGAGAGCTTGTGATGGGCTAAGTTGGGACACCCCTGCGGGGTTATGATCTTTCGAAATCCGTGTCCGCGGTTATGTGGCGGATTTGAATTTGTTAATATCCAGTTGTAGATAACTTGACACAATACCTCAAACATAATACACTATCGTGTGAGTAGTCGTGATGGTCTCTTTATGAGGGAGTTTGGGAAGAGAACACGGCTGGGTTATGGATGACTCGTAGGTATACAAGATCATCTAGTGATCATGATTTAGTTCATAACCGATGGCTTTCACTTCTCTTCTCGCTCCGATGATATGTAAGCTAGCCACCTCATCTACGCTTAGCGCTTGCAGCAGCCACTTATACACTTTCTCCTTACCCAAAGGCTTTGATAGATTTGATACCCGAGAATGGAATTGTTGAGTCCTCGTGACTCACAGTTTACTACAAAACTAGATGCAGGTACAACCAAGTATGATTCAGTTGATCGCCATGAACTCAAGTGGGAGTTCGATGAGGAACGTGTGCGTTTGTACGTGATGTTTCCCGACGATCAGTAGTGGTTCCTACTAGGGCCGATCGGGCATAGTGGGTGGTTATCTTCTTTTCATTTGGATTTGTCCGCAGACGGACTTTGATTGTACTTGGATGAATGTACGTCTTATTTATGCATTGTGTGAAGTGGCGATTGTAAGCTAAATATGTATTTATTTCCCCGTTGTTTTTGTACACGGGAATGTGTGAAGATAAACTTCTTGCGATCATACCAAAATGTGATTATGCCTCTAAGCCGTGCCTCGACACGTAGGAGATATAGTCGCATCTTGGGCGTTACAGAGGGCGACATCGACAACATCCCGATGGCTGTAACCCACAGGCCGCAGACAGGGAGAACATTCCGTCTCCACCACCTCGCCGCGCCAGCGGGCGCAGCCGCAATGACAATGCCCGTTCTTGTACAAGCCATGATCCTCTTGCAACATCTCCAGCCGGTACAACTGCTGGACACACGCCTTGCCCAGAACAAGGCGAACAAGACAGGGCACCAAACGGGGCTGCCAATCCCCAAGCGCGCCCTACCCATCGCCCAACCACCTTGGCGACTGGTTCAGGGTGACAAGATTGTGGCGACGCTCCTCTTGGTGCTACCAGGGGTCGAGCGACGTTGCAGTCCGCCACATCAGCCATACCGAGCACGGCCACAGAAGCCATGGCGTGGGACCAACTCCTACTGAGATTCCCACCAGCGGTCGATTAAATGGATGAGTGGAGAGCCACCATGCAGAGCCTGATCAACTTCGTTGAAGTTCAAAGATCGCAGCAGGCAGAGCGATTGCGGCGCCCACGAGCTGCAATAGCGGTGCGAATGGCTGGCCGCACTGAGGGAGCTGCACGTACGGTACAATCCCCTCCTTGGTAGCAGACCTAGGGGCAGCAGCGAGATCAACCTGGCCACGAAGCTCATGAAGCATCGACGGCCTCGTCTGACCCACAAGCCCACCGGGATCAGCGCCGAGTTCTGGAACACCGACGAAGGGAAGTGATGAGGACATGACTACCTTGGATACGACCAAAAATATTGCATACATGTATATTTGTGAGGTGATTTCTAATGCAAACTATGCAACAATTTATTTATGTCATCCAGAACAAAAATACTTCACATACTTTTGTGCCATGTCTAATTCCAGGTGTATGGGATATTTGTACAATCCACATATGAAGATAAGGGAAAAAGAGAAGTTTAGGTGCTGTTTAAAAAGTTCTCTCACGTCACTTTTGGGCCAAGAGAAGATAGAGTCCAAGTCTCTCACGTTATGCATCCAGATTCGGACTGCACAGACATACCTGACTCAAAACGGCAAGAACTCCTTCATACGGACTCCGAATTGGGTGATTCTTTTTTTGTTGGAAACTAGATTTCATACACTTCCCAACCCAAGTGGATTCACCTTCAAATTCGTCCGGAGCGTTGAGATACCGACGAAACAATCTGACGCTGCAGCAGAATCCGAGTCAAACTACAAAGTCCAAAGGTGTTACATCACCTCCACTTGGGCCCATGAGCCTTGTACGACATAGGGTTAGTTTTAGGCTGCCTTGGGACGTCCTTCCACCTCCTTGGTCGCCACCCCTTGCTCCTATATAAGTAGATCCATCTAGTAGCTTTTTCTGAGGGATTTGTTTAGTCAAAAGTTAGCCATTGCAACTTCGTGTACTTCGTTTGTGTCCAACGACCAGACCAAGACCGCTTACGGATCCCCACCTTTATCAATACATCATTTATATTTGCAATATTCAGATTGCTTTATCATATTCTTGCTTGTTCTTCGATTGCTTGCAGGAATAGACCTTCGTGGTCAGGCTGATCGTGCTTCTGGCATTGTCAGTAACCCCTGAAGATTGGTTTAGCGATTGCTAAGGCGCAACGTCGTGCACGTTTGTAGTCGGATCGTCAAAGTCGTCTCCACCAAATTGATAGTTATCATCTCATCGAAAGATCGGGCCCCTCGCCTCTATCAAGTGGTATCAGTTTTCAGGTTGCTCGGTGAGAATTTCCAGTTATTCCTAGATTAGATTTATTTTCTTACCTATTGTCCAAGGAAAAGCCACAAAAAAATTAGATCTATTCATCCCTTGTACTAGCCAGTCCGAGCCTTTGCAATTTTCTTTTCATTGTTTGCATTATTGAATTATCGGTTGCATCGTCGTGTCGAGTTGCTGGTCTTAGTGTCTAGTTCGTTAGAGTTTCGAGTTCTGTTCACATTAGTCACGTCGCCGCTGCATCGTTATCCCTTCCGCTGTCCACCACCTCATCCATCAATTTCCACCTTGTGCAACCCATCGTTCATTGTCACAATCATAGTTGAAGTCGTTTGCATCTTTGCTTGATCCAATCTGCATCTTATCTAGTTTGTCTTGGAAAGAGGGAGAAAGAAAAAAAAAGACAGAGAAAAAAAAAGTAAAAAATAGGAGGAGAGAAAGAAAAAGAAAAAAGAGTGTGAGACAAAAAAAGAAAAAAGAAAAAGAAGGAAAAGAAAGTTGGAGAGAGTGTTGTTGTATATTCTGCTTGGCAGTTGTTTTCATCATTATCTTTACTGCCGTTGTGATCTTCACTTATATCTTGCTGTTCAGAGCTACTTCGTATCCTTTATTGATGCTAGTTGTGCTACGCCGTGACATCATTAGTGTTCTAGGCTCGCGTCTCTAGTCCGGTCTAGCCTAGGACCAGCACAGTACCGTCGTTGAGCGTTTATTCAACATTGCATCTCTGAATTGATTATTGCTAATCTTTTGCTACCATATATAAAGCCAACCCAGCTCCACATATTTCTACATCGTGTTTACGTACGTTCACCTGGCAATCGCTTTACTCAATCTTTGGAGTTATTTGACACCGCTGGTTGCCTATCACCACCTGCTGCATGGTAAGAACTTGTAAGATATTGATATTTGCTTTACTGTGAGCGCTTTACCACCACATCCTAGTAGTTCATAGGAACATTATTTTTGGATTTTGTTTCTTGTTTCAACTAATCATGGCAGGTTCAAGAGTCAGTTGGGCTTCATCGATCGTGGGAGACGTGTCATCACCTCAGAAAATACAACCACCATCACAAGAGGTACAAAGACATCAGAATGCGCACAAACAGGTTCTTATTTCCATGCCACCTTTTCATGGTCGTTTTAAACCTGATTTATATATTGAATGGGAGTTCAACATCAATAATATATTTGCTTCCCATAGTTTTGATGAACGTAAAAAAATTAAGGTTGCGGTTGGTTCTTTCACTGGTTATGCTTTAGTTTGGTGGAGTGAATATTGTTGGTTACACCCAAATTATATACCAACTACTTGGATTGATTTGAAAGTTGCCATGCGACATACATTCGTCCCTGCTTATTATACTCGTGACATGCTTACAAAGTTGCAACATTTAAAACAAGGTAGTGACACCGTAACGAAATATTACGATGATTTACAAACTACCTTGTTACATTCCTCTTTACAAGATAGTGAAGATGATTTTATGGATAGATTTTGGGCAGGATTAAATCGTGATATTCAGGAGTTACTAATTCATGAAGAGTGTTATCATATGGACCATTTGTTTCGTCTTGCTTGTAGTGCTGAACAGGAAATAGAACGACGTATTGTCCATAAGGAGAATAAGCGCCAGGTGCACATTCCAATAAATGATACGGTTGTTCCTTCCACTACTAGGCGTACTATGACAGACACATCCGTTGTTGTGAGGACTACATCACCTCCACCATGTGACACATCACCTCCGACAGTGCCTACATCATCTGAGTTGATCATAAGAGGTAATGACAAAGGTACCAATCTTCCACCTCCACATGAGTATGGTGAATGCCTTGTCAATTTAAATGAACCATGCGATGAGCTATCCACTACTTTGATCACACCAACTATTTTAGAGGAATATGTTCGTGATTTGACTTTGCCATGCGATCAAACAATTGTGAGTGAACCAATTGAATTAACTATTGATGCGAAAGAACCATTTGAATTAGGGAATAAATCATTTTTGGATCAAATACCTGTGAAAATAGTTGTGCCAATGTTTAATCATTTTGATATGACCTCTAATCTTGGTGATGGTTCATCAAGGTTGGGATGGTTTAATGATGAGCATTGCCAATCTTTTGTAACGATTAAGAGCTTCACTTATATGTGCAAATTGAGTTGCAATATTTTCATGCCTTCTACTTCTTGTGATAATATTTTGGCATTATATTTTATGAACTACGAAAGTTACTCATCTATACATGTGTCATATGTGCGAAAATTAAGGGAAGTAAAAATGGATGACATATACATATACAACATGTACACCTTGTCTATTTTCTTACCCACATTTCAGATTAAGCAACGCCGAGGACGGCTTTATTTTCAAAAAAGGGAGGATGATGAGGACATGACTACCTTGGATACGACCAAAAATATTGCATACATGTATATTTGTGAGGTGATTTCTAATGCAAACTATGCAACAATTTATTTATGTCATCCAGAACAAAAATACTTCACATACTTTTGTGCCATGTCTAATTCCAGGTGTATGGGATATTTGTACAATCCACATATGAAGATAAGGGAAAAAGAGAAGTTTAGGTGCTGTTTAAAAAGTTCTCTCACGTCACTTTTGGGCCAAGAGAAGATAGAGTCCAAGTCTCTCATGTTATGCATCCAGATTCGGACTGCACAGACATACCTGACTCAGAACGGCAAGAAATCCTTCATACGGACTCCAAATTGGGTGATTCTTTTTTTGTTGGAAACTAGATTTCATACACTTTCCAACCCAAGTGGATTCACCTTCAAATTTGTCCGGAGCGTTGAGATACCGACGAAACAATCTGACGCTGCAGCAGAATCCGAGTCAAACTACAAAGTCCAAAGGTGTTACATCACCTCCACTTGGGCCCATGAGCCTTGTACGACATAGGGTTAGTTTTAGTCTGCCTTGGGACGTCCTTCCACCTCCTTGGCCGCCACCCCTTGCTCCTATATAAGTAGATCCATCTAGTAGCTTTTTCTGAGGGATTTGTTTAGTCAAAAGTTAGCCATTGCAACTTCGTGTACTTCGTTTGTGTCCAACGACCAGACCAAGACCGCTTACGGATCCCCACCTTTATCAATACATCATTTATATTTGCAATATTCAGATTGCTTTATCATATTCTTGCTTGTTCTTCGATTGCTTGTAGGAATAGACCTTCGTGGTCAGGCTGATCGTGCTTCTGGCATTGTCAGTAACCCCTGAAGATTGGTTTAGCGATTGCTAAGGCGCAACGTCGTGCACGTTTGTAGTCGGATCGTCAAAGTCGTCTCCACCAAATCGATAGTTATCATCTCATCGAAAGATCGGGCCCCTCGCCTCTATCAGGAAGATGCGCGCATCACCAAAGAACGGCGTTGGAAAACCTGCCATCAATATGATAGGCGCAACGGCCGAGATGTCAACGAACCCGCGCCCAATGATGGTGGGTACATACGTTTTGAGGCTGGATGCCCTACTGATACATCTCCGTTGTATCTACTTTTCCAAACTCTTTTGCCCTTGTTTTGGACTCTAATTTGCATGATTTGAATGGAACTAACCCGGACTGACGATGTTTTCAGTAGAATTGCCTTGGAGCCCTACTGATACGTCTCAGTCGTATATATTTTTGTGCAGGAATAAAAGTTCTCGGAATGACCTGAAACTCAATGGAGAATATTTTTAGAATATATAAAAAATACTAGCGAAAAGAACTACCAGAGGGGGCCCACACCCTGGCCACAAGGTTGGGGGCCCCCTAGGGCGCGTGTGATACCACGAGACCGATGTGCCAGGTGTCTTCCACTTATTCGTTGTCATTGCCATGTCATCTACTTGCGCATTGCACTTTGCCATGTTTACAAAAGTTGCATCCGTCCGTAGTTGCCGAGCCCCATCGTCCTTTCCGTTGTCCGTTTTGAGCCCAAACACACTTGCACGCGCCCCCGGCACCTCCGAATATTTATTTGATAAGTGGCCCGAAAATGTTCTCGGAATGAGGTGAAACTTGGCATGTGGTCTTATTACAGTGTAGAAAGACCTCCTACCAAATTTCGTCGCATTCGGAGTCTGTTTGATAGCCCAACCGTTAAACTATAGAGGCACTATCGCCAGTCAAACTTCGGACATTTTCGGTCTCCCGAAACACCGTGCTGGGCTTCATAAGTTTCAGTGGACGCAGAGCCAACAAGTGCAGTTTTTCAGCGTAAGGTCAGGTTACAGAAAGGCCTATTTTGATAAGCAAGGCATTGCAAACAAATAGGTAGAGCAGAGAGCTAACCTAAGGAGCGAGCTTGTTGTAGTTGGTCCAGCTCCCTCTGTTCTCAGCCCAGTCATCGCTCTACACAGCCCACTAAACCCACCTAACCCCCCTCCACTCCGGAATCGTCGGATCAAGATCGGACGGTGCAAAACACCCCCAAATCCCCTAACCCTAACCACTTGCCCTATATATACACTTACCTATCCCAAATTTGGCCTTCTCCTTCTCGCTCCTCAAAATCCGCGCCCCTCCACCTCCACCTCGCCACATGTCGCCGGCCCAATGGCCAGCCGCCGCTTCCAGCCAACCAGCGGTTGCCACCTTGCACCCTGCCTCCTTTCCACCGCGCCACGTCGTCCCCGCAGCCTCCACCACTGCCGTGGCCCTCTAGAACCCATCCGGGGCCTGCCCGAGCCCATCGGGGCTCGGACGAGCCCGTCCGCGCCGCCGCTCGCCCGGATCCCGCTCCTCGCTTATCGTTCCTCCTCACGAGCGCCTGCCCCAGCGCCGTCGTCGCTGCCTGGCCCGATCCAATCGGGATCGGGGAGACGGGACGATGCGACCGGTCGCCCACGTTGACCCACGCCTGGGCCGCCTCCCTTGCTCACTGCCGTGGGTCGGCCTTGCCCACAGCCCAGCTTCGCCGGCCCGATCCACCGTCGACCTAGGCTAAAGCCCATGGTGAGCCACCGAAAGCCCAGTGCATTTTTTTCCTGCGGCGATTTTAGCTATTATCCAGGAGTTTGGTAGTTTTGCACTTTAGACCCTTAGCTTCATGCATTTAATAACTTGACAACCGTGCATCATGGAAAATGGTTTCAACATGAAAACTGCTTGAAATGTTGTGTAGAATGACAATAACCAACTTTCATCCTTGTTATAAATGTTTTAACTTGTTGTTTGTTTAAGTTTGCATAGACCACTAGTTAAAAATATGAGTAAGTCCCTGAAAACTATTAATATGTGTGCATGTTTGCCATGTGATATCTTTGTGCATGTGGGTCCATTTTGGGTGCATGAGATGTCAAAATGTTCGTCTCTCTATGATCTACATGATGGTTGCATTTGCATTCGTGTTAGGATGCATTTTGCGATGTTAATTTCTGTTGCAAAAGTGCTAAGTGATGTTAACTGCTGAAAACTGTCATAACTTACAGATTTGTCTTTTTATATATTTTTCTGTGATTTTTGTTTGAGCATCATGTCAACATGTTTTAGGAGCAAAGTCATGTCATCTTTGCAATGGTGTAATTATTTTTTCATGATATGCCTTGTGGTGAGTGGAACAAGCTTGCAAAGTGGCCTACTCATTGTTTGCTGTTTTTTGAGACGTTGAAAGCTGCTAAGTCTGAAACTGTTATATTATGATGCCATGTTTTCTTGACGCTACAGTCATATCCATGCATGTTTTGGAATGTCCAATGCCATGTATTGGAGTCCATGTTATGCTTTATCCATCCATGCGCTTGTTTGCAATTATAAGTTGCTGTAGCATGTCTCTTTCTTGCTCTCAAGTTGCTTCATAATATATTTGTCAGCCTGTCAAAAGAATGTTCAATTTGGCAAAAGTCATTATTATTAATCTATGCATCCTATGGAATTGTGCCAATGGAGTTATTTGGAGTATCCCATGCCTACTACATGTTCATGACCTTCGCATGCTTATCAGGAGTGATATGCTTGCTATTATATGCCTCCAAAGTCAGCATCATAATGTTGTTGCATTCCTAGGTTTTCACAAAGTCTGAGAATCTGCTATATCACGTTTGCATCTTGTTTTGATGAATGCCATGAACTTGTTGCTCCCATGTATATCCCATGAGTTGTTATTTGAGGTCCATGTTAAGTTCTAGTATTCCATGCTTTTGCTTGCCATGTTCTTGTGTTGTAGTTTAATTATTTCTTGCCTCCAACATGTCAACATATTAACTCTACTCATCTATATGCTCCGTTTTTCACTGTCATAATCTGTAATATAAAGTTTGCTTGTTGCCTTGATCATGTTGGATTAATCTTGACGCCTATGTACCTGATCCTTGTTGTTATTTGAAGCTTGTAACATGTTATTCAAGTGCATGCCATGCTTGTGTCTATCTTGTACTTGTAGCATGTTGTTTTGATGCTTGTCAGATGCCTAGTTGCTGTTTTGGACAGTTTGTCCTTTATACTTGTTTCATGTGTATGTGTTCAACCGTTGCTCCGTTTTGAGCATTCTCTATATGAAACTTGCTTAGTTTTGCATGTAGATGCATCATGTCATGTTGCATCCATGTTTTGAGTATTGTGCTTGATGTTTGAGTTCCTTTTGCATCAATGCCATGTGTAACTTGTTTTGCCCATATCTTCTAGGCCGAAGATCCGAATTAAATGAACTTTATATGTAACTTGACTAGAAATTCATGTTGATAATCATGGTGCATATTAACTTGCTGTTTAACAACTTTAACTTAAGGTTTGTTCAGATATGGACCAATTTTGAAGTTTACATATCAGGACTTACCGGAATTGTTATATGTTGTTTCCGGCCTCATTTAAACTTGCTTGGTTGTGTTGTTCTTGCATGCATCATCTATTTACATGAGTAGCATCATGTAGCCTTGCCATGCATCATACTTGGTGGAGCATCTTGTCTTGTTATGTGTTGTGTATTTACCGTGTTGTTTGCTTCTTCTCGTTAGTTCCTGTTTCGTTGCGATCGTGAGGATTCGTTCGACTACGCTTTGTTCGTCTACGTGGCTTCATCTTCTTCATGGAATCATTCTTCTCCCATGCGGAATTTCAGGCAAGATGACCATCACCTTGGATCTCATTACTATCATTGCTATGCTAGCTGTCTCGATGATATCGCTATATGTTGCGCTACCTATCTATTTGTTTGTCAGCCTCTCATTGTTGCCATGAAACCTCTAACCTTTGACACCATCCTAACAAACCATTTTTTGGCTATGTTACCGCTCGCTCAGCCCCTCTTATAGCATTGTTAGTTGCAGGTGAAGATGAAAATTGCTCCATGTCAGAACTTGGATATTTTGGGAATATCATAATACCTTACTTAAATTAATGCACCTATATACTTGGCAATGGGTGGAAGGCTTGGCCTTTTGCTCGGTGTTTTGTTCCACTCATGATGCCTTAAGTACTGATAAACCAGTGTTATGTTCCTTGATTTTGCGTTACTGACGCGGTTGGGTTTATGGGAAACCCTTGACAGTTCGCTTTGAATAAAACTCCTCGAGCAAGGCCCAACATTGGTTTTACCATTTACCTAATAACAACTAAAACTTGCATAGGGAGTTAGCGCTACCCGCGGACTTAATTTACAAATCGGGCCAGTGCTCCTCATGAGTGTTGGTCCAAACAAGATCACATTGCGGCGCTGCCCCTTGGCAACTTGGTGTATTTGGTTGTTGTAGCTCATCCGGACATGGCTTGAGACGAGATACGCGCGACTACTATCTGGGTGCCAGCACGCCGGGAGGTCTTGCCGGATTTTTTTACCATTGTCGAAATGTCTTGTGCACCGGATTCCGAGTCTGGTCGGGTTGTCCCTAAGATAAGAGGTTTTACCTCTGCTGATCGTAAGAGCTTGTGATGGGCTAAGTTGGGACACCCCTGCAGGGTTATGATCTTTTGAAAGTCGTGTCCGCGGTTATGTTGCGGATTGAATTTGTTAATGTCCGGTTGTCGAAAACTCGATAGAGGATCCGAAATAAAATACACCAACCGTGTGAGTAACCGTGATTGTCTCTGTTCATTTTGTGAAGAGAACACGGTGGGGTTATGTTTGACTCGCAGGTAGTTTAGGATCACTTAGCGATCCTTACTAGTTTGTGAATGTTTGAGTAGATGCTCGTCTTATTCTTGTAATCGTAAGTTAGCCACCATACAATGCTTAGGCGTTGTTGCAACCTCACCACTTAACCTCTCCATATCCATTAAGCTTTGCTAGTCTTGATACCCATGGTTTGTGGGATTGCTGAGTCCTCGTCGCTCACAGATACTGCAACAACAGGTGCAGGTGCAGGTTTTCGATGACTTGACGTGAGAGCAATGCTTATTTGTGTGGGAGTTCTTTCTTCTTCTTCTTCGTCAGTCTTGGGATAGGTTCCTAGTCTACAGCTTGGGATAGCAGGATGGATGTTGTTGTGCTTTTCATGTGTTTGTATCCGTAGTCAGATGTCTTGTGTATGATGTTGTTGTATTCATGTGGATGTTGTATGACTTGTATGTATCTCCATCTTGCTAAGCGCCCGAAATGCGGTTGTGCCCCATTCACGAGTTTATCACGTGATCGGGATATAATCGCATCTTGGGTGTGACAAGTTGGTATCAGAGCCTCGACCGACCATAGGAGCCCCCTTGTTTGATCGTAGTTTGGCCGTTGTCGCGTCTAAAAGAAAACTATTTTGGAGTCTAGTTATATCGAAGAGTAGGAATTCTTTTTACTCCTCAGCCCCTTCATTGCTCTGGTGAGGAATCTTGACGTAGGTGTTTTGAATTACTCCTCTTCCCCTTCAATTTTTTGTAGGATCATGCAGTTAGTTTTCGTTCGTTGCGATGTCAGCCTTTTTCATTCGGTGCATTTCTCGTCCAGTTCATTCGATCCTCTTCATCTTTTGCAAGTTCATCCTTAGTTATTTCCAACCGGTGTCGTTTTCCCATCTGAAGTGGTCTTTCTTTTCCCGCCCGCCCACCCTTTTTCTTCTCGGAGCCAGAGTCTTTAATCGAGTATCCATCCTACTCGTGTGAATGCTATGCTTTCTTTCCTCAATTATTGTTAACTGGTGAATTCTCGTCTAGTTCGTCATCCTTCATCTCTTTTCTTCTCCGATGAATTCTCGTCTAGTTCGTCATTCTTCATCTCTTTTCTTTTCCTGTGGATTCAGTTCAAATATTTGGTGTTCATCATATTATTTTTCTTGGCTCAAATGTTGTCTCCTTGCTCGTTCGCCTCTCTCCACTTAATTATTCCGAATTTCTCAAGTCATCTCAAAAGATTCGTGTTTGCATTCAATTAATTCGAGGTTGTCACCTCCTTTGAGTCTCTTAATCGTTCCGGTGCATTATCTCCTTTTCAATCCTTTCCAACGGTGTTTCTCTTCGGTGGACTCATAACCCACAGGTCTTTCCCAGGATCTTACCTGACTCGTCTAATATTTTCAAAGCTATCCCCAAATTCTTTTCGAAGTGTGACGTAAGAATGGATTCCATCAGTCACATGCCATCTCCAAGATTGCTTTCAATTCTTCTCATCGTTTCTTTAACCTTCCCTCTTTTCTTTTCCGGAGTATCTTAAAAACTTTGGTGGTATTTCTCGTCGTCATTTGAAGACCAAAATAGAGTTCTTATAAATCTTGTCCGTTCTCACGAAGATTAATGGTTCTAGCTTCAAGTTATCATCTCGAGTTATTTAGTTTCTTAGAAATTCTTTTCCTTAACCATCTCAAGCATTTTATCAATTCTTTCCATCTCATTCCTCCGAAGGCCATCATTTCAAAAGATTTCTTCAGTCTCAATTTTCAACTTCGTCCTCCAACTATTCTAAATGATGTCTCTTCATTCGTCTCCATATTCTTCCGATGATTCGTCCAAGTATTCTTTATTCAGTTCGCGATCTCTTCGTTCCCTTGTATCTAAATTTCCTCAAGTGCTTTATTCCTCCTGGCGATTCATTCTCTTGTATTCACTCAATTTCAATTCCTTACGGTGGATTATGTTCCTTCGTGACTCAGTTTCAATTCTTTACGATGGTTTTCTCAAGAGTTATTTTCCTTTATTATCATATCAATTCTTTCGTTCTTTCCAATCCTACCGGTGGGTCATGAAGACTTTTTCAAGTTTGAGCTATATCTTTCCCTAATCTCCTTCAACGCGAATAAGTGGTATGAAAATACATTGCTTCTCATCAATTTAATTGGTGGAGGATAAGCATAACATAATTCTTCTCTCATTAAGTTGATTAATCCCTTCCTTCGGAGTTTGTTCATGATGAATAAATTCAAGCCCACGTCCTTTCATCTTTTCTTTTCGGAGTTCGAAGTTTTTTTCGGCTATCTCGCTGGAACCTCCGTCTAAATCATCGCAAAGCTTTAATCTTATTCTTTTCATCGGTCATCATCATCCTTTTGTTACCGGAGTTCTTCAGGGTGGTTCATCGTGATTCAAATCATTCTTCAAGTGTTCATCAAATTATTGTGTAGCAGCTCAAGCATTATTCTTTTTGCACCTCGAGATGCAATTAATTCTCCGTATTCTTTTGGAAGTGGAGTTTTGCAATTCGTAGTTCTTCTCAGCTATTCAAGCATTGGGTTGTGGCATAATCACACCTCAAGTTTTGAGATGTTTGGTAAGAGACATGAAGCTTGTTCTTTTGTTGTTGATTTTGCCAACAACTCCGTTCAACCCTTCTCCGTAAGGATGCTTTTCAAAGTCATTCGTGATAAAAGATGTTATTCTTTCTCCTTTCTTTTTATTCCATCCTTTCAATTCTAACAGAGGCATTGTGTTGTTCATATCATCAAGTATTATTCCATATTCCCAAGTTCAAGTTCTATTCCTTCCATTTTCAGTCGGAGTGCTGCCCAAATTCATTCGTTCGAATTCCTTTTCTGTCTCTTATTAACCAGAGGTTTCAATGTCTCTCTTGTCACTTAAGCTCTGGGTTCTCATCGTATGCCTTGTTTGCTCATTTTAGCGGAGCTTCTCAATCTTGGTCATATCCGTTTTATTCCTTCTTTCAAGTTGTTCAACCCTTCAAGATTCTTTTGTTTCACCCATTTGTCCAAGAAGAACTTTGTTCTTCCTATTCCTCTTCCGTCTCGTTTCTAAGATCTCGGGACGAGATCTCTTGTTAGTAGGGGAGTGATGTGACACCTTGAGACCGATGTGCCAGGTGTCTTCCTCTTATTCATTGTCGTTGCCATGTCATCTACTTCCGTGTTGCACTTTGCCATGTCATCATGTGCATTTCATCTGCATAGTTTTAAAAACTTGCATCCATCCGTAGTTGCCGAGCCCGCTCATCCTTTCTGTTGTCCGTTCTGAGCCCAGACTGATGAGGACATCACTAACAAGGTTACACCCACAGCCCCAACTAATACATATACATGACCAATTACTAGAGCTCGCGCACGCCAATTAAATTACCAGGTACTTTCGTTTCTTGGTATTGATTTTAATGTTCATGAGAATATGATGATGCCTAAATTGGATACATTTGTCTTGCTTACAAATGAAGGGCCTAGCTTGGACAAGAAGGATGAACATTGGAGCAAGATCAAGCATGGAGATGATGGCATGCGCAAGGGGAACAAGAACGGAGTTACAAGTGATGATTTCAGGACTTTGAAGCCAGCACAATGAGTGCGTGAAGCCTTGGACAAAATATACAAGATGCCACTTCATAAATTTTGTCCAGAGGCTATTATAGGTGCTGCGTCACCTTATTATTGGGCTAGGCCCATGTAATTTCGAAATAGTAAAGTATAGTCTGTTTTTAGAGTCCGTATGTGTGGGGAAAACATAGTTAGGGTTGGTTTACGACCCCCTTCTCCAAGGGGCCACGAAATTCCCCCTCTCTTTCTCCATATATACAGCCCTTAGGGCGTCGTTTAGACTTTTGGTTTTGTTTAGATTAAAGTTCGCCATAGCTGCAACTTCGCGTACTTCGTTTGTGTTCAACAACCAGACAAAGACGTCACAGAACCCCACCTTGATCAATAAAGCTTTCTTCTTATATTCACAATATCCATATTGCAATCTTAGTTTCTTGCTTGTTCTTCGTTTGCTTGCAGGAAATAGACCCTCGTGGTCAGGTTGATCGTCCTCCGGCATGGTCAATAACCTCTCGGAGTTGGTTTAGCGATTGCTAAGGCACGACGTCCTCGCACGTTCGTAGTCGGATCGTCAAAGTCTACTCCACCAAAAACGATAGCCACCATCTCATCGAAAGACGAGACACCTTTGCCTCTATCAAGTGGTATCAGATTTCTAGGTTGCTCGGTGAGATTTTCTAGTTTTTCATAGTTAGGTCGAGTCTGTTCTTCATACCTTTAGTCCACGAAAAAGCCATAATTTTTTTATTAGGGTTAGTTCATCATATCCGAACCAATCTGAGCCTTTGTTTAATCTTTTTAGGGTTTTGCTTTGTTGAATTTGCGGTTGCATCGTCGTGTCTAGTTGCTGGTCTTATTGTCTAGTCCTTTAGAGTTTCGAGTTCTGTCACAGTTGTCACGCCGCCGCACCATATTCATCGCTGCTCCCATACCACCACCGCTGCCATATCCCGCCACTGCTACAACATACCATCACCGCTGCCATAACCTACCACCGCAGCCATATCCTACCATCATATAGCCACCACCAATCCGAGCACTTTTCATATTAGGTCTGTTCTTGAGATCCATCTAGTTTCGGATTCGTGTTTCCTTGCCTGCGTAGGTCTCAGAAAAAAACCGAATCTTTTGAGGCTTTTCTGGAGACCCCCGGGCAGTTTTTAGGCCAAAATCTCGGCAGGTGAAAATATTATTTCCCTAATCTATTTTTAGGCTTTTTTGAGTGTTTTGAGACATGTGCCATCATACTATTTTTTTACTGCACTTTTTCGTCGTCGCTGCCCTGATTCCGAAAAAAATCGTCAAAAAAATTTGTGCCTATCATCTTAGTTTGACATGGGAAGAATTTTGAGACACTCGCCATTATAGTGATTTTCGGCAAAAAAAAGGGCGCAAAAAAGGCGAAAAAAATCAGAGTGTGCTTTCCCCTTGATTACGTGCAGCGCCGTGATTTTGTTAGTGTTCTAGGCTCGCGTCTCTAGTACGGTCTAGCCTAGGACCAGCACAGTATCGTCGTTGAGCGTTTATTCAACTTTGCATCTCTGAATTGATTATTGCTGACCCTTTTTGCTACCATATTATAAGCCTTCCCAGCTCCACATACATCTACGCCGTGCGTTTGACTCTCTCTGGTAATCGCTTTATCCAAGCTTTGAGAGTTTTGACTACCACGGTTGCCGATTAGCACCTGCTGTTGGGTAAGAACTGGTAAGAATTTGAGATTTGCTTGACGGGTTTGTGATGCCCCACCACCACCATTTTCTAGTAGTCTGTAGGATCATATTTTTGTGTGTTTCTATTGCTGCTAACCATGTCAGGATCACAAGTCGACGAGACTAACTGGGAGAACATGACGAACAAGGAGTTGCATGATAAATTTCAGGAAATGCTGGGTTAACAGGTAGAAGATGTGATGACCAGTTTTGGCGATGCACTAGCAAGGATGGATGGCATTGAGAAGTCAATTGACACCAAGTTGGATGCCAAATACGCTGAAGTGCTTGCGCGTCTACCTCCTCCTGCTGCACCATTGCAACAACAACAACAACCACCTTTACGTCGCGGAAAAGCCCTCCGCAAAGCGAGGCCTGTCGCTCTTCAGCCTGGCCAAACTGTTGGTGCTGCTGTTGATACTTCTGTGGCTCCTGCTGCTGCTGAGGAGGAGGACGATTACGCGGGGGATTACGAGGATGAGGTTGATCAAAATCAGAACTACATGCAACAACCAGCACCGCAACCACCAGGTCGTCCACATGCAAATAATCAGCATGGTAGGGCTGCACCACACCCTCAGGTACGAGATCATGACCATCCCCAAAACTGAAATTGAATATTCCACCATTGGAGGGTAGATATGTTCCTGATATATATCTGACTTGGGATTTAGAAACCGAACAATGTTTTACATGTTTAAAATATCCCGAGGAGAGACGTGTTGCTGCTGCTCATTGTGCTTTCACTAGTTTTGCTTGTGTCTGGTGGTTTGAATATTCTAGATTATATCCGGATAATATTCCAACTACTTGAGGTGCTTTGAAAACTGCTATGCGTACTCGTTGGGTTCCACCTTATTATCAACATGAATTACTTCAGAAATTGCAGCGCATAAGACAAGGAAAAGATTTGGTAGAGGAATATTATCAGGAATTACAAACTGACCTGATTAGATGTGGTATTGTTGAGGATAATGAGGCTATGCTTGCACGTTTTATGGGTGGCTTAAATAGAGAAATTCAGACAATTCTAGAGTATAAGGAGTATAATAATATCACTCGTTTATTTCATCTTGCTTGCAAAGCTGAACGTGAAGTGCAGGATCGACAGGCCTTGGCGCGAACTAATTTTTCTGCAGGTCGACCTTCATCATGGACACCGCGTGCATCATCTACTTTGACACGTCAGGCTGCACCACCACCTACAGCCGTCACTTCTAGCCGTGATAAAAGCAAACATGCACCCTTACCATCAACCAGGAGTACACCTTCCGGTCCTGCGCAGAGCTCTTCTTCATCCATGGCATCCAGAGGGCCAACACATGATGTTATATGTCATCGTTGCATTGTTCGTGGTCACTATGCGAGCAAATGCCCATCTCAGCGTGTCATGATTGCTACTAAGGATGGTGGTTATGAGTCCGCTAGTGACTATGATGAGGAGATTTGGCTCTTATTACACGTGAAGAACACGATGGAGATGATTCTGAAAATGAGATGCAATACATGGCTCCTGAAGATGCTGTCAGGTATGAATGTTTAGTTGCTCAACGTGTTTTGAGTGTGCAGGTCACACAAGCGGAGCCACATCAGAGGCATAATTTGTTCCATACAAAGGGAGTTGTGAAGGAACATTCTGTTCGCATCATCATAGATGGAGGGAGCTGCAACAACGTGGCTAGCATGGAGATGGTGGAGAAGCTATCTCTCACCACAATACCACATCCACATCCTTACTACATCCAATGGTTCAACAACAGCAGCAAGGTTAAGGTAACACGTATTGTTCGTGTGCATTTTAGTATCTCCACATATGCTGATTATGTTGATTGTGATGTGGTATCCATGCAAGCATGTTCCTTATTACTTGGTAGACCATGGCAATTTGATAAAAATTCTATACACCATGGTAGAAACAATCAGTATACTCTTCTTCATAAGGATAAACGTATTACTTTACTTCCTATGTCTCCTGATTCCATTTTGAAAGATGATATTAATAGCGGCAATAAAGCGAAACAGGAGCAAAAGAAGAGTGAAAATCAGATTGTGGCAAAAGAATTTCAGCAACAAATGAATCCTAATAACACACCATCATCTCATGTTGCATCTGAAGTTAAATTAAAAAAGTGGATGTTTACTTGCCACCAAATCTGATATTGATGATCTAGATTTAAGAAAATCTGTTTGCTATGCTTTTGTGTGCAAAGATGCATTATTTTCATTCGAGGACGTGCCTTCCTCTTTGCCTCCTGTTGTCACTAACAATTTGTAGGAGTTCGCGGACGTCTTTCCACAAGACGTGCCACCGGGATTACCACCTATTCGAGGGATTGAGCATTAGATTGACTCAATTGCCGGTGCATCGCTACCCAACCGTGCACCATACCGTACAAATCCAGAGGAGACGAAGGAGATTATGCGTCAAGTACATGAGCTACTCGACAAAGGTTATATACGCGAATCCCTTAGTCCTTGTGCCGTTCCTATTATTCTAGTGCCGAAAAAGGATGGTACATCGCGTATGTGTGTTCATTGTAGAGGCATTAATAATATTACTATTCGTTATCGTCATCCTATTCCTAGGCTAGATGATATGCTTGATGAATTGAGTGGCTCTACAATATTCTCCAAAGTTGATTTGCATAGTGGATACCATCAAATTCGTATGAAATT
The DNA here is from genome assembly GCA_902687465.1 of Secale cereale. Classification (NCBI taxonomy): domain Eukaryota; kingdom Viridiplantae; phylum Streptophyta; class Magnoliopsida; order Poales; family Poaceae; genus Secale; species Secale cereale. The sequence goes on along the minus strand of LR738715.1, from coordinate 445,454,701 downwards.
GGGAGATGAATGGAAAACAACATTTAAAACTAAGTTTGGATTATATGAGTGGTTAGTCATGCCTATTGGGTTAACTAATGCACCTAGTACTTTCATGAGATTAATGAATGAAGTTTTACGTGCTTTCATTGGACGATTTGTGGTAGTTTACTTTGATGATATACTGATTTATAGCAGATATTTGGAGGAACATTTGGAACAATTATGTGCTATTTTTATTGCTCTACGTGATGCACGTTTGTTTGGTAACTTGGAAAGTGCACCTTTTGCACCGACCGAGTATGTTTTCTTGGCTATGTTGTTACTCCACATGGAATTGAGGTTGATAAAGCCAATATTGAAGTTATTGAGAGTTGGCCGCAGCCCAAAACGGTCACACACGTGAGGAGTTTCTTTGGCCTCTCTGGATTCTGTAGGCGTTTTGTGAGAGATTTCAGCACCATTGCTGCACCTCTCAATGAGCTTACAAAGAAGGATGTGCCTTTAGTTTGGGGTACTGCACATGAAGAAGCATTCACGGTATTGAAAGATAAGTTGACACATGCTCCTTTACTCCAACTTCCTGATTTTAATAAGACTTTTGAGCTTAAATGTGATGCTAATGGAATTGGGTTAGGAGGTGTGTTATTACGAGATGGCAAACATATTGCATACTTTCCTGAAAAATTGAGTGGGCCTAGTCTGAATTATTCTACTTATGATAAGGAATTATATGCTCTTGTTAGGACTTTGAAAACATGGCAACATTATTTATGGCCAAAGAATTTGTTATACATTCTGATCATGAATCTTTGAAGCACATTAAAAGTCAAGCAAAACTGAACCGTAGACATGCTAAATGCGTTGAATTCATAGAGACATTCCCTTATGTTATTAAACACAAGACGGGAAAAGAAATTGTTATTGCTGATGCATTGTCTCGTCGTTATACTATCCTTTCACAACTTGACTTTAACATATTTGGTTTGGAGACCATCAAAGATCAATATGTGCATGATGCTGAATTTAAAGATGTATTGCAGAATTGTAAAGAAGGGAGAACATGGAACAAGTTCATCGTTAATGATGGATTTGTGTTTCGTGCTAACAAGCTATGCATTCTGATGACCCACAAGTGTAGGGGATCTATCGTAGTCCTTTCGATAAGTAAGAGTGTCAAACCCAACGAGGAGCAGAAGAAAATGATAGGCAGTTTTCAGTAAGGTATTTTCTGCAAGCACTGAAATTATTGGTAACAGATAGTTTTGTGATAAGGTAATTGGTAGCAAGTGACAAAAGGTAAAAGTAAATATGGTGCAGCAAGGTGGCCCAATCCTTTTTGTAGCACAGAACAAGCCTGGACAAACTCTTATATAAAGGAAAGCGCTCCCGAGGACACATGGGAATTCTCGTCAAGCTAGTTTTCATCACGATCATCTGATTCGCGTTCTGTACTTTGATATTTGGTATGTGGGTGGACTGGTGCTTGGGTGCTGCCCTTACTTGGACAAGCCTCCCACTTATGATTAACCTCGAATGCAAGCATCCGCAACTACAAAAGAAGTATTAAGGTAAACCTAACCATAGCCTGAAACATATGGATCCAAATCAGCCCCTTACAAAGCAACGCATAAACTAGGGTTTAAGCTTCTGTCACTCTAGCAACCATCATCTACTTATTACTTCCCAATGCCTTTCTCTAGGCCCAAATAATGGTGAAATGTCATTTAGTCAACGTTCACATGACACCACTTTAGGAGAGACAACATACATCTCATCAAAATATCGAAAAAGACCAAACTCACATGACTACTAATAGCAAGACTTCTCCCATGTCCTCAGGAACAAAAGTAACTACTCACAAGACATAATATTGTTCATGATCAGAGGGGTATTGATATGCATAATGGATCTGAATATATGATCTTCCACCAAATAAACCAACTAGCATCAACTACAAGGAGTAATCAACACTACTAGCAACCCACAGGTACCAATCTGAGGTTTGGGTACAAAGATTGGATACAAGAGATGAACTAGGGTTTGAGTAGATAGTGCTGGTGAAGATGTTGATGAAGATAGCCCTCCCCAAGATGGGATAGTTGTTGGTGATGACAGCGGTGATGATTTCCCGCTCCCGGAGGGAAGTATCACCGGCAGAACAGCTCTACCGGAGCCCTAGATTGGTTTCCGCCTTGGTTCCGCCTCGAGACGGTGGCGTCTGGTCCCGAAAGCCTCCTTATGATTTTTTCCAGGTCAAAACACTTCATATAGGAGAAGATGGGCACCGGGGGCCTGCCGACTGGCCCACGAGGTAGGGGCGCGCCCTGGGAAGGGGGCGCGCCCCCCACCCTCGAGGCCAGCCGGTGGCCCCTCTCGTCGGTTTCTTTTGCCAGATATTTTTTATATGTTCCGAAACGATGTTCTGTGGAGTTTCAAGGCTTTTGGAGTTGTGCAGAATACGTTTCCAGAGTTTGCTCCTTTTCAGCCCAGAATTCCAGCTGCCGGCATTCTCCCTCTTCATGTAAACCTTGTAAAATAAGAGAGAAAAGGCATAAGTATTGTGACAAAACATGTATGAACATCCCATAATGCAATAAATATCAACTTATAAGCATGATGCAAAATTATCAACTCCCCCAAGCTTAGACCTCGCTTGTCGTCAAGCGAAAGCCGATATCGAAAAATATGTCCACATGTTTAGAGATAGAGGTGTCGATAAAAACAGAATACGAACATGAGGGCATCATGATCATTCTCATAACAGCAACTTATAAAGATATATTCATATGATTCTTATGCTAAAGTAACAATTCATCCAAAATATCAAGTATGCATCATAAACTTCATTGGAAACTAACAAACTTTGGTCTCGGTCATTGAAGCAATTGCAATTTATCGTAACATCGGAAAGAGTCAATATAAGAGCTTTTCAGCACGCCTACATACTCAGCTATCAAATAGTCTTTCACAATTGCTCACACTCGTGCAATACTTATGTTTATGGAGTTTTAATCGGACACAGAGAAACATAGGGGCTTATTGTAATGCCCCAGACGTAACACTTTCCCCTTTTGGCAATATATAACTTTGGCTTCATCATTTCCGTTCCGGGTTCTTCGTCTTTTCGGGTTTTCGTCGTGTTGTCGTGTGCGTGTGTGCATTCATCCATGTCATGTTGTCATGTGTATTACATTGCATTTGTGTTGTCTTTTGCATCCGGTCTCACTCGTCCCTTCCCGTTGTCCGTTTCGAGTTCCGACGCTCTCACACGTGCCCGTGGCTTCCCCGAGTCCTTCTTTCGTGTTTGACCGTGTAACGTTTCCGGATTGGCGTGAGACTTGTCGTGCGATGTTGTTTTGATACGTGTAACCCGCCTGTCAAGTTTCGTCGCGTTTGGAGTTCGTTTGATACTCCAACGGGTAACCTCGTGGGCTAAAAGTACCTCATCTTTGAGGCCCAAGACCCCCTCCACAACAGCCCAACAACCCAGCTCAAACCTTCCCATTATCTCGACCGTTGAATTGTGATCGCGTGGCCGAAAACCGCTACTCATTTGGAGTCTCCTAGCTCCTTGTGCCTATAAAAACGTCCCCTTGCCATTTTCGTCCAAAACCCTAGCCTCCTCCTAGCTCCAGCCCCAGCCTCGAAATCTGTGCCGGGCGGACGTGTCCGACCCAGGCCGGACAGGTCTTCCTCCGCCGCCGCTCCCACCGCACGGGCCCGCCGGGCTCGAGGCCGTCCCCCCGCGGCCCGCATCGCCACAGATCCCTCCGCAGCGCCAGCCTTCGTCCCCGCCGCCTCCGGTGGCCGGGCCGCCTCCTACACGCCGGGCCCCCGCCGCCGGCGAGCTCCGCCCGGCCGGAGAGCTCGCGCCGCCACCGCCATTCAAGCAGCCGGCGCCGCCCTTGAGGATTCCGCCGCCGCCCGAGCCCAAGCTCCCCGCCGCCGGTGGCCGTGCCCGCCGCCCGGCCCGCTTCCTCCCGCCGGCATCGAGGAGCCGCGGCCGCCCCAGCTTCGATCGATCCCGATCTCGATCCGCCAGATCCAGCGGGAGCCCTAACGGGTCGGCCCGTTGACCCGCGTGCCCGCAACCCGCTTCCCGGCCCGATCCGCTTTGACCGCACCCGTCGACCCGATCCAGTCTGCGAGGTGATCCTTGTTACTGCTAAGTCTTTTAGTTTTTAGTGTCTGATGCATTATTGTGATGATGATAACTTTTTCTGTGCTTGTCCGATTTGTGCATATAATATGTCAAAATGATCGTGGTGACATGTACTATGTTTTGTTCCATTGTATCATGCATGTTTGAGTCCATCTAGATGTCTTAATCTTCATGACAAGAGTGCTATAGGATATAAACTGCTGCTATTAGTTGTTTTGATGCCATGTTTGAGATCTGATAACTTGATGCATGTTTATCCAAATGAAGTAAATGATATGTCCAAATGTTCATCATGAGATGCTCTACATGTTGGTTGCTATAGGATGCATGATAGAATTCATATTACCATGTTTATCTCCATTGCAAAAGTGCATGTGGCTGTTAGGTTTTTAAACGTGTTACGAGATGCCTAGTTGAGGAGCTCGTTGCTATTGATGTGGTTGTCCCCATGTTGCATGCTTATATGTTTTGGATTCCCCATCATGTGTTCTTTGCTGTGGTGCAAACCACTTGCCATGTTATGCTTTGAGGTGACATAAACATGCTCACAAACATGCCATGATAATATTGTTGTTTTAACACTTAGTGAAATTTCACTAAGTCTGGAATCTGTAATATCCTGATGCTATGTTTGCTTGTTGTCCTAGGCAAATCCATGTTCGTTTTGGGGTGGCCATTGATGATTACTTGTTGTATATGTTGTTGTCTATCCATTAGTGCCCTCACATGCTCATTTGGGTGGCTGCAGCATATTTAATTCTTGCTCCCAAGTTGCTATAAAATATTGCTGTCAGGTTTTTATTGTCATGTTCAAAATGTTGTAGCTTGTTGCTATTGATCCATGCCTCTTATGGAGACACTCCAATGGAATTGTTTGTTGTAGGATATGTCTACTTCATGTCCATGCTTCTTGTCACCATGTTTGAGTTCTGTAGAGTATATATTTCTTGCTCCGAAGTTGCTATGTGGCTGTTAGTTTCAGCTTTGCACTGTTTCTTGTTTCGGGTGTATCTTTTAGTCCGTTGCTCCGATTTGAGCAAGTCCTATATGAAAATTTTGTGATTTTGCATGTAGATTCATAATATCATCTTGTTAACATGTTTGGAGTATGTTGCTTGAAGTTTGGGTGCATCTTGCACCGCTGCCATGCTTATCTTGTCTTGATCATATCTTCTAGACCGTAGCTCCGTTTTAAACAAACTTTATATGAAACTTGACTAGATTTTCGTGTAGATTGTCATGGTGCATGTTAACTTGCTGTTTAACAACTTTAACTTAAGGTTTGTTCAGTTCTGGACTAATTTCAAACTATGCTCATGAGGACTTACCGGTTTTGTCTTAAGTAGTTTCCGGCCTCATTTAAACCTGCTTTTTCTTGTGTTGTTTCTTTGTGCTTCCTACCCTGCCATGTTTTGCATCCTAAATAGACTTGTCTTGCATCCTACTTGCTAGAGTAAATTGTCTTGTTCTTGTACTGTTTCTCTGTGTTTCCTATGTTGGCTTTCTGCGCATCCTAAGTGCATCTGCAGTGCTTCCTTAGTGCATCAGCCATGCATCATGTAGTTTGCGCATTGCATCTTGTTTGATTTCGTGCCTCGTGTGTTCTTGTGTTGAGTAGAGCCGGAAGCCGAGACCGAGCACGAGACGAGGTTACTACCGAGGTTGAGAACGAGGAGCCCTCTTACGATCCCATCGATGACTCGACAGGCAAGATGACCTGACCCATATATCATTACTATCTTTGCCTATTGCTAGAAGTCTCACTCTTTAGTTTATTGCCTCGATGCCCATGTTTTACTGTCAGCCTCCTATTGTAACCATGAATCTGTCTAACCACCCTACCTATGCAAACCTATGTTTGGCTAAGTAAGCTTCGCTCAACCCCTCTTATAGCATTGCTAGATGCAGGAGAAGATTTGAAGATTCTTGCTTCATGTTGAAGCTTGTTGGGATATCACACTATATAAACTCTTAAATGTAATCGTCTATATATTGGTAATGTGTGGAAGGCTAAGCCTCTTGCTTGGTGTTTTGTTCCACTCATGCCGCCCTAGGAACCGTATAAACCGATGTTATGTTCCTTGATTTTGTGTTCCTCACACGGTTGGGGTAATGGGACCCCCTCGATAAACCGCTTAGCGCTAAGTCTTTTCCAGCAAGTCCCAACATTGGTACTATTTTCCTAAACAACTAAAACTTGCATAGGGAGTAATTAACCCTCTTCTTAATCAACAACCCGGGCCAGTGCTCCACATGAGTGTTGGTCCGAAACGGGGAGCCTGCGGGGCCACCTTGGGGGAACCCGAGGTCTGGTAAAAACCCGTAGCTTCACCCATCCGGTCGTGGCCTGAGACTAGATACGCGCGGCTACTGACAGGGTGTCGGCACGCCGGGAGGATTTGCTGTATTAGCCTTACCTTAGTCGGAGTATCTTGAGCATGGGATTCCGAGGATACTCGGGTCTTCCCACCTTGGAGTTGCGACTCCGCGGATCGTGGGCTTGTAACGGGCCAAGTTGGAACACCCCTGCAGGGTTTTGAACTTTCAAAAGCCGTGCCCGCGGTTCTGTGGCAGATGGGAATTTGTTAATATCCGGTTGTAGAAAACTTGACACCATGTTCAGAACACACTACCAGCGTGAGTACCGTGACGGTCATTTTCCGAAAGGGGTTCGGGAAGTGAACACGGTGGGGTTATGATGGACGTGCTTAGTTAGGATCACTTCGTGATCACCTTATCGTCCGAGGAACTTCTCTTCTCGCTCTTATCACGTAAGCTAGTGCTAGTGCAGCTGCAGCCTTTTATTCTTTCTTCAGCCTTGTTCCGCACCCAAGGCTTAGATAGTTTTGTTACCCGGGAACGGGATTGCTGAGTCCTCCGTGGCTCATAGATTCTACACCACACCAGATGCAGGTACCATGGTGAGCTACTCAGGTGACGGCACCGAGCTATACTAGGAGTACGATGAGGAACATAGTCGTTACTATGTGCACTATCCCGATGATCAGTAGTGGTTTCTACTAGGGGCGATTCAGACCTGTGGCTCTATGTATGTTTGGTATCTTTCATTTGGATCTTCACCCGTAGACGGGTTGTGATGTTATTTGAATGATGTTTTGCTATGTAATGAATTGTGTGACGTGGCGAGTGTAAGCCAACTATCTCTTTTGTTTTTTTCCTCCCCATTTTTACATGAGATGTGCAAAGATACCGAACTTGAGATCATTCCAGAATGGGCTTATACCTTTAAGTCGTGCCTCGACACGTAGGAGGTATAGTCCCATCCTGGGCATTACAAGTTGGTATCAGAGCCTTCTCCGACCTAGAAGCCCCCACTGTTTGATCGAATCGTTGACGGTTGAGTCTAGGCACACACTTAAAATGTTTTGAGTACTATATATATATCGGAGCACTGTTCAAGATATCTTCCGATATGCTGATAAATCGGCCGATTTATCGCTTATCGCTGTCTGACCGATAAGATAAATCGGCCGATAAATCAGCCGATATGGCGATAAATTGGCCGATATGCCGATAAATTGGCCGATTTACCCCTTATCATGGGTCAACCGATAAGTTCCCGATAAGCGATATCCCCAACATTGTATCGGAGAGTAGGATTTCTGTTGCTCCTCATCTCTTTTCACTCTGGTGAGGACTCCTGACGCATACTCTTTCCTCTTCTACTCTCAAATATTGCACCAAATTGTTTTTCAGGAATCTCACGAGTATTGTTTGCATTGTTACGATGTCTTTATGATGAGAACATTGTTCTCGATGCCTCCTGTCATTTAGGGGTTGTGGCAGTGTCCCAGAGAGTTGAGCTCCGAGGCGTTGTCGTCACAAATATATCGCGTCAGTTCTAGAATACTTAAGACGGCCAACATCGAAAACTCTCCTATGCGGTTAGTGGCAAGATAACCTCGACATCACCCAGTACTGGGGAGGTAGTTCAGAAGTATTGCCATAGCTTTTATAGTGGATGCGTTTCGAAGGTCCGAGGTAGACGGTTTCCGGAAATAACTGGTTATGTGTTGAAGGATGGATACAGCTGGATGTAGGATTAGAGTTGAGTGCGCGATGCTTCCCCTGTATCCCCAACGCCTGATTGCATAACTGGAAACTTTCGGAAATTAATAGGTGGGTCCATCTAGTAGATCATAGGCATTCTTCCAACGAATGCAGGATATGGAGTTCGGGATTCTACATTGAGTGAAGTAGTTTTATGGCCGTTGTTCCAATCGGGAGTTGCATCTTAAAGGGTCCTTGGCTATGCTGATCCGGGGATTGCAAAACCCTTTTGTAACACGTTCCATAAGCTTTTAGCACGAATATGTCGAACAAAGCTCCTATCTTGTATTTGTTCTATCTGCACCTTGTTGTTTTATTTACCTTTTTGTCTCCCAAGTGGCTTCTCGTGAAGATTGTTGTTATCATTAAACTATGAATTTCATTCGGTCCTCTTGTTCGAATGATTCTTGTGAAGACTATGTTGCAATTCTAGCCATTGATTCAGCTTATATCTTCTTTCAATCAAATGGCTAATAGTGGTCATCTCTTTCTGGATGGCTCCTAAAAGGGTTCCCAACGCTAACCCAGAGGGTGAAGAGGTTCTTGATCATCCTCCTTCACCTCCTCCTCCGTCTGAGGACTGGAGAGCAATTATGCAAGTTACGAACCAGAACACCCAGATGCTTATGCAAATGATGCAGAATATTCAAGCAAATCAAGCAAATAAGGGTGCTCATGGGAACCAAGGCAATTTGTTCAACCAACCGCATTTTGCTACGCTCAACCAGTTCTTGGCAAATCAACCAAAGGCATTCAGTTACTGCATGGACCCTCTCGATGCTGAAGACTGGATAACAGATATCAAGAAGCATTTCGAGTGTAGCAACGTAAGGCCCGAGGACTATGTAAAGTTTGCAGCCTTCCAACTCAAGGACCAAGCAACTGATTGGTGGCAGCAGTACAAAGACTCCAGAGCAGGGCGTGAAATCTCCTGGGATGACTTCTGCAAGGACTTTCGTTCTCACCACATTCCAACAAGTGTCATCGAGGGTATGCGTGAGCAATTCCGCAACCTGAAGCAAGGCTCAATGACTGTCTACTAATATAATGTCAAGTTCCAGAACCTTGCCCGCTATGACAAGCAAGACATCCCAGATGCCAAGAGCAAGATTTATCAGTTCCGTGGTGGTCTGAAGGATGAACTCCAACTTGCTCTCACCTTGTTCGAGCCTGATGAGTTTGATAAATTCTATAACATGGCACTTAAGCAAGAGGCAGCCCAGCTCAAGATGGAAGCTTGCAAAAAGAGGATCAGAGATGCCGTTCACTCCTCATCTTCTTCTCAAGTGGTCGCAAAGCAATAGAAGTTTTGGCTTCCACCTCCTCCAGTGATCCGAGCTCCCTACAACATCAACAAGAACTCTGGTGGCCGTGCTTTCTCCCACCCACCCAACCCAAGCAATCAGTCAAAGAATCAGTTTCAAGCTTCCAAGTCAAGTGCTCCTTACTACCGTCCTCTCTCAGAAGTGGTTTGCAACAAGTGCACTCAGAAGGGTCATTATGCTAACAAGTGCCCCAACCCAAGGCGCCTTCCGCCTCCTCCACCTGTCAGCACTGCTATTGTCAAGCACAATCCCAAGCATGCAAGAGTGAATCTGATGAATGCAGCTCAAGCAGAGAATTCTTCAGATGCGATACTTGGTAACCTTCCAGTTAACTCTATTCTTGCAAAAGTGTTGTTTGATTCGGGTGCATCATGTTCTTTCATGTCTCAACCATTTGCATCCAAGCATAATGTTGACGTCAAAAGCTTACCTCAGAAGTTGCAAGTTATTTTCTCCGGGGAGACGTATGACTTCTAATATATATGCTCCGGATGTATCTATTTGCATGGGTGATTACCGCTTTCTGGCTAAACCGGTTGTTCTCGGCAACTCCGACATTGACCTTATTCTCGGGATGGATTGGCTTTCTCAGCATGATGCTCACATTGATTGTGCAAACAAGGAAGTCAAGCTTACTCATTCCAATGAAGACGTGATTATCTTCGCCTCTCGAGATAACACAATCAGGCTATTCTCTCTCAATGACAAGGGCGAGATTAATGCCATCTCTCAAATTCCGGTGGTTAATGAATACGAAGACGCTTTCCCTGAAGAGCTTCCAGGCATGCCTCCACATCGTCAAGTTGAATTTGTCATTGAACTCGAGCCTAGTACTGAGCCAGCATGCCGGCGTCCGTACAAGCTCTCCCCTCAAGAGTTGAAGGAGTTGAAGAAACAGCTCGATGAACAAGAGCGTATGGGTGTGATCAGGCCTAGCACGTCTCCTTGGGGCTGTGGTGTCTTATTTGTCAAGAAGAAGGATGGCACGGAGCGCCTTTGCGTTGATTACCGGCCATTGAACAAGAAGACAATAAAGAACAAGTATCCGCTCCCCAACATCAATGAATTGTTCGAGCAGCTCAAAGGAGCTAAACTGTTCTCAAAGCTCGATCTCCGAATGGGTTATCACCAAATTCGCATTCGTGAAGAAGACATCCACAAGACTTCCTTCAGAACGAGCTACGGCTCCTATGAGTATACAGTCATGTCATTTGGCCTCGCTAATGCTCCACCTACCTTCTCGAGAATGATGCACTACATTTTCAACCCCTACACCAACGAATTTGTGCTTGTGTATCTGGATGACATCTTGGTATTCTCCAAGAATGAAGAGGATCATGAAAAGCACCTCCGTCTGGTTCTCGACAGACTCCGTGAACATAAGTTCAATGCCAAGTTCTCCAAGTGCGAATTCTGGCTCGATAAGGTCTTGTATCTGGGCCATATCATCTCCACTGACGGTATTGCTATGAACCCCTAGAAAATTGAAGCAATTGTCAACTGGGAACCTCCTCAGAACGTCAAGCAACTCCGAAGCTTCCATGGTCTTGCTAGCTATTGCAGAAGGTTCGTTGAGAACTTCACCAAGATTGCCAAGCCTCTCTCCAACTTGCTGCAGAAGAATGTCAAGTACAACTGGTTTCCGGATTGTGATGTGGCATTCAAAACTCTCAAAGAAAAGCTCATCTCTGCTCCAGTTCTTACTCCTCCAGATGAGTACAAGACCTACGAAGTATTCTGTGATGCTTCTCTTCAAGGACTTGGTGGTGTGCTAATGCAGGACAAGAAGATTGTGGCATACACTTCTCGTCAACTAAAGCCAAGTGAGAAAAACTACCCCACTCATGATCTCGAGCTAGCGGCTGTGGTACACGCCTTGATTACGTGGAGACACCTTCTGTTGGGCAGAAAAGTCGACATCTTCACCGATCACAAGAGCTTGAAGTACATCTTCACACAGCCGAACCTGAACCTTCGCCAGACTCGTTGGGTTAAGATGATCCAAGAGTATGATCCAAGCATCGAATACACACCTGGCAAGGCCAATGTCATTGCAGATGCCTTGAGCAGAAAGGCATATTGCAACAGTCTCCTTATCAAGCCGTTTCAGCCTGAGCTTTGTGAAGCATTCAGGAAGCTCAACCTCCAAGTTGTTCCGCAAGGTTTTCTTGCAAATCTTCAAGTTGCTCCTACCTTGGAAGATCAGATTCGTGAGGCCCAACTCAGTGATGCTATGGTGCAGAAAGTGAAACATAGTATTGCAAAGGGTACTCCCAAATACAAGTGCTATCGCGTTGACGAGAGAGATACCTTGTTCTTTGAGGACAGACTTGTGGTTCCCAAGGGTGATCTCAGGAAGCTCATAATGAACGAAGCACATGACTCCCTCCTTTCGATTCATCCTGGAAGTTCCAAGATGTACCAATACCTCAAGCAATCTTACTGGTGGACTCGCATGAAAAGGGAGATTGCCCAATTCGTGAATGAATGTGATGTCTGCAGAAGAGTGAAGGCAGAGCATCAACGTCCAGCCGGTCTTCTCCAACCTCTTCCTATTCCCGAGTGGAAATTCGACCACATTGAAATGGATTTCGTCACCGGGTTTCCCAAGTCCAAGAAAGGAAATGATTCTATCTTTGTGGTGATTGACAAGCTTACCAAAGTAGCTCACTTCCTTCCAGTCAAAGAATCCATCAATGCAGCTCAACTGGCAGAGTTGTACACTTCCAGAATTGTGTCCTTACATGGCATTCCTCAAGTTATCTCCTCAGACCGTGGAAGTTTGTTCACATCCAAGTTCTGGGACTCCTTTCAGTCTGCCATGGGCACTAAGATCCGTTTCAGCACTGCATTTCACCCTCAGACTAGTGGTCAAGTCGAAAGAGTGAACCAGATTCTAGAAGACATGCTCAGAGCTTGTGTCATATCTTTTGGCATGAAGTGGGAAGACTGTCTCCCATTTGCCGAGTTCTCTTACAACAACAGTTTCAAAGCTAGTGCCGGCAAAGCTCCGTTTGAAATCCTCTATGGCAGAAAGTGCCGTACCCCTCTCAACTGGTCCGAGACTGGTGAACGTCCACTTCTTGGCAATGACTTGATCTCAGAAGCCGAAGAAATGTGCAAAGTCATACGTGAGAATCTCAAGGCCGCTCAGTCGCGTCAGAAGAGCTACTATGACGGCAAGCATCATGATTTGGCCTTCAACATTGGGGATCATGTCCATCTCCGTGTTTCTCCTATGAAAGGCACCCAAAGATTCGGTATCAAAGGAAAGCTTGCTCCTAGATACGTGGGCCCTTTCAAGATCCTTGGCAAAAGATGCGATCTAGCCTATCAACTTGAGCTCCCTTCCAGCTTCGCTAATGTTCATGATGTGTTTCACGTGTCTCAACTCCGCAAGTGCTTCAAGACACCTGAACGCACTATTCCGTTTGAGGATATTGATCTTCAACAAGACTTGTCTTACCGAGAGCATCCCATTGCTATTCTCGAAGAAACCGAGCGGAAGACCCGCAACAAGTCAATCAAGTTCTTGAAAGTCAAGTGGTCACACCATACCGACCGAGAAGCTACGTGGGAACGAGAAGATCACCTTCGTTCCGAGTACCCTTCCTTCTTCCAGTCCTAGATCTCGGGACGAGATCTTTTCGTAGTAGAGGAGAGTTTGTAATGCCCCAGATGTAACACTTTCCCCTTTTGGCAATATATAACTTTGGCTTCATCATTTCCGTTCTGGGTTCTTCGTCTTTTCGGGTTTTCGCCGTGTTGTCGTGTGCGTGTGTGCATTCATCCATGTCATGTTGTCATGTGTATTGCATTGCATTTGTGTTGTCTTTTGCATCCGGTCTCACTCGTCCCTTCCCGTTGTCCGTTTCGAGTTCCGACGCTCTCACACGTGCCCGTGGCTTCCCCGAGTCCTTCTTTCGTGTTTGGCCGTGTAACGTTTATGGATTGGCGTGAGACTTGTCGTGCGATGTTGTTTTGATACGTGTAACCCGCCTGTCAAGTTTCGTCGCGTTTGGAGTTCGTTTGATACTCCAAGGGGTAACCTCGTGGGCTAAAAGTACCTTCTCTTTGAGGCCCAAGACCCCCTCCACAACAGCCCAACAACCCAGCTCAAACCTTCCCATCATCTCGGCCGTTGAATTGTGACCGCGTGGCCGAAAACCGCTCCTCATTTGGAGTCTCCTAGATCCTTGTGCCTATAAAAACGTCCCCTTGCCATTTTCGTCCAAAACCCTAGCCTCCTCCTAGCTCCAGCCCCCGCCTCGAAATCCGTGCCGGGCGGACGTGTCCGACCCGGGCCGGACAGGTCTTTCTCCGCCGCCGCTCCCACCGCGCGGGCCCGCCGGGCCCGAGGCCGGCCCCCCCGCGGCCCGCATCCCCACAGATCCCTCCGCCGCGCCAGCCTTCGTCCCCGCCGCCTCCGGTGGCCGGGCCGCCTCCTCCACGTCGGGCCCCCGCCGCCGGCGAGCTCCGCCCGGCCGGAGAGCTCGCGCCGCCGCTGCCCTTGAGGATTCCGCCACCGCCCGAACCCAAGCTCCCCGCCACCGGTGGCCGTGCCCGCCGCCCGGCGCGCTTCCTCCCGCCGGCATCGAGGAGCCGCGGCCGCCCCAGCTTTGATCGATCCCGATCTTGATCCGCCAGATCCAGCGGGAGCCCTAACGGGTCGGCCAGTTGACCCGCGCGCCTGCAACCCGCTTCCCGGCCCGATCCACTTTGACCGCACCCGTTGACCCGATCCAGTCTACGAGGTGATCCCTGTTACTACTAAGTCTTTTAGTTTTTAGTGTCTGATGCATTATTGTGATGATGATAACTTTTTCTGTGCTTGTCCGATTTGTGCATATAACATGTCAAAATGATCGTGGTGACATGTACTATGTTTTGTTCCATTGTGTCATGCATGTTTGAGTCCATCTAGATGTCTTAATCTTCATGACAAGAGTGCTATAGGATATAAACTGCTGCTATTAGTTGTTTTGATGCCATGTTTGAGATGTGATAACTTGATGCATGTTTATCCAAATGAAGTAAATGATATGTCCAAATGTTCATCATGAGATGCTCTACATGTTGGTTGCTATAGGATGCATGATAGAATTCATATTGCCATGTTTATCTCCATTGCAAAAGTGCACGTGGCTGTTAGGTTTTTAAACGTGTTACGAGATGCCTAGTTGCGGAGCTCGTTGCTATTGATGTGGTTGTCCCCATGTTGCATGCTTATATGTTTTGGATTCCCCATCATGTGTTCTTTGCTGTGGTGCAAACCACTTGCCATGTTATGCTTTGAGGTGACTTAAACATGCTCACAAACATGCCATGATAATATTGCTGTTTTAACACTTAGTGAAATTTCACAAAGTCTGGAATCTGTAATATCCTGATGCTATGTTTGCTTGTTGTCCTAGGCAAATCCATGTTAGTTTTGGGGTGGCCATTGATGATTCCTTGTTGTATATGTTGTTGTATATCCATCCATGCCCTCACATGCTCATTTGGGTGGCTGTAGCATATTTAATTCTTGCTCCCAAGTTGCTATAAAATATTGCTGTCAGGCTTTTATTGTCATGTTCAAAATGTTGTAGCTTGTTGCTATTGATCCATGCCTCCTATGGAGATGCTCCAATGTAATTGTTTGCTGTAGGATATGTCTACTTCATGTCCATGCTTCTTGTCACCATGTTTGAGTGCTGTAGAGTATATATTTCTTGCTCCGAAGTTGCTATGTGGCTGTTAGTTTCAGCTTTGCATTGTTTCTTGTTTCGGGTGTATCTTTTAGTCCGTTGCTCCGGTCTGAGCAAGTCCTATATGAAACTTGTGTGATTTTGCCTGTAGATTCATAATATCATCTTGTTAACATGTTTGGAGTATGTTGCTTGATGTTGGGTGCATCTTGCACCGTTGCCATGCTTATCTTGTCTTGATCATATCTTCTAGACCGTAGCTCCGTTTTAAACAAACTTTATATGAAACCTGACTAGATTTTCGTGTAGATTGTCATGGTGCATGTTAAATTGCTGTTTAAAAACTTTAACTTAAGGTTTGTTCAGTTCTGGACTAATTTCAAACTATGCTCATGTGGACTTACCGATTTTGTCTTAAGTAGTTTCCGGCCTCATTTAAACCTGTTGTTTCTTGTGTTGTTTCTTTGTGCTTCCTACCCTGCCATGGTTTGCATCCTAAATAGACTTGTCTTGCATCTTACTTGCTAGAGTAAATTGTCTTGTTCTTGTACTGTTTCTCTGTGTTTCCTATGTTGGCTTTCTGCGCATCCTAAGTGCATCTGCAGTGCTTCCTTAGTGCATCAACCATGCATCCTGTAGTTTGCGCATTGCATCTTGTTTGATTTCGTGCCTTGTGTGTTCTTGTGTTGAGTAGAGCCAGAAGCCGAGACCGAGTACGAGAACGAGGTTACTACCGAGGTTGAGAACGAGGAGCCCTCTTACGATCCCATCGACGACTCAACAGGTTAAATGACCTGACCCAGATATCATTACTATCTTTGCCTATTGCTAGATGTCTCGCTTTTTAGCTTATTGCCTCGATGCCCATGTTTTCCTGTCAGCCTCCTATTGTAACCATGAATCTGTCTAACCACCCTACCTATGCAAACCTATGTTTGGCTAAGTAAGCTTCGCTCAACCCCTCTTATAGCATTGCTAGATGCAGGAGAAGATTTGAAGATTCTTGCTTCATGTTGAAGCTTGTTGGGATATCACACTATATAAACTCTTAAATGAAATCATCTATATACTGGTAATGGGTGGAAGGCTGTGCCTCTTGCTTGGTGTTTTGTTCCACTCATGCCGCCCTAGGAACCGTATAAACCGGTGTTATGTTCCTTGATTTTGCGTTCCTCACACGGTTGGGGTTATGGGACCCCCTCGATAAACCGCTTAGCGCTAAGTCTTTTCCAACAAGTCCCAACATTGGTACTATTTGCCTAAACAACTAAAACTTGCATAGGAAGTAATTAACCCTCTTCTTAATCAACAACCCGGGCCAGTGCTCCACATAAGTGTTGGTCCGAAACGGGGAGCCTGCGGGGCCACCTCGGGGGAACCCGAGGTCTGGTAAAAATCCGTAGCTTCACCCATCCGGTCGTGGCTTGAGACTAGATACGCGCGGCTACTGTCAGGGTGTCGGCACGCCGGGAGGATTTGCTGGATTAGCCTTACCTTAGTCGGAGTATCTTGAGCACGGGATTCCGAGGATACTCGGGTCTTCCCACCTTGGAGTTGCGACTCCGCGGATCGTGGGCTTGTAACGGGCCAAGTTGGAACACCCCTGCAGGGTTTTGAACTTTCGAAAGCCGTGCCCGCGGTTATGTGGCGGATGGGAATTTGTTAATATCCGGTTGTAGAAAACTTGACACCATGTTCAGAACACACTACCAGCGTGAGTACCATGACGGTCATTTTCCGAAAGGGGTTCGGGAAGTGAACACGATGGGGTTATGATGGACGTGCTTAGTTAGGATCACTTCGTGATCACCTTGTCGTCCGAGGCACTTCTCTTCTCGCTCTTATCACGTAAGCTATTTGATACGGTGTATCCTAGGGCCATCCCCATGGACCCTCATTCACCCCCTCAAGTGCCTCAAGGACCGATGACTCGTGCTCGTACTAGAGCTTTCGAGACCGAGGTGACGTCACTCCTAGCTCTACTTCCTTATGAATCTTGCGAGACATGGTTGCTACCTCAAGCGAGTGTGCTTTGTGTGCTCAGGTGTGAAGGAGACCACTTCGGAGAAGAGCTTGAAGATGGACAAGTCCCCAAGGTCGTGGACGAGCCAATGCATCGAGAAGGGCAGAAGAGAGCTCCAGGCCCCGGACATCCGGCCCCCTGGCCCGGACATCCGGCCCCTGGGCATTCACCTACAGAAGGCCAACAGCAACTGAGGCTACAGGGCCCGGACATCCGGCCAGAGCCCGGACATCCGGCCAGGCACGGCCCGGACATCCGGCCCCGCGCCCGGAAATCCGGCGCCTCTGTCCAGAGAGCACCCGAGGCGCGTCCACTCCAGCCCGGACATCCGGGCCCCCGCCCCGGACATCCGGCGTCCCGTGAAGCCCCGGACATCCGGCCCGCCGCCCGGACGTCCGGCTCCTGATCTGCCTGCGCGCAGCACTTGGGCCGAGGCCCGTGTATCCCCTTCGCCCCGTAGACTATATATACCCCTCTCCTCATTCCGTTTAGGGTTAGCTGTGGTTTTAGCTCATTTGATACTTGTGTGGATTTCTCCCACGAGACCGGTGCGCCTCTACGGAGAAGATCCACCTCTGGATTCAAGACCCCTAACGGGAAGATCCCACGGGATTCCAAGACCTCCTCACGGAGAAGACTATCTGTATCACCGTTGTTGACTGTGGATCATGTATCTCGACCTTGTATCGCGGATCTAGCATTTGTGTGATTGCTTCCGTGTTGATTTGAGTGTTCTCTCTCGTGTTTTCCCGATCTTTCCCCGTGTTCTCCCCGTGTTCATCGTGTGCCATCCTCCAAATCGTGAAAGGTCCGCTGATTAGGGTTCCACCCTATACCATCTTGGTATCAAGAGCAAAGGTTTCTCACGATTTTGGAGCCCCACACCTCGTTTTCTAGCCTGTTTTTGTCGTGTTCTTCCCAATTTCGAAAAATTCCCCACAAAAAGAGCCCCAAAAATTTTCTGTGATCTGTTGATTTGGCAAGATTTTGTTGAATTTGTTCCATGGATTTGCTGTGCCACGTGTGGATCTAGCTTTTCCCCCACTTTTCCCCAATTTTCATCCGCAAAATCCGCCGAATTTTCGCCCCGAAACCCCCTTTGCAACGTGTTCTTGCTGGCTAGGGCACCCCGGACATCCGGCTCTTGCCCCGGACATCCGGCCAAGCCCGGACATCCGGCCTTTGGCCCGGACATCCGGCCTCCCGCAGCCTTTTTCCCACCACTACACCCCACCTCGCACTCCACCTCCGCCTTCTCGTTCGGTGATCCACCCACTCTTCCGCAAACCACCACCAATCTTCCGCAACAACCACCATCGCTTACCCGCTTCGAGTTTGGAAAAATTTGTCTCCATTTGCCGTGGATACTTGAGTTGTGGTTTCACCGTTTCCTTGGATGTTTAGGCTACCTTGGGACGGCAAGACTTCGACGACACCACCGCTCAACTTCGGCAAGGACGGTAACATCGACGACACTTCGATCATTCTATCTTGCAATTGCATTGTCACCCTATGAACCATCTTTGCGTAGCTTTCCCATTGAGACTAGCCATTTGAGTATTGCCGGGCCACGACACTTGTGCACATTAGTGATACTCATATATATATTGCATACCACATCATCTTGGTATATTGCATATCTCCTTGTGCCACAAGAGTGCTCCGCATACACAATAGCTACCTTGATACGAGAAGCATACATATGTGCCCAAAGAAAGAGCTCAAAAGCTTTGAAGCAAAAGAGACAATCCAAGCAAAAAAACAATAGCATCATACGCCTTGCATCCAAAGAGATCATACATAGCAACATCATCTTGTGCTCAAGCATCGGCACATCATACACTCATAGCATACTTGTGATAGATAGTCGTTACGTTTTGCCCATATAGGTCGTGCACAAGTGCGTATCCGCCTATTAAGCAATCGGTTAGCGTCTCTCTAGCGTTGTGCAACACGAGCATTTTCCGTGGTTTACCACATTTTTCGCTCATCCTTGGTTGCACAACCACATTTATCTATCCGTGCGTGTGTTCCGTGTGCTACTCTTTGCTAGTGATCTACTTGTTGCATGAGCAAATTTGTGAACCATTTTCAACATCTTTGAGTCATTTTGACGATTGCATTGAATTTGTGCCACATCCTAACCAAGCTCCTCTCAAAGCTTTACTTGTAGGTGTGAGAATCGACACGAAGTGATACCAATAGTGCTATTTCCGGGTTACATTGTTGAGTGATCTTTGATCCATTTTCAACCTCGGTTAAGGTACATTGATATTGTCTTCTCCTTTCTCCCACTCACATACTTGCTTGTGATGATGGATAGGCCAAGTTCATCTACCAACCCGATCTTCGATGATCCTCAAGAAGCGAACAACTACGTCACCAAACTACATCTATTCGGTGTCCAACGAGCTCTACATCAAGAGAGTGAAGCTATGCGAGAGTACATTGGTCAAGTTGCCGAGGACGCGCGACAATTCCAACAAAGTACCAAGGAGCAAATCGACCTCATCAACACCAACATGTCTACTCAATACAATGAGCTCCGGACATTGATCATCAACCGACGTTCTTCCTCAACATCATCTCATCGACGTAGCCGCTCAAGTCGACATACCGACTCCACGCAAGACTCAAGTACACCTACGTCAAACACTCTTCGTCAAGCCGCACGTCAAGCTCGACATGAACATCGGCAACCTCTACATGACAAGAGTTCTCAAGAGCTATTCGACGAGCAAGAAAATCGACGTCGTCAAAACCAAGCTACACTTGAGCAAGCACAAGAACGGCAACGACTACGCCAACAACAACAAGGGCGAGCTCGTCAATATCAAGAAGAACAAGATGCCGAGGCTAACCGTCAAGCGCAACAACGTCGAGAAGCTCAAGCTATGGAGGCGCAACGTGCTCTACAAGATGCACATCGCAATGTGGCAGCCCGCACTCGTCACAATCGTCAAGAAGAGGACTTCCTTCGCGATGAGATGCAAGAAAGGCGCCATCAAGCAAGAATGCAAGAAGAAGTGATACGGTGTATCCTAGGGCCATCCCCATGGACCCTCCTTCACCCCCTCAAGTGCCTCAAGGACCGATGACACGTGCCTGTACTAGAGCTTTCGAGACCGAGGTGACGTCACTCCTAGCCCTACTTCCTTATGAATCTTGCGAGACATGGTTGCTACCTCAAGCGAGTGTGCTTTGTGTGCTCAGGTGTGAAGGAGACCACTTCGGAGAAGAGCTTGAAGATGGACAAGTCCCCAAGGTCATGGACGAGCTGATGCAACAAGAAGACCAGAAAGCAGCTCCAGGACCCGGACATCCGGCCCCCTGGCCCGGACATCCGGCCCCTGGGCATCTCTCTACAGAAGGCCAGCCACAGGGCCCGGACATCCGGCCAGGGCCCGGACATCCGGCCAAGCACGGCCCGGACATCCGGTCTCGGGCCTGGAAATCCGGCGCTCCTGTCCAGAGAGCACCCGAGGCTCGGCTCTTCCCGCCCGGACATCCGGGCCCCCGCCCCGGACATCCGGCGCCCCGTGAAGTCCCGGACATCCGGCCCGCCGCCCGGACGTCCGGCCCCTGAAATGCCTGCGCGCATCCCCCGGGCCGAGGCCCATGTACCCATTCGCCCCGTAGACTATATATACTCCTCTCCTCATTCCGTTTAGGGTTAGCTGTGGTTTTAGCTCATTTGACACTTGTGTGGATTTCTCCCACGAGACCGGTGCGCCTCTACGGAGAAGATCCACCTCTGGATTCAAGACCCCTAACGGGAAGATCCCACGGGATTCCAAGACCTCCTCCGGGAGAAGACTATCTGTATCACCGTTGTTGACTTTGGATCATGTATCTCGACCTTGTATCGCGAATCTAGCACTTGTGTGATTGCTTCCGTGTTGATTTGAGTGTTCTCTCTTGTGTTTTCCCCATCCTTCTCCGTGTTTTCCCCGTGTTCATCGTGTGCCAACCTCCAAACGTGAAAGATCCGCTGATTAGGGTTCCACCCTACATCATTATGGTATCTAGAGCAAAGGTTTCTCACGATTTTGGAGCCCCACACTTTGTTTTCTAGCCTGTTTTTGTCGTGTTCTTCCTAATTTCGAAAATTGCCCCACAAAAAGAGCCCCAAAAATTTTCTGTGATCTGTTGATTTGGCAAGAATTTGTTGAATTTGTTCCATGGATTTGCTGTGCCACGTGTGGATCTAGCTTTTCCTCCACTTTTCCCCAAATTTCATCCGAAAAATCCACCGAATTTTTGCCCCGAAACCCCCCTTTTGCAACGTGATCTTGCTGGCTCGGGCACCCCGGACATCCGGCTCGTGCCCCGGACATCCGGCCCGGCCCGGACATCCGGCCCCTGGCCCGGACATCCGGCCTCCCGCAGCCATTTTCCCCCACTACACTTCCCTCCTAGAAATCATTCCCCCCTTTGTGTTCGGTGATCCACCCACTCTTCCGCAAACCTCCACCAATCTTCCGCAACAACCACCATCGCTTCACCGTTTCGAGTTTTGAAAATTTGTCCCCATTTGCCGTGGATACTTGAGTTGTGGTTTCACCGTTTCCTTGGATGTTTAGGCTACCTTGGGACGGCAAGACTTCGACGACACCACCGCTCAACTTCGGCAAGGACGGTAACATCGACGACACTTCGATCATTCTATCTTGCAATTGCATTGTCACCCTATGAACCATCTTTGCGTAGCTTTCCCATTGAGACTAGCCATTTGAGTATTGCCGGGCCACGACACTTGTGCACATTAGTGATACTCATATATATATTGCATACCACATCATCTTGGTATATTGCATATCTCCTTGTGCCACAAGAGTGCTCCGCATACACAATAGCTACCTTGATACGAGAAGCATACATATGTGCCCAAAGAAAGAGCTCAAAAGCTTTGAAGCAAAAGAGAAAATCCAAGCAAAGAAACAATAGCATCATACGCCTTGCATCCAAAGAGATCATACATAGCAACATCATCTTGTGCTCAAGCATCGGCACATCATACACTCATAGCATACTTGTGATAGATAGTCGTTACGTTTTGCCCATATAGGTCGTGCACAAGTGCGTATCCGCCTATTAAGCAATCGGTTAGCGTCTCTCTAGCGTTGTGCAACACGAGCATTTTCCGTGGTTTTCCACATTTTTCGCTCATCCTTGGTTGCACAACCACAGTTATCTATCCGTGCGTGTGTTCCGTGTGCTACTCTTTGTTAGTGATCTACTTGTTGCATGAGCAAATTGTGAACCATTTTCAACATCTTTGAGTCATTTTGACGATTGCATTGAATTTGTGCCACATCCTAACCGAGCTCCTCTCAAAGCTTTACTTGTGTAGGTGTGAGAATCGACACGAAGTGATACCAATAGTGCTATTTCCGGGTTACATTGTTGAGTGATCATTGATCCATTTTCAACCTCGGTTAAGGTACATTGATATTGTCTTCTCCTTTCTCCAATCACTTACTTGCTTGTGATGATGGATAGGCCAAGTTCATCTACCAACCCGATCTTCGATGACCCTCAAGAAGCGAACAACTACGTCACCAAACTACATCTATTCGGTGTCCAACGAGCTCTACATCAAGAGAGTGAAGCTATGCGAGAGTACATTGGTCAAGTTGCCGAGGACGCGCGACAATTCCAACAAAGCACCAAGGAGCAAATCGACCTCATCAACACCAACATGTCTACTCAATATAATGAGCTACGGACATTGATCATCAACCGACGTTCTTCCTCAACATCATCTCATCGACGAAGCCGCTCAAGTCGACATACCGACTCAACGCAAGACTCAAGTACACCTACGTCAAACACTCTTCGTCAAGCCGCACGTCAAGCTCGACATGAACATCGGCAACCTCTACATGACAAGAGTTCCCAAGAGCTATTCGACGAACAAGAAAATCGACGTCGTCACAACCAAGCTACACTTGAGCAAGCACAAGAACGGCAACGACTACGCCAACACCAACAAGAGCGAGCTCGTCAATATCAAGAAGAACAAGATGCCGAGGCTAACCGCCAAGCACAACAACGTCGTGACGCTCAAGCTATGGAGGCGCAACGTGCTTTACAAGATGCACACCGCAATGTGGCCGCCCGCAATCGACACACTCGTCAAGAAGAGGATTTTCTTCGAGATGAGATGCAAGAACGGCGCCATCAAGCAAGAATGCAAGAAGAAGCTCCTCCTCAAGCGCGACATGAACATCAACTCCAACAAGAACGTCTACATCCTCAAGAGCAACACGATACGGCAAACCGCCAAAATCGAGATCATCCTCCCAATAGGCAAGGAAACAATGATGAGCATCGCTATGGCAAGCTCAAGTTCACCATGCCAAAGTTTTCCGGAAGCATTGATCCCGAAGACTACCTCTCATGGGCATTAAAAGTTGACAAGATCTTTCGCCTTCACAACTTCGATGAAGAGAAGAAGATCGCTATGGCATCACTTGAGTTCCAAGACTATGTTCTCATTTGGTGGGAGCAAATCATGGAAGATGAAGAGCAAACAATGGCGAGATTCTTGAATGGACTCAACTATTCCATTAAGAAGATTGCGGACTTCCAACCATACAACAATCTCCTCGAGCTAGTACACCAAGCAACCAAAGCGGAGCGACAAGTTCAAGAGGACTACAAGTACTCCAAGTTCAACTCCAAGAACTTCGGCTCCTACAACCAAGCTTCAACGACTTCGGATACCCCTCCTACCTCCACCAAGCCATCTACAAACTTAGGCGACAAGCCAAGATACAAGAATGAGACTACATCGAGTCACCCACCTTCTACCAACAACTTCAAGCCAAGAGCTACATCATCTACAACTCCAAATGAAGAGAACCCAAAGACAAGTTCCATCAAATGTTTCACATGTGGTGGCCGTGGACACAAGTCCTTCGAGTGCACCAACAAGAGAACAATGATCTTCCACGACGACGGCACATATGACTCGATGAGCGACGACGAAGTGGACGACATCAAGCACTTGGCCATCCACCGGCATATCAATGAAGAAGAAGATCGTCAAGTGTTTTGCGACAATGACTCAAGCCCGAACCTAGTTGTCTCCAAAGTCTTGACACTACAACATCAACAAGATGACGACCAACGATGCCATATTTTCCATACGAAGGCCGCCATCAATGGACGCTCCGTCAAGGTTATCATCGATGGAGGAAGTTGCCACAACTTGGCAAGTGATGAGCTATGCGACAAGCTTCATTTGGTCAAGACGAAGCATCCGCACCCTTACAAGGTACAATGGCTCAACGACGCCGGAATTCTTCGAGTCGAGCACACCGTGCAAGTCTCTTTCAAGATCGGCGCCTACGAGGACACTCTCGAGTGTGATGTGATACCCATGTCCGTGTGCCACCTTCTTCTTGGACGACCTTGGCAATATGATCGTGGAGTCACACACAATGGACGGACGAATCACTATCACTTCAAGATGAAGGGCAAGGAATTCGTGCTACGACCTATGACTCCAAGTCAAGTTGCCGCCGACAAGCTTCTACCTACAACACATCGTGGAGAGAATAGTGAGAGAGCGAGCCACCAAAAAGAGAGTGAGAGCCACCAACCAAATATGAGCGACTCCACGATGAGCTACACGAAGAAACTAGTGCTATTTGCCACCAAAAGTGAGATGAGAGAAGTGTGTGAGAACCCATCGAACGTCGTTCACCTTGTGCTCTTATGCATAGGAGAAGACAAATCTACTAACACTTCACAATCTCTACCTTTTGTGTTGTCACCTTTATTGCAGGAATTCTCGGACGCCTTTACCGATGAGGTACCACCGCTTCTACTTCACGGGATAGAACACCGCACCGAACTCGTACCCGGTGTACCATTTCCCAACAAGGTTCTCTACCGTGTCAACCACGAGATACAACGGCAAGTACTCAAACTCATCGACAAAAGTCATGTACGTGACAACTTTAGCACTTGTGCCACTCCGGTTATTCTATTGCCTACGAAACATGGAAGTTTTCACGCAAATGCATGCTTCTTACGCAAGTGCTTACCTCTTACACAATTTAAGTTGCATGTGATTGGCTTAGAGCAGCTAAAAGATTCATATGAGCATGACCCTTTCTTTGCAAATGCCTATGCTAAATGCTTGACTCACACTTCTTGGGAACATCATTACACCAAGGATGGATATCTTATGAGAACTAACAAACTTTGCATCCCCGAGTCTTCGCTTTGTTTGCTCCTTTTGCAGGAATCGCATGGAGGAGGACTCATGGGACACTTTGGACGCGACAACATGTTTGCTACCCTCTCTAAGAACTATTTTTGGGCCAAGATACTACGTGACGTCTCAAATCTCAGCAACCGATGTCCGACATGCCGCAAAGCTAAGTCCAAAGCTCAATCTCATGGTCTTTACTTGCTTCTTCCTACTACATTTCATCCATGGGAAGACATAAACATGCATTTCATACTTGGCTTGTCTAGGACTAAAAATGGAAACGATTCCGTGCTTGTCATGGTCGATACATTCTCTAACATGGCTCATTTCATTCCCGATAACAAGATCGACGATGCTTCACATGTTGCCACTTTCTTTTGTAGTGAAATACTCAAGAAGGTGCACGAACAAACACGGGAAACAATCGGGCGACAAGTACATCGCCTCACCACCAAGATCAACGTCAACGAGGCAACAATGGCGTTTCACCCGGAAGATCTCAGTTGGCTACATCTTCACAAGGACCACTTCGCGATAGAGCACAAGTCCAAGCTTCTACCTCGGGACGACGGACAATTCAAGGTGCTCCATGGTGATGAAGATTTCGATCCGAGGTCGGATCTTTCCCAAGGGAGGGGAGATGATACGGTGTATCCTAGGGCCATCCCCATGGACCCTCCTTCACCCCCTCAAGTGCCTCAAGGACCGATGACTCGTGCTCGTACTAGAGCTTTCGAGACCGAGGTGACGTCACTCCTAGCTCTACTTCCTTATGAATCTTGCGAGACATGGTTGCTACCTCAAGCGAGTGTGCTTTGTGTGCTCAGGTGTGAAGGAGACCACTTCGGAGAAGAGCTTGAAGATGGACAAGTCCCCAAGGTCGTGGACGAGCCAATGCATCGAGAAGGGCAGAAGAGAGCTCCAGGCCCCGGACATCCGGCCCCCTGGCCCGGACATCCGGCCCCTGGGCATTCACCTACAGAAGGCCAACAGCAACTGAGGCTACAGGGCCCGGACATCCGGCCAGAGCCCGGACATCCGGCCAGGCACGGCCCGGACATCCGGCCCCGCGCCCGGAAATCCGGCGCCTCTGTCCAGAGAGCACCCGAGGCGCGTCCACTCCAGCCCGGACATCCGGGCCCCCGCCCCGGACATCCGGCGTCCCGTGAAGCCCCGGACATCCGGCCCGCCGCCCGGACGTCCGGCTCCTGATCTGCCTGCGCGCAGCACTTGGGCCGAGGCCCGTGTATCCCCTTCGCCCCGTAGACTATATATACCCCTCTCCTCATTCCGTTTAGGGTTAGCTGTGGTTTTAGCTCATTTGATACTTGTGTGGATTTCTCCCACGAGACCGGTGCGCCTCTACGGAGAAGATCCACCTCTGGATTCAAGACCCCTAACGGGAAGATCCCACGGGATTCCAAGACCTCCTCACGGAGAAGACTATCTGTATCACCGTTGTTGACTGTGGATCATGTATCTCGACCTTGTATCGCGGATCTAGCATTTGTGTGATTGCTTCCGTGTTGATTTGAGTGTTCTCTCTCGTGTTTTCCCGATCTTTCCCCGTGTTCTCCCCGTGTTCATCGTGTGCCATCCTCCAAATCGTGAAAGGTCCGCTGATTAGGGTTCCACCCTATACCACTATTGCTAGTGCAGCTGCAGCCTTTTATTCTTTCTTCAGCCTTGTTCCACACCCAAGGCTTAGATAGTTCTGTTACCCGGGAACGGGATTGCTGAGTCCTCCGTGGCTCACAGATTCTACACCACACCAGATGCAGGTACCATGGTGAGATACTCAGGTGACGGCACCGAGCTATACTGGGAGTACGATGAGGAACGTAGCCATTACTATGTGCACTATCCCGATGATCCGTAGTGGTTTCTACTAGGGGCGATTCGGACCTGTGGCTTTATGTACGTTTGGTATCTTTCATTTGGATCTTCACCCGTAGACGGGTTGTGATGTTATTTGAATGATGTTTTGCTATGTAATGAATTGTGTGACGTGGCGAGTGTAAGCCAACTATCTCTTTTGTTTTTTTCCTCCCCATTTTTACATGAGATGTGCAATGATACTGAACTTGAGATCATTCCAGAATGGGCTTATACCTTTAAGTCGTGCCTCGACACATAGGAGGTATAGTCCCATCCTAGGCATTACACTTATGGTGTTGCCTCCCAACCTTTTACTTCAAGGGTAATGTCAATAGTAATAGATCATGAAAACTTACATCCAAGTGGGTATATATGTCAGGATCTTTCCAACACAATGTGCTTGCCAAAGGATAAAATGTAAAAAGGAAAGGTGGATTTCACCTTGACTCTTTATAAGACAAGAATAAAAGATATGCCCTTCGCAGAGGGAAGTAGAGGTTGTCATGTGTTTTTATGGTTGGATGCACAAAGTCTTAGCATAGAAGAACTTCGCCTTATATTGCCACTTGTGATAAGGACCTTTATTATGCAGTTCGTCGCTTTTATTACTTCCATATCACAAGATCGTATAAAGCTATTTTCTCCCACACTAACAAATCATACATATTTTAGCGGGTTTGCAACATGACAACTTACTTGGAAGGATCTTTCTCAATCCATAGGTAGGTATGGTGAACTCTCATGGCAAAACTGGGTTTAAGGATATATGGAAGCACAAGTAGTATCTCTACTTAGTGCGAGGAGTTTTGGGCTAGCATGAGGGGGAAAGGAAAGCTCAACATGATGGATGATCCAACGAGAATATACTTTATTTCGGATATAAGAAAACATATCCCATTATGTTGTCTTCCTTGTCCAACATCAACTCTTTAGCATGTCATACTTTTAATGAGTGCTCACAATCATAGAAGATGTCCAAGATAATATATTTGTATGTGAAGCCTCTCTTCTTTTATTACTTCCTATTAATTGCAACGATGACCAAAACTATGTTTGTCACCTCCCAACAACTTTTATTTATCATACTCTTGTATGTGAAGTCATTACTTCCCATAAGATCGATATGATCTCTTTGATACTCTTTATGTTTTCTTTCTTTTTATCATGACCCAAGTGAGGAAATCAAGCCCTTGACTCAACACTAATCTTTATTATATAGCTCACGGACTCGATTACAAAGGATAAAGCTCACAAAGCAAAAGGTCACAACAAGATCATGCTAACTTTATTCTACTAGATCAAGATACTACCAAAAGGATCGAACTAAGTAAAACGGTAAAGGTAGGAGTGATGGTGATACGATACCGTGGTCACTCCCCCAAGCTTGGCAGTTGCCAAGGGGAGTGCCCATACCCATATGATTATGTCTCCTTCTTTGGGAGTGGTGGTGATGACTTCTTCCTCAGCTTACGCTTCAGGGCAGAATTTTGCTCCTTTAGATCATTGATCTCTTGCTCAAGGTTTAATATCTTCTTGCATAGTGCCTACTTGTTTTCCTGCAAGAGATTAAAAGGGATAAATTCGATCTTAGGTTTCTTTGATTTGTCGGGGAGGCTTGACTTTTTGAACTCCACATGCATGTCCCCTGGTTGAGGTAGTAGGAATTCTTCTTCATCTGAGCTGGTCCAATCTTTCCCCTTGGGGTCATGGTCCTCTTCTTCCTTTGTGGTCCACCCATAATGCTCCAGGTCACCATAGACCTTAGGGTCAGCAAGGGAGTCAGCCACATAGCTCTCTCCCTCCGAATCCTGGGACGACATGTTACTTTTATCTGCGACAGAAACAGCTCGAAACAAGAACAGAGGATTTCTGCGTGATACAGAGGTCTAAACTTTCGGGAGTATATATAATGAATTTTTCCCGAACAAAAGGAGTAACCCACAAGAAAACGGAGTCCAGGGGACACATGGGGTGTCCTCGAGGCAGGTGGCGCGCCCTCCACTCTCGAGGACGACTCGTGTCTCTTCCGGACTGTGGTTTATTTTTCTATTTTTCTAAATATTCCAAAACGGAGAAAAATTGCCTTTAGAACTGTTTTGGAGTCGGCTTGCTTACCGTATCACATACCTCTTCCTTTTTGGAGGCTGAATCGTTCTGGAAAGTGTCCCGTAAGTATTCCTCTGGGGTTATGGTTTCAATAACATTAGTTTCAACATTTATAGGATTACCTGAGATATAATTTTTGATCCTTTAACCATTCACCACCTTCGGATTTGTGCCTTCGAAGTTGTTGATTTTTATGGCACCGGAACGATAGACCTCCTCGATAATATAAGGTCCTTCCCACTTGGAGAGAAGTTTTCCAGCAAAAAATCTTAAACGAGAGTTGAATAGCAAGACATAATCACCTACGTTAAATTCACGCTTTTGTATTCTTTTGTCATGCCATCTTTTAATTTTTTTTCTTTAAACAGTTTGGCATTCTCGTAGGCTTGGGTTCTCCACTCATCAAGGCAGCTAATGTCAAATAACCTCTTTTCACCGGTAAGTTTGAAATCATAATTGAGCTCTTTAATAGCCCAATATGCCTTATGTTCTAGCTCAAGAGGTAAGTGACATACCCATAAGATTTTTTTATGCAGTTCTATAGGCCCATAATGCATCATCAAGTTTCTTGGACAAATTCTTTCTAGACCTATTAACTGTCTTTTGCAAGATTAGTTTCAACTCCCTATTACTTAGTTCTACTTGACCACTAGTTTGTGGGTGATAAGGTGATGCAATTCTATGGTTGACATCATACTTAGCAAGCATCTTACGGAAAGCACCATGAATAAAGTGTGAACCACCATCAGTCATTACATACCTAGGGACTCCAAACCTCAGAAATATAACTTCTTTAAGCATCTTAATAGAGGTGTTATGATCAGCACTACTACATGGAATAGCTTATACCCACTTAGTAACGTAATCAACAACAACTAAAATATGTGTGTACCCATTAGAGGCAGGAAAAGGTCCCATATAATCAAAGCCCCCAACATCAAATGGTTCAATAACAAGGGAATAATTCATAGGCATTTCTTGACGTCTACTAATATTAACAATTCTTTGACATTCATCACAGGATAAGACAAACTTACGGGCATCCTTGAAGAGAGTAGGCCAATAAAAACCGGATTGCAATACCTTGTGTGCAGTTCTATCTCCCGCATGGTGTCCTCCATAAGCTTCGGAGTGGCACTTGCGCAGGATTTGTTCCTGTTCATGCTCAGGTACACAACGTCTAATAATACCATCTACTCCTTTATAAAGATGCGGGTCATCCCAAAAGTAATGTCTCAAATCATAGAAGAACCTTTTCTTATGCTGATATGTGAAGCTAGGTGGTATAAACTTAGAAACAATGTAATTAGCATAATCAGCATACCATGGAGCAGTACGAGAAGTACTTATGACAGCTAGTTGTTCATCAGGAAAGCTATCATCAATAGGTTGTGGGTCATCAAGTATATTCTCTAACCTAGATAAGTTATCTCCAACAGGGTTCTCAGCTCCCTTTCTATCAATAATATTCAAGTCAAATTCTTGCAGCAAGAGAACCCATCTGATAAGTCTAGGTTTAGCTTCTTTCTTTTCCATAAGGTATTTGATAGCAGCATGATCAGTGTGAATAGTTACTTTAGAAACAACGATGTAGGGTCTAAACTTATCACAAGCAAACACAACTGCTAGAAATTCTTTATCAGTGGTAGCATAATTTCTTTGGGCACTATCTAGAGTTTTACTAGCATACTGGATGACATTCAATTTCTTATGAACTCTTTGCCCTAAAACAGCTCCTACAGCATAATCACTAGCATCGCACATAATCTCAAAGGGTAAATTCTAGTCAGGAGGCTGGACAATAGGTGCAGAGATCAATGCTTTCTTAAGTATTTCAAATGCTTCTAGACAATCATCATCAAAGACAAAAGGAATATCTTTTTGTAAGAGATTAGTCAGAGGCCTGGAAATTTTGGAGAAGTCCTTTATGAACCTCCTATAAAACCCGGCATGACCAAGGAAACTTCGTATACCTTTGATATCCTTAGGGCATGGCATCTTTTCAATAGCATCCACTTTAGCTTTGTCAACTTCAATACCTCTTTCAGAAATTTTATGTCCCAAGACAATGCCTTCATTAACCATAAAGTGGCACTTCTCCCAATTCAAGACAAGGTTAGAATCTTCACATCTCTGCAAAACTCGATCAAGGTTGCATAAGCAATCATCAAAAGAAGTTCCGTAAACGGAGAAATCATCCATGAAAAGCTCAACAATCTTTTCACAAAAATCAGAGAATATAGCCATCATGCATCTTTGAAAGGTAGCAGGTGCATTACATAAACCAAAAGGCATACGTCTATAAGCAAAGGTACCAAAAGGACAAGTAAAAGTGGTTTTTTCTTGATCCCCTTTTGACACAGGTATTTGAGAGAAACCAGAATAACCATCTAGAAAGCAGAAATGAGTATGTTTGGATAACTGATGCGGAGCATCCTAAGGACTTCACCATGTCAAGAGTCCGTTTGGCAAATGACACATGCGACCTCTACTTCTCATGCATAAAGGTGAATCATGTCCTTTAAACGTGTTCACTTGACCCCTTCGAGGATGGTATACTACTTGACACTCCACCCGTGTGCATGCATAGGTATTGTCGGAGCTTCACGGACGACGAGGAGGAGTGCAAGCACCAAGGAACACCAACACCATCCGCGAGGGAAGCTTGGAAGCGAAGACAGAAGAAGACGGAGCGGCTAAAGTTACAGCTGCCGGACATCCGGCGTGAGCCCAGACATCCGGCAGCTCAGCAGCCGCCGGACATCCGGCCTTCAGCCCGAAAATCCGGCCACAGCAACAGAACCGCACCCGAGGCTTGGCCCCGCTAGCCCGGACATCCGGGCATTACCCCGGACATCCGGCAACCCGTGAAGGGCCGGACATCCGGCGCGACCGCTGAACATCCGGCCTTGCCTGCGTGCATGTATCCGGGCCGATGCCCATGTACCCGTTTCGCCCCTCACTTACCCCTTCATGACCTAGACTATATATACTCCTCCACCTCCACCATTTTAGGGTTAGCAAATGTGATAGCTCATTTTAGACTAGAGCTTTGCTCATCCATTATGAATCTACTCCACGAGAGAGACCGCGGCCCCTCTATGAAGAAGATCCACCTTGGATTCAAGACCCCTAATGGGATGATCCTTCACGGATTCAAGACCTCCTCTTGGAGATGAACTCTATTTGTATCTTCTCCTTTGTTGTTCATGTACCTTGTGATTTTGTGTGTTTGATTGTCTAGTGGATGTGTCATTGGACTTGTTCTTGAGTGTTTTCCCTCGTGATTCCCCATTGTGTTCTTCATGTTCATCGTGGGTTTCCCTCCTCTTCGTGAAAGATCGGCCTAGAATCGGGTTGACCCCGCATCATATGGTATCATGAGCCACTGTTTCTCACGAATTTGGAGCCTCCCCACCATTTTCTAGCCTTGTTTTGTAGTGTTCTTCCCCAAATTCGAAAATTCCCCACCAAAAATAGCCCGAATTTTTTTTGTGATCTATTGGTTTGATGAGATTTTGTTGATTTTGATCCATGGATCCGCTGTGTTTCGAGTGGATCTAGCATCTCTCGAAGTTTTTCCATCTTTCCTCCACAAATTTCGTCAAATTTTGCCCCCAAAATCATCAAATTCCGCCCCCAAACGACTTTGGAAGTCCCAATCCCGATCTGAAATCGTCGGGCCGGACATCCGGTTCCCCGGCCGGACATCCGGCTCCTGGAGGGCAAAATCGCGCAAGTTTCTGGACATCAGGTCCCGGAAATCCGGACCCGACCCCGAATGTCCGGCCCCTGGGAATTCAGCCACCCGTGTTTCACCGTTTTGTCCATAACTAATTCATCCGAACTCTGATTTCGACGTTCTTGAGCTCGTTTTGAAGCTCTTGACATCCCCCATAACACAAAAATACCACCATAATCATTTGATTACATCATATTTTGTGAAGTTTGGCATCTTTGCCTAGGCCTTCCACCATATCATCCGCATAGCCACCATAGCCTTCCGCAACCTAACCATTTTTTATCCCCATAGCATTTGTGGTTGCTTGAGTAGTGATTTGAGTCTCCTAAGGTGTTTAGGCTACTTAGGGACAATTTCTTCTTTATCAACCACCACCTCCACTTCCACATACCCATTGCCACTATACATAGCCAACCCAACTTAACCCAATTTTGTTCGAGCTTGTTTGAGTTGTGGCTTGTGTTCTCCTACGGTGTTTCGGCTACTTAGGGACCGTCAAGTCAACTCCGACATCGTGTATAGCCCATCATACACTTCCACCACTATAACCCATTTTGACCGGGTTTCCACCAACAATTCCGCAACCACCACCACTTGTCTGCTACCACCATTTGACCTTTGTCCTAGAGATTTTGAATTGTAGTTTTTCCCTTTCCTAAGGTGTTTCGGCTAATTAGGAATGGGTCTACATCAAGAGCACCACCTCTAATCATCATCATCGAACGGTAACCTCGACGACATCATTGTATATTCCCCTTGCAATTCATTCTTAACCCCTAGCCCATTTTGCGTCACTTGCCTATCGAGACAAGCTATTTGAGTATTGCCGGCAACATTAGTTGTGCACATTAGTGATCCGTGTTTCCATTGCATACATTCCATATCATCTTGGTATCATCATATCATCCCTTGTGTCACAAGATTGTTCCCGCATATACACAATTGCTATCTTGGTTTTGTGCATTCCGCATCGTGGCCATATAAAAAAAGAATAAGCTTTTAAGCAAAAAAAATAGAGAAAGACAAAGAAGCTTGTAAGCAAGAGCCATAGTATCGCATCTTATGATATCATATGTGATCATCTTGGATCAACAACGGGAACCATACATACATATCATACTTGGGATAGAAAGTTCATACTTTTTGCATTTTATAGGTTGTGCACAAGTGTCGTATCCGCCTATTGAGCAATTGTGCTAGCGTCTCTCTTGAGTTGTGCAACACGAGCGTTTTCCGTGGATTCCACATTTTGTGCTCATTCCTCGGTTGCACGACCCCATTTATCTATCCGTGTGTGTGTTTCCGTGTGCCACATATTGCTATTGGTCTCC